>BSBM01001344.1:2400000-3066887 GCA_027924585.1 Larix kaempferi
CTTCAGAGAAAGTTGGAATTTTTGTAATCGGAGACCACGGTTGGATGCTACTCATCAAAATCGAAATTTAGAGACCAAGATCAGATTTGTTTGGTTGTGCAGAAGGTCGGGCTTGATCAAACCCCAGTTCGGGACTTTGATCAGAAAGATGAAAAATTAGGGCTTCTGCAAAAATTGGAATTTTGGAAATCTGTTACCACAGCTGGAAGCTCCTCAGAAAAATCTAAGCTTAGAGCTTTGAATCAAATTTTTTGGTTGGGTGAAACTCCGAGAAACTCAAACCCTAATTCAGGGTCCTCCCTAGTGAATTCGAAAATCTAAAAGGCAATTTCGAGGGGTGAAACTTTGTAGTTTTCAAATTATGAATATACCAACTTGATCATCTTATCAAGGCGCATATTGCTATCCTTTCGGAAGTTTGAAATTCAAAGTTTGAATTTTTGGGGTTTCTTTGACAAACCCTAATGCAGCTCTAGGTCCAGTTCTTGCAAATCAAGTGGATTGGGTTAATCATAGAAGAAGATGGATTGGTCACCTGCATAAGTGAAGAATTTCCTGTCCCAGAGGGAGATGAGGCTAAGGCATTCCATAAGAAGATTACAAAGCAATCTTGACAGGTATGTCTTACAAGTATGTTTCATGGTTAAGTTTATCATATGTTTGTCTTCATATCATTACAGTACAATCTTGATTACTTGTCGTATCACCTTAATAGAAGATATTCATTGATTAAGGTTTTGACACTTATGAATGTACTAATGCATTGTGATGTTGTATGAGGTTTATGTTGTTTGTTAACATAAAAGGTACACCAAGAAAGACATTATGCGGGTATGTTAGACATAACTAGCTAGCATGCTAATCTAGGTATGTTTTTCCTATATCAAGCTAGAATCCTACCTTGTGTTAGGATCTTATACTGTTGTGTTGTTGATAATGATTATTCATGAAGTCATAGGTTTGAATAATCATGGTTGTATGCATATTATGTTTCTTACCATAATTGATGATATGACTAACCAGAAGAATCATGAAGGTATAGGTTTGAATAATCATGATTTTTATGCATATTATATCTCTTATCTTGATTGATGATTCAACTAACCAGAAGAGTCCTATGATCAAATAAGAATATGTACGAGTAAAAGAAGACTTCCCTGAAACCTTGAATACTAATGTTTATTATCTGTGAATGATTGTGAATATACATGTTTAAGATTATTGTGTTTTGATAGTATTAAGATTATACTAATAAATGTGTGATTATGTATGAGACCTCAAGGATAACACAATGATGATACTAATAAGCATGCATAGTGATTAAGGATGGATGTAAGTTCAAGGACAGGTAATCCAGGAAGCAAAGATCAAGAGGGAGCACACTCCAGTTGTTCCTACAAGAAAGCAAAGGAGCACACTTCAGTAGTTTTTGCAAGGATGCATATATTCAGAGGGAGTTGACCACTTCTCACAATCCACATAAGAATGGATTTGCAGAAAAGAAGCAAATTCTAAGAGGGAGTCAACCCAACAAACAAACAAAGATAAGTATTTGAATTGCCATTACTTGCATATTTTATTGTTTAAATAATACTGTTCAATAATGTATATACTGATGTTCCTAGAATTAAGTTGTGTATTATGCATATTAGAATAGTTGCATTGATGAACAATATACTACTAATATGCGTGGGTAAGTGGCCTATGGAACTGTACAACATTCCATTGCTATTTATCTAGAATGAAACCTCTTTGCTGACATGTTGGAAGTTGTGCACACTCTTAACAATGTTCTGGTATAGATTGGAAGGCATCTAGAAAGTTATGAGATATGGATAAATGTTGTATTGAAGCATTGGCTAAGATAATTGCATGACTGTATGACATATTTCTTTATGTGTAAGAATTTGTTCTGCAAACTATGAGATGTTTTCTAATCATGCAATTTAACTTGTTGTGTAGGAAGGATCGTATGATATCACCTACAAAAGAAGAACTACAACATTTGTTCAACAACAAAATTATCTATTGAAGATATTGAAGTTCCCAGGATATGGGAAGAATGCCATGATCCGTCGATCATGAAGAATGATGTTTGGGATGTAGTCCCAAGACCTGAAGGGAAGTTTGTTATGACTTCCATATGGATATATCATGATCAAGCATGTTGTATATGGCAGCACAGAGAAATATAAAAGTGATGAAACAAAAGATACACCGGATGGATTTCAAGACAGCATTCTTGAATGGTGTAGTTGAAGAAGAAGTGTATGTGGAGCAACCACTTGCCAGTTCTGAGACACATGACAGAGAGTCATATATGTGCAAAACTTGGGTATGATGCACCACTTTCTAGGTATGGAGGTGTGGTAGAGTGCAGATGGAATCTTCCTTGGACAAGAAAAGTATGCAGTAGAGATACTGAAGAGGTTCAGGATGATGGACTGCGAGGCTATGGCATTGAACCTGAAGCTTCTGCGTGATGCTTCATCTGAATTGGTTGATGTCATTATGTATTGTCAGATGATTGGGTCCTTGATGTACCTAACGAACATGAGACCAGATATCTGCTTTGCGGTGAACACATTGAACCAGCTCCTGGCATATCCGAGGAGTGTTCACCTGGTTGCTGTAAAGCATATTCTGAGGTACCTGAAGGGTACAGTTGATTATGGGCTCAAATATGATGCGAATCAAAAGTTTAACCTGCAGGGTTATGTTGATTCAGATTGGGTAGGCAGTGTTGCAGATAGGAAGAACACTTCTGGGTGCTGCCTCAGTATGGGATCAGGTATGATCTCTTGGTTTAGCAGGAAGCAGTCATGCGTAGCACTGAGTACAGCCAAAGCAGAGTATGTTGCGACAAATGAGCAGGTTGCAGATGTATTGACCAAGCCGTTGGTCAGAGTGTTGTTTGAGTACTTCAAAGATAGGCTTGGTGCACTTTAGATCGAGGTTCATTCCAAAGGGAAGTGATGAGTCTGGAAGATGCAGATGCGCATGATCTTTTTTGACATGGTTGATGTGTTCTCCCATGGTCGTGATGTAATTGCTGAGCCATTCTCACATGGTGGTAGATGTGTTCTCCCATAGTGTAGATGTAAGGGCTGGAGCCATTCTCACATGGTGGTAGATGTGTTCTTCCATGGTGAAAAATTAAGGGATGGAGCCTTCCCCGAATGGTGGTAGATGTGTTCTCCCATGTCGGTGGTGTAAGTACTGGATGATGTGCATCTGGGCTGAGATGATCTGAAAAAGACAATGCTATGATGATCAAGAGGATCATGGATGATGAGCATCAGGACAATGCTTCAGTTACTGCTCTATATGTATATGTACGCATCATGTTGGATGTTGGATATGAGTAGTTGGATCATTTATATGTATATGTATATGTACGCATCATGTTTGATGCTGGATATGATTAGTTGGATCATTTGTATGTATTTTATATATGCATCATGTTGGATGCTTGGACCATGTATCTATATATGGATCAGGTGGATACATTGTATGATCAGGTAGATCATGTATGTTGATATGTATCAGGTATGATTAGGTGGATCATGTATTTGTATTTGTATCAGGTGGATACACTGTATGATTAGGTGGATCACGTATTTGTATTTGTATCAGGTGGATACACTGCATGATCAGGTGGATCATGTATTTGTATTTGTATTATTTGGGTACACTATATGATCAGGTGGATCATGTATGATGATATGTATCAGGTAGATACTTGGTATGCATCAAGTGGATGCATTGTATGATCAAGATGATCATGCTAATGAGCTTCAGGATGTTGCTCTAGATGATATGTATCAGGATGGTATAGTGATGATGATCAATGTGATCATGAGCATCAGGATGATGCTTTGTACGATGATGATCCGTTGGATCATGAGTATGAGGTTGATACTTGGAGATCAGAGATGATATGTGGCAGGTTGTGCAAATAGCATGTAATCAGTCCTGGGAGATCTTGCCGGTCGTGCTGCGGCACATAAATGTTCTTGGGATACTCTTTTTGGTATTGCTATGTAGTATGTAATCACTCCTCAGATATCCGATAGGTTGAGCTGTGTGCTCGTAATTAGTCCTAGGATGCTCTTTAGAGATATTGCCGGTCGTGCTGCAACACATAAATGTTCCTGGGATGCTCTTTAAAGGTTTTGTCTATCCACATGTAATTAGTCCCGGAGATACGAGAGGTTGAGCTGTCTGCTCGTAATAAGTCCTGGGATGCTCTTTAGAGATCTTGCCAGTCGTGCTGCTGCACATAAATGTTCTTGGGATGCTCTTTAAAGGTATTGTGGAGGAGATGCATGTAATTAGTCCTGGGAGATCTTTTCGGTCGTGCTTAGGCACATAAATTTTCCCGGGATACTCTTTTCGGTATTGCATCCGCACATAAAATTAGTCCCGAGAGGCCACCTCTATCAGACTGTTCGCACAGATGATGAAGACCTGTAGGTGGTGGGCCTACATTCAGTATGAAAAAGGACTGGCTCTGTAGAACTTCCTATGATGATTAGATTCAGATATTGATTGAGATAGCAGCATCAGTGACGATGATGATGACTCAATGCCGATTATCCAGTGACGATGATCCAGAGAAGATGACTTATGCTAGAAAACCTAGGTCGAGAAATACCTTCCTAGTTAAGAGGGAGTGTTGATGTATATGTAACTTCAGAATGTATTTCACATATATGTATATTGTATTCCTATAGAGATGTTATTATTCCTCTATACGAAAGTGGTTGTATTCCTATAGAGATGTTATTATTCCTCTATACGAAAGTGTCGTCATTTATATTCTAAGTGTCGTAACTTATACTTGATGGGTTATTAGACCACCTTGTTGGGGTCGGCCTTGTATAAGTCATGTGGGTCAAAGGGTTATTAGACCACCCTATTGGGGGTCAACCATGTGGGTCAAAGGGTTATTAGACCACCCTAGTGGGGGTCGTCCTAGTCAGCATTATGTTAAGTGGTTAAGTTGAGGCCGACCTAATTGAGTAAAGGTCAAGTCAAGTTAGTGTATAAATAGAGAGTGTGTCTCTCTCAGTTTGCACATTCTATTCTCTCACTCACACTTGGGAGAGTAGCGCACTTATGGAGCAGGAGGCTCTGCTGCTAGGAGAAGACTATCTCTTGTATTCTGGTTGTATCATTGCTCTATCTATCTTTGAGGAAGTTATTGGGGTTTTTCACCTTTATGGTTTTCCCCAAGTAAACTCTATGTCTCTTGTGTGCTTGCATTATTGTGTCCATGATTGATATGATGTATATTTGTTGTACATGTTGTTCTCTCAGTTAAGATCCTATATCAGATTGAAGTAAATTCTGAAAATTTAACAATAGTTAGTTTTCCTTCCAGTACTTTTGGTCTTTTTGATCCTCTGAGAGGCACTATAGGTCACTATTACCTGTTTCTGCTTGCTTGACTCATCCCAGTCTGATATTGCAAGGCCTATTTTTGACCTTCTCTGACATGTGCGCTAGTCTACCTTATACACAGTAATGCATACCTGATGATGAGCGCTAGTTTCACTACTGTACATTAGGCACATCTCCTAGTGTGCGTTGGTTTATGCACTACACAGTAGCGCATACCCCTGTAACTCTCTGTTCGCTATGGGATTTTGATTTCTACTTGTTTGGTTTAATTTCCAGTATCTTGCCTTGCTTTATTAATTGATCCTTGAGGTATTTATGCCCTTGTTGAGTCTTGTTTGCCTCTCCTAAGTCCCTTAGGCAATCTTTTTCTTGCTTGAGTACTTTTGTGACTCTTTTTGAAGACCGCTTATTGTTCCTTGTTGGACATAGTTGTACTCCTGTACCCTAGATGCTTGTTGTAGGTATACAAACCTTTGTTTTGTAACTTTTGTTGTTTGTGAAAACACTAAGCACACTTTGATGGTGTCTTGACCTTTAACACATATTTCATTAAATTTGGATAGATTTTATTACAAGTGCAACCATATTATTGAGTTTTTTGGTTATTTTTGAATTCTAGATCCATTGTTTAATTCCAAATTTAATGAAATATGTGTTCTTTGATTTAGGGTTTGACCCCAAGTTGGAGTCCTTAGGGTGTTTTCAAAAGCTTTTTGAGTCTAGACACTTCCTGATTGCTTTGTCGGTTTTAGTCCAAGTAAGTTGAAGTTTTTCAGTTTGCTTCCATTTGAGTCTTGTGATTGTAAGGCCATCTTTGGTTCACTTTCCTACCTTTTTCTTGACTTAGTGATTTCTTAGGGTTCTTGGTGCTTTGGAGCAACCTTTGAGGTTTTCCTTTCCATTTTAAGCGTCTCTTATCCATCTTTTCTTTTCACTTTGTTTTCCAAGCCCAAAGTTTTTTCCTTTAAAAAAATTTGTGGGACAAGTCTTTTTCAAGTCATCAAGTTGATTGTTGTGAGCCTTAGAGTTGCTTTTCCTTACTTACATTGCTCTTTTAAGTCTTACTTGCTTCCATTTTCGAGTTCTTTTTCTTTTAAGTATATCAGAAAAAGAAAAAAATGAGTTTGGTAATTTAAAGTAGTAAGGCTTATGATCATTTCGAAGTAGTGTAGTTTACTTTGTTTTGAATTTGAAAAGAAAATAAAAAAGAGATTTGCTTTATGTTTTCTTAGTTTTCATTTTGGAAAGAGCATAAACAGAAAAAGAAAAAGAGTCTTTTGTTGCTTTGAAAGTTATTTTTTTTGCACTTTACTTTCTCAAACCATTCCACACAATGCACTACCTCGTTGAGTAAAAAGTAGCCTTAAGAATAAATTTTAATAAAATCAATTAGAAACATTTTCTTTTTAGGTATACATGACATCAACTAGCATAGGTTATAGTTTCGAGCTTAAATCACCTTAAACTACTCGGAACTGGCTTCATTATGCAACAATCGTAGTACAACTTTCATCTAGGTAAATCCATATATATCAAATAGTCCTGGGATGCTCTACTCAAACCAGAGTTAAGCACGAGGCTGTAGGAGACTGGAATTATTGAGGATATTCCCTCACTTTCCCTTTGACCATAAACCAAAGTCGATTCACGTAACGGGGTCCTTTCGGACTTTGGGATTTGGTGCCCTACCCATGCATTTTGACTAGGCTAACGACTGTCCCCCCAGGTTGTTTCATATTTATGGTAGCCCTAGTATCATACCTTTAGGATTCTACACAGGTAGAATGGGTGGTTATTCCCACTTCACCTCAGATAGGCGTGGAAGGTAACACTCTGACAGTAATCCCAGGAAAGTGGTTTGGTGATTCAAGTGCTTGCACCCAGTGGACCTCCGGTGGACACCACGAAACTGACCATCGATACTCTGTTAGTCTGTTATGGGCCCTAATCATCCCAGACTTACTTCCAAGAGTATTTGCTATCCATTTGATTGGTTTCATTACTTAGGATATTTTTTAGTGGTATGTTGTTTGCCCCTTAGTCTTAGTGGCCACTAGGTTTTTTGCTCAGTTTATTTTTATATAATTGTGGAAGACCAATAGTTTTGTAGGTCTCGAAGGTTGCAAAACCTTCCCCCACTCATTGTGGAGCCACTACCGCCACCACGATGACGGAGGATAGACTCCAGTGGTCTTTTTTAACTTACTGGTGAAATAAAGGTTCCTGGTGAACCACAGCCCAGAACCTCGGATCAAAAAGTTCTTAATACTGTCAAGGTTCAGGATATTACTTCTAGTGAGTTTAATACTCCTTTTAACCCTCCTCTTACCAGACCTAATGATCTGCTTATGGTTCCTATAGGTTTTCAGCAACCTGAGTATAACGCATATCTTTTCACACTTGGTCACATTATGACTAACCCAGGAGACAAGCAGGGAGTTCCACAGACTCCCACAATGGGTATGAATACAGGGATTGGGAATCCTTCTTCCACTACTACACCAAGTTTGTCGCAAACAGCTTCTGCTTCAACTCCGTCTTTTAGTTTTAACGCTGGTACTTTAGGCATGCCAAGCTCAACAGCTTTGACATCTGCCTTAGTTACCACCCCTACTATTGGACCCAATAATGTAGTGAATGTCACTCCACCTCCTGCAGCTCAACAGTCATACCATATACCTAGCACTTGGATTTCCACACCTAATGTCGGGCCAAGTCCCTTTGCAACTATGCCTGTCATGAGTACCATGACTGCGCCATCCACCTCAACTACCCCTAGTTTTAACACCTTTTCAAGTTATAATATGAATCAAGGTAATATACCTGTAGGAAACGTCCCCTTTTCTTTGTTTTCTTGAGGAGGGGGTAAAATATTTAACCAACAATATGGAAGGGCCAACACTCAGCCGCAGTGGAAAAATGCACAGGGTGCCAACCCACTCTCATTTGGGTGGGGGAATTTCAACAACACCTTCACACAACAACAAACGGCTAGGGGAAACCCCTACCAGCACATGGTTGTGGGAAACCCCTACTAGCAGATGGCTAGGGGCAATCCTAACCAACAGTTTATGGGTCAAACTATGGGAGGTTCCCCCTTTATGACCCCATCTTATCAAATGACATCTTATAGACCTCGTTTACCATTTCTGGCAACTTTGAATTTGCCATATCTTTCCAACTTAATGAATGATCCAGTGTGCCATAACGTTACGTGGCCACCAGTTCCCACTAAGCTACCTTTGGACATTCCAAAATTCAAAGGTAAAACTGGTGAACATCATGGTGATCATGTTACCACTTTTCATCTATGGTGTTCTTCGAACTCATTGAATGAAGATATCATTAGGTTGAGACTTTTCAAAGAACCTTGATTGGTGCTGCAGCCAAATGGTACATTGAGTTACCTGCAACAACACTTTTTAACTCTCGGTATCTTTCCATTATCTTTCTGAACAACTTCCAGCTTCCTGTTTAGTACGATGCTGGGACAGATCTTTTGTCTACCTTTAGACAAAACAAAGCCACCCATTTATCTGATCATATTTAGGAATGGAAAAGATGGAAGAGGCTCATTAAGACCAATACCCCCCCAGAGTTCTTATTAAAGTGGTACATGAAGTCACTCCTTGCTTATGTTTCTAAGGAAGTAGCTACTTCTGGGGTGTCATCATAAGAAGAAGCCATTTTAAGGACCTAGCAACTAGACTTGGTTTATGCTCAGTTTGGGATCCTTTACGAGATTATACCTAATGCACCACGATCAAACATTGATCTAGGTAGACCAAAACCTAGACCACATGATGATGGCATAGTAGGTTCAGTTGATTCTGTAGCCTTCAAAGCATTGACTAAACATGTTCATGCCTTATCAGTCAAACAATTGACTACAAAAGTGACTTCTGTCACAACCTCTCCTTCTACTACTGAACCCGTACAGTAGGTTTAGACTAATCAAAAGGACCCTCGGTAGCCCAACAACAAAAAGAAGGGAAAGAAAGGAGAGGGGAACCAACAAAATCCCCAAAACAAAGAAAATGCCAAAGAGGGTAACAGAGAAAAGAAGAAGGTTAAGTTCCCTTGCAAGCTTTGCAAGTAGGACCACCTCACTCACCAATGCCCTCTAATCGAAGAATCCCAAAAGCTACTTCAAGAAAAGAAACCTGTCATCCTTAAAGATCCATTTCCCAAAGGGCAGGACTCAACTTCTGGCACCTCCAATGCTGGGGGCACCACCCATGCTTCAGTTGATCAAACTTTTATTGATATGGTTAACTTAGACACTCTTTTACAAACATGAGAAAGAAATTATACTCCGGATTCGCAGAATAAAAATAAAGAGGTTCCTGAATCTTCCACCCCTCTCCACATACCTATGGACTCACTGCCCAAGATCCCAAAAGGTTTCTTGAAATGGGCTTTGCACAATCCCAACGCACGGGATGCTGCCAACTATAATGTGGTTGAAGATCTAGCCTAGATCCCTTGTGCTATGTCCACCTTAGAAGTTTTATAAAGTTGTCCATTACAACGAAATGCACTTCAGTGATTGGAAGTATGGAATTATCCAACATGACTGTGCATTTTGATATGTCCGATATCAAATACCGGTTGTCGTACCACGTTGCTCTTCAAGTAGAGGTAGTTCATGGTCCTATGACCATTGGACGAGTTGTCGTAAATGAGGGCGCATCTACGTGCATAATGTCGATTTCTTGTTGGAAAGACTTGGGTTCTCCTGAGTTATCCCCCTCTAACACACTGCTTATTGCATTTGATGGAAGAACCTTCTGTCCACACGGAGTCTTTCCATCATTTGACGTCACACTTGCCGGTAGGATAGTTGCTGTAGAAATTGAAGTTCTGGACGCTCCGCTTGATTACAATATGTTGTTAGGAAGGAGCTAGACATATGCCATGTGAGCTATTCCATCGGTAGTTTTCCGAGTTGTAATGTTCCCTCATGAAGGTAAGATCGTTACGGTCGATCAACTTTCGTTCTCTCGGCGAAACAACCAAACTTCATCGGAATCCACAATTCCTTTAGTTGTTCAATCTGCCCCAGCAAGTGAGAGTTTAGGAGCAGGGCTTTATGGATCATTAATGGGCACTTTTGACCTACTCGCTCTTGTTCTTTTCATGCATTTTAATGAAGGTACATCTACTGAAACTTTCACGGTCGGTTTAAGGACTGATCTGTGGATCCTTCCTACTGAACTAGAACCAAGTGTTCCTTAATCTGTTGCAGAAGTAACCCACTTGGATTCATAACAACAGAAAATATCACTACTCTGTTGGTCTCTGTCGAGTCGGATATGGACCCTACTCCCGCATGGTCAATGGACTCTACCCTCTCTCCTGATGGTTTAGAGACAGTTTTTCCTTATGAAGAAACATTGTTTGAAGCTATGATAGTCCTGAGACACCCTTAGGAACATTTACACTCCAGGACCTATCTACTTCCTATTCTAGACTTGATTGAGAGAGGCAATTTTTTTTTGAGACCCAGTGAAAATGTTGATTGGTCCTTTGTCCCTTCCACTTCACAAGCTGTTTTTGTTGAAGGGAATAGGACAAGTACAGCGAGAACCATCCCGATTAACATTTCCACTGAACCTGGGGTCACTGAAAACAACTTCATTGGAGCAAACTGTTATCTTGAAGATATCGTTCTATATACCAATCTTTTTAACGAATTTCGTGACGTCATTGTCTGGTCTCACGAGGAGATTCTAGCCATCGACCCTACTTGAAGGAGTCAACGAGCATTATTTCACCTTTTCTTCGAGCTCGTTAAAAACAGTAAGGAAGCTATGAACAATATTCCATCCCTCCTTTGAGCTCGTTAAAAATAGTAAGGAGGTCACGAGTTTACTTTTTCGGGCTCGTTAAAATTTTACGAAAAAGCTTTTTATGGAGTTCTCTCTAAGATCTTGTTAGACTCTTTAAATATGACAAGATTGTAGAGCAGACTTGTCCTCTTCAAGCTCATTAAAGGAATTGAAGGCCCATCTGCTTAAGTATAAGTTTAACCCTTTTTCTGACTTTTGCGGATTACTTACGAAAAAGGAATACTCTATTCATCCATGGCTAGAAGAGTTCTGCTTCGATTGTTTTACACTTTTTTAGGGGAGGAGACTAACTTTACTAAAAAGGACCTTTTGGAGACTTCTTTAGGGTTTTTAGGCTCTTGAAACATGAAAATACCAAGTGAGCACTCACCTACTCGGGCTGGATGCGAAATCCACGAGAGGGTAAATAGAGGATTTTTTAAGTTTTTCAGACTCTATAAACAGGAAAACACCGACGAGCATTAACCTACTTTGGCTTGTTATTAAAATCCATGAGTAGGTGTATGGAGTTATTGTTTAAGTTTTTCAAACTCCTTAAAATTGAAAACACCAATGAGCAAGAACAGATCTCAGCTCGATATTAAAATCTAGACATCAGTATTATAGAGTATTCTTCTATCTGTTCTTCAAACTCTGTAAACAATGAAGAAGGTCCTGAGTCTTCCTCCCATGGGATCTTTAAACTCTTTACATGGTTGGATCTATCGAGTTTTCATTATTTCTTGGACTCATTAAAACAACAAGAAAGGTATTCTTTTATCTAAAAAGAATAAGGGATAATAAGGGTATATCACATCTTGCAGCTTCAAAGGCAATTCAGTCAGTCCTATCCTTGAACACAACACCTGCTTGAGTCTTTCATGTCAGTTGGTTTTAGTTTTTGACCTTAGGGTGAACCTAATCTCCGAGTTGCTTACTCGCCCAGTTGGTTATTCTTCCAACCATATGGAGGGTCTTCTAATGTCTACTACATTGTAGGCTTTTATCGCTTCCCCATCATGTTGAAAACTGCCTAAGTCACTTTGTGTCGTGCTTACTATTCAAGGATATAGCCTGTATCGGCCATTTTGTAGTTTACCTTGACCTCATGTGTCAGCCATCCTAGTGTCAGTCTTGTTACTTGTACTACTCCATATCAAATCATACAATTTGAGTGTTCCTCGTGTTGGATTATGGAGGATTCCTTAAGGCCTCCCTTCAAATGGATTTCTTCCCATCAACATCAACTCATTTTGATCTGGGAATGAAATTTAGAGTTTTGGTTAGTACCTTGGGGATTGCAGTCATCAGTGGCAGTTTCCCTCGTCGTCGAATAATGAGAATACATCAATGTCTTTTATTCGATGGGTTCCTTAGGTGTTCGACTTCAATTCCTCTTATTCACACTTGTTGGATCGTACTAGGTACCTTGGGCCCCATTATCATTATCAGTGGAAGCCCTCACATTTCTTAACGGTATACCTCAATGACCAGTAATCAAATGATTCCCCCCATGTTTGACTTTCAGCTCATTTATTCACATGGTTAGGGTTTGTACCTTGGGTTGTTTGGATGAAGACCTTGGGATTTTGATAGCATTACCTGATTATGTTATCACCCAAGCTATGCAAGACTGAGCCTCACTCATTTTGGCTCTCCATGAGACATAGATCTAGTTCATTGTTATGGCTATGATCTCTCATTCTGACATGGATCCACGATTGTATTTCAGTGGCCATGCTATACATACATCTCCTAGTTATGCATCGGAGATAATGTTGTATCATGCTACACATCTATATGATGTCGATATTGTAGCTGCTCTCTAACCTTGATCATTATTTCAGGTACTTTTGTGACTTGGTTCTGTGGTTTCTTGCTTCTCCACTGACTTGGAATTATAATGTATTTCAGCCATCATTTCCCACTGACCTCACACATTAGGGGGCATCTATTATAGGTCAAATCTCCACTTCTCCAACCGTGATCACATTAAGCTGTCGATCACACAAAAGGACAACATGGATTGAAGAGCAAGATTGCCCTAGATGATACATGGACTTGGTTTAACCCTCAACAGCTAACAAAACCCTGTTTTAACCTACATTTTAACATGTGCGCTACCCTACATGCATGATAGTAGCGCATTTCTTGAAGTGTGACCTACTCTACTGGCATAATAGTAGTGCACACCTACTAGTATGCCCTACTTTACTTAAGAAAACTAGCGCACACCTTAAAAAATCTTGTAAACGCTGGTTGTAAAGCAGTGAAGTTGCATATTGTGTGCTAATCTACTGTGAAAAACTTGTGCACATCTTAAAATATAATAAAAAATATATTAATTAGATGAATTGGGATTAGT
The DNA here is from genome assembly GCA_027924585.1 of Larix kaempferi. Classification (NCBI taxonomy): domain Eukaryota; kingdom Viridiplantae; phylum Streptophyta; class Pinopsida; order Pinales; family Pinaceae; genus Larix; species Larix kaempferi. Next base: position 2,413,603 of record BSBM01001344.1, read on the forward strand.
TGAAGTTGGTTTGCAACTTCCCCAACTTCCCAATCAAATTACCACTCGATCCAAACTGCCTACCTTGTCCCATAAATACAAGGGGGATAGATGAGAGAGAGGAGGAGAAACTATGCATTAAGGGTTGTTACACTGGAGGAATTCCAAAGTTAGTGTAAAGAGCAAGAGCGCAGGATCCGGTTGCACAAGCACTCTGAATGATCAGTTATAATTGTACTGATTATTTTCTTTTGACAATAAAGGTTGAAATACCCTTCTCGTCCCAATCAAATGTCTAATGGATTGCATATTTGTTTGGATTAAATGCTTGATTGTATTTGATGTCTAAATTGTACTTCAATTTCATCATTGTTATATGAGTCAAGATATGCTGAGGAAGGTATATTTTGTATTGCAGGTTCATCAAACGGAAGATCAAGTGGAGGATCGATCGAAGGAGCAAGTGAAAGCTAGGATAAAATGTTGTTAATAAGGTATGCCTTCAAGAACCTTGATCTCTTTCCTTTTGTAGAATCCTATGTGATATGATCAATGTATGTACCTAACACCCCAGAAGTTGGTAGTGTCCCTCTCCTCGCTATAGGATAGAATTCCCCAACAATAACTAGGATGTGGTTTTTATGTTTGTCTCTGCGATTTAGTGTGGCCTTCAAATTATGGTGACTCACCTCATTACCATGGTGACTGGCGGATCGAGAGAGTAACCTCTTTGAATTTTTTTTATTTAAGGATTTGTTTAAATGATATACTTAATTAAAAGTAGAATCAAATAATCCTAAAGGAAATCTAGACTCAATAAAAAGAAAAGTGTCCAGATAGTAAAAAATGTCCTAGAAATCAAAGCAAGCAATCTACTTGCCCAAAGAACCGAAGCTTAGTGAAAAGTTGGATTAGAGGGCCGTCTAAAACTAGTAGTTCCTGAGGTATACCATGCCTCAAACAGTTAGTAACAGTGAAGGTGTCAAAAATAGTTACAATAAAATTTAATCATGAAAGGTGCAAGTATTGGTGTTTGACCAATCACCCTCTCAAGCAGTAAAAAATTAAAAGTGTGTCTTAGGTACTACAAGTGTCCCCCACTCATGATATCCCATGATATATCCTAGGAACAACAACTAAGGTTACCACTTAACAATCGATGGTTGGGAGGAACAATTGTAAGTCTAGAAAACTCTCATAACTAGGCACTCCAGAAAGTGATGTGACCTCGAGGACTTGTCACTTGTTCTGTGATGAGATCATGTCCCACTAAACAAACAAGAGGGGGTTATCACCCTTACCTATCCATATTGACCTCGTGCTTGGTGCATGTTTTAGATGCACTTTCCTGACAAGCATTCTTTGTTACTAGTGGATTTAATCACTCAATAGTCAATGGTAGTTTCAAATGTCTTATGGCCTAGGATTTTTAACTCTCCAATCCGAATCTTGGGCCCTAGCCTAACCTTGTTGGTGATATGAAAATAAAATCTTGGTTAGTTTTAGATTAAGTGCTGATTTCAAAGGTAATTTGTTTAGTTTCAAAAATTGCAATGAAACTCATGGTGTGTAGACTCGAAATATTGAACCAAATAATGCACAAATGCTCACTACTCTACCATTTAATTTCATGAACTCTCTAAGATATAGAAGAGTAAGAGGTTATTTTTAAGTATTTTAAACATGCAAATATTTCAAACTTTTCAAAATGAAACCATTATTTTGACTTGAAAAAGGAAATTTTTCAAAAAATGATTTTTAAATGTCACAAATGACTACTTTTCTCTTTTTAACAAGGTTTTGAAGCAAGGATTCAAGAGGTTGATTTTAGTTTGTCAAATGTATCTCAAATTGAATAAAATCTGCTTAATTGGAAATTAAATCTTGAAAGATAAGTGTTTCAAATAATTTTCGTTTCCAAGAAGTCCCTTAAACTAGTGTTTCAATCTTCGAAATGTGGTTCTTTATTGGTTTACAAAATGCATAAAGATATTTTTAAATGTATCAAGAAGTCTCCAAATCAAGTGAAGTTACTCAAAGTCTTGAAAAGGTGACGCAAAATGCAAAATTTTGATAGATTTTTTAGGTTTTGGAATAGTTCTTCTTTGTATTATGGTTATTTATTAATCTCAAGAATCTTTTTAAACCAAACAAATACGTAAAATGAAATGAATCCAAATATTTACACAGGGGATATCTATTTCTCATTTGCAAGGCCACCTAAAAGTGCAAGCAAATATGATATGCATAGCCATTTTAATTACGATGAATTAAACATTTACTCTTGAGATCCACTTTCTAGTTCATAGGGCCACCCAAAGATGCAAATGAAGAGGATACTAGTGGAACAAGAACTATACTCCAAAATAAATTCTACTCTGTTACATTTCTTATCCACATTCTCGTTTGTAGGATCACTTGAAATTGCAAGAAAAGAGGATAGTAGTGGTTCAATATTATGCTAAGAAAAGATAAAATCTAAACTGTTACACTTGAGACCCACTTTCTTGTTCACAGATCCACCCAAAGACGCAAGCAAAGAGGATACCCTTGGATCGGGTACAACATATCGCAAGACACTTCAAATTTAAACAAATATATCTAATTGTACTAAAAAACATCAAACATTCAAATATCCAAACTAAGAAATACACAATTTAGTCATTTTCTCTTGTTTTGGAGGGATTTTTATTTATTTATCTTAAGTATAATGTTCAAATTTTTTGAATTTTGTGCAAAATTTTCTAAAATATGTTTCCAATTGTGTACTTAATATGATTTAAAGTGTGTTTCATATAATTAATTCAACAATTAAGGTACTATAGGTTCATTAAAACATAAATCTAGATTTTCAATTCTTGAAAGTTTCTTGGCAAATTAGTAATTAAAGCTCTTAACTCTTGCAAAATCAATCAAAATTGCAACTATTGAAAGTCAAATTAAGCATAGAAATGGAGAATATTTCCTAAAACATTCATATCTAAGCAATATTGAAAGAAAAACTTGAATTCAAAGCCAAAAAAAATCAAATTATGTCATTTTCCATTATTTTTTGGAGGTTTTTCAACATTAAAATTTTCAAATGAGATGGTCCCAAATTATTTCAAATATTCTTCTAACTAGTCCTAATAGATGTATAGAGGTTTATACAGGTCTACAAAGTCAAAATTATTACCAAATTGAAGGCCTAAAACAGTGAATTACAGTTTCTTGTTTTTGGACAATTTGTTTGCAAATTAAGAACACAACTCTTTAATTCATTAATGAAATCATCTAATTTCATCTAATAGGGGCATGGTTCAGGTTATAATAGAGTTATCCTAACTTTACCAACCAAAATGAGGATGATATATACAATGAAAATAAATTTTCATGTTAAAACAGGGTAAATTTTAATCTCTCTACCACATATGCTATTGTCTACGGTATCACTAGTGTATACATGCCAAATACGCTCCCTAATACACTGCTCACTTTCCTATGTCTCTGGGCATTGAGTATACATGACTATCAGCACTGTAGGGTGCGTACACGCGACTTTCAAGTCTATAGGGTGCATATGGTTATGAGAAAATCATGAAACATAGATCTACATATCACAAAAATCCAAATCATTTTCTCTAAAGGATTAGTTATCATTCACAGTAAGATTCTAGAGGTTTTTAGACAAAATTAGAGAAAATATTTAGAGGATATATTATCAAAACACCAAGATTAAATGAAAATAAATTCAAGAAAATTAACAAAAACTTAAAATCCTCCCCACTATGGTTGCCAATTTGTCAATAGATATTAGTGTATGGACTTGTCTACTCCATTATCTATCCTACTATAAGTTGGTAAATATTATTTGACATAAATACATTCAATAATAAAAATTTCCTTTTGATTTCTAAGTATTTTCCAATGAAAGAGAAGGGAGGAAGAGAGTATAATACCTATTGAAGCTAGTTGTTTGTAGGAGATCGACCTTCTCGAGCATCTATGGCCTTTAATCCTTGATTAGCAGCCTGCTTTCTAGTTCCTTACCTCTAGCTCAACCTCTACTAACTTGAAAAACTTGAAATCTATCTATCAAAATTTGTATTCAAAACTAAATTTGGAAAAACAATTCAAACTCAAATTTGGGTAGAAAATAGAATTGCATCATATTGAATCAAAGAAAAAGAATTGCATCATATTGAATCAAAGAAAAAGAATACTTACAACCTTTCCTTGAAGGTGCAATCCTTCTCGCTTGCTTTGATCCTCTCCTCTCCCATCCATGCCATTGATACCCAAATGCCTTTGAAATAGGATATTTCTTTCTTTGAATGCTTCATTATGCATTTTCTCTCACTTTCTCTATATTTTACATTGCCTCAAATGCCTTTATTATATATAGCATTGGGTTGTGTAATCAATTTCCAAACATGAATGTGGGTGTTGTGTGAATTCTACTCTCCAACAGGCTGACCCGGCTTCTACGTAATTCCCTTTCTTCCAACCCAAAAAAATCTCCTTCATTGGCCCTTTCGGCATCATCTTGCGAGAAGGATGAAGTCTCACCCAAAGCGAAGATGGGTGGTTACAAAATCAGGTTTCTATAACCTGGTGACGCATGGTTATGCTATGTGGGCTTGATATGCGTAGCTTACTCAACCTCTACTTTGCAAATCATTACCAACATGTATCTGCGCACTTCGCAATTCTCAACAACCAACAGACTTCATTGAATCGTTGTTACTTTGCTTCCAGGACTACGCATTTACCATACTTAACACAACTTCGCAATTTTCATACATGCATGATCCACTACTTATCATATCATTCTCATTCGCATTCATATGAAAACACCTATATAAGCATACTATTCATTCACATATAGTATAATAGAGATTCAAACACATAGCATGAGTATTTGCATGGTTCACCCCCCAGATGGGAGTTATGTCCATGGGAACTGTTCTTATATTTCTTGGAAGGGGTTAACAATTCTAGTCTACGTAGTCAGCTGCGGACTATTCTCTACAATAGATATCTACGCACATAGCTGCATAGTATTGTTCCTCTCATAGATCTCTCTTAGCATAGATCTAACAATCAACTAGACTCTAACAACATCTCTATATTATCTAACCCTTCCTTATACAAAATTTCCCTTTATATAGATTGTGCCCGAAGGTCACATCTTTACAATAACTATGGGCCAACCCCCGTATTACCCTTAAACCCAAAAATGGCTTGGTTCTCCTATTGACCACGCTTTGTGTTTACTTCGCTGGAGTTCTATTGTCATTTTGCACTACTTCCTCTGGCTATGACACTTCTCTCATAGTCATAGTTCTGGCCGCGCGACTCTAACGATACAATGGCGCATCCTTTGCACCATTCTGCTTATTTACTATTTTATTTTGTAGCTGACAGTCCACTGCTTCATTCATAACTGCTCCAACTACCTCGTTGGTCCTTAGCACTTCACATTTACTAAGGGGAGAGATCCTTTTCTTCCACTTCGCTTCACTCCATACCCTACTCTCGGGAATTGCGGAGTTGTTTCTCCCAAAACTAGTCGATGTTAGGCATCGCCTAACTTGTACTTTCACCATCAAAACTTCTTCCACTTGGGTTGCACCCAACAGGCCCCTAACACTTACATGTTGCTCTCCCGTGAGCCAGTTTGACTGGTTTGTTTCAACTGTGCATCCTCTAAGATCTTTCATTTCGCAGTGAACTCCTCAAAAGTTGCACTCAACTTCGCAACTATGTCCTTGGCTTCTTGCTCAAACTCCTTAATTGTTTCGAGCATCTCCTATGAGATGGGTTCTATAAGTTGCTCCTTCACAATGTTCTCTATTTTCCATAGTTCTTCCAACTTAGGCTCAACTTATTCAGAAAGTGCAAGCACCTCTTCCTGCATTGGTTGTACCTTCGATGAAGTTTCAACTTCCTTCACCCTTAACGCTTCTAGCTCCTTCTGAATTTATTTCTTCTTTGCAAATTTTTGGATCCTTTTCCTTCGTAAAAAATCCTTCATAGCCATGTTCATAGAGTCAAGATATTTCTTTCATTTTTGTACCTCGTCCTGAATTTTCTATAACTTAGGTTCTTCTTGTAGCATATCCCATACCTTGGTAATTTCATCAAATAGGTCTTGACATCTCGCCACTTCCGTAGATATGTTTTCTCTAGAAGCCTTCAATTCTTGAAATCTTTCTTCTTTATGTTTCTAAGGGATTCTAGATTGTTGTCGAGCTTCTAGGTCGGAAATCTGATCCTTATTTCCAATCTCCATGTTTTCCATCTTAGCTTTGAGGTTGTCTACTGTGGCACCAATCCTCAAAATAGTGGCTTCTACCTCAAGCTCTTCCAGGAAGCCTAGGATCTTTGCATAGACTTCAACAACTTCTTTCTTCAACTTCTTCTGCTTCTCTTACGCATATGCTAAGTCCTTGGTATTTAGTGCGCATTCATCCTTTAGCTCCTTGTAGATTTCCTCCAGCTTTAGATGTTGGTTATAAGAGACTATGTCTTTATCTCAGATTTCTTCCACAACCTGCAGATGAAAATTATGTAATCCCTCGATGGGGAACATCCCAACATTAATATCCAGATGTACGAGTTGCTTCGCACCTTTAGTGAGCTCGTCAGTTAGAAATAAGACATTCATCAACTCAATTCTAATTGGCCGAGATCTCATTGTTAAGGCAGGTGCCTTTCGTTTCCCTTGGCTCGACTCACCTATTCGATCATTAGAATCTATTTCTCTCACCAAGTCTCATTGGACTTGTTCAACCCTTGCTACTAAACTCTTTAGTTCTGCAAGGCTCTCCATCATGGCTGCTTGGACTGTTTGTTTCTTGCTTTCCTTTAATGAAAGTGTTTCTTCCATATGATCTAACACTCTAACTGCGATGCAATCATAGTCTTTGTCATGCAACTGCACATTGAGTGGAAGCTTACTATCTTTTTGTTTCTTCCTGTGCATTCCTTTTGGCATGGATGTATTGGGTTCCATTCTTTTCTCTCCCACTGACAAGCCAACAACTTTTTTTTGTTCCGCACCTTGGCTTGGTTTTGGGTTCTGCGCGCTTGTTGTATCATCACCTTAGTCTTTTGGATCTCCATCTTCGCTTTCCTTTGAGGTAGTGATCAATGTGGCTGGCACATCAACCTGCTATTCTGGTGGCCAATCTTCCATAATCATATCGATTTTCTATGCCTCTAACTAATACATTCCTTCAAACAATTGTGGAGGCGTGAGCTGTACTCGCGGCTGAATGTAAATGAAGTGAAATTCAGCTTTGAAATTCATCTTCCAGATATAGCAAGTTGTCACTTCCTTAGTGACACACTAATTCCTCTAAATGACTTTGCATAACTGCTCATAGTAAGTGTACAACTGTATGTTGTTTACCCTTTGTTGATCTGGCTTTGTGTTTTCCCACATGTTCACAGACCTCGGTCCTCGACAGTCTCCAATGAACACCGACACATTATGTTGATAGCTACGCTCCTTCCATCCTACAAAGGTGATTAGTACTAGCAACCAACTATAGTGGAACTGACTTCCATTTTCTTGTGTATCTCGGATGTCTTCTAGGAATTCATTCAATAAGTAGCTCTCCCAACTGAACTGAAGGCCATCCTTGGTCTTCACAACTAAGGATACTACAGCAGCTGGTACCTTATTTGGTCTACATTTCCTTGGGATCTTTCTTGCAAGGAGTTGGATTGTGAACCACTTGGCTCGAACCTTGATCCCGACAGTTGTATAACCACGGATTCATTTACTTATCCCGAACTCGCCCTTCATCCTTGCAGCCATCTCTATATCCTTGTTCTTGTCGACGAACTCAACTACAGTATCAACACCCCTCTTGCACAAGTGCATGATCTGGTAGATGAGATCGATATTAATGTCTATCTTGTGGTTTAACCACAATTATCCCTGGTGCATTCATGAAATCAGTGTGTGTACCACATCTGTAAGCTCTGGGATCCTATCAAAATGTTGATTACGAAGTAGGTTCAACAACCCTGATGGCTGCAAAGGCGCAATCCAGTCTTGTGAGTGAATGGTTTCCTGCTCGGTAGATTCATCATACATTTTGCACATGTATTGATCTGGTTGGAATTGTGGAAATTTGCATCTCGGAGTAAGTCATGGTGCGTGAATTTGCACTTTGGAATTTTACCGAGAAAATTCTCCTTAATCCGTACATGGCTTGAAATTGGCAGCATCGAAATCTCATACTTAGGATTACTCATGAGGAGCACCTCTGGCGCATATCTTTTCCTTGGAGGGATGTATTCTAGCACAAGCAGAACGAATCTCTCTTGAGTCAGTGTTGGTTGAAATGGCTTCGAAAGACTCACATCCTTCGGCATTTCATGTTCAGTAGCCTTTTGCTTGTATTTTTGCTTCTGCTATCGTACATTCCTTAGTGAGTTTGTAGATGATCAACTGCATTCTGGGACTGCTTGCTTTACAGGCATCTTGATGACTCCTTCCAAACCAAAATTTTGGAAGTCACTCAATATTTTTTATGAGGTCGTCTGCTCAAACATATACTATCAGGTAACGATTGCTTTCAACTGGTAAAAACTTGGAAATTACAGGCAGTAAAAATTAAAATTTGCGGTAAAATCGGTAAGTAAGCGGTCTTTACTATTTATAGGCACCTTAGCACTAAGGAACACCCAATAATGGATAACTTAGCATTAAATTCTATGTCCATTGGAAAAATATTGCTTATATATTGGTCATTTCCCTTCATTGAATGCGTCTTCAATGGATGAATATGCCTTAAATGCGGAAACAACCGGTTTCTGAAATTACTGTATATCAGTTAATTTTCAATCAAAAAAAGTAACGGCTATTTTTCCTTTACTTCGCTAGCGGTCATGTGAACTGCAAGGTTCACTGCGCATTTGTCTTTCTTTACTTGATCTTTGCAACATGATTCCTCTTTTACTTCGCAACTCAACTTGCTATGTGTGCTTCACAGCACATCCTTCATATGTGTGAAAACTTCGCATTTTACTAAAATTGTGTGCAGATTCTTATTCTTTTATTTTTAGTGTCCAATTTCAACTGCACTTGACACTTAAAATTTTCTTGCGTTGCTTAACTGATACCTATAATATTAGGGCCATCCTTGTAAGGATTTAATCTACTCCCATTAACAAGTCCTTTCAAATTTTCTCCAATTAATGTGGCTAGCTGAACTGCGCCACCACTAGTGACATACTTAACTATGTATGGTTCTAACCAATGCATTTTGAATTTTCTAGGAAATTCCATAAATTTTCTATCATAGAGGAGGACAAGGTCTCCTTCCTAGAAAATTTTATTCTTGATGTGTCTATCATGCCATACTTTTTCTTTATGTTTCTGCACTTGTTGGTGAAAACCTGCAATGAAGCAATCTTCCTCCATTCCAACTAATTGTAGTAGTCTTTCTTTCATTGTCTGATCATCTGCCATATCTGCAAATGCTACAATTGTCAAAATTTTTACTTTGTATTCCATGGGCATGATAGCTTCCTATCCATATGCTAATCTGAAGTGTATGACCTGTCAACTTCTTACAAGTTGTTCTAGATGCCCATAATACTGCTGATATTCTGAGATCCTAATCGTCCCTGTTTGTGTTGCATACTTTGGTCAATGCATTCTCCATGACTTTGTTAAAGGCTTCTACAGTTCCATTAGCTTGTGGATGATATGGTGTGCTCTTTTGATGGCATATCTAAAATTCTTCTGTTAAGGCTGTAATATTTCTATTCAGGAAATGGATTCCTTGATCACTCATTAAAATATTTGGACATCAAAACCATGTCAAAATATTCTAAAAAATGAGCTGCGAGGCAGTATTTGCGCTACATTCCTTCACTGGTTTTTCTTTTTCCCATCTCGTTAAATCATCTGTAGCTATGAGTATATGCCTTGAGCTAGTTCACTTTCCTGGTGGGTTAATAAGTCCCACGAAGTCAATAGCCCATTTATCAAAGGCTTGAAGTGTCATTTGTGGAATTAATGGAATCTCATCTCGACGAGATGGATTTTCTGTTGTTTGGCATACATCGCACTTCCAGAAATGTTCTTCTGAGTCTTTGTGTATCGTAGGCCACCATAGTCCAGATCTCAAAATTTTATGTGTTGTAGCTCTTCCTACGTAGTGTCCTCTAGATACACCTGAAAGTGCTTCGACCAATATACTACGTCTTTCGTGTTCTAGTACGCATCATCGCAATACTTCATCTAGTCCTAATTTATACGATTCTCCAACAACTAGAGTAAAGTCAACTGCTCTTACCACTAATCATTTCTTCTGTTGCATAGTAAACTCTATAGGCGCTAATTCTGTAGTAAAAAATTCTATGATATCTCTAAGGTAGTCATCTTCTATATGGATAGAAAACAACTATGCATCTGGTATACTGTCCTCCAAATTACTCAGTTCTTCTCCTGACTCAATGCGTGACAGATGGTCAAGTCCTACATTCAGTATTCCTGGTTTCACAATGATTTCAAAATCATATTCCTAAAATAGTAAAAACCATCTGCATATTCTTCCTTCTAACACTGGTTCATTGAACAAGTACTTCAAAGTTGAATGGTCAGTAAACAAACAAAAATGAGAACCTAGCAAATAATTTCTAAGCTTCTGCAATGCGTATGCGATGGCTAAGACTTCCCTTTCTGTTGTGGTATAATTATTTTCTACTGAAGATAGATTTATCCTTGAAAATGGAATGGGATGATCGATGCCTCCCTCACCTGGTTGGGCTAGTATAATGCCAAGTACTGTAGATGAATAATCTATGTGTAAATGGAATGGTTTATTCCAATCAGGCAATACTAGAATAGGTTACGTAACCATTTTCTCTTTCAATGTATCCAACCCTTTTTGGCAATCTTCAATCCAACTATACTTCGCTTCTTTCTTTAATAATTTCTCCATAGGCGCAGTGATATGCGCATATCCTTTGATGAACTTTCTGTAGTATCTTGTATGCCCCAATGTAGTGCATAACTACTTCACGGAGTTAGGTGATGGAATATTTACAATGATTTTGATCTTGGGTCAACCATCAATCCTTGCTTACATACTATGTGTCCCAATAGAATACCATAGGGAACATAGAATAAAATATTCTTCATGTTCAAGGAAATATGGTGTTGTCTACACCTTGGTAACATCATTCTTAAGTTCACATAATGATTCTTCAAAAGGTCGAATATTGTCTAGTCATCAGAATAGACTTCTAATAACTTATGAATATAATCCTTAAATGCAACTATAACAACTCTTGAAAATATAGCAGGTGCATTATTCAATCCAAACGACATAAAAATGTACTGATATGATCCTCATTCCATAGCAAATGTGGTCTTATGTCTATCTTTTGTAGCAATTCTGATATGATGATATCCAGAAAATCCATCAGTGAAGGAGTATGCCTCCTGTCCACCTACATTATCTAACACTTCATCTATGAATGGTGTAAGAAATGGGTCATGTAGAGATGCATCGTTCAATTTTCTAAGGTCCACACAGATTCTAATTTGACCATTAGATTTTTTAATGTGAATTACCATAGGACTTATCCATTCTAATTCTTCAACTGGTTCAATAATTCTCGCGTCAAGCATCTTATCAATTTATTCCTTAACTCTTTCTTTATATCTAGGATTCAATCTGTAAGGTATTTTCTTAATAGGCTTCCAATCAAGCTTGAGAGGTATTTTCATAACTCCTAAGTCACCTAAAATTCCTTTCATTTCAGAAAACTTGGTAGAAAATAAATCTTGATATTCGCGCAATAGGTTTGCAATCTGTCCTACCGTTTCTTCATCCCAGTAATCCCCAATAGAAGCAAATTTTGGTTCATTCTCGGTACCAATATTGATCTTTCTGGCCCTTACACGATTAATCAAGTCTGGAATTTCTAAATCATGCCCTTCAACATCGTGTTTTCCTTTTTACTCAGGTATATGGACATCGTGAGGATCTTCATCTTCACATTCATATAGCGCAAAGTTATAACATTCAAGGGAATTCTCAAACTGTATTTCCCAATCTGGTTGTTTATATATTGGTAATGGGATATCATTGAATATCTTCTTTTTAATGACCCGCAAAGCCTCATTGACACCTCGACAATCATCCTCGAAACTGAAAGTGGATTGAAATTCAGTTATCAATATGTGCCAATGTATTGTTCCCCTTTGAATGTCTACTTCTGTATACAAATTCTTTGGTATTTGATCCAATGTGTGTACAAACATGTGAACCCATTCTTTTTTAGGTGTATTTATCCAAGCTTTCAAGCAAATTTCTATACAATCTCTTGGATCAGTCTGTTCATTGTATTTTGCTTGTACTATCTCATTATGATCTGCAAATTTGATTTCCATCATGTGCTTACATTATTCCAATGTGTTAAGTCTCTTTTTATGCGCAACCCACCATCTAACAGGTCCGGTGTAGATTGCAATGTTATATCTAGAGCGGATAACTTATGTTCTTTTGGAACTGATATTAGATATTCATGAAGAAATGCGTGGATATTTCCTAAACCATCATAAGTAGGAATTAGAATTACCTCTATTCCAATTAAACGTAGTGACTTTGTTATCTTCGCACATCATCTTGCCAATACTTCATGCATTCGGCTCTTCTAGTTCTCCATTGTTGCATATGATTCTAATATGCAATAATTGTCGCATCTCCAACTCAATGTTCCATCATCCATAGGATTAGTGTAATTTGTCTGATTGACTGTCATCTTGTAGATATTATCAATTTCTTGAGCTCTACATTCTTCTCAGATTGGTTTGATATATCTAGGTCCTTGTGAAGGATCCAAGGGCATGATGACCCTGATATTCAGTCCTTCAAATATCATTTGTTTTTTCTTGATATTTATGATTGTGAGGTTGTCGATTTCCTAGTCAATCCCAAATAATGCAGGATAACGATTGCAGCCATCTATGATCTCAATAACCTCGAAGTTTGATTTAATTTGTACTCCATCAATGTCTAAAAGAACACTTGATAATATCCCAAAGGGTATAACCTTTTGCTGATTATCTAACCTCAACTATATAGGAGACCAAGATAACTTTGGATTCCCCATTTGTTCCCATGTTTGTTTTTCCACGGAATTCACCTCTGATCCTAGGTCGAGAATGACCCTGGTTCATTTCATAATATCCAATCTACACATTTAGCCTCATTTCTCTTCCTTTCCTTCGATGGTTCTTGATACGATGAAATTCTCTATGTGCATCATTCATTGTATTACGTTGTTAGTAATTTCCCAATAGGTTCTGTAATTCCCCTAAAACATTTCCATGTTTTAGAAATGTTATGCATCTCTGTAAGAACTATGTTATAGGACTTAGATGTTCTGGTGAAGTTCACAATCCATCATAGGAGACCAGCATATCTAGTATCGTTGTTTGATCACTTCACAGTTGGGTCCTTGTGGTCGAAGGTTCCACATCCTAAAAAAAAATCTTGCTTCCATGAATGCCTTTTTCTCTTGGTCAGGGTTAAATGCGGGCATTTTTACAGTTGCTTTTCTTACCCAATTCCCATTTGTAGGATTGAGTCTGTTTACATGATCTTCAAAATTTGAATATTCGTTTGTCGTATCATTTCTTGTCATAGCTCCACTTCGCATCACAACATGAATGTTGCGATCTTCATTTCTTTTCTCAGCTACGATCATCTGCATATTCTGGTTCTATCCTTCTGGTCTTTTCTCTTGCATTTTTTCTTGCAAAATGGGACATGCTTCAATGACATGGTCAAATGAATTACATTACTTACAAGTAGTTCATGGATTATGATAGTCCCTTGCTAAATGGATTGGTTGAGTGCAATTATAGCGTACAATCTAACCTCTTCCTCATCCTTGTCTAGTGTTGTGTCATCTTCCTTTGTATCCACCACGTCCTCTATATGTGCCTTGGTAATACTGCGCATTTTCCTTATTATACGGTCTTTCTCCTTGGACTTTGTGTACATCATGTTTTCTTTTTATCATGAGATCATAAGCTCTGCAGTTGGTATCGTCATGTCCAACTGACTTACAGAATGTGCCATACACATTCTCTGGTGTCTGTACATATTTTTGAAGCAGGTAATAGTCTTCTGGATGATGTCCTCTACATTGAAAAATCTCACACCATGGTCCTTGTTGTTGATTCAATGGGTTCGGTGCTCCACTAGTGATGTAGTCTCTGAATACAGGACAGTTTTCCTTGTAATGTCCCTCTCCTTTACATTTTGTACACCAAACCTCCTCTCTTGTTTATTGTTCTTTCTTCATATCTTGTAGATTTAATGTCAAATTGGATAACTGTGTCTGTATTTGTACCATACCTATACTAGTTTCTCCTATGGGCAAGGCTTCTAGTTTCATTGTGATTTCTAATGCTTATGTTTGTGATGTTACCTTTTGTTGCATCAATGGTAATCTAATATGGGGAAACAACGCAGCTATGAACCATTCTTGATGTTGTTGCGGTGCTTTTTCAAAGCTAAATTGATCTAATAATGATTTGAACTTTTGATCAAACTCCCACATAGTCTCATTAGGTTTCTGTTTGATTTCTTTTAGCTTTGTGATGCACTAAAATTCTGACTTAGGTTTCTTGAATTCTCTAATAAGCGTAGTTTTGATATCGACTAACGATTTGTTTTGTCCAACAGAATACTTCATGAACCGTGTTAGATATTTGTCTCTAAATGTGGTAACTAAATGATATTGTTTGATAGCATCATCATGTACTTGCTTAACATTCCATACAGATTCACAGAGAAGCCAATGTTGCTATAGGTCTTTTAAGCTAGTTCCTTTAAAAATAAGTAATTTAATGTCATCTTCCATTCGCCTTCTAGGGGGTATAGTGTTCTGAGACGATGAAGGTATGCCACTACTTGATTGATTCTGAGTACTTTCTCTTGCAGTGCTACTACTACCAACGTTCTGTAAACTAGTAAGATTTTTTTCCTCAACTATGAGTTTTTGCAGAGTAATAGGCTGATAACCAGTGCGTCTAAGTTTTGTTTTAGTATCAAACTCAACCTGATATGAGTTTATATTACTTCCTAACTTTGTTTCTAGGAATGTGTAGGTTCGACTTCATGAGATCTCTTTCTAGTGTTAACTTTATATCTCTTTCCACTTCTCAAAATACCAATGTCTTCATTTGTTTCACTATCTGTGTTACTGAACATTACAAACTCGAACCCTATGAATCTGATTGCATTCTTAAGACTCATTTTTGAGCTACCAGCATTTTAATGTATAAACTAAAGTTTTTTCAAGTACTTAACTCTAAATCCTTGGAATAAATATCCTTCTATTGCACTATAGGACTTTAAAGTGTCCACAACAAATTCTGTAACATAGCCTTCTAATAAGCTATCCAACAAAAATTCTACTGCTCTTGAAATTTGGTTGTCAATTCCTTTAAGCCTCTAAATCAACTTTGCATTCCAAACTGTAGGTTCTCCACCCTGGAAACAATTTTTGCGCTCTTCTATCCTAAATATCCACTCATGCAACTTAGTAGAAAAATATGTGAAGAAAATTTGATGCACTTCAGTGAATATATACCTCGGCAACCATTGTTCCGTGGTAAGACATGGATGTCTATTCTCTTTCTTTGCAAACTCAGGTTCTGACTAACTTACCTAGTTTTGTATTTCTGTCTTTTCCAGATATCACATAACACATGACCAATTCTAGCACGAAAACGGAACTTGTTTATTGTGCTTCCTTCTTCACATTCTCATAACATAACAACATCACATATCGACAGTGCTTAGCGCAGAAACACAACCATTTTTTTTGTGAATCCTACTCTCCGTAGGGCTAACCCGGGTTCTATGTAATTCCCTTTATTCCGACCCAACAAAATACCCTTAACTGGCCCTTTCGGCATCAACCTGCGAGCAGTCTAAAGTCTCACCCGAAGTGAAGATGGGTGGTTACAGAATCAGGTTTCTGTAACCTGGTGATACACAGTGATGCTATGTGGGATTGATATGCACAACTTACTCAACATCTACTTCACATATCGTTATCAACATGTATCTGCACACTTCGCAATTCTCAACAACCTACAAACTTCTTTGAATCATTCTTAATTTGCTTCTATGACTACACATTTACCATACTTAACATAACTTCACAATGTTCATACATGCATGCTCCACTACTTATGATATCATTCTCATTCACATTCATATGAAAAAACCTATATAAGCATAATATTCATCAACATACAGTATAACATAGATTCAAACACATAACAAAATTATTTATGTGGTCCACCACCTAGATGAGAGCTATGTCCATGGGAACTATTCTTATATTTATTGGAAGGGGTTAATAGTTCCAGTCTACGCACTTAATTGCAGACTCTTTTCTACAATAGATCTCTTCACACACAGCTGTAGAGTCTTTTTCCTCTCTTATATCTTTCTTAGCATAGATCTAATAACCAACTAGACTCTAACAAGATCTCTATATTATCTAATCCTTCCTTATACAAAATTTCCCTTTACATAGATTGTGCCCGAAGGTCACATATTTACAATAACTATGGGCCAACCCCCATAGTAACCTTAAACCCAAAAAATGGCATGGTTCTCTAGTTTACCACACTTTGTCTTTATTTTGCTAGAGCTCTACCTTCCTTTTGTGTCGCTTCCTATGGCTCTGATGCTTCTCTGACAGTCGTAGTTCTGGCCGCACGGCTTTGACGTTACAATGGCACGTCCTTTGCACCATTATGCTTCTTTAATATTTGCTTCTATAACTGACAGTCTACAGCTTCATTCATAACTACTCCAACTACCTCACTGGTCCTTAGCACTTCGCCTTTACTAAGGGGACATATCCTTTTCTGCCACTTCGCTTCGCTCCATACCCTGCTCCCAATAATTGTGGAGTTGTTTCTCCCAAAACTTGTTGATGTTAGGCCTCTCCTAACTTGTACTTTTGCCATCAAAACTTATTCCACTTGGGCTGCTCCCAACAATGGGACTAAATTTTTTCATGAATTTTGATTATTTTCATTGAAAACCCCATTTAACATAGTTTTCCAGGCATTAGACTTGATTTTCCATAAATTTCAAGATAATTAATACATATGACATGTATTCTTTAAATTCTAAGAGTTGTGGAAACTAGGTTTTGCCCCCTAAGTGATTCTCGACTTGGCCTCTTTAGAGAAACCTTTGTCTTCACGTGCTTATTCATTTTTGGTAGTAGTGGTCAGATCAGAAATTAAATCTCTCAATTGTTCCAAATTTCTGGTCTTCATGTTGTGAGCGAATGGTAAAATTTTCTTTTGAACTTCACTTGTTAAGGGTGTTAATTTGATTGTTAACACTACTAGTCTTGCTATTCATGAAAACTTTTCAAGTTTTATTTTTACTCACAATAATGCTCCTACAACCTTTGCCACTCATACATGATAAATACATAAATCAAAATCTATGATAGATTTATTCATGCTTTCTTATTTTCTAGTGCATAAATTTTCCATGTATAATATCCCTATCCATACAAGAGGTATGGAAATATTTATCCCCAACTAATCTTATAGTATCCACATGAGAATTCTCAATTTGCGTCACATCATAAAGTAATTATTTCAACTTCTCATAATATGTACATAATCATGTTTTCAGACAAACAATGGAACACATAACGATTTGTAGTACCTTTTGGCGTACCTCTAAATTGCACTGATAGGCATTTCAATTTACCAATATCCTTGGTTGACTTTATAAAGTTTCAACATGACCATCCTCATCACAAAATATTTTATTTTCTTCCTATCACACATGTATGTTGGTAGAGAGTTTCTCCGACTCCAATCATAACATGTGATATAATCATGCATAAAGACGTTAAGTAGCTTGCTCTATTAAGATCAACAATTGAATATACATATTCAGTTTCATGAATCATGTAGGTTGGTACCTATATCAATTACGTTCATAAGAAAGTAAGTATATCGACATATATACATTTGGAAAATACTAAAAAATACATATACCTGTCATTCAATTGTATTAGTCCTGAGTATTGTTGCAGGCATCCTCCTCTTCTCTCAGTATATCTGCAATAGAAAGCACATCAAGTACTAACAATACACCAATTACTGAAATAAGCCACCCAACACGATGACGATACCCTTCATCGATTGTTCAGCCTTCAGACATATCTCCTACCAGTTCTACTCAGGGTGCTTCACTAAGATCGGGTGCTTCCTTTCACGGACCCCATAATACCTAGAGTTTATTCTCTTCACAAAGGCCCCACTCTCTTGAAGTACTGTTACAACATTAAGATGTGTGAAAATAAGTATTGAAAGTATTCCAACAATAGGTCTTATAACAAAGCGTCCTTGGAATTCCACCGAGGCCTAGCTTCACGGGGGGAAATTATGTACGTCCTATACATTTTCATTACCATTATGTTTATCATGAAAAAACTCTTTATCTATATCATTTAACTTCTTGTAGTTATGGGTTATTGGATTGAATTATGGCCTCATTATTATTTCCATTCCAAGTCCTTGTACCTGCATCTTCTCCACAAATACTCAATCGTAATATCATATCTCTCAATTCATATATAAACAATCTTTTCATAATAAATCAATTATTTACATCTACTAATTAATTAGATTTCATTTTATCTTTGGTTATTTACGTCATCATTTATACATTAATCTTGAAGCAAATAATTCCCAAACCTTTGTTATATCATTCATCATAATAATTTATTCTTACCACATCTCATATAATAAGGTATTCCGTAAGATACTTAGCAATGTGAAATCCAAGTTTTTAAATGTAAACTGGTTATCTCCATTCAAACTAATAATCTTATCATAGAAATAAATAACACTTTAGCATATCCGAGAATTTTTACTATTTCCCCACTAAGAATTTTTTTAAAGTAGATTTTATGTTTTTCCATAATGTAATCAATCCCCTCATTTTCTTCTTTTGATTTTCAAACGAGATTCCTACAACTCAGTTCAAACACACATTTACTAGATTGTTTATGTGTTATCAATATCATACACCAATATCTTTAGTAGTCATAACCCTTCAATGTTAGTACATGAGAATTCATTAACTTCTTCCAAGTTCAGTATAGCATTATGATAAGTGTTGGTCGCAATACTGTTCTAGAGGTTTTCCAATGTAGACCCAGGTACTTCACGGTACAAGATACCAACAAAACCCCTATTTACCGGCCCTTTCGGCAACAGACTGCGAGCATTATGAGGTCTCACCCGAGGTGAAGTTGAGGGGGTGGTTGCAGAAATAGTTTTCCACAACCTTGTGATGCGAGTGTTTGAACTGATTCATGTACAACGCGGTATAGGTTGCGCATTGTGGTCAATGAATACACGAAGTCTTCTACTCCACGTTAGAAATCTTCAGGAACAAAGATATTTGCACTTTCAGTGCGTCCACAGGCCGCGCAGTGGGGTTATGAGACGTAATCACTTCTACTCAATCATATTCGATAATCCTTAATCATTCATCATTGCATAGCTTGATAAACATCATAACCTATGCAAATGAGTGAGATGCGTAGTGTTGTGTGCTTGATCTCGCGATTCAACTTTAACCATTTATTGTGTGGTTATCTCGTAGATCCATTCATTTGAGAACTTAGAGGTGCTTTACTGTTAACATTTCTCCATACATGAACTACTAGCATCTTATTCCATCCTTTCCATGGTGAATATAGATAATAGTAATTTCATGCATGCACTGTAAGTAAATTAAATCACAAATTAATGACAATCATACACAGTAATCACATAACACACTGGTTTAACGTGGTTCACTCCCCCAGATGGGAATCTACGTCCACAAGAACTGTTGTTTAATATCTTAGGAAAGGGTACAATAGTTCATCGTCTACGCACTCAGCTGTAGACACTCTTCTCTCTCTCAAAATTAGATCTCTGCGCACTCAGTTGCAGAGCCTTTACAATGCTTCAATCTCACAAATCTAACAATATTCAATAATAATCAACAAAATGAAGAGTTAACCCTTTTACTTTACAAAATTTTCTTATTTATAGATCAATACCCGTAGGTCATGTCTTTACATTTACGAAGGCAGAACCATTAGGTTTACAAAACTATCATGGTTTTCCCAAAACTGGACTACTGATATCTGGCAGTAGATCTTCTGTCACGCGCATGCCAACAGGTTACTTCCACTGAGTTGTTCCTTCTTTCACGGCCTTAGATGACTAGTTCAGGTAGTCTTAGTCTTCTGTTTGTTGTGATCAGTCACCTACCTCTGATCTGCACCTACCCAATACTTGGTAGTTATCGACAATCTTTGCCAAAAATAGGTCTTCTATGACCTAACCAAAATAATTGCCTTCATCCATCCAAGCTATGCTTAGCTGGATCTCCATCGACGTGGCACATCACGGTGTTGTACTCCTCGCAACACTGACCTGGAAGCTCCTTTGAGACTGTGCTGCGTGCAACTTCGCAGCATACGAAAACTTATCCCAAAATTGTTCAAACTTAACTATGCTTAGCTCCGCAGTTCTCAACATTATTCCTGTTCAAAAATGCCCCATTTGGGCCAAGCCCAACAATAAGTAAATCACCTATAGTTTAGGTTAAGAATCCATTACATAGCACTAAAATTCTCTACACATTTCTTGAACGAGTTTTCAAATGACTATTTAATACTCGATAACCAAAAATTACAATGAATATATACAATATTCATTCTCTCAATACTTACAAACAAGATGTCATATCAACAATCATTTTGCGTAACCAAGATTGACCTCTACTCTAAATCAAGGGAAGAGTACTTATCTGGTTAAAGATGACTAAGCTATCAAACTAGCTTGAGTATAATAATCGTTCATCCATCAGTTTCCCAAAGAGACTTTGATTCCAATAGCTCATTAATTACTTATTTTGCAAATAAATGGTTAGTTCGTCTACATCATCAATGTTATTATCCATTTCCTACTATACAGAAGTCTCAAAATTACATGAAAAGGAGAAAGAACCTAATTAATAATGATTTCTTTTACTGTGGAAATTTCCCTAATCTGCATGGAAAACTCTGTATTAGTGACAATATAACAAGATCTTAGACATTAGCATATAATTCATCCCTTTAAATATAAATTAAATCAAGGTGAGGGGGGGAAAAGCTCTTATGTTATCAAACACCACAAATTTGTTTTGTTTAGATCATTATAAATTGTATTCTTCTGCTTCATTTTGATCCCAAATAGGCCTGAGTGTTGCAACATCATCTCTAATACCACTCATAATATACCCAAATTCCTCTATGAATTATTTGGAAAATAGGGTATAAAATTCTTAATTTAAAAAAAAAAAACATCATTCCACAACCAAATATATTATCCTCAATAATTACTTAATATTTTATTCAAAGTACATTTCCATCCATTATATTCCTAAGGAAACATGTAAATCAATTCAACCAATTATTTATCATGTACTAGTTTGAGTACAATTAATCAAAGTCATACATATACCACTGGGAATTCTACTTGGCACTCTTGTAAATAGGGTTCCAAAACATAATAGGTATTGCTATAAATGCCCTATTTATTACCACATCCACTTTTCAATTGTTATGCAAGTAATCTTTAGAATAAAGTTTATTTTGCACATAATTAGTGTTGCCAAATCAAATTATGGTCAACCTTTTAAAAGGTATAAAGACGACACATTCTAGCTTATGGAACCCATGTGTATTATTTGTCAACTGTACACATTCTTAATTTATTCTTCCTTCCTATTTACATAATTCATATAAAAATATGGAAAATTAGTTACATAGGTAATGTAATAGAAATACTTATATTCCATACTTCCATAGTCGACATTTCTTAGTTGTATATAAATAAGTATTCAACACTTCTTTGAAAACTAGAAACAATTAATTTATCACAAAATCATTTAAGAGATAATAACAAAAATCCTTCAATAACATTACAGTCTCTTATGAAGGAAAAAATATCTATAATCTTGAAAACCATTCAATTAACTCATCATAAAAAGAATAGAATTTCATATAACTTGACATCAACTTAACAATAATAACACACCAATGAAGAGTACTTATCTTAACAAAGTAGACTTGTGTGACTGAAAACATGACTGCAATGTTCCACCCAACCTTTTGGCACTCTGTCCAACATTAATTCCTTCCTCCCAAAGGCCACCACCAAGTTGGGCAATGAATACACTAGGGTCATAGACTCCATAAAAATATTTCTTCAAGATATCTCATCCTCTCTTTTCGATCTATTTTAATCCTTAATCACACACATGATATATATCTTATATATTATTATAGTTTAACACAAAGACATTGAGACTATGCCTTACCTCCACCTAACCTCTGATTACGACAAAGAGTAGAAATATGTGTTTTTCCCTTTATTTATTCACTCAAGCATTTATAAATTGAGAATGTTCATTGGTACAATAAGTAATGAGTCTAGGGATGTGCCATCATGGACTCTTTTCACACCTATGTATAACATAGAATTTAGATTTCCTAGACCTAGATTCAATTAGACAACTTCACTTAGCAAAATAATATGAGAAGAAGAACATGGAAGAAAAATAGAAAAAAATCACACTCTATAGTATTCATCAATAATATTACAATATATAATACATCTCGAGAGATAAAATTGAATGCACTAAATAAAATTCGAATAGCTCACAGAAGGAGGACTTACTAAAAGCAAAAAAACCCATGGTTTTAAAATCACTTTCCAAATCAGTCAAGGACCTCATGAATTAGCTAAATCAGATATGGCGGATAATGAGTGATGGAAAATAAATAAGATGATGTATTTTGGAGAGAAAAATATGGAGGATTTGTTGGAAAAAAAGTAGATAGCTTGCCATGTCCATAAAGGAGCCTATCTTTATCCTTATGCACTGAACACCAAAAAAAGAAGGACAAATATGTGTAAACATAGGAATGTTCTCTTACCATTATTGAATGTCATTAAAAGCATATAGAATCTATTTTAGGGCGCATTTGTGGATAATGATGACAATATGTGAGCCTAAAAAGGAAATATGAGGCCAACAACCTAGTTAAACACCTAGCAAAGTATAAAAAATGAATAATATGTTTATCCTATGTCTAGATGGGTTTTTAATATTCTAACATCCCCCCTTAAGCCTGACATAGGTGAGTGATATGAAACAAAAATTAGGGCCCAATCAACTAAGGATTACGGTCACCCTTTACAAAAATTTATTTGTCCATGTAAAATGAGGAAAGAGGGAAAACCACTTGGGAAAAAAACCCCCCTTCGAGAATGGATAGGCACAGAAATAAACATAATGTCTTCACATTGTCTTTTTCTTCACTTTGATGAGATGAATGAAATACTCTAGGTAACAAACTTGGTGAATATGTTGTGTATTCCATGATCATGCACCAATGTATCAATGTAGTGTAGGAAAAAAACATGTGCAGAGTCCCGTTGAAAATCATCACCTGGTGATGGAGGATAATCATATGAATGCTTATTTCTATTAAAACATAAATGATCTGATCTAAATACATAATCAATTATGGAAAAGTGATTTGTGCAAACTCTTCCCCAAAGAGCATCAATGGACTCAACATGAATAATTTCTTGTGCAACTGCAATATGGTGAATGAAACCATGTACCTTCTTTTCAAACTAATGTACCACCTTCCTAGTTTTGTAAAGAAGCTCATGAGACTCTGAAATATTAGAATAGGATTCATATGGAGCAGCAAACAACAATGATATAGTGTCTCCATGATTCAATAGGGTCACAATAGGGAAAGAGTGAGAAAATGGATCACATTGATAGTTGAGTGAGTCTGAAGGATTTGAGGACTTCAAATTTGAACCATGGGTGGTGAGGTCAGGTCCAGACATGTGGAAAAACAGTCCAATGATGTCCGAATACATGGTTTTCCAACAAATTAAATATACAAAAGACATAAGAACAACATAGACAAGTGACACAGTGTCGGAAACCATTGAATTGTGAGGTTTCTCAACTAGAAAACTTGGGGGTTGTAGAGTCTTTTTGTTAGGATATTCCTATACTCCATCCTAGTCCCACCAATATTTTGATCATTTACATTTTCAGTCATGCACGCATTTTTAGGGTTTGCATGCATCATTTACGTTTTGCATGCATTTGCATGCATTCCAGTCATCAGTCCCAGCACCTAGCCCTCAGTTAGCTAGCCCCCGGAGCTTCCTTCCACTAAATTTCAGCCCTCCTAGCCTGTCATGCGCCCTCCTTTCACCTACTGCATCATAAGGGTGCTTTTCTCACCTACCAGTCCAGCTTACTTCAGTTATCCACCTGTCTTTCCTTGATTTAAGGACAGACTAACTCCTCACTGCTGCTATCACTCCAATTGACCTCCGATGAGACATCACTACCTGTTCTGACTCCAGTTAGCTCCTCACGTGCCCTCCATTGAGCCTCCTTCATTCAGTTAGTACTTTCATGTGCCAGCTACATTCAGTTACACCTACCAAACTCAGTTAGACTCAGTTTGATTGACGGTTGACAGTTACTTGTGCATTGATGAGTCCACCGATGATGAGATAGACTACTAGTTGTGCTCCGATGACACTCTACTGATCTTTTGATCACTCCATGAAGGTTAATTCGAATTTCTACCTCAGGAATTTGAATCCTCTTGCATTGTACTAATTATTGTCCATATTGTGATTAATTAATTAGCATGTGTGAAGTATTTTTGCTTCTATCCGAGTTCTACTGTATTATTATTCTGTTGCTCATTATACTGCATTGACCACTCTTCTTCTATTTTCCTGCTTAATCATAATTACTCTTGTGAGGTATACATCATCTCTTAGATCTGCTATGAAGATTTTCACATGGTATCAGAGCATGTTGAGATTATTGTTTGTCTCCATTCCTGAGAGTTTTTTGCAGGTTATTATCAATATTCTGAGTGCAGCAGTTTCTGCATTTTTGAGCAGTAGCAGTTGTAGATATTCTCTATTGTTTTTGCAGGTCTTCTACATCTTCAATGTATTCATATTTATAAGGAATCCATCGTCTTTATCCATTCAACTATGATGAATGGAAACCAAAAATGATAGGATATTTGAAGAACCATGATCTCTTTGATTTTTACTTTGAAAGAGAGTTCGAATCCTTTGAAGAGAGGATTGACTTGTTGAATAAAGGTGACATGGCCTTTGGAAGATTGATGCTTTTTTTGCTTGAATACATGTTTTACCAAATCATTGATGATGTTGAAACTCCAAAAGAGCTATGGGCCCATCTGGATGAAATATTCAGCAAACAGAATGAAGGATTTGGTCCAAAACCCTTAAAGAGCAAGCAAAGTGATGCATTCGCCCTCCTTCATGATCTCATTTATCATGAACCAGTATCAAACACATCTCATATTGAAGTTGTCCACAAAGAAAAAGAACTTGCAGATTCTACACTCATGCTCCAAATTTCTTCTCTTTCTGTGCCAACTCACACTCTAGATATTGCAGAAGGACCTAAATCCTCTCTTGCACCAGAGTCTGTTGGTTTGCATCATGATCACATGATTATTTCGGAGTTAAAATCAGCTATTGGAGGTAATGCATTCGCTCTATTCAAGCAATCACCTCTTATTTACTACTATATGATCATTATTCCATGCTTTCAGAATTTTATTGAAGAATATGGCCATTGCCATTTGCTTGGGATAATTTCTCATGCACATCATGGATTTGATCTCACCCCTACTGGTTTGAAGGAGATCTCAAGAAACCATTGCCATCCGCTTGGGATAATTTCTCATGCATCTACTGGTTTTGATATTACCTCTTATGGTTCAAAGGAGATCTCAAGAAACCATGATTCAAGCCTTGGATCTAATTTGGATTCTAAGAAAACACTACTTGAGATAATTTCTCATGCATATGATGGTTTTGATCTCACCCCTGCTGGTTCAAAGGAGATCTCAAGAAACTATTCTTCAAGTCTTAAATCTGATTTGGATTTCAAGCAATCATTATTATTTTATGGTTCTTTTTGGCATAATATAACCCATGATGGTTTGAAGGAGAAGACAAAAGACTATCTGCGTATTCATGTTTTTGATCCTACCTCAGCTGATTCGAATCACAGGGTCAAGGATCATCCTCATACTTTTGGATTTGTTCTCATCACATAAGATCTGAAGAGAAAATACAAGCACATGCTTTTTGAGCATGATCCACTTCTTTTCAAGAAGAAGATACCTCTAGACATATGACCAAGCATCACACCTGCTTGAGTTTGGAGCATTTATTTTTTATGTGTGCCTTACAGTTTGTCTTGAGGGGGGGCTATTTTTCCCATGAAATTTTTTGCAACTTCCTTGGGTTATTGACTGTTATGATTCATTGTATTGGGTGACCTTTGGTCTTAGTTACCAAGGCCCAGGATGGATTAAGTGGGGGTGTTAGGATATTCCTATACTCCATCCTAGTCCCACCAGTATCTTGATAATTTACATTTTCAGTCATGCATCCACTTTTAGGGTTTGCATGCATTTGCATGCATTCCAGTCATCAGTCCCAGCACCTAGCCCTCAGTTAGCTAGCCCCCGGATCTTCCTTCCACTAATTTTTAGCCCTCATAGCCTGTCATGCCCCCTCCTTTCACCTACTGCATGAGAAGGGTACCTTTCTCACCTACCAGTCTAGTTTACTTCAGTTATCCACCAATCTTTCCTTGATTTGAGGCCAGACTGACTCCTCACTACTGTTATCACTCCGATTAACCTCCGATGAAACATCACTACTTGTTCTGACTCCACTTAGCTCCTCACGCGCTCTCCAATGAGCCTCCTTCATTCAGTTAGTATCTCCATGTGCCAGTTACATTCAGTTACACCTACCACACTCAGTTAGAATCAGTTTGACTGACGGTTGACAGTTACTTGTGCATTGATGACTCCACCGATGATGAGATAGACTACTAGTTGTGCTCCAATGACGCTCCACTGATCTTTTGATCACTCCATGAAGGTTAATTCGAATTTCTACCTCAGGCATTCGAATCCTCATGCATTGTACTAATTATTTTCCATATTGTGATTAATTAATTAGCATGTGTGAAGTATTTTTGCTTCTATCCGAGTTCTACTGTATTATTATTATGTTGCTCATTATACTGCATTGACCACTCTTCTTCTATTTTCCTGCTTAATCATAATTACTCTTGTGAGGTATACATCATCTCTTATATTTGTTGTGAGGATTTTCACATGGTATCAGAGCATGTTGAGAGTATTGTTTGTCTCCATTCCTGAGAGTTTTTTGCAGGTTATTATCAATATTTCGAGTGCAGCAGTTTCTGCCTTTTTGCAGTAGTAGCAGTTGCAGATATTCTCTATTGTTTTTGCAAGTCTTCTACAACTTCAATGTATTCATATTTAAAAGGAATCCCTCGTCTTTCTCCATTCAACTATGATGAATGGAAACCAAAAATGATAGCATATTTAAAGAGCCATGATCTCTTTGATTGTTATTTTGAAAGAGAGTTCGAATCCTTTGAAGAGAAGATTGACTAGTTGAATAAAGGTGGCATGGCCTTTGGAAGAATGATTCTTTCTTTGCTTGAATACATGCTTTACCAAATCATTGATGATGTTGAAACTCCAAAAGAGCTATGGGCCCATCTGGATGAAAGATTCGACAAACAGAATGAAGGATTTGATCCAAACCCCTTCAAGAGAAAGCAAAGTGATGCATTCACCCTCCTTGATGATCTCATTGATCATGAACCTATATTAAACACATCTCATATTGAAGTTTTCCACAAAGAAAAAGAACTTGCAGATTCTACACTCATGCTCCAAATTTCTTCTCTTTCTGTGCCAGCTCACACACTAGATATTGCAGAAGGTCCTAAATCCTCTCTTGCACCAGAGTCTATTGGTTTGCATCATGATCACATGATTCGGAGTTAAAATCAGCTATTGGAGGTAATGCATTCGCTCTCCTCAAGCAATCATCTCTTATTTACTACTATATGATCATTATTCTATGCTTTCAAAATTTTATTGAAGAATATGGCCATTGCCTTTTGCTTGGGATAATTTATCATGCACATCATGGTTTTGATCTCACCCCTACTGGTTCGAAGGAGATCTCAAGAAACCATTGCCATCCGCTTGGGATAATTTCTCATGCATCTACTGGTTTTGATCTCACCTCTTATGGTTCAAAGGAGATCTCAAGAAACCATGATTCAAGCCTTGGATCTAATTTGGATTCTAAGCAAACACTACTTGAGATAATTTCTCATGCATATGATGGTTTTGATCTCACCCCTACTGGTTCAAAGGAGATCTCAAGAAACTATTCTTCAAGTCTTAAATATGATTTGGATTTCAAGCAATCATTATTATTTGATGGTTCTTTTTGGCATAATCTAACCCCTGATGTTTTGAAGGAGAAGACAAAAGACTATCTGCATATTCATGTTTTTGATCCTATGTCAGCTGATTCGAATCACAGGTTCAAGGATCATTCTCATACTTTTGTATTTGTTCTCATCACATTCGATCTAAAGAGCAAATACAAGCACATGCTTTTTGAGCATGATCCACTTCTTCCCAAGAAGAACATACCTCCAGACATATGACCAAGCATCACACATGCTTGAGTTTGGAGCATTTATTTTTTATGTGTGCCTTATAGTCTGTCTTGAGGAGAGGGTATTTTTCCCATGAAAGTTTCCGCAACCTCCTTGGGTTATTTACTATTATGATTCATTGTATTGGGTGACCATTGGTCTTAGTTACCAGAGCCTAGGATGGATTAGGGGGGGTGTTAGGATATTCCTATACTCCATCCTAGTCCCACCAGTATCTTGATCATTTACATTTTCATTTATGCATTCACTTTTAGGGTTTGCATGCATTCTAGTCATTAGTCCCAGCACATAGCCCTCAATTAGCTAGCCCCCGAAGCTTCCTTCCACTAAATTTCAGCCCTCATATCCTGTCATGCGCCCTCCTTTCACCTACTAGATGAGAAGGGTTCCTTTCTCACCTACCGGTCCATTTTACTTAAGTTATCCACCAGTCTTTCCTTGATTTGAGTCCAGACTGACTCCTCACTACTGTTATCACTCCGATTGACCTCCGATGAGACATGACTACCTATTCTAACTCCAGTTAGCTCCTCATGCGCTCTCCACTGAGCCTCTTTCATTCAGTTAGTATCTCCATGTGCCAGTTACATTCAGTTACACCTACCACACTCAGTTAGACTCAGTTTGACTAACAGTTGACAGTTACTTGTGCATTGATGACTCCATCGATGATGTGATAGACTACTAGTTGTGCTCTAATGACACTCCAGTGATCTTTTGATCACTCCATGAAGGTTAATTCAAAATGCCACCTTAGGAATTCGAATTCTCATGCATTGTACTACTTATTGTCCATATTGTGATTAATTAATTAGTGTGTGTGAAGTATTTTTGCTTCTATATGAGTTCTATTGTATTATTATTCTGTTGCTCATTATACTACATTGACCAATCTTCTTCTATTTTCCTACTTAATCGTAATTACTCTTGTGAGATATACATCATCTCTTAGATCTGCTGTGAGGATTTTCACACTTTTGTGCATCCAATGGTTGAGGAAATGGTGTGGAAGGTGTCATTTCCTACATACCATTCTGCATACCATCTTCCAAATCATAATTTTAAATATTTTAATGGATATGGAAGGACCTTTCAGAACAAAAACAAAAAAAAAACTAGTGAAAAATGACAAGGTTTGGGAGGAGATTTTGGTGAAATGTTTGGAGATTCTTCCAAGGAAGGGATGAATTTTTTTTTTTGATATATCAGAATGTGAATCAAAATCAGAGACATGAGAAATATTTTTTACTTGAGCACTAAGGGCATACAGATGATTACATTTGTGAGTAGCACATAGACATTGTTCTTGTTCAACAGAAAGCTTTCCTTCTTCTTTTCTTGCAAAATCAGGAACAACAATATTATGTTCTTCAAAGGTCATGATTTCTAATTTTGAACACTAAAAAAAGATTGATCAGAATAGGGACCTTTTATTCAATAAGAGCACTTGGATATCTCTTTCTTGTTCTTCATCATCTTGGATTTGGAATCTTCATCAAGTGAATTGGAGTCCTCTTCATTTGACGATATATTTTCCTTCATATTCTGCTTTCCTTTGGATTTGATATTTTTGGAACTCTTTGCTCCATGAGAAGCAAGTGCATGGTCCTTGGAGAGACTCAAAGCTCTCATTTGAACTAGATTATCCTACTCTTGAGTGAGTGAGTCTATGAATGCATCCAAGGTTGGCATCTTCCAGTTGGGAACTAGAAGCTTTGCAGCATGAAATGTAGACACAAATACATGGTACATAGGACTAAGTTTTGACAAAATGGAAAGGATTAGCTTCTCTTGTTTCTTCTCAATGCCACACTGTTTAAGTTGAAGCACTAGGTTCTTGAACTTTGAGATGAATTCTTCATTTGTATTGAAATTTCTTGGACTCAGTGAGATCAAATCAATTTCCAATAGATGACCTATGAGCTCATCTTGCTTTCCAAATAGACACTCCATATTTTTCCACACTTGATTTGTAATGGTCAGAGTTTAAACATGGAATAGGAGATATTGAGAGACAAAGAGGAAAATAAAACCATAATATTCATCATGCCTATTGAACCACTTAGCTTTTTGTGCAACAACATTTGGCTTAGTTTCAATCACTATAGTGACTCTATAACAACCCTTATTTTGAAGCTGGATGATCAGGGGGTAATAATCATAGCTTCATTCTGATCCATACTTTGTTGGTGTGCTTTTGGTGATGGAAATGAAATTCAAACACACTACTCTAGAAATTGCTTTTAATCAGGTTAGCCCTGACACCATATGAGAATTTAGGTTTCCTAGATCTAGATTCGATTAGACAACTTCACTTAGAAAAATAATATGAGAAGAAGAATATGAAAGGTCACTATAAAAAACTCACACTTTATATTATTCATCAATAATATTACAATATTTAATACATCTCAGGAGAGAAAATCAAAAAAAAAAAAAAAAGTAAGTTGGAATAGCTCACAAAAGACAGGCTTACTAAAAGAAAAAAGAAAAACCATAGTGGCAAAATCACTTTCCAAATCAGTCAAGGACGTCACTAATTAGATAAATTAGATATGTCAGCTAATGATTGATGGAAAATCAATAAGATGAATGATTTTGGAGAGAAAAATATGGAGGATGTATTGGCCAAAAAGTAGACATCTTGCGAAGTCCATAAAGGTGCCTAGCTTTATCCTTATCCACCGAAAACCATAAACAGAAGGACAAATTTGTGTAAAAGTGGGAATGCACTCTTACCATTATGAACTATCATAAAAAGCAAATAGAATGTATCATAATCTATTTTAGGTTGCACTTGTGGATAATGTTGACACGATGTGAGCCTAAAAAGGAAATATGAGGCCAACAACCTAGTCAAACACCTAGCAAAGTATCAAAAATCAATAATACTTTATATCCCATGTCTAGATGGGTTTTTCATATTCTAACAATTTATATAAAATACTCCAAGGTACCAATCCATTGTTACTCCCTTATTGTTTCATTCCGACATATAATGTGTGTAGAACGAAAAACGTTTCCAGGATGGAATTTTTCCTCTCTCTTGGTTCATTCGATCATATCAACATAGGATTATATTTATACCTTTACGATAACTAAACAATTCTAGGCCCACACCATCATCGACTCATTTCATATACATATGTAACATAATAAAATATGTTAGTATAAAACTAAGCACCAAGACCATGGCTATGCCATTCCCAACTTACTCTTCATTTTATAATATAGAATTGCATTAAAAAAAACTATGGACTTAAGAGAAAAGGGCTATGCCTTAATTGGTCTTCTCCATAATTACCTTATATATATTTACTTCACATGTAAGGCAAAATTTGGCCTAAGGGTTGCATCCTTATATTCCTCAATGGCTCGACAAATAAATCCCTTTCACTAGAAGTGTTACACCTAAAATATACTCATCATTAGATTCAATGTTTACATCCTTGAAGTCACCTCAGCTAAGTAGTTTCATCTAGGAGGATTTGCACTCAATTCTGCAATCTTTTGAGAGGTTGCAGCAGGTTGCACATTAACAACATGCGACGTTGCAGCTTGCTCCACTGTAGGGTGTGACGAGGTCTGTTAATGGGAAAAAATAGTCTATTCGAGATCCTTCTCGAAACTTACCCATTTAGGGGCTTATCCCTGACCTATAGGGGAGTTGGTACTCAACCCCTAACTCTTTGGGAGTATCCCCTATTTCTCTCCTACCATCTCTCAATCTATCCTATCCATACCCTATCCACTTAGTCCTATATAAGTGAGGCTCACTCCCATCCCAAAGGGAGGAAGACTATGGTATCTGCATGCTGGTGAAATATATCTTAAGACACCTCCATTCACCTATTGGAGAGCTCATACTTCCTTGGAAGGATATGGCGATTGGTTTTGTCGGAGAAGGGCTACTGTGTTAAGTCTTTGGTTGTAGTTCTATATCTCTATCATGTACTCCTCTATTTGCAGTAATACAAATGCTTTCCACCAATATTGTTCTTATGTGCAATGATATTGTGTAGTTTACCTGCTTAACTGTTTACTTAGATCGCTTATTGTATAGATATATTTTACTAGTTTCTCTTGTTTCTTTGTCTTGACAGGTCTTCCAGCTTGGATCTGACGACCATGGGACATGGATCAACATTCGGGAGAAAGGATCGCATAGTAAAAAGGTAAGACATCTAGTACTTGGTATTTAAGTAGATCTAGGAGATGTGTTTGTAGGTTGTTCTATTTGTTCTAGACTCACATTGAGCTAGGGAGATCTGGCTAGCATTCGCTCGAGTGGACCGCCACTCACATTTTGGATCATATCCACAAGTGGAAAAGGAGATGACGTCTCATTAAAGCTCCAATTCTAGATCAACTCCTAACAGACTGGTTTACAAAATCGCTCATTCCCAACATAGCAAGAGATGTCGCCATGAGAGGTGCTGTCATCGAAGAACAAGCCATCGCGAGTGCCCATCTGCTAGACCTGGTCTACACTCAATCTAGCACTCTGTTCAATATTCTACTTGATGCACCCCATGATGTTAACCACCCCACAAAACCACATAAGGGACTCCAAATTGATGGAATCATTGGTTCCCTCAACACCCAGCCTGCTGCTAACACTGTTGGATCATCCAACCCAGCTCCGGTTGGCCACAGCACCACCAAGTCCACCACGCCTGCTGTAACTAAAAAGGTGAATTATGTTCAATCAGCTTCATCTCAGAAGTTTAATGGAAAGAAGAAGAACAAAGGGAAACCCAAAAATTCTTCTGCCCAGTAGGAACCGAAGAGCACTCCTGACGATACCAAGCAGAAAAGGAAACTGAAGTATCCTTGTTTATTGTGTAGAGATGACCATTTCTCCAAAGAGTTTCCGCATAGAGATGAAGTGCAAAAGTTTATTAGAGGTAAACCGAATCCTACAGTCCTCAATGATCTATTTCCTACTCAAAACCAGCAAATTATTGCTCAAACCCCCCCAGCCCAGGGGGAACCATCCAATACCATGCATGTTCTCATGTTGTGTAACGAGCCGATCAATTTGACTACTCGCTCACGATATTACGAACCGGTCCCTTCGAAGGAATCCACTGGAAGTAATGCTGAAAAAGCTTCCGACTCCTTAACTGATGTCACAGCACCATCGACTTCTCTCACCATTGAGAATCCCTCCTTAGACTTGATATTACAACCGCCCAAGAGTAAGATTCGAAAAGCTATTTTCAATCCTAATGCTCAAGTTGCACAAAATTACAATATCGTAGAGGACTTGGCACAAGCTCCTTGCGCCATGTCTACCCTGGAAGTTTTGCAAAATTGTCCCAATCAACGGAAAACTCTCCTTGCAGTCATTGGTGCAGTAGACCCACATTCCTCGAACACCATCATGTTTCGACTTGAAAACTTTAAGCCGAGGCTCTCACACCAGCTCACATTCCAAGTTTATGCGAACATTGCTGGGAAGATTGTCCATCGTACCCTGTTGGATGAAGGAGCCTCCACTTCTGTCATGTCCATCTCCTATTGGAGAGCCATTGGCTTCCCCAAATTGAATTGTTCTCCTACCACGTTGAAAGCATTCGATGGGCATGGCTTTCAACCTCATGGGCTCTTACAAGCTCTTGCAGTTGAGTTGGGTGGAAAGACTGTAACCATTAACGTGGAAGTGGTCTCAGCCCCATTAGATTATAATCTTTTGCTTGGTCACAATTGGTTTTACACCATGCAAGAGGTAGCCTCTTCAGTCTTTCTCATAGTACAATTCCCCCACCAAGGATGAATTGTGACTATCGACCAGTTATATTTTTGTACACCGGATGCCACTACTCATCCTGGTGACCATGTTCCTTCCATTGGATAGATGTCAAAATAGTATGAGAGTGTAGGGCTTGACATTTTGAAAAATTCATCTCTCATGGGCATTTTTCCAGCCCGGACCCCCCTAATTATGTTGCTACGGTGAACATGATCTCCATAGATATTTTATCTCACTCTAACGATGCTTGGCTTGTACTGGATGAAGCCACAACACACCTGCTTGGAGATATGATGCCTCTGTCACCCGCTGAACGTATTTATGAGGCTATCCAATCAGCATCAAAGGACCATTTAACCATGGCCTCCCCATCTTGTTCTCTATGATGGAGATCCTCTCTACCTGATCTCTTACTTCGGACTTTTCATTTAGATGAGTCTATCATGGAAGTAATGAATGTTAACGACAGTCCGTGGGATGATCTCCATCATAGGTCATCTTTTCATCCTCCTTTGGAATACATAGAGAACAACATCCATACCCTCTTTTCACCAGATATCTACCCATCCCCTCATTCCCCCATCCTTACATGTCTTACGGACATGGAGGGCAACTTGGCCAACATTGAGCCAACCACCCCAGTAGACATCTAGGTGAAACCTGGTATAGTGGAACACATTCGCATAGGCCAGAAGTGTTCCCCTGAAGAAATCGATGTTAGCATGGCCTTGTTCAAGCAATTTCAAGATGTATTTGCTTGGTCCTATGAGGAGATGCCTGGGATAGACCCCACAATTGTTTCTCATGAAATAAAAACCTATCCCGACATCAAACCTGTATGTCAAAAGTTGCGACTGGTACACCCTTGGAAGACTGTGGCAATAAAGGAAAAAATTGAAAAGCTCTTAAAGGCTGGTTTTATTTATCCTATACCATTGATGGATTGGGTCTCAAATGTCGTTCCTGTGAACAAAAAGTAGAGCACCATTCGTTTCTGTGTTGATTATTGGGACCTTAATCGGGCTTGTCCAAAAGACAACTACCCGACCCCCTTCATCGACCAGATCATCGAAAACTATGTCGGAAGCATCATCTTCTCATTCATGGATGGATTTTCTGGTTACAACCAAATTGAGATCAACCCAGTCGACCAACATAAGACAACTTTCATCTGCCCGTGGGGAACATTTTCATACCGCAAACTCCCGTTTGGCCTTAAAAATCTTGGCGCCACATTTCAGTGGGCTATGTCATATGCCTTCCACGATATTAAGGACTTTGTGGAACCTTACTTGGACGATCTCCCTGCTCATTCAAAGTAGCGTGAGTTCCACATTGATCATCTGACTGCCATTTTCCTCAGATGTCAACAGTACAATATCTGTCTGAATCCTCATAAGTGTATCTTTTGCGTTGAGTCCAGATGCCTCTTAGGATTTATCGTTTCGAAGGATGGGATCTGCATTGTTCCCTTAAATGTGGAGGCCATCATCAACCTACCACCCCCAATTGATGTGATGAAACTTCAAAGTCTCCAAGGGAAGGCAACTTATTTACGATGTTTTGTTTGTAATTTTGCGGAGAAGACTCAGGGCTATATGGGACTTCTCAAGAAGGACGTCCCATTCATTTGGGATGACCAAGCTCAAAAATCCTTCAACAGTATCAAACATGCCTTCACGCATGCCCCCGTGATCCAATCACCTAATTATTATTGAGATTACATCCTATATCTCGCTGCTTCTGCTACCACTATCACCATGGTTTTGGTACAGGAGGATCAAAATGCCCAGGAACATGTAATATACTATGCAAGTAAGGGTCTAGCTGATGCTGAAACTAGATATTCACATGTCAAAAAACTTGCTTTCGCGGCAGTCATTTCCATCCAGAAGTTCCGACACTACATTTTGATCCACTCCACCACCATCATTGTCGACTCGAACCCCATGTACCATGTATTAACATGTCAGGTGTTTGGGGGCAAGTATTCACGCTGGATTGTGATACTACAAGAATTTGATCTTCTTTTCAAAAAAGCCAATTCTAAGAAGTCTTTGGTGTTTGCTGAGCTCATTTGCAACCTTCCCTGTTCTGATGTAGAAGTTGAGCACAATGACTCCTTTCTGGATGAATCATTGTTTCCAATCAGTACGACCGACCCCTAGTATGGAGATATCTTATTGTATCTTCAAACCCAATGCTTCATCTCTCAACTCTCTCGCAATGACCGTCGTAAAATACATCACCATGCAAAGTATTATTTAATCATTAATGATACTTTGTATCGCCATGGCATTGATTCAATTCTTTGATGTTGTCTCATTCATGATGAGGCTGAATGCATTCTGAATGACTGTCACGCTGGAGCATGTGGTGGTCACCTCTTTAGGATGGCTACAGCCCAGAAGATTTTGCGCACAGGATATTTCTGGTCTACTATCTTCAAAGATTGTATTGAGGCCGTAAAAAAATGTCATCCTTGCCAACACTTCCATACGAAGAAGTGCACTCATCCCGCCCCATTACATCCGGTTATTGCCGTTGGCCCATTTTCAAAATGGGGCATTGATTTTATGCATTGTAAGCCTTCCTCGGCCAGGGGGCATGCTTACATCATCATAGCTATGGATTACTTCACAAAGTGGGCCGAAGCTATACCTACATACCAAAACGACAGCAAAACCACCACACTCTTCATGTTTAATCATGTAATAGCGCTGTTTGGAGTTCCTCAAGCAATTGTGACCAATCATGGTTCTCATTTTCAGAACCATATGGTTGATGAATTGAGTGACAGGTTGGGTTTTCACCATGAAAATTCAACACTCTACTACCCGCAATCCAATGGAAAGGTCGAGGCCAGTAACAAGGTCTTGAAAACTATGGTCCAAAGGATGGTAGGGACACATAAGTCCAATTGGCACAACATGCTCTTTTGAGCGTTATGGACCTACCGAACTTCCATCAAAATCGCTACAAGCTTCACTCTTTTCCAATTGGTATATGGATTGGAGGAAGTTCTTCTGATAGAGTGCAAAATTCCGTCTCTACAACTCGCTGTCGAACTTTTTCCTAACACTACTACTGAGGAAGAATGTCTCTTGCACTTAACAAAACTTGACGAGTCTCGCCGAGATGCCGCTCTTGCTAATGAAGCACACAAGAAATGCATCAAGGCCCAATATGATAAGTCAGTTGAACCTCGTATCTTTAACAAGGGTGACCTGGTCCTTACTTATGACCAGAAGCATGACAAACTAGGAGCAGGGAAGTTCAAGTCCATGTGGCATGGACCCTACATAGTCAAACGTGTTTTGGAGAAAGGTGCTTACGAGCTTGAAGATTATGATGGAATCTCTTTGGGTGAACCCCGCAATGGGATTTACCTGAAGAGATACTATGCTTGATCCCTCATGCATAGACTTACTTTTATATACTATACATGGCGTGTTTTTGTGTGGTGTGACGCATTTCTTTTTTGAGTGTCTTTTGATCTTGTTTTCGCTTCTTATACCATGTTTTGTCTGCGTGTGCAGATGGAAATGTGCTATGGATTTGCGGACGATGCCAGTCGGCATACCCGTAACCTTGCTTCGGCAGCCTGGGTACTGTATTCCCCAACAGGTGAGCTCATTATCTCAAGAGAAAGTTTCCCAGGGTTTGCGACCAACAATGCCACAGAATATCAGGCAGTAATCGGAACCCTAGCTAACGCCATTTCCTTGGGTATGAACCACATTGTCATCCACATGGATTCTCAATTAGTGGTTTCCCATTTGAACCAAGTGTACACCATCCGTGATCCCACCTTACTCCGTCTCTTTAGATGAGTAAGTCTCCTAGAAAGGTCATTTGAATCCATTCAATACCTGCACATTCCACGGGATTTAAACACAGTTGCTAACTCGATGACCAGTTTCATTTTGGATTGGTATATTGCACACACATAATACTCATAATATGTAAAAGCATTCACAACATGTAAATATAACGTATAAAAGAAAACATGTAAACAAGATCACATCACTAATCATTTTAAAAACACATAATGTATAAATCGTCGGTAATGTTTGTATATATATATATATATATATCGCTCAAAAAGTAGTGCTGGTACAAAATCTGAAGCACGATGGCTTTCAGTAAGTCTTTACAAAAATCTGAAGCATCATAGATTTTAGTAGTACAAAATCTGAGGCCTCTAAAGCTCTCAGTATAAGTATAGTAGTGTCATCAAACCTGGTGCTTGACTTGTACACCACCCCTAGCTCGAACGACACACTACTACTGGGTGAGGAAACAGTCTACGGTCCGAGCCACCTTGCGGAGTAAGGCGTTGAAGTGCACAGACGCTCCAACCCCAAATATTAGCATGGGCCTTGACAAATCATCAATAGCTGGCTCGGGTACCTCCACGGTTAGCTGAGATAAGTTCCTGTACACCTCCTCCGTCTCCTTGATGGCAGCATGAGCACCTGCAGTGCAGGAACAACTGCCTCCTTGCCTCTATCCCTCCTCGCTAGAAGGGAGAGACCTACTGGCCGTACGAGGCCCACATCTGCACACGCATATTACATACTTGTCAACACTGCATCAAAAAAATGATATAATATACAAAACTAAAAATACAAGGGTTTTGTTCTCACCTAGGTTACCCCATGCTACACTCTCCAGCAGCACCAAGTCGGGATCCTCTCGGAAGTCCATGCTGTTGTATGGAAAGTACTCGACCATAAGTAACTGGCCCTCTAGCTAGCTAAAAAACTAGGGACCATAGCTAATGATGGGCCTGCCACCATGACGGGTCATGACCTTAGCCCATCTGAGCATATGGGGATCCCTGGGCTCCCTCTCATCCAGTACCAACTGCGGATGTAGAAGAGGAATCTACTCCAAGAGGAACGATACTATGATCGATCCATACCCAAACTGCTTGAGCTCCCCTTGCCGACACTTGGTGAGCTGAGCTCAGATGTTTTGCGACGAGACCCTCGCACCAGTTGAAAACCATGGGGGACATACAATCCTCTGCATACAACATTTGGGTCCGAGTAGTTGTGTGTGGGGCTTGGCTACCCGCCACCCTAGTAATGGTAAGCAATATGGTTCACAGTGGACAGCTCACCACATCTCTGATGAGAATCTTCCCGCTGGAAGGACGAGAAGTGGCAACACAGTGCTGCGACACCATGTCCTCAACTGTATGGTCACTGGCCCATGTCCCAGTAAGATGTACAACGTCCCCTGTTTGAGACAAACCAGTAAGAAAGTAGATGTCCTCAATGTCTATCATGAGGATATGCTCGCCTACCACAAAGTATTGTTCGGCCACATCCCAACTCTGGAGCATGTGTGTCAGTAGTGGTATTTGGGATCTCATCCCCTGGATCTCAAAGAACTTGAGTAACCCGTAGTTTCTCAAAGCATCCACACATTT
Organism: Larix kaempferi; assembly: GCA_027924585.1. NCBI lineage: Eukaryota > Viridiplantae > Streptophyta > Pinopsida > Pinales > Pinaceae > Larix > Larix kaempferi. The sequence goes on from BSBM01001344.1 coordinate 2,453,537, forward strand.
TGGATCGTTCGCGGCTTGTTCATCCTTGAGTTTGTGTTCTCTCTCTCGCCACTCCAATACCATTTTTGCTTGTTGATAACCTGCCAAAAGGGACATTTAAACCCTGTTAGGTCCTTCCTCAACTTTCACAAACCCATTTTTTGGATTATTTTTTATGTTTGGGTTTTGGGTTTCTGTCGTCGCACCGTGCCTTTAGGTACTGGGCAACATCATCGCATATCTCGTTTTCGAGACTTGCGATGACTCAGTCTCGTTGCACATCCCGGAAGGGAAACCTGCAATGAGCTGAGGGCGCATAAAGCCCTCCATAACACCATCAAAAACCCAAAAAATGAACATAAAAGAAAAAACTAAACCACTGAAAAGTTGCTGGAAGACGTTTAGGTCTACCTAGTCCATACGGTTGGTGAAATGGAGGATCGTAGCTCCCAAAAATGGCAAAGGAAGTTTGGGCTCCAAATTGGTACTTCTCCACCCAAATTGGCAATTTGAACAATGAAATATATTTTTGGCCCATATTTCTATTTATAAATAGAATGGAATATTCCTTTTCAAATATTTTGATGCTTTTGGGCCATTTACTATAGTTTTGACCATTTTGTCATTATATTTGGGACTATTTGACACTTTCTCAAGTGTACAGGAGTCGTAAAGTGGTCTTTTGTGCCATTTCTCCTGAACACCCTTTTCAATGTTTTGTCATTATTATTTTGGTTAGTCATAATTATTGCATGAGGATGAGTTTACTCTTCGTTTGTTCTCGTACTCACATAACTATGAGAACAAGTACCGAGTTATGATGTATCACTTTTCTGAGCTCATTAAACTTCCACGGAAAACAACACCCCCTGGAGTCAACCGTTAAGCTCTTTTCAGGATCTCGAAAAAAAAAATATTGCCAAGTGAACTTGTCGTGTTCACGCTTGTTAAAGTATTTGCATGGTCATCTTCCTAGTGATAGTTTACCCCTTTTTCGGACCAGGAGGCACTAATTACGAAAAAGGAATACTCCAGCCAATCATGACTGGAAGAGTCCTCTCCCGCGTTGTTTCACCTTTTTTCAGGAAATGAGGCTAACTTTACGAAAAAGGACTATTGGAGTCTTCTTTAGTTCTTTTCAGACTCTCTAAACATGAAATGACAACCGAGTTTACCTTCTATGGATTCGTTAAATTTTCACATTGAAGGGCCCGTCATGGGACCAACCCCTGCTATCCTAGGTTCGAAAAATATTTGGGATTGGACTCATCTATGAGATGAGCTATACCGAGCATCTGGTTACCCTCATCAAGCTCGTGAAAAACACATGAGGCACTCATCATTCATGATGGGGAAAAATGAAAGTGTTTGTGTTACATACCTTAGTGGCAGTATATAGTCGTTCTTGAACATGGCACTCATCTGCATTTGCATACAGTACTTGGGTCATCTGTTTGTCTATGAGTCCTCGCTTACGTTTTGAGTCCTGTTACTCCTCTAAGTCATTCAGAGAAAGCTTCCATCATAAGTTGCATTAGAAGTTTGCATCATTCTCATTGTGTCAATACTACCAAGTCATGCCATTCCCATGTTCAAGAACACGTCCACTATCTATCATCTACAGTCAGTACACACATCATCATGCCGTTGTTACTTTGAGTCAGTCTTACATGTTATTATACCATCCGATCCACTCTACACATCTTTTGTCGTGTTGCATGTTGATTGATGGGGGATTCATCATGGCTCTCCTTCGACGGTATCATCCTTGTCGACTTCAACAAATCATCCAAGGATTGAATCTAGAAACCAACCAAGTACCTTGGCCCTGCATGCCTCAATGGCAGGTTACCTTGCTTTCATCATGAGTTTACATCAATGACTCTTGATTGAAAGATTTCATCTTGTGTTTGACTTCAAATCATTTATTCACGCTTGATGATATGTACTGTGATACCTTGGGAATCATTGACATCAATTGTGATCTCCCTCGTACTTGTTAACGGTTTACATCAATGGTTGGTAATCAAGTGGTTTCTACCATGTTCGAAGTCAAGACATTTGTAATCACATGGATAGATTCGTGTCATTGCGGGTTCAACTTGAAGACCCTAGGGAGTCATGTTTTACCCAGGTTGCGATGGATTTTGTATTGAGTCATATTACATGGATCCACTCTTGTATTGGTCGTGGCTGTGTTATCATCTCATCATGGATCTACGCTTATTTCTAGTAGCCATGATTGTGTTTAGTCGGTCATTACTACCATGGATCTGCAATGTATTGGTCGGTATCCATGTTGTACTTCATATGAGATTGTCTGTTCAGAGTCAGTTGTACTGCATCAGTTTTTTTCGTCCGTCGAGCCTATTGCCATTATTTCTTTCAAAGCACTTCATATGTACATCCTTAATAGCTTCATGCTTTGGGGGGGATTCTGTTACGACTAAAATCTACTCATCATTAGATTCAGTGTATACATCCTTGAAGTCACCTGGGCTAAGTATTTTCATCTGGGAGGATTTGCACTCAATTCTGGAATCTTTTGAGAGGTCGTCGCAGGTTTCACATTAGCATCATGCGACGTTGCAACTTGCTCCACTACAAGGTGTGACGAGGTCTGTTAATGGGAAAAAATAGTCTATTCAAGATCCTTCTCGAAACTTACCCATTTAAGGGCTTATCCCTGACCTCTAGGGGAGCTGATACTCGACCCCTAACTCTTTGGGAGGATCCCCTATCTCTCTCCTACCATCTCTCAATCTATCCTATCCATACTCTATCCAATTAGTCCTATATAAGTGAGGCTCACTCCCATCCCAAAGGGAGGAAGACTATGGTATCTACATGCTGGTGAAATCTCTCTTAAGACACCTCCATTCACCTATTGGAGAGCTCATACTTTCTTGGAAGGATATGGCAATTGGCTTGGTCGGAGAAAGGCTACTGCGTTAAGTCTTTGGTTGTAGTTCTATATCTCTATCATGTACTCCTCTATTTGTAGTAATACAAATTCTTTCCACCAATATTGTTCTTATGTGCAATGATATTGTGTGGTTTACCTGCTTAACTGTTTACTTAGATCGCTTATTGTATAGATGTCTTTTACTGGTTTCTCTTGTTTCTTTGTCTTGACAGGTCTTGCAGCTTGGATCTGACGACCGTGGGACGTGGATCAATATTCGGGAGAAAGGATCGCATAGTAAAAGGGTAAGACATCTAGTACTTGGTCCTTAAGTAGATCTAGGAGATGTGTTTGTAGCATGTTCTATTTGTTCTAGACTCACATTGAGCTAGGGAGATCCGGCTCGCGTTCGCTCGAGTGGATTGTCCGATAACAAGAAGTATAGCACTCCAAAACATACAATGTTAATATAGTTTTGGTTGCATCACAGACTACAAATACAACCCTAGAGAGGTCACTGTTCAATTCATATTCAACAATGCAATGTATAATGGAAATGGATGGATCCGGTCCTCCGCAAGGAGGTTGCTATTCCGTTTGTTTTGATGTAAACACAATATAATACAAACATATGATCATAATTAGAACATACACAATTGCATAATACTTAGGATCGGTCCTCCAACACATCCATTAAATCCCAAGATAGTGATTCCCTAAAATATTTCAACAACAACCACTGCCCATATGGGTTGAATATCTATCTAAATGTCAGTCCCAAAGGTAGACTAGGTTGGAATATGTAAAATCTATGAAACAGTAGGATCTAGATACTATGGATGCCTCATAGTTGAAATATTGAACACATTAAGCAAGTAAACAAGTGCAAATATGTTTATGGATGAACAAATGATCAAAACTTAGCACAAATGATCAAATAACAGTACAAATGATCAAATATCAGAACAAATGATCAAAACTCAGGATGTACAAATGATCAAATATGAGATATTATTAATAGTCCAACCTTACAAAGAGTTTGGATCATCCTTATATAGAAAATGGAAGGAATAGTATCCACTTGGATTGTCCACACTTAGCTAGCTTAGATTTATCCCAATCCCCCCTAGGTTAACCAAATGGTTTCCAAAATAACCCAAACAAGTTCGAATTGTGCATGTGAACACTTGGTAAGCATGGGGAGCCAAAATGGATCTCACACATGTGAATGAGATGGTTACGTGGAAGTTAGCTGGGCTAGGATAGGCCAAAAATAACCAAAAATGGGATAAATGAGCAGATTCAGTGTATGGGTTCCTTTGGTCAAACTAGATCCACAAAACAGGGGATTAGGGTTCCCTAGGCATGTTGGGTGCAATAAATGCTTGGATAAGGGTTCCCAACATCTAGCTTGACCTCCCTTGGCCCAAACCTTCTGATCTAGTTCATACTAGCCCATACATGTCCTAACCACTTTATAATAACCAATTTCACACCTAGGGAGGCATTATTAACCAGTTTAGCACCAAATAATCATAAATTAATTAATGATTAAGGTACTAAGGTACAATATTTCTCTAACGCCCCCCCCATAAGCTAGACTTAGTGGAATATAAAAAATAAGGCCTTGGCAACTAAGGCTCAAGTTACCTTTTACAACATAAATTTTTTTTGTCCATTTAACCAAGGAAAGAAGGAAAACCACATAGAAAATAAAACCTCCCCTCAAAAATGGACATGTGGAATATATGAAAATACACCAATCTTCACCATGCATCACTCACCCCAAGGAGTGATCTAACATAAGTGAAGGTCTTCTTAGTAAAGCTCTTGGTGAAGATATGAGCAGTTTTCTCAGCAGAAGGGCAATACTGCAATGCTATGATCTGGTCTGCACCAAGCCTCGAATGTAGTGCATGTTAAGATTCAATATGCTAAGACATAAAATATCAGCATTACATTTCATTTCACAACAATAGCATATAAAGGATCACTGAAGAAACAACAAGCACAACATAAACACAAGAGACACAGATTTATCCTGGGAAACCCTCATGGGGTCGAAAACCCAGCAAAGCTTCCTCAATAGAGATGACAAGCAAATACAAAGATGCAAACCCTAGACATGAGCTCCTCCTCCTCCATAGCAGACCTCTCTCACACAAGTGCACCACTCACAAGTGAATGAATGAGTGAGTTAAGTGAGGAACATCCTCCTCTACTTATACTTGTTCCCCGACTGACTTTTACACAAGCTAGGTCGGCCCCAACTTAATTACTGGGTTAAACACCCCACGACAACTGACTGGGCTGACCCCTCTAAGGTGGTCTAATAACCCTTTGACCCACATAACACATACAGGGCCAACCCCCACTAGGGATGTCTAATAACCCAAGTTACCACAATCCGACGGAGGAATAAACATCTTCGGATATACAATAAGATCTTCACGGAGGAATGAAACATCTCTGGAATAATAAAGTACAAGTATAATATTCTTAGAAGTTACAATATCTCAACACTCCCCCTTAATGAGAAGGATATTATAACAACATCTACAGGAGCAAGGAGTCATCAACATCATACATGATACATCTATAAATCATTGGAAGCTTTCTCAACATCATTAGTAACTGAGTCTTTATCTTCTACAGCACTCGAACAGCTACAACAACATCAACATCTGGATCCTCACGATCATCAGCATCGTCATCTAGACCATCACGATCAACAATATCTGGATCATCATCTCAATCTAGATCATCATCTCGATCTATAGCATCTGGATCATCATCTCGATCTACAACATCTGGATCATCATCTCAATCTACAGCATCTGGATCATCATCTTCATCTACAGCATCTGGATCATCATCTCGATCTATAGCATCTAGATCATCATCTCGATCTACAGCATCTGGATCACGATCATATTACAGGACGATCAATCCCACTCTCTTTAGGACACAGGTCCATGGATGATACAATCCAGATCAAGTTCTAGGATGATCAATCCTTATCACTTTAAGACATCTCATGTCTAGGGACGATGTAGTCCCGATCAACTTCCAGGAGGATCATTTTTTATCACTTTAAGACAAGTGTCATGTCTAGGGATGATGCAATCCCGGTGAACTTCTAGGAGGATCATTCCTTATCACTTTAAGAAAAGTCTCATGTCTAGGGACGATGTAATCCTGATCAACATCTAGGAGGATCATTCCTTATCACTTTAAGACAAGTCTCATGTCTAGGGACAATGCAATCCCGATCAACTTCTAGGAGGATCATTCCTTATCACTTTAAGACAAGTCTCATGTCTAGGGACGATGCAATCCCAATCAACTTCTAGGTGGATCATTCCTTATCACTTTAAGACAAGTCTCATGTCTAGGGATGATGCAATCCTGATTAGCTTCCAAGAGGATCAATCCTTATCCTTTTAAGACAAGTCTCATGTCTAGGGACGATGCAATCCCATCATGTACATTTTGAACCTTGTTCACAGACGATGCAGTCCTCTCATGTACTTTTTGAACCTAGTTCACGGACGATGCAGTCCTCTCATGTACCTTTTGAACTCAGTTCATAGATGATGCGGTCCTCTCAGGTACTTTTTGAACCCAGTTCACGGACGATGCAGTCCTCTCACGTACCTTTTGAACCCAGTTCACGGATGATGTAGTCCTCTCACTTACCTTTTGAACCCAGTTCACGAACGATGCACACCTCTCATGTACCTCTTGAACCGAGGTCCAGGGATGATGCAGTCCTATCTTCAATTCTCGGAGACATCTGTCTACGGATCAATTCTAGGACCGAAGTCTGGGGAAGATACAATCCCCACCTATCCACTCAGGACTTCATTTTTGGAGACATCTGTCTACCAATCAATTCTGGGACCGAAGTCCAGGGAAGATACAATCCCCACCTATCCACTCAGGACTTCATTTTCGGAGACATCTGTCTATGGATCAATTCTGGGACCAAAGTCCAGGGAAGATACAATCCCCACCTGTCCACTAAGGACTTCATTCTCGGATACATTTGTCTACGGATCCTTTTAGAACATGTGTTTAAGGATGATGTAATCCCACTTCTTTCTTAGAGACATATGTTTATGGATCCTTTTAGAACATGTGTTCAAGGATGATGCAATCCCCTTGTCAACTTAGACCTTGTCTTAGGACCATCCACCAACCTCTCTATCCGCATCACCAATACATATCATCAATACAAGTAATACAGGTATCCTACATATCATCATCAATACAAGTAAGCATATCATTGATACAGGTATCCTCATCATCAACTTCACTATCGATGCGGGAAATCTCATCATCAGTGTCTACATCACTCCCCCTTTCGAGGAGGATCCTACCAAGCTTGTCTCGAAAATACTTAAACTTTACTTGAGGTAGAGGTTTGGTTAGTACATAGGTAACTTGTTCACATGAGGTAGAGGTTTCGTCAGTACATCGGTAACTTGTTCACTTGAGGTAGAGGTTTGGTTAGTACATCGGTAACTTGTTTACTTGAGGTAGAGGTTTGGTTAGTACATTGGCAACTTGTTACAAATTCAAACTTTATAGTTCCTTTCTGCACCATATCTTGTATATAGAAATGTCAGATCTCTAGATGCTTTGAATTATCATGGAACACTAGATTCTCTGCCATCTTGATACAACTCTTGTTGTCACACATGATCTCAGTGGGTTCCATATCTCAGTCAAATAAACCAGATAATAACTTCTGAATCCATAATGCTTTGCAATTAGCAGAGCAAGCAACTGTATATTCCACTTTGGTTGTGTTGTGAGCCTCACTAGAATGCTTCCTGCTAAACCATGAGATCATGGCAGATCCAAGACAATAACATCCACCTGATGTACTCTTCCTATCTGAGACACTTCCTACCCAATCAACATCTGAGTAGCCTTGTAATCTGAAGTCATGATCTCCAAGATAATATAGACCAAAATCTATCATACCCTTTAGATACCTCATCACATGCTTTGCAGCTATTAAGTGAACTCTTCTAGGTTCCACTAGATACTGAATCAAGGTATTTACAACAAAGCATATGCCCGGTCTAGTAATTGTCAAATACATCAATGACCCAATAATCTGTCTGTATAGAGTCACATCCACTAACTCTGATGAGTCATCAGCTAACAACTTCAAGTTGGAACCCATGAGAGTGACCATGGCTTCACATATCAATTCTTCTCAAGATTTCCACAGCATACTTTCCCAGGATGAGAAAGATTCCTTCTAAGCCTTGCCATACTAAGAAGCAATGCATCAATTTGAGATCTTTCATTTTCAAATCTGCATCCATCTTCTTCTTGCTTTTCATGATCTGTTTGTAAAAATAGATCATCCACATACAGTAATAGTATGACAGGTTCATCATTCATAACAGATTAGATTTACTTTTGGAAAAGCCCAAGCTTATCAAGAAACTGCCAATTCTCCCTATGTGACTGAACATCAATCACACTCTGGATTGAGTGATCTTTTGCATATCTATCCATGCCATCTCTCGTTAGATGGGTCTACTAATATGAGCCTCAATATCATTCAAACTCTGTGGTGAGTTCCTTCTTGCATCCATTTCATCTGTGTATAGAAACCATATTCAACCTTGTGGCAAAGGTTGAGATCCACATCACCCATGGTGATCATTAAGCTCATCAATTGACTATCGATCCTGGGTACCCAAATAGAGCTTTCTTCAATTGAGTCCTTGATTCGCACTTCTTCTTCAATTACACCATTAAGAGAATGGTCTTATCTAGCCACTTGGAGCAAACATCTCATCATGATCCTCTTCCTCTTTCTAAGAGAATCTTCTAGCCACGAGCTTGCTATAGTATGTTTGATTTGTAAGTCTTCTTGTTGAACATCCATTACTTGTTTGGTGTTCATCATTCTTCATGATCTTTCCTACAAATTAATTACATGATTGGAAATGCTTCATAATCATCAAATCATGTTGACATGATAACCTATTATGCATACAGATATGATTTACATAGTTATGCTACTATCTTGACCAATACTTTGGCACAACACTTTTCCATATCATGTATGCATACAGTGGCAATCTAGATGCCTTCCATTTGTGACCAGAACATACTATCGATAGTTTGCACAGCTGCCAGAATGTCATCAAAGAGGTTTCATGCTAGACAAGCAACAATGGAATGCTTTTCCAACTTACCAATCATATGCATATTAGTAGTATAATGTTCAATGCTATATGAATGTTTACACTCGGCATGATATATTTTAGGAATACAAATATGCATACAACTATTACAAGTAATATCATTTACTTTTTCAAATAACAATTCAAATACTTATCTTTTATGTTTGTGTGGTTGCCTCCCGCTTGATTATCTATTCATTATGTACCACTGTGCATGCTCAAATGTGCACTAGTGTCATCCTCATGATCTCAAACACAAACATACATTCATTAGTATAATCTCAATATTATCAAACCATTATAATTCTAAATAATCTTGAATATGTATAGTAATGATCATTCAATACATGGGTATACTAAGATACTAGCACAAATTAGGATTCTAACTTGATATAGGAAAACATACCTGGATTAGTATACCTGCTTAGTTATGTCTAACATACCTAAACAATATCTTCTTTGTTCTCTCCAATTATTTAGAGACCTTGTGCTAGAACCTGCATAACTCATAAGTTAAGCATAGTAGAACAAAGTCATACATAACTTGTAAGTAGAGATTCTATATGGTCAAACATTATGGATGAGTATTTGTCTTCATGTCATCATGGTCATGGAACTTGATTTGTCTTTCGTGATGTACCTGTATCTTGTTAGCAGACAACATCAACCTCATACAGCACCACAATGCATTAGTACAACCTTATATCCCTAATCAATGAATGTCTTCTATTATTCACATACTTTTACTAGGGTGATAAGACAATTCTAACATCAATCAAGATTGTACTAATCTAAATAATATGAAGACAAACATATTATGAACTTAATTAAGAATCAGATTTCAAGACATACCTGTATCTCCTTAAGTCATACCTGTCGAGATTTCTTGTAGTCTTCTTATGTAAGGCCTTAGCCTCAACTCCCCCTGAAACTGGATCTAGAGCTCGATTAGGGTTTGTTAGAGAAACCATAAAAATTCAATCTTTGACTTTCACACTTCTGAATGGATGGAAGGATGTGTCTTTCTAAGCTGATCAAACTTGCATACTTCAATTTTGAAATCTCCAAAATTTGACCCCTCAAAAATTGCCTTTGAAACTTCTGGATCTTCTGGACAGGATCCTAAACTAGGATTTGATGGAGCCCACACTTTCGACTAATCAAAAGGTTTGATCCAAGAATCTAAACTCTTATTTTTTTGAGGAGCTTCCAGCCGTGGTCACAGACTTAAAAAATTCCAACTTTTGCAGAAGCCCTAATTTTCACTTTTCCAATCAAAATCCCGAACTGGGGTTTGATCAAGCCCGGTCTTCTACCCAACAAAAAAATTTGATCTTGGTCTCTAAATTTCAATTTTTCTGAGTAGCATTCATCCGTGGACTTCAATTCCAAAAATGCTAACTTTCTTCGAAACCCTAAATTCCGGAAGCCATGAATGAAGGTGCTCCAAAAATAATTATGTTTTGACATAAATATGTACCTGATTGTTTCTGCTGTAACTCTGAACTTTTCAATCCACAGGCTCTGAAAACATTTTTTGTGGTAGCCTACTCTGTCATATTTCCATATTTATAGGTTTGACCTCAATTGGAGAATCTAAGAGAGATTTATGCCAAGTGTCGCAACGTGACCTGTTTATGGGATAAAATAGGAGAGCGAACTTGTACGGCGTGCCACGTGTCACTGGTTCAACTTCGGCCTCTAAAAACATTTCCTGAGATAGTACAGTCTGTGTACTACCTGTCACATTTTACTAAATTTAATTTGGAGCTTCCTAACCCAAGTTATGACCTTTTTTCCTAGGTCACCTGATTATGACTAAGATCTGGAAGAGGCCGAAACCCTAACTTGTACTGATCATAACTCACAAAGTACAACGAATCTGAGGGTGTCCTTTGGACACAAGGTACATGGGAATTGTTTCTACGACCTGTAAAGGTTTCAAATCCTTAACCTTTTCCAAAATGGATTTATAGCGAAATTTACACGATGGCTGGTGTTTTCTATATAAAACCGTAACCTTCAAATTGTCGCAAGTGAAGCAAGTGTCGTAAGTGCCATACATTGCCTTCCTTCAGGTTAGCTCTGATACCATGTTAAGATTCAATATGCTAAGAGAGAAAATATAAGCATTAGATTTCATTTCACAACAATATCATATAAAGGATCACTGAAGAAACAACAAGCACAACATAAACACTAGAGACATAGATTTATCCTGGGAAACCCTCATTGGGTAGAAAACCCAACAAAGCTTCCTCATTAGAGATGACCAACAAACAAAAAGATGAAAACCCTAGACATGAGCTCCTCCTCCTCCATAGAAGACCTCTCTCACACAAGTGCGCCACTCATAAGTGAATGAATGATTGATTTAAGTGAGGAACATCCTCCTCTACTTATACTTGTTCCCCGACTGACTTTTACACAAGCTAGGTCGACCCCAACTTAATTATTGGGTTAAACACCCCACTACAACTGACTGGGCCGACCCCTCTAGGGTGTTCTAATAACCCTTTGACCCACATAACACATACAGGGCCGACCCCCACTAGGGAAGTCTAATAACCCAAGTTACCACAATCTGACGGAGGAATAAACATCTCCAGATATACAATAAGATCTTCACGGAGGAATGACACATCTTCGGAATAATAAAGTACAAATATAATATTCTTAGAAGTTACAATATCTCAATAGTGCATGTGAATCTCTATGTGCTTGGTGCTCTGTCCTTGTACTGGATCGATGGAGATCTTGATTGTGCTTTGATTACCACACCAAATGACTATGGGTGAATCAAACACAATGCCAAACTCTGCAAGAATACCTTGCAACCACACACATTGAGTAGCTGCATTCACTAATCCCCTGTATTCGGCCTCAGCTGAAGATAAGGATATAGTGTGCTACTTCTTGCTTCACCAGCAAATAGGACCATGTGAAAGCATAAACACATAATCGGAAGTTGACTTCCGATCAGAACTATTACCAGCCCAATCAGAATCAGTAAAACCAAGTAGTTCAAGAGATGAACCAGCTGCATACTAGATACCAAAATGCTTGGTACCCTATACATAATGAAGGATCCTCTTGGATTCCTTCCAATGGACCTCATGAGGCTTTTGCATGTGCCTTGGAACAGCCCCAACAACATAAGAAAAATCTGGTCGAGAGTGTGTAAGATACAGCAAGCTCCCAACTAGTTGTCTATACAGTGAGCTATCAACTGGTGGTGAAGAAGCCCAGTCAGTAAGCTTAAATCCAGAAAGAAATGGAATTTTTTCAGACTTACATTCAGCCATATTGAACTTATGCAGCCACTCATAAGCATATCTTGATTGATATATAGAGATCCCATCCACAGTTTGGTCTATCTCCAAACCCATAAATTGTTTCAACAATCCTAGATCGGTCATGGAGATTGCAATGTGTAATGCACTCTTAACTGAGCCAAGTTCTTTGGTGCAGCTACTAGTGATCAAATTATCATCAACATACAATACTATAATCAATATCATATCATTGATGTGCTGCATATACACATTTGGATAAGAATTACACCTCTCAAACCCCAAAGATAGTATAAAATTATCCATTTTGGCATACCAAGCTCTAGAAGCTTTCTTGAGTCCATAGAGGTTCTTCTTCAACCTGTACACAAGTGTATGATAAGAAATAAATCCCTTAGGCTGCTGCATATATATCTCCTCGTTCATATCCCCATGACTAAATGCACTCTTCACATCCATGTGATGAACCTCCCATCACTTGGAAGCCCCAATGGCCAAAACTAGTCTTATGGAGTCCATCTTTGCCACCGGTGAAAATGTCTCTATATAGTACACTCCATGGACCTGCGACTAACCCTTAGGCACCAACCTAGCCTTATACCTCAAATTAGAATCATCAGATGACATTTTCGTTCTATAAACCAATTTTCATTGTACTAGTTTCCTCTTGGGATGAAGAGGGACCAAATCCCAAGTATTCTTTTCATGGAGAGAGTTCATATCTTCTTGCATGATTGTTTTCCACCTTGGGTCTTTAGATGCTTCTGAGTATGATTCTAGATCAGATCCAACCATCAAATAACATGTACCACTCAGATCAGAATCACAATATGAAAAAGAATTGTGAAACTGAGATCTAGTTTTCCTAGGATCTTGAGGATATCCAGTAAGCTCATCAGTAGCTTGTATTGTTTTCTCAGTCCACTTGGGCCTTGAGGGAGGGTCATGATAAGAAACCATGTCAACATAATCTTTAGAAAAATAAGAATCACAAATATCAGAGAAATATCCATCAATTACATTATCATCAAGAAGAGGATATGAGCATTCCCCTTCACCTTGTTATGTCGCTTTCATGATCTCTTCTTCTTTGAATTGGACACTTCACTCAATGAAGGTTTTGAGAGTGGATGGATCAAATATCTTGTATCCCTTTGCATCCTCTACAAATCCAACCATGATTGACCCCTTGATTTGGGGCTATAAGGCCTTTCTCTTCTCTAGAGGTATTCTAGCCCAAGCCTTTGAGCCAAACACCCTGAAATGAGAAACATTGGGCTTGTGGCCCATCCAAGCCTCATATGGAGTCATTCCTTCCAAGGATTTATGTGGTGCTCTGTTCTGAACATATGCAGCACAATTCATAGCTTCATCCCATATATCTGGATACAAATACTTAGCCTCCATCATGCAAGTGGCCATCTCCTTCAATGCTCTATTCTTGTGCTCTGCAACACCATTTTGCTGAGGTGTGTAGGGCACAAAATGTTGCATTTGGATGCCATGCTCTTCACGCACCTACTGCATATCCTTTTTAACATACTCCCTTCCATTATTAGTCCTCAAGACCTTCATACTTCTCCCACTAAAGTTCTCCACAAGGTTCTTAAAAAATTTGAAACATTGAAAAACTTCATATTTTTGCTTGAGAAAATACAACCAACAATACCTTGAGAAATCATCAATGAAGGTGAGCACATACTTGCTGCTGCCATAGGAGGGAGTGGGGAGTGGAACAATCAGATATGAATGTACTAAACAAAGAGGTTCAACATCTCTCCTTTCCTTCCCTTTCTCATACTTCTTTTCAACATGCTTCCCAACAATGCACCCTTTGCAATTGCCATTGGAAAAACTGATTTTTGGAAGCCCTTCAACCATATCTTCTTTGCTCAATGCTTGGAGATATATGTAGTTGAGATGTCCAAATATATCAGGCCATAGCTTGCTGACTTCATTTCCATGTGACAGAAGTTCATTTGAGGAAGAGAACCCAATAAAATGTGAGAACTTGTACATCCTTGAATCATGGTCTGCAACACCCATTGCAACAATTTTTCCAGTAGAAATTTCTGATATCTCCAAATCACTCTGAGTGAGTATTACTCTCTTGAATGAACTAGTGTGAGTCATCTGATATAGAGAGAGTAAGTTTTTTGCAAGATCAGGTACATACAACATATTGCTGAAATACCCATTTTACATAGAGATTTTCCCAATGCCTTTAGCAGAGATTTCTAAGTTATCTCCCATGTGAATGGAAGAACCACTGTATGGAGCAAGAACAGAGAATGCATCTCTTGAAGAAGCCATGTTCCTTGAGGAACCTAAGTCAATGATGACATAATATGACTCTAAGATACTAGCCACCAAAGCATGGCACCTCTCCTTGTCCTAAAAAACACCCTCTTTCTTCCTGGAACTTTCTGGAAGAGGAATGTTGTTTTTTCTATAGTAGATGGGTCATCATGTCTATGGTTTTCTTCATGCATGAGCACTTAGGATGAAATCCAATTTGACAATAGCTTCACTTAGTCTTATCTTTATTCTTTCCCTTGTCTTTGACAGGATTCGAACCCCCATCAGTACATTTGGGCCTCTCCTCATTCTTCTTCTTCTCTTGTGGTTTTGACCGCTTGGGATTTTGCTTGCCTCTTGCATATTTCGAATCTCCAGCTGCAAGTACTTGGTCTTTTTACTTGATGGTTCCCATCAAGAACAACTTGTATTTCTCTTGAGTTAGCATATCCATGAAATCAACCAAAGATGGCATCTTTGAGTTCCTAATTGTGAGCTTTGTGGAGTTGAATGTAGAGACAAAGACTGAGTACTCAGGACCCAGTTTTGAGAGAATGGACAAGAACAACTGTTCTTCCTTCTTGTCAATACCACATTGCTTGATTTTCAAGACCAAGCTACTGAACTTGGTAAAGAAATCCTGGATGGATTCGAAATTGCTTGAACTTGTAATGTCCCCCATTTTGACCCTTGTAATATCTTGGGCTATAATGTAAATAATGTATGCATATTATGACGTATGATTCCTAGCGTGGAGTTCAAGGCCAAGGCCCCACTAGTGAACGCTCGATATAGAAGAGGAAAGTATTTGATATTATGCTACCCATGTGCTAGAGAACCATAAGAATTGTAAATATGCATTTTAATATAAATTCCCACAAGTAGCTATGCAATGCAACAAGAGATGGGGGCATGATATTACAAGGAATTGGGAGGAGGATATTCAAACCCTTGAGCCAATTGAATCAACCCAAGTTTCAATAAGAGAACCCATGAACCCTCAACTACCTATGTTGACTTTTGTACCCAATCAAGTACTCTCCCAAGAGTTGGTTGAGGTAGTTAATGCCTTGGGGAATGGAGAGGTATGCTTGTCCAAATTCGAGTATGGGCAAGCCACCCTTCCTATTGATTCGTGTTTGGCTTCTTGGGAAAGTAAAGGGCCACGAAATTGCCCCTAAGCCATTATTCAACCATCAATCTTGCTCCCTCACGAGTTGAGAGCTACCTGGGCAGTTCCCTCCATTGTTTTGATGTGTTTACCTTCATTTCCCTAGTTGGGAAGGGCGTTTTTATTGTGGCTAACAGTGGGGAAGAGAGGGGAAACGATTTGGGGTTTAATTGAGGCCATTTTTTCCCACTGAATGCTCATACATCTGTGGGAGAAATCGGTTTTCTTCCCTGAGGTTGATTCCCTCTTCCCACAATCCATTTTTGGTGTGCCCATGTTTTGGGGAAAACCCATAGACCCTATTCTGTGAATCCATGGTTGAATTATGTATCCATGCCAGTTTTGAGCTACTGTGTGTAAAGGAATGTTGGGGTTGAGATGGGTATCCATTGCTTTGGCCGTGCAGGGTTTGAGAGTCCCAAGTTCCTTGTAGATATCATGCCCAGCTCGGGGGTGGTCTCTGAGTGTTGAAATAATATAGGCTGGGCAGAGACCTACGGTTTGGAGGAACATTGCAGTGACATAGCTAGTTGTTGGGATAGCATTACATCAAGATGAGTATTTTCTTATGTAATTACTTCTGAAAATGTATTAATTTTTTGGTTGTGTTAAATTGAATGGCATCATGTAATGTGTGGGGATGAGGTTTTCATTCCCCTGTGCATGTTTAATTGATTTACATCTGCACATATCTCTTTTATGCTTGTGAATCTAATGAATATGGTTGATTTTATGAAAATCCCCATAGAATGGCATCAGGTTCCCTTCCTTGCATTGGGTCCAAGGGTGGGGACATTACATTTGGTATCAGAGCTGTTGGTTGCAGCATTGGGCCTTCATGGGCTACCTATCACAGCTTGTAGAGGTAAGTATACTTCTTTCCTAACACAGACCGTTAAGAAAAGTTTCAAAATTTCAAAAAAATTTAAAATTTTTCTAAGTGTTTTTCCTAACTGATTTGGTGAGTCTCGTGGAGTTGAGCCGATGTGTTTCGGCAAATCTTGTTGAGTTGTGCCGAAGTTTCCAGCAAAACATGGCCAGTTGCTCCGCAAACGCAACGGCGCAAACGTTAAAAGTTTTGGGCCGAAATGGTGGGAAAATTAAGAGTTTTGCTTCGCAACAGTGGCGAAACTCAGTAAGTTCATCTGCAATGGCAGAAAAAGTTGGTGAGTTTCCACTATAGTGATGGAAGGAAAAGCTGAGTTTTCAACCGGAAGAACTCAGCAAGTTTGTCCGCAATAGTGGAAGAACTTAGCAAGTTGGTCCGCAACGACTGAAGGACTCGATGAGTTGGTCTGCAAGGACGGAAGGACTCGATGAGTTGGTCCGAAAATTTTCAAAAATTTTCTAAGTGTTTATGGTGGAAAGAACTCGTGAGTTTTTGCTGAAACGACGGAAGAGATGGGCGAGTTTCTCCGCAACGGCAGAATAGATAGGATAGTTGCTCCACAACAGTGAAAGAGATGGGTGAGTCACTTCGCAATGACAAAAGATATGGGCGAGTTCATCCGTAACGGTGGAAAAAAATTGGCAAGTTTGCGCCTCAAATGTCAGAGGAAGCTGGCGAGTTTGCGCGACAACAGCAGAAAAGGTTGGTGAGTTTCCACCGCAATGGCAGAAGGAAAAGCTGCGTTTTCGAGACAGTCGTTCCCAGGAGACAGTCGTTCCCCGAATACAGTCGTTGAAAGTGTGAAATACATTCTCTATCCTTGGGTTGAGAAGCAGGAATTGCATGGAAGGTTTGTGGAAGTTTTATTAAAAGTAATTGTCTATGATATGCATTGTGGAAAAGAAATGGGAGCTAAGTAAGACAATGCTGATAAAGAGGGGAGCTTCTCACCTTAACTATTTCTGTTATAGCATAGGAATTGCATGCTTGCAAAGTAGCAACTAAGAATTTTTTACATTTCTATTAAATTGCTACTTGGTGATAAATGACAACTAATGATTCCTTGCATGCTTGGTAGGGAAAGCCAAGAAAATAATCCGCTATGATGTGGAGGAGGAACTCCATGTCATAATGAGGAATTGGAAAGGGGAATTCCTTTTGTTTTTTGTATTTTACAAGTTTTATATGCATAAAACTATGGCATAAGAATGCTGAAAATGCAAAGGATCATATAGACGAAGTAAATGTGCACTAGTTGGCACATTAATAGATATTGCATAGTGCATATGAAGGTGTTTATGCATGAGTATGATATTGCATATTGATAAAATAGTGAGGTTTTACATATGCAATGAACCACTTAAGATAATTATTGTGGTTGCTAATAAATAGATATGTTCGCATTGGTTGTAGGACCAAAGAAAACCGAAGCATGGCTAAAGATGTGGATGATGATTGTTGCATATGACCAACAACCTTATGAAGAAAGAATGGTGCAACAATTATATGATCATGAGGTTGGAAAACGGACTATGTAACCTTGGTGAGAGGCCAACTGATCAGGTAACATCAAACGATGTTAATGATAGCCATGAAGGTAATGGATATTTGTGCTTAAGTGCATGGATGTTGAAAGAGGATTTGGTAAGATCCATTCAACTATGTTTAAACTATGTTGATTTGGTTTGCATGTGGTATTGAGTGCTTGAATGTGAATGCTAACCTATCGAGTATGGTCAGGTGTAGGTAAATAAAGGCGAGGAGCCTTACACCCTATAGTTTCTTAGAAACCTTAATGCATTCGTATGAAATTGTATCATGCCATTTCTGTATGTTGGTTGTGAGTTTAACAACCAAAGCAAGTGATGAGTTATGGTCCTGTTGAAGTGTTTGCCATATGAAATAGGCATTGTTAGTCCATAATATGTTTGAATGTATAGTATTCATGAATTAATGCAAGGTTGCATTGAGGGGATGTGCATATGTAGGTATGGGTGCACATATTTAGATACATTATGTAAATGCATGGTTGTGGTGTATGTTTCATTACACTTAGATGGTAGACGAAATGGTGAACCATTGTTAATACTGAGATAATTGCATGAGCTTCTATGAATGCGGGAGAAAGATTGCATGAAGAAGGTAGACATGATGATGGGCTACCAGAGTGCTCTATGGAAGGATAGAGATTGCATGGAATGTGAAGTAATGAGTACTTACAATTTATTTAAACTGCATGGATAGTGTACCCATGTCTTGCAATTTTATTGATGATAACAATGCATATATAGATATATACATATATTTCATTGCACCTCAAATGCTAACATTTGAAGGTGTTTGAATTATTGAGTGTTATAATTTTGAGATCACTTCAGTGACTGTTGTAGCAATGAAAGGATTATATGCATAGATACTCACAACATGTTTGGCTGATTGAATTTTCAGATTTCAAGTAGATTGTTTTGGGCATGGAAAATGTGGGTAAGTCCATGATGAAGATTGGAATCTACCATGAGCAAGGGCCAAACGATATGAGAACAGACTCATGGCTAATCAAATCAATTTCTGTAGAGAACAAAATTGCAAATTCATACTTGAATTTAATTATTAATGCCATTGAATGATTATTGTTAAATGTTGCTGACTGTTTGGCTATTTGATAAATGTGCCAGGAAGACACATTGCAAGAAGACCATGTGTGATGACCTGCAGAAGCCAAATTCCATGGGAAGGACCCCATGCTTTGGAAATGGGTTTCGGGTGAAACACCATTTCATATTTTAAGAATGACATCTCAGTTGAGCTGTATGTTGGAAAACATGAGAATGAGATGGTAAAACTATGCTAAGAAGGCATGTATGGATTATGGAATGTGGAAAGATTGCGGTGGCAAACCGAAGAACTGTTGACTCAGAGAAGGGAGCCCCCATTCTTCGCAAATGAAGAAAAGATACACCTGCAAAAATGAATAAGTATTATGTGACCCTAGATAAGAACATGCATATCTAAATTATTAGGTTAATATGCAGAGCATGCTCTATTTTATTTATATAGACTGCTTCAGTATGATTAGGGCCTACATGGCTCATGTCTGAAAGGGGGTGCACACCTTTTCTGGTGTGGGATCATGATAAGGTTTTCAATATTGACTACACCCTAAGGGAATGGACGCATTCCTGGTGTTTCAATACTTGATAGTGAATGTCATGGAATGTGGTTGCGATTTTTGAGAAGCAATACTGATAAGCCTGCTTATCCTTCTTGTGTTGTCAGCCTACACAGATACCAATTGGTACTACACATTAATAGGCAAAGTGAAGAAGGGTACGTAGAAGGACTATATAGGAATTGGAAACCTTTCTATGCTCACACTAAATAATATTGGAAGGGATGGACAAACCCAGTGAGTTGTGTAGTGAAAAGGGGTATCATCCTTATGTGAGTGGGGCCATGTTAACCTGCAGTCAATAAAGTCACCTATAAAGTTACTAAAAGGAACCACCGATTTGCACAAGAAAAGGAGTGGCGTCCTTGTATGAATGAAGAATTGATGTGTGTGTGAAGGGTTATGGTGCAAGATGGTGTGGTGACATTGGTGAAGGCATAAAATCTCTATTGGGTCAGCAGTAGGAGGGAGGGTGCCAAGACTGACTGAAAACCCTGAGATGCCTATTGGGTCAGCAGTAGGAGGGTGGGCGCCAAGACTGACTGAAAACCCTGATATGCCTATGGCTCCATAGTAGAGCCTTGACCTATAATGGTCAGGTGGCATAGTTTCCTTCCATTGGTCGATGACCCTAAAAAATGTGTTGGTTCGGCACTAGAGAGGGCCAACCAGGTATGGGACTGGTTGGGCACCACCAAATGCTTGGTAAATCTAGCCGATGGGGAGGTGTACTGGTTAAGCATTAGCTACATCAAAGTCCATAGGTGATTCCAAGGCTTGCAAAGCAAAGTAGGACCCTATGGACCAGAGGGGAAACACACAATACAGATAAGTATTCATTTTCATTTATGTCTTGTTTCGAATAATGAAGATTTCAGGTATAAGTCTTCTAACAGCTAAGCTGATACATGATTGTTTCTTTGTTGGAAACCTTGGTCATTACAGGAAAGAAAGACCCTGAAAGAACTATAAGTTACTGGTAAATCCAGAGAGCAAATGAGTGGGCGATATAAATTGTTGGTAAAGCCAGAGAGTAAATGAGTGGACGATAAAAATTATTGAGAAATTCAGGGAGTAACTGGTTGAACACTATAAAGTTCTTGATAAGTCCAGAGAGTGACTAGTTGGGCATTAACTACTTGATATTGTAAAGCAGCGTGTACACTGGCCCAACACCCCTTAAAAAATTGATAAAACTAGTCGGAGTATTGGCCTAGCATATTGCTAAAGGAAATGATTGATAAACCCAGTCAGCGTACTGGCCTAGCATTGCCTATTTGAATGATTGTGGAGTAGCCTATGTGCTGTCCCAACATTCATAATTGTGTGCATGGGAAATCCAAGGCTCGTAACGCAAAGAAGGATCCCGTGGAATAAAGTGAATACATCCAGTACAGATAAGTATTCGGTTACCTTGCAGCTTCTTGCTTATGAATATACGTGTGTATCTGATTTGGTTATGATTTCCTAAACTCTTATTTAGAGATAAACCCTATGGAAATAAACTAAACATGTGAATTGATTCAATGTTTGAGTGTAGGTATTGTTCGAAGCAAGGACTATGAAGGCATCATAGGGATGCAAATGGACATGTGACCATCCTAAAGAGTTCAGTATGAGCAGTAATGAAAGATGGTGCTAGTGGACATGAGTGGGTCATAGCAGCCAAAGGTTCTATAGGCAACTATGGATGAGGGTTCCTAGTTGAAAATCCTTAGACATACCTTAGACACTAAGTGTCATAGCCAAGAAAGGAAAGTCAAAGCATTCACATTGAAGAGAAAGAGACTAAGGAGCATGAAACCATAGAAATGGTGTAGATCCATAATAGAACAAGACTAACAGGGAGAAAATCCTACTCTTCTCTTTCCTTTCGATTGATGCATTTATAAAACAAAAGATTGTTGAGTGCATGTCATGGATGAAAATAGATTGTGTTTAATTGCTTAAGATGAATTGTGAATGTTGAAATAGTAAATTTCCCGTGAAAGAATGAACATGAATGAGTTCATGTGTATGTTGGAAAGCATGAAAGTGTGGAAGTCCCATGAATAAAGCATGGACATTCCATGTCAATTGGGAAAATAATTGACTAATCTTAATGTTTATGTTATGCTTGTCCTAAAAAAGAATTTCCATGATGAATTTCACAGGTAAGAAATTGAAACAATTGGTTGCAACCGGCACAGGAAAGTGTTGCTAGTAAGCAAAGTGTGGTCAGTTGTGCCCATTAACCATGGCAGTAGACTGACGGCTATCAGAGTTGGCTGAAAGTCTTCTTCAAACAATTTCTAGGACCTAAGAAAATCTTGGAGAGATGCTCAAGCTAAAGAGGAAACAAAATGAGATGAATCACAAGGTTTTGCAGCACTCTATTCGCCTGCAAAAAGAGGTAAAAAGCATTATGGGAGCAATATTCAGTAAGGGAAAGGAAAGTGGATCCATGAAGAAGCATTCATCCAATCGGCCGATTAAGAAACATTCTAAGTGGGAAGACTCAAAGGAAACTGTGAAGGAAAAGGTAAATCGGCCAATGAAATGTTGGGGATGTGGAGGAAATCATTGCCTCCATGACTTCCCAACAATGGAACATCAAGACGATAGCCACCATAAAGTTTCCAGACTTGTAGATCAGTAGGAAGGTAAAGAAAGGGAAGGGATTGTTTCGGAAAAATGCCCTCATGTAGAACTAGAAGGTCCAAGCCAGTAAGACAGTTTGTGAAGGCCAAAGGACTTGATCTTGAAAACCCAAGTAAAGGGTGAAATACAGGATAGACCTACCATATTTTGTGAATTTTGGACATGTATATAGTGTGTATGTTTTCCCAGGTATTGGAACAGCAAGGATGGTGTTATTCCAAGGGGAGGGGAATGTAATGTCCCCCATTTTGACCCTTGTAATATTTTGGTCTATAATGTAAATAATGTATGCATATTATGTATCATTCCTAGCGTGGAGCTCAAGGCCAAGGCCCCGCTAGTGAACACTCGATCTAGAAGAGGCAAGTATTTGATATTATGCTACCCATGTGCTAGAGAACCATGGGAATTGTAAATATGGATTTGAATATAAATGCCCACAACTAGCTATGCAATGCAACAAGAGATGGGGACATGATATTACAAGGAATTGGGAGGAGGATATTCAAACCCTTGAGCCAATTGAATCAAGCCAAGTGTCAATGAGAGAACCCATGAACCCTCAACTACTCATGTTGACTTTTGTACCCAATCATTTACTCTCCCAAGAGTTGGTTGAGGTAGTTAATGCCTTGGGGAATGGAGAGGTATGCCTGTCCAAATTTGAGTATGGGAAAGCCACCCTTCCTAGAGATTCGTGTTTAGCTTCTTGGGCAAGTAAAGGGCCATGAAATTTCCCCCAAGCCATTATTCAATCATCAGTCTTTCTCCCTCATGAGTTGAGATATACCTAGGCAGTTCCCTCCATGGTTTTGCTGTGTTTACCTTCGTTTCCCTAGCTGGTAAGGGCATTTTTGTTGTGGCTAACAGTGGGGAAGAGAGGGGAAATTATTTGGGGTTTAATTGAGGCCATTTTGGCCCATTGAATGCTCATACATATGTGGGAGAAATCGGTTTTCTTCCTTGGGGTTGATTCCCTCTTCCCACAATCCATTTTTGGTGTTCCCACCTTTTGGGGAAAACCTATAGACCCTATTATGTGAATCCATGGTTGAATTATGTATCCATGCCAGTTTTGAGCTACTATGTGTAAAAGAATGTGGGGGTTGAGATGAGTATCCATTGCTTTGGCCGTGCAGGGTTTGAGAGTCCTATGTTCCTTGTAGATATCATGCCCAGCTCGGGGGTGGTCTTTGAGTGCTGAAACAATACAAGCTGGGAAGAGACCTATGGTTGGGAGGAACATTGCAGCGACATAGCTAGCTGTTGGGACAGCATTACATCAAGATGAGTATTTTCTTATGTAATTGCTTCTGCAAATGTATTAATTTGTTGCCTGTGTTAAATTGAATGGCATCATGTAATGTGTGGGGATGAGGTTTTCATTCCATTGTGCATGTTTAATTAATTTACATCCGCACACATCTCTTTTATGCTTGTGAATATAATGAATATGGTTGAGTTTATGAAAATCCCCATAGAATGGCATCAGGTTCCCTTCCTTGCATTGGGTACAAGGGTGGGGACATTACAGGACTCAGTGAGATCAACTCATTCTCAAGTTGATGGCCCGTCAATTCAAAAGTCTTCCCAAATAGGGACTCGAGCTTGAGCTAAAATTCATTGGGTGTAGCTAGACTTTCCAAATGAAATAGGAGGTCTCTCGAAATGCTGAGACAAAGGAGGTTGAATGCCTCATCCATTCTGTTGAAAAACTTCGATTTCTCCACATCAGAGTTTGGTTCAACCATTGTGCCCATTGTGATCCTAAAAAGACACTTGGATCTCAACAAAATCACCATTTCAGCCTTCCAATTGAAATAGTTGAAAGGAGTGAGAAAATTTGGATGAGATTGCTCCATCTTCTTCTACTGCTTGTGCACAGGGTGAAAATGGTGCTCTTGAAAACCTGCAAAAAAACTTTCAACACTCAGGAGGGATCTACACTAACAGATTTGAACACTGCTTGACAGTCGGTGCATTTAGGAGAGAATCACATCGTGGATATAATCCAATGGATTTCTCCAATGGCTTAAATGAAATGGTTCTAGGGACTTCTGTGGTTTCTCCACTACTTCTGGTACACCACTAAAACAGTCTCTTATTCGAATAATAGCTCCAAGAGCTTTGATACCATGTAAAATATATGACACGGTAGGATCTAGCTACTATGGATGCCTCACAGTTGAAATATTTAACACATTAAGAAAGTAAACAAGTGGAAATATGTTTTTGGATGAACAAATGATCAAAAATCAGCACAAACGATCAAATAACAGCACAAATGATCAAATATCAGAACAAATGATAAAAAATCAGGATGTACAAATGATCAAAAATGAGATATTATTAAAATTCCAACCTTAAAAAGAGTTTGGATCATCCTTATATAGAAATAGGAAGGAATAGTATCCACTTGGAGTGTCCACACTTAGCTAGCTTAGATTTATCCCCATCCCCCCTAGGTTAACCAAATGGTTTCAAAAATAACCCAAACAGGTTCGAATTGTGCATGTGAACATTGGGTAACCATGGGGAACCATGATGGAGCTCACACATGTGAAGGCAATGGTTGGGTGGAAGTTAGGTGGGCTAGGATAGGCCAAAAATGGGATAAATGACTATATTCAGTGTATGGGTGCCTTTGGTCAAACTAGATCCACAAAACAGGGGATTAGGGTGCCTTAACCATGCTGGGTGCAATAAATGCTTGGATGAGGGCACCCAACAGCTAATTTTACCTCCCTTGGCCCATACTTTTGGCCCAAACCTTGTGATATAGTTCATACTAGCCCATACAAGTCCTAACGACATCATAATAACTAGTTTCACACCTATGGAGGCATTATTAACCAGTTTAGCACCAAATAATGATGATTTAATTAATGATTAAGGTACTAATGTACAATATTGCTCTAGCAGAATAGCATACACCAAGGCATGATAGAAGATCAACTTTAATAGATATTAGAGATATATCTGATATAAGATGTGTTTTGATCTCATTCTTGAAAATTCTTTTAATAGAAAAGGCTTTGGACATGTTTTTAGATGTAAAGATAAAATTGCAGAGGAAATTAACAGATTGTCACAAAATATATGGAAATATGATGTTGAATTTAACAAATGCAATGCTTAGGATTATTCAATAAGTGCTTGCAAAGGAAAATTTCTTAAATCACTACAGGGAAAAGGCCCTGTAGCAGAGCTCATAGTGAATTTTTTACTATTACAAGATTCACAAAAATTTTCAAAAAAACTTCCACTATGACCTCCACCATTGGTAGAGGATGTTTTTATGGAGGTGATAACAGATACAATTTATAACTAAAAAATACTTGGTGGCCAAAGGTTTTAGCGGAGATTAGATTATCGATGCGCTTAACATAAATTAAATGCACCAAATTTGCGACCATACTAGGGATTTCCAAATCCATTGTTTTGGGTTGTTTGAATTATGATCTGTATTTTTTTATTTAGCCTCAGTAATCCTTCCATTTTCCTCTTCTGGTTGGATCCATCCTTCTATGAGTTACTGGGCGATCTAGTCTCCATCAGGAATACTTTTCTCAACCTATTACCATTTTTTTGTTTGGGATTTTTTATTTTCTTCAACTCTATATTTCTCCTAATGCACCTGGGTAGTATCATACCCGCGTCTCTGTAATTTTGATGCACTTTGTATTAAAGCAGATTGTGTCACTGACGCGCTTTACCAGTGTGCAAAAAGTGTCACTAACGCGTTTTCCATGTGTGCATACCAAGTCGATAAGACTCTGAAGCCCTCTTGTATGCCTGCAACCTGCATCACCTTGTGAAGTTGGTGTCTAGGCTTGGATTTTCCCACAAAAATTAGTTTGATTTGGTTGTCTAAGATTTGTGCTTTTCCTATCTCAAGCTTAGTATTTATCAGATTTGGATTGTTTCCTTCCTTGATTTATTTTGATATTTGGAAGTTGATTATATTTCTTGGCAGTCCTAGGTAGTCAAGTGGGTTCTTTTGTAGTCTTGGGTGTCCCCAACCCCTCGCAAGTGCAACTATTCTTGTGACTTGTTGAAGATACCTGATTTTTTTTGCTTTGAAATTTAAGTCTTAGAAAAGTTTATGTTGTTGTGATTTTGGTACAATTGGGTATGATTATTGGGTATTACACTTTTTGGGTGTTTGATGTCTCAAGAACCTCTATTTGGTTAAAAGTGTATCTCATCTTTTGAATCAAGATAGAGGAAATTGCATATTTTTTACAATTATCAAGTGCATTAGTAGAGAAAATAAAAGAATTTTTACTCTCTTTACCTTATGTCCATATTTTTGAGATTATTAAAAAATAGTATTTTTGTTTTGATAATCATTTAAAATACTTTGAAAGAGTTGAATATTGCACATCTCTACATATTCTTAGTTTTGAAAGAGTGCATTTCATCTCTCCCAAATATTAAGTGGAACGCAAATCTTCTCAAAGATTTTTGAACAAGTAAACAACAATCTCATTTTATTTGGATTTCTCTCTACCTCTTGTGCTCCTTGATTCAAAAAATTAGAAGTACGACAATCATAAGAAGTTCATTTTTCATTTGAAAAAGGAAAAATAAAATCTTTTGGTTTAGTATGTTCTTTTTGGTTTGATTGGATTGATCAAAAGAGCTTGCTTGCATATGTCTTTTAGCTTCACTTTGTTGATGTATATGTAACTTCGGAATGTATTTCACCTATGTATATTGTACTCCTATAGAGATGGTATTATTCCTCTATATGGAAGTGTCATCATTTATATTGACAAGTGTCGCAAGTGTAGTAACTTGTTGTGATGGGTTATTAGACCACCAAGTGTGGGGTTGAACCTGATTAGTATAACCATGGGTTATTAGACTGAGTTATACAAGTTGACCTTGATAGGTTATTTGGAAAGTCAGGTCATGTGTAAATAGAGTGCAGGAGGCACTCTATTTGGTCATCTCATTATTCACTTCTACACTACTCAGAAAGTGGTGCACTAGTGGAGGAGGAGGTTTAGATGCTAGGATAAGACTATCTCTTGTACTTGGGTTGTATCATTGCTCTTTCTATCTTTGAGGAAGTTGTGGGGTTTTTCACCTTTATGGTTTTCCTTAGTGAAACTCTATATGTCTATTGTCTCATGTGATTGCTTGGTGTGATTGATATGCATTGTTATACTTGATATGTTGTACATGTTATTCTCTCAGTAAAGATCCTAGAGTATATTGAATTAATGCTCAAAATCTAACATGGTATTAGAGCTAACCTGAGAAGAAGACACTGTGCAGTTGCAAAAACTAGGGTTTCTTGCTTATTGGGTTTCTCTCCACAGATTTTCGAAAAGAAATATGATAGATTGACTCTCCTCAGCAAGGTTAATTTTTCTGTTCAATCAGATCTCAATTCTGGGCACTTTTATTTATGGCCCTAAAAATTAGGGTTTCCACAAAAATAGGAATTTCTGAAATCTGAGGACATAGCTAGAATCTCCTTGGAACAAATCGAAGTTTAGAGCTTTGGATCGAACTTTTTGGTTGGGTGAAGCTCTGGGAGACTCAAACCCTAATTCAGGGTCCTCCCTAGTGAATCCAGGAAGACTAAAAGACATTTTTGAAGGGTGAAACTTTGCAGTTTTAAAATTATGAGTATACTAGGATGATCAGATCATCAAGGCACATCTTTCTATCTTTTTAGAAGTTTGAAATTCGAAGTTTGAATTTTTAGGGTTTCTCTAACAAACCCTAATCCTAGACCAGATCCAGTTTGCAACAAATCAAGTTGTAAGAACTAAATCTTTTCTATTTCCATTTGAATTACTCTTTAAATATGTCTCACCACACCAAGCTTGAGGATAAGCTTGAAGGGGCTGATAACTTCTGAGCATGGAAGTATAGGATTGGGTTAATCCTGGAAGAAAATGAGTAGGACACTTACATAAGTGAAGAGGTCCCTATCCCAGAGGAAGAAGAGGCTAAGGTCTTAAACAAAAGGAATTTGGTCAAGGCTAAAAGGATCATTGTTGATTCTATCAAAGACCATCTCATACCATATGTGTCATCTCTAAAGACACCAAAGGATATGTTTGATTCCCTGACCAAACTATTCGAAGGGAAGAACATAAATCGGAAGATGACCTTGAGGAATCAATTGAAGAATGTCAAGATCCAGAATGCAGAGACTATGCAGTCATATTTCTCAAGGGTCTCCCAAATAAAAGAACAATTTGAAGCTGTGGGAGAAGATATAGAAAATGGAGAAGTGGTAATGACCACTCTTAATGGCCTTCCTAGGTCATGGGATTCCTTCATCCAAGGAATTTGTGCTAGGAAGAAACTTATCTCATTCAGTAGGCTGTGGGAAGAATGCTCACATGAAGAAGCTCGAATTGTAGCTCGAGAAGAGAAGATGGGGAATGAAGACCAAGCTCTCACAACACACTCCAAAATTCATGGTGACAAAAAGACTCACCATCAGGGAAAGAAAGAAAGACATCACCATCATAATCAAAGGGGTAGTCCTAGACTTCGAAGAAACATGTCCTATGTCCATTGCTATACATGTGATAAAAATGAACACTATTCCAGAGACTGTCCCAGAAATAAGAAAGATGGTTCTCACAAGAAGAAGAACATCAAAAGAAGACATCATGCTCATGCTGCAGAGGATGATGAACCTCCCAGGAAGAAGGCTAGAGAAGATAGTGAAGATTCTTCAAGTGATGAAGAATATGTTTTGATTTATTCTCTCACTGGAACCATTACTCATGGAAGTAATGATTGGATTATAGATAGTGGGGCTTCTAAACACATGACAGGATTCAAGGAATCCTTTATGAACCTATCTGAACATGAATCACCCCAGAAGATGAAACTTGGGGATGACTACCAGTATCCAATAAAAGGGAGTGGTGAAGCCTCCTATAAACTAGACTCTGGAAAGTCTATGAAGATGAAAGATGTACTATATGTTCTAGGTCTCAAGAAGAATCTACTCTCCATATCTTCATTGGATGCAAAAGGCACGAGGGTTGCATTTGTAGATGGCAAGGTCCTAATGTGGCCAAAGGGTAAGACTATAGATGATGCAGTGGTGATTCGAGAGCTAGAGGGAGGATTATACAAATTGAAGGGCCAACTAGAACAAGCCATGGTCCATGATTCAGTAGAGCCAAGTGAACTTTGGCATAGAAGGCTTGCACACATGCACTATAGGGCATTACCAATTGCATGCAAAGTAGTGGAAGGTCTTCCTGAAATCCAGTCAAAGCATGAAGGCATTCGCAAAGGTTGTGCAAAGGGAAAGAACACGAAGACAACATTTCCAAGCAATGAAAGAAAGGAAAAAAGAATCTTGGAAATCATCCACTCTGATGTATGTGGTCCAATGTCATCTAGTTCTTTGAGTGAGTATATATACTATGTTTAGTTCATTGATGATTTCTCTAGGAAGACTTGGGTTTACTTCTTAAAGAACAAAGATGAAGTGTTTGACAAGTTCAAGGAATTCAAAGCCTTGATAAAAAACCAAACTGACATGAAGATCAAGATCTTCAGATATGATAATGGTGGAGAATTCACTTCAGGTGAATTCAAGAAGCTATGCAGTGATTCATGGATTAAGAGGGATTTGAATACTCGTTACAATAATGGAAGCACCTAGGGAAATGCTTCATGGACAAGATCTACCTATGCACTTATGGGACAAAGCAGCAAGGACAGCTATATATGTGTAGAACAAAACACCTCATAAGATACTTGACAACAAAACACCAAAAGAAGTGTTCACTGGTAAGAAACCAAAAGTTAGTCATCTTAGAATATTTGGTTGTCCAGTATACACTCACATTCTAAAAGAAAAGAGGACAAAGTTAGATCCTTCAGGAAAGAAGGGCATATTTGTGGGTTACAGTGAAAGCTCGAAGGCTTACAGAATCTACTTCCCAGGATTCAAGAAGATTGATATCAGTAGGGATGTAACATTTGATGAAAGCTCAGCATACATCAAATCAAGGAAAGCACCAGTTGAAGATAATGAAGAACCCAGAATATCCAGAACACAAGACACCACCATAAATGAAGCAGTTCTTGAAGAAGATCGTGAAATGGAAGATCCACAACAACCTGTAGATCCACCTCATGAGAAGAACTCTCACAAGAGGAAACCAGCATTGGCTAGAGAGCTCATTCAAGATGCAGAAAGGTTTGGCATTCTAGAAGAGGAACACAAAGAAAGGAAAAGGAAAAGATCACATACCAGCTATGTTTCTTTACTCTGTGACATAATGAACAAAGAACCTTCCAGTTATGAAGAAGCAACAGAAAAGAATGAATGGAAGGATGCCATGGTCGAGGAATACCAGTCGATCATGAAGAATGATGTTTGGGATGTGTTACCAAGACCAGATGGGAAGTCTATGGTGACTTCCAAATGGATCTATAAGATCAAGCATGCTACATATGGAAACATAGAAAAATATAAGGCAAGGTTTGTAGCTCGTGGCTTCTCCCAGAAAGAAGGGATTGATTATGAAGAGACCTCTTCTCCTGTGGACAGATACACTTTCATTAGATTAGTACTTGCTCTCGCTGTAGTGATGAAATGGAAGGTACACCAGATGGATGTCAAGACAACTTTCTTGAATGGTGTAGTTGAGGAGGAAGTGTATGTGGAGCAGCCACTTGGTTTTGAGACACATGAAAGGAAGTCATATGTGTGCAGGTTGAAGAAATCCTTGTATGGCTTGAAGCAAGCTCCTAGGACTTGGTATGGTAGGATAGATAGCTTTCTATCCAGTTTGGGCTTTACCAACAGTAAAGCGGATTCCAACCTTTACTACAAGGTTGAGGAAGGAAATCCAGTGATACTACTATTGTATGTGGATGACCTGTTTGTAATAGGTGAGGATAGATTAATTTTCGAGACAAAGAGGAAGCTTACTGCTGAGTTTGAGATGAAGGACTTGGGTATGATGCACTACTTTCTTGGTATGGAGGTGTGGTAGAGTGCAGATGGAATCTTCCTTGGACAAGGGAAGTATGCAATAGAGATCCTAAAGAGGTTCGGGATGATGGACTGCAAGGCCATGGCCACACCTATGGCATTGAACTTGAAGCTTCTGTGTGATGCTTCATCTAAGCCAGTTGATGCTATGATGTATCGTCAGATGATTGGGTCCTTGATGTACCTGATGAATACGAGACCAAATATCTGCTTTGCGGTGAACACCGTGAGCCAGTACTTGACAAATCTGAGACATGTTCACTTGATAGCTACAAAGCATATTTTGAGGTTCCTGAAGGGTATAGTTGACTATGGGCTCAATTATGAGGCAAATCAAAAGTTTAACCTGGAGGGTTATGTTGATTCAAATTGGGCAGGTAGTGCCATTGATCGGAGGAGCACTTTGGGGTGTTGCTTCAGTATGGGATCTGGTATGATCTCTTGGTTTAGCAGGAAGCAGTCCTGTGTGGCACTGAGTACAGTCGAAGCAGAGTATGTCTCAACTTGTTCGGCTAGTTGTGAGGCAGTGTGGCTTAGAAAGCTACTATCTGATTTGTTTGATCTCCGGCTGAGTGCTACTTGTATATATTGTGACAACGAGAGTTGTGTGAAGTTGTCGAAGAACCCAATGTTCCATGACAAGTCGAAGCACATTGAGATCAATTATCAGTATGTCAAGGATATGGTGTAGAGAGGAGCAGTGAAGCTCCTGTATGTTGTGACGGATGAGCATATGGCCGATGTGTTGACCAAGCCGCTGGCCAGAGTGAAGTTTGAATACTTCAGAGGGAGACTTGGTGTACTTTAGATCGAGATACCTTCCAAGGGGAAGTGATGAGTCTGGAGACACAGATGCACACGAGCAATTCTCACGTAGTTGTAGGAACGTCCTCCTATGGTGTAGATGTAAGGAATTGAGCCATTCTTACATGGTGGTAGGAAAGTCCTCCCATGGTAAGATGTAAGGGCTAGAGCCATTATTACATGGTGGTAGGAAAGTCCTCCCATGTTAATATGTAAGGGTTGGGGCCATTCTTACATGGTGGTAGGAAAGTCCTCCCATGGTAAGATGTAAGGGCTAGGGCCATTCTGACATGGTGGTAGGTTGGTCCTCCCATGATTGTTGATGTAAGTGCTGGGCCATTCCGACATGGTGGTAGGTTGTTCCTCCCATGGTCGTTGATGTAAGTGCTGTGAGCCTTTCCTGGATGGTCAGAGGAAATTCCTTCCATGCCAGTGAGTGTAAGTGCTGAGCCTTTTTCGAATGGTGGTAGGAAAGTTCTCCCATGTCGGTTGATGTAAGTGTTGTGTCTCACATGCTAGTAGGAAAGCCCTTGCATGTTGGTATACTAGGTCTCGTATGGTGGTAGGAAAGTCCTCCCATGTCGGTTGATGTAAGTTGTGTGTCTCACATGCTAGTAGGAATGCTCTTGCATGTTGGTATACTGGGTCTCGTATGGTGGTAGGAAATTCCTCCCATACTGGACACATTGTGATGTGCATCTGGGTTATGCTCCATGGACAATGACGATGATCTGAAGACAATGATGTGACAGTATGGTACACAAGTTTTGCAGAGGCATATGATCAGTCCTGAGATGCTCTTGTAGGTTTTACAGAGGCAGTGTAATCAGTCTTGGGAGATCTTGTAGGTTTTGCAGAAGTAGTTTAATCAATCCCGAGGTGTACCTACTTGCTTGCTTCCTCGCAGAGATGTTGAAGACCTACATGGAGGCTAGGCCTACATTCAATATGAAAAAGGACTGGCTTTATAGAACTTCCTATGACGATTAGATTGGAGATTGATTGAGATAGCAACAATAGTGACGATGACGATGATTCAATGATGATGATTCAATGATGATGATTTGATGAAGATGATCTGGTGACGATGATCCAGAGAAGAAGACTTGTGTTACCAGATCTGTGTCGAGAAATACCTTCCTAGTTAAGAGGGAGTGTTGATGTATATATAACTTTGGAATGTATTTCACCTATGTATATTGAACTCCTATAGAGATGGTATTATTCCTCTATACAAAAGTGTCATCATTTGTATTGACAAGTGTCGCAAGTGTCGTAACTTGCTGTGATGGGTTATTAGACCACCAAGTGTGGGGTCAGCCCTGATTAGTATAACCATGGGTTATTAGACTGAGTTAGACAAGTCGGCCCTGCTAGGTTATTAGGCAGGTCAGGTTATGCATAAATAGAGTGAGGGAGGCACTCTATTTGTTCATATCATTACTCACTTGTACACTACTCGGAAAGTGGCGCACTAGTGGAGGAGGAGGTTCAGCTACTAGGAGAAGACTATCTCTTGTACTTGGGTTGTATCATTGCTCTTTCTATCTCTGAGGAAGTTGTGGGGTTTTTCACCCTTATGTTTTTCCCCAATTAAACTTTGTGTGTCTATTGTCTCATGTGATTGCTTGGTGTAATTGATATGCATTGTTATACTTGATATGCTGTACATGTTATTCTCTTAGTAAAGATCCTAGAGTATATTGAATTAAAGCTCAAAATCTAACACACTTAGGGAGAATAATGAAAAGATAGAATTACATTTTGGGTATGTTTTGGTTGTTTCGAAAAAAGAAACGTCTCTCCTTCCTTTAAATAGTTTTCATAAAAAAAGAAGAAGCTTTCATCTCATTTAGTTTACTTATGCATATAGGTTCGAACAAATATTTCATGTATTCACCTAACCATATAGGATAAAATTAACACGGTATATTAAGTTAAAATATTTTGAAATTCATGTTATAGGTTAGATACGTCTTTCGGTGTCTTAAAACATAGCAGATTCTATTAATTGCTTGCATTCCCTCTCGGTGGCTTGTAGTTCTTGCACATACTAGTTGGTATATCAAACGGCCTTTCACGTACCTTTGAGTATATAGAAAGGTACTTCACGTACTAGATGGTATATAGGAAGGATCCTATCATACAGTTTTGCATTGTTGGAACATTTAAAAACCCATTCCATACTTAGGATATATTTTACTAAGTCATCTAGATTAATATTGTTGGTTGTGGAGCCAGATCTTCCAGTCTCATAGATGATATTGTCTCAATGGTGTACCCCATAGGACTGTACACTCATGCCCCTACCTTGGGGTTGGGGGTTGTTTTCGCTAATAGTTTTCGGGCCCATGGTTTTGGGTAACCCGTCGTATTTTCCCATTGTATCTCCCTTATAAAAGAAAGACATTGTATTATGGCTAGGGTTGATGTATTAGGTTTTATGCATTGTAGGATCTCTGATATCAGAAGAGAGACTGTGTGAGACAGTGAAGAGGAAGTGCAGTGGTTATGCTGCAAGTTGTATCCCTTCATTTTGCTGGACATAATAATAATAAGGACTGGAAACTTCAGTGTGGACGTAGCCCAAGTTGGGTGAACCATGATATATCTGTGTCTCTCTTGTAATGTGTATGTGTTATTATATTTGCATTTCTGTTTATTGTTATTTCTCTGCGATCTTGTTTTTCTAACAAATCTTCCTAGGTGTAGACTATGTAGTTGGCCTAGTTTTGTCTTATATGCCTCCATATGCCATCCTAATTCACAAAAATGAACTTGGATAGATTCTGGATAACATTTCCTTGGGTTTTGTCTGATTTTATTCCATTCCTAAATTAGAAAGACACTTTTCTGATTTAGACAGCTTTATCCTGTTTTTTTTACTTTCTAGTGGATAAGGTAAAGCTAGTTGACCTAGAAACTCTCTCCATGATTCGGATTTATGTGGGAATGAAACAAAAGATAGCATATACATAATCATATACAAATATATACTGCAAATAACACAGTGATATAGTAAACACATATTCTATTAAATAGCGGAAATAGAACAGACTGTAAAATACAATAGCTAGAATGGTGGTAGCTATCTCTGAGAAGAGATGTGGCCGCTATGCTCATTCGTGCCAAGATGAATACAAAGAGAGGCCAGAAGGGCCTATTTATCATAAGCACGAGGGAAAGAATCCCAAACATCCAAAAACCTAACCCTAGAAGATGAACCGTCATAAAGTTTGCGGCCCCAAGGTGGTTAGTTGAACAGTCAACTTCCCGGGGTCATAACTTTTGCACACGATCTCCGTTTGGGGCGCTCGGTAGCCCGTTGGAAAGGTCTATCCGAGATTTACAACTTTCAATTGGGCCCAAATGCATGCCGTTGGAAACCATTTGGTCCCCCAAATCGCCAAAAAATGTCGTTTAGGGCCTCAAAATGGCTCCGAAAGTTCAGGGCCCGAAAAACGGCTAAAAATAGTAATTTACCAAAATTGCCAGAAGACTATTTTGAGCCAGTTGGAAGAGGTGGGCCGCCACCGATATCCACCTGGATCACTCCACTTGACCAATTCGACCTCCACCACTTTATTCTATCCTAAATTCATCATTACATTCCATTTAAATCACTCATTAGCTTCCATAACATATTCATCTAATTGGTGAGCCTTTAGATAGTTTTCGAAACAACTTTTTCCACCTAGGGGGTTTTTATGTTTTTATGTTTGTGCTTTACAACTTTCCTTTAAGGCATTCTATTTTCTATATTGAGATGTATTATATATTTTATTCAGATTGAGGAATATTATATGAGATGATATTTCCATCAATTGAGTTCCTTCTCTTATGTTTTTGTCTCAATATTTCTTCTTCTTATCCGTGCATATCTTTGGATAATTCTTGTGAGGAATTATTTTCTTCAAGATTATTTTCTATTATAATTCTTTCATGGTATTCAACCTATATAGAATTATCACATGGTATCAGAGCCTTGGAGTTCTTAATTAAATTATTCTTCCTATATAGATTTCAGAGTTTTTTTTTGCAGGTACTGAAAATCAAATGGCAGAAATTTATTGTTGAAGAAGAACTCATATATTTCCATCTCTCATCATTGTTCTCCTCTTACACTTCAGATATTGAGGATCCTTTGATGGTCAATTTTATGCAAGAAGGTGATCTATAGTTATTTGTAATTCAGTAAACAGTTGAGGTTGTTGGTTGTGCCTTCACTTCCTATGTCCATGCTCCTGTCAGTTCCTACATGATTGTCAACACATTTTTCAAGAAGTTGGAGACATCTCTTAGTTATCTCATATGTGTTTTGATTCAAATCATCAACTAATTGTTGTAGCTCATACACACTCAGAACCTCTCCTTGGGTTGATTTTTGGTGTGTTATTGAATACTATGGAGGAAAAATTATAGTTTGGAGTGACTGGTTTCGCTCTCTCTATCCTACTTCTGATTCACTAAATTATTATTGGCGCCTATTGCACAGAATATGAAGGACATCATCAAGTCTCATTTGGACATGATCTTAGGAAGCTCAAGTCTAGTGAGCACACTCCAATTCTTCCCAAGAGGAATACTCAATACATTTGGCCAACTTCTCACCTGCTTAGAGTTTGGAGAGCATTATTATAGTGTATTCCATGATCCTGAGGAGAGGTTTTCTTCCCGAGTGGTTTTCCTTATTTCTTTACCTACGTGGACTAGTAATTCTTTGTATTGGGGTGACCATAAGACTTGTTTCTTAGGCCCTATATTTCTTATATTTTACCACATATAGTAAGTATTAAGGGGGGGGGTGGGTTGGAACATTTAAAAACCCATTCCATACTTAGGATATATTTTACTAAGTCATCTAGATTAATCTTCCTAGGTGTAGACTATGTAGTTGGCCTAATTTTCTCTTATATGCCTCCATATGCCATCCTAATTCACAAAAACGAATTTGGATAGATTTTGGATAAGATTTATTTGGATTCTATCTGATTTTATTCCATGCTTGAATTAGAAAGACACTTTCCTGATTTAGACAGCTTTATCCTATTTTTTTCTATTTTCTAGTGGATAAGGTAAAGTTACTTGACTTGGAAACTCTCTCCACTTGACCAATTCGGCCTACACCACTTTCTTATATCCTAAATTCATCATTACATTCCATTTACATCACTCATGAGCTTCCATACCATATTCATCTAATTGGTGATCCTTTAAACAGTTTTGGAAACAACTTTTGTCACCTAGGGGGTTTTTATGTCTTTAGTAAGCCTTACTTTTTTGTGCTTTACAACTTGCCTTTAAGGAATTCTATTTTCTTTCTTTATATGTATTATATATTTTATTCATATTGAGAAATAATACATGAGATTATATTTCCATCAATTGAGTTCCTTGTCTTATGTGTCTGTCTCAATATTATTCTTCTTATTTTTTCATATCTTTGAATAATTCTTGTGAGGACTTCTTTGCTTCAAGATTCTTTCCTATTATAATTCCTTCATGGTATTAAACCTATATAGAATTTTCACATTCATTAGAAAACACTACTATGGATTTGAGCTCCCACATACCTTGAGTATATTGGGAGTCCCTACTAGGATCCTTGAACTATCTGAGTCAACCATTGTGTAACATCTCCAAATTTCACAAAAAATAATTTTTTTTTTGTATAGTATAAATGCTACAATTACTGTGCGGAAATGTATTTGTGAGAGTTTAGCTCTTATTAATTTTATTTTAAGTATGTTGTCCAAGAATACATATGACGATACTCAACTATCATTGGACAGACTTATGTTTATTTGATGCTGCAATACTTATGTTTGTTTCACGTATCGCATAAACAGGTTAATATGTATTAGTTAACTGTTTGTCTATATTTTTGTAATATCGACACTTATTGTTTATAATTGTTGTAAATCAGTAAATGTGTCTTAACCATCTTTAAATGATTATGAAATCCTTAATTCAATAGATAACATAATGACGTATTAATTACGTCGATGTTGATATCTGCAATTATTGCTCCTATTTAATTATAGATTGTCTTGATATATGTTTCTGATTATTTTCTTATGTTTGCAAATTGGTTCCTAGAGCAAGCCTCGAGGCTTACTTAGCTATGAATCTAATGCAAAAATGACTTACATGCTCAAGTTATAGGTTGGTGTCTCCAACGAGCTTTGGTTAATAATATTATGTTTTTATGAGCTAAATTATAAGCTAACTTTATAATATGTACAAGGGGAAATATTAAGACCCTAACCCAACTATTGGTGATACGTTCCAACTGTAAGGGTCCTCATACAAAGTATTGGCATTAATATTGTAATGAAAAATGTGTGAATGGCCAAGCTTTTGGGCGCTTTTGCAAAGTGGAACTTCGATGGCCCAAACTATATAAAAGTGGTTAAACATTAAAATGATAGTGGGAGCCAACCGGGCTCATTAATATTATCACATGAAGTTTGGTGGGATATTACACATAGGGAGAAAATCCCTAAACCCTCGATGTGATTTGAATTGTTATCAATTTGTTTTTCTCATGAGGTGGAGAGCCGAGTTCTCTCTCTCAGTTGCCATGGCCACCATGAAAGACCTGCATTGTCCCTCCATTAAAATTTGAACAAAGATGGGATATAGGTTTTGGAATTATTCTCTCGAGATGTACTCTACAACTTTGGATACACCCTGAAGGTTCTGTACTCTCTACCTCGACTGGTTATCTTTTGTAGAGGTAAGGATTTACCATGATATAAAATTTATTTTTTTCTTTTAATTTATTTTGTTTATACTATTGATTATACCATTTTGTAACCAGTTCATATGTCAATGGAAGGAGGGGTTTCCAATTGTTCTTAGGTCTCGTCTGTACTCATGGCTATGATACTATGGATAAAAGCAACCCCCGTGGTTTTGGTAAGCCTTGGTTCGTGCTCGTCGGTTCCTCTATCAACTTCTAAATAGTTAATTTTGGTAGCGTTTAAATCTTGTTTGTAATACAGTACTGCCTCTAGCATTCGAACAGATGATAAAAGATCATAAAGTTCTATTGTAGCTCTAACCAAAGTTTGGGGTTTCGATCTCTGCCTTGATGATATAAAAGATACTATGTTTATTTTTTTTTATACTGTGTTGGTTTCCTCTACCATGACTGTTACTATTTGGCTATTGTATTATTATAATCTTTTCTTATCTGTAACGGTACTGCATGATTTATATATATATATATTGTTTATGTGGGCGTAAACCCTACTCTGTTAGTTCGGTCGGTTGTAAACAATTTCAAGGGTTAAGTGGAAACAGGGTTTCATCCTGAAACTCGTTTTAATAATGTGAAACCATTTGTACAGGGTTTTCCTCTGTCGTAATCAGAAATCAATTTAGTAGTTCAGGTAGCCTTATTGCGCTTGCAAATAAAGAATTACTATATTTGGCATTTTGTAAAGTTGGTTTTATGTTGTATTTATTAATTTAGGTTGCTACAGGAGAAACCCTAAACCCTACCATATAGTGAGTGTGTACAAGGTTTGTATGTGAAATGTAATGGAACACGGGATTCTTAATGAGACTCGAACCCTGGACTTGTATTATGATATTAAACCTAACTATTTGATTTTTATGCATTTTTTGATGGCGTTGAGCTCTATGCCACTGATCATTAAAATGTTAATGTAGTAAAGTCTGTCAACTGTATAATGTATCGTTTATGTGGACAATGGAAATTAATTATATATATATTCTCGGAATGTTCTTGTGTATTAATCTCTACTTCGATTAAAGGTTTTACATTTGTTTACAATCGATATTAGCGAAGCTTTACTTTAATTAAACATTTTTTATTAAAGGATACTAGTCATAGTTATTAAAACAATACCTGGGCGTAGCCCCGAGCCTCTGAGATAACCCTAATGTGATCATAACTATTTATATGTTTTGGAGTAAATGTTCTTTGAGGGTTTGTTTAGTTATTTATATAAGTGTTCTTAAATGCTTGGGAAGTAAATTGGGACTAGAGTTGGCACTCTAAACTGTGTTTGAAATGTATAGATCTTGTCAAAAAATTATAAATGTTACTTATGTTTATTCTACTTCTATTTGAGAGAGTGATAAATTTAAATTTCTTTCCTGTAGGATAAAGATATAGCTTTGTGTAAATGTACAGAGTTATGATGTTGATGATTTATACTAATAGATATTTCAATATAGAAATAGTATATGTATCTAGTTTTATTTTATAATATATATAAATTGTTTGTACAATAACTATTATTGATATAAACTATTTCTTTATACTTAGTATCAATATTGACTGTGAAACATTTGGGTTTATGTATAATTGTTTAATATTTACACTAGCTACTATTCTGCAATCATTCTGA
The DNA here is from genome assembly GCA_027924585.1 of Larix kaempferi. Lineage (NCBI taxonomy): Eukaryota > Viridiplantae > Streptophyta > Pinopsida > Pinales > Pinaceae > Larix > Larix kaempferi. The sequence goes on from BSBM01001344.1 coordinate 2,494,282, forward strand.
ACTAAAAAGGAAATAAACTATAACTCTAAGAATTTCTGAGTAATATTTCAGTATTTAATAACTAAGTCTATATCTTATTGCAGAACATAAGATCAACATTCTAATCGGAATATTTGAGCATTATTCAAACTATCAATAAGAGATCATTGAAATCTATCTACTTAAACAAATTCTCTGTACTAGAATACCTCTTTTAGGAGAGTGGAAAAATACAGAGAAATTTATCCATTCTGTTATATTTTCAAATTCAATCATTCATCCATTTATATAGAAATAAATTATCAGTTTAGTATTTTTAATCTAGCAGTTAAGTAAAATACAACATTCAGAAATAGATTAGCGGTCCAGAATTAAATAACTAAAACAAAGTAAAACCTGTTAACTATAGAGGTGGAAAAACACCCAAATAAGATCGTTCCTCCCAACTGTTTCCTGAAAGTATCCAAGGCTACTTGCTTTAGGACCTCCAATCCTATTCACTAAACCACCAGGATAAAGATTCCATGCAGAAGCATCTGACAATCTTTCCAAAACTCAGCAATCATGGAGACTTGCACAAACACTCTCTGCACTCAGCAGTATAGGATAGTCTTACACAACAACTCATTAGTTATCTTATCCCCTCATCGAATCTCTTGTGTGCTAAAAAAAATAGTTTCTAGCAGCACAAGGAAAAAGTTATGTCTCATCTGAGAATGTGTGAGCTGCCTGCTCAAATTCGATGGCTATATATAAGATTTCCTAGGTCTTACTGGTCAGCTTAACAATTAATGAGCCACCTGCTTAGTTCCACCATCCTTGGGGAACATAACCACATTTTTAGGGAATTTCCTCCTGCAACGGCTACTAAGTGAGTGCAGATGCTGCCACTTGTCAATTTCCTTCTACAACAGTTTCAATCCTCCTAGTGGGTCAGTGAACACTCTTTCAAGAGTCCTCTTTGGATGAGTGTCTCCTATTTTAATTTATTAAATAATAATACTATTCAATTACAGTCATCCTTGACCCTATTTGGTCATAAAACTTTACAATAAGTTTTAGAGTAATTTTTTTCCACAAACATAAATATTTCAAGTTCTAGGTAGGTTACACATTGATCGTCTTGGCATGGAAATACATCGAGAACAACACTTGGGGAGATACTACGCACGTACTGCCAGGAATTTGGGTAATACAGTCAGGGTTACAGTCCCAATCCTCCCTGATTAGTGATATGAAATATTGAGAGAGTATTACTGTTGGAACCTATAGTATATCGTGAGTTGCAACACCTTGACACTCTTGTGAGGATCCAGATTTCAAATCCCCCCTATCATATAAGTTCACTTCCGGATTTAAATTGAGTAGTGCTTGAAGTGTGTTTTTCATTAGAATACTCTTAGGAGAAAACTTTCATCATCCATTATGGTTGATCATCCCTGAAGAAGATCCTGAAGAATACAAAACTTGTCACCTGATTATCCTCTCATCGGATGTCACATACCCATCCATCATACCAGCATTGGAGAGAACATGACACTAAATTCGGACATCTAGCCCCATATCCCATAAGTAAAAATTCATTCATTGATAGTAAAAGACATGTACATATGCATTTGTAATTGAACACAACAGAATTAAATATCATGTTTAATATCTAACATACATTCAACATTTTCATGACATTCATCAATTTAAACAACATAGAATTAGCACATGAGAGTACTTATCTTAAAACAAAGTAGTCCCTGAGAAACCAACTATGCATCTGTAACGTTCCACCCAACCATAGGCCAGTTGTGCTTATAAATCTCTTGATACAACCGCCACCCCCGAGATGGGCATGATTTCTACAAGGAAGAAGGGAACAACAGACTCACACATAGCCAAAATGCACCAAAATCAGCCAAGCCAATCAGCAGTTGGGTTTATCATGCTACCAAGAAATGGAAAAGGAAGAATTGCTAAGCTAGTGATCTCAACCACAGAGCTATGGATGCCCTCTACAAGATCTATCCATCTTGGTTCCCCACAATGCCAACACACCGGATTCAAGGAAGTATTCCCTTCACTGCTACACAGTCCCTCAGGCCATACCTTCCAATTTATTGTTGTTCAAGGCATGCATAGAAGAGTATCCATCCCTTTTGATCTTCTTAAGAGGTTATTTTCCCCAATAGTTTTATCAAGCTAATTCTTTCCACTACCACTCCAAATTTCTTGCTAATAGGTTTAAACCAAAACAAGGATGCACATAACAGCAAAAATATAAGTGTTGGGTATGAAGAAACATTTTTACAGTGAGATGCCCAAAGATGGGGTTTCATTAGCTTTAGAAAAATGTGGGAAACCCAAAAATGAAAATGGAAGATGGGGAAAAACCCTAGGAAGCCAAATCCATTTTCATAAAAACGTCCATGGACATTTTGGGGCAAAAACGACCTCCATAACAGCCCCGAATCATGGTCCTCCTCTTCCAGCCATTGTTCCAAACAGAAATGAGTTCCCAGGCATGGAAGATGCAAGAAAAATGGTGAAAAATGTGATGGGGAAAGCCTAGCTAGCTCATACTGCGTGAGAGGGTAAAGGCCATGGGTGAAATATGGCTTTGGGCACCATTTCGTGGGTGTTTTCTTGCCCAAGAAGCAAAAATATGAATTCCTAGGTTGATGTCTTGCCTATGCATGAAATTGGCTTCCATACCTCTCTATTCCCAAGGCATTAACTGCCTCAACCAACTCTTGGAAGAATTAAATGATTGGGTGCATAACCCAAAATGGGTAGTTGGTGGTTTATGGGTTTTCTCATTGACACATGGATTAACACCATTTGCTCAAGGGTTTGAATAATTTCCCTCCCTATTCCTTATAAAAATCATGCCCCCATATCTTTGTTGCATTGCATAGCTAGTTGTGGGTATTTCATTAAAATTTGTATTTACATGATGTCTTAATTTACATTGTGCCTGTCTAGCACAAGAACCATATGCACCGATTTTAATTGTTGATACATAAAACGATAAATCAATGGCGAGGCTTTGGCCTTGAGCTCCTCACCATGATTTAATAACGATATTTACATCATTTACAATTTTAATGCCACATGGTCAAAATGGGGGCGTGACATTCCCCTCCCCTTACATTAGCACTGTCCTCAGTGCTCATCAAAATTGAACAAAAATGGATATGCCACTCTCATGGCATCCTCCAGCTCCCATGTAGCCTCATCAGGACCGTGGTGTTTCCATTACATCTTTACCTGTCTGATGACTCAGTTCCAAAGCAATGTTATCCTCTTGTCTAGGATGGGCAAGGGATCGATTTGGAACTCTCCCTCGGGTTCCACCTGGCTCACATCCCAATTAATCACATGGTTAGGATCATGTACATATTTCTTAAGCAAAGAGACATGAAAAACATTATGAGCTCTAGTTCTTGTAGGCAATGCAAGTCTATATGCAACTGGCCCTATTCTTTCAAGCACTTCAAATGGCCCACAATATCTAGGTGATAGCTTGGCACAACTCCCAAGCTTCAAGGAACCCTTCCTTGGCCTTACTCTAAGATACACATGATCCCCAACATTGAATTCCCTATGTACCCTATGCTTATCTGCATATTTTTTTGATTATCCTAGGCTACTTTCAAATTCTTCTTGATCTTTGCAACCTCTTTCTCCATTTCCTTAAGCAATTCTGGCCCAAGTACAATTCTGTTCACTAGATTGTCCCAATTCACTAGTGTCCTACACCGTCTTCTGTATAGAACCTCATATGGACTCATTCCCAATGATGCTTGCTTCCCATTGTTATATGCAAACTCTACCAGGTGTAGATAATCCTCCCACTTGGATGGTTTGTCCATTACATACATACAGAGCATGTCTTCAAACACCTGATTTACTTTTTCCATTTTTCCATCTGTTTGAGGATGGTATGCGGTACTAAAGTTCAACTGTGTACCCAGATTTGCAAAGAGACTTTTCCAAAAATTGGAAGTGAACTTGGTATCCCTATCAAAAATTATTGCCTTAGGCAATCCATGTAATCTGAAAATTTCCTTCATGAAAATATTTGCAATGGCATCGACTTTGTGCGTGGACTTAACCGGTATAAAATGTGTTTCCTTTGTTCACTTGTCCACCACAACCATGATGGAATCATGTTGTCTCACAGTCATTGGAAATCCTGTAATAAAATCCATGGAAATTACTTCCCATTTCCATTCTGGAATTGGCACTAGGTGCAATAAACCTGCTGGGTGTTGGTGTTCAACCTTCATTTGCTAACATGTCATGCACTTAGAAATGTATTCAACAACATCCTTCTTCATCCCTGGCCAGAAATAATATTTTCTTGCTGTAGCAATAGTCTTTTGATATCCGGGGTGACCGGAGTATGGAGCTTTATGGATTTCATCCATGAAAATCCTCCTCAAATATTTCAAATGGATTTGGAATATAGGCTCTATTCTTATAGGTAATAAGTTCGTCTTCTTCCAAATGATAGCCTTCATACTTCTTTTCAAGGTTTTGCTACTGCAATTTGTCCTTTATCTGCATATACACATCGTCCTCAACAATATGGTTAACAATCTGCTGTCTAAAATCTAGTTGGAAAGTACTAAGCACTACCACATGCATTTCATGTACTTTCCTGCTGAGTGCATCCGCCACCTTGTTTTCTTTCATTTTTATGTGTTTGATTTCGAAATCAAATTCACACAAAAATTCCAACCATCTAGCTTGCGTAGCATTTAAGTTGGTTGATCAAACAAGTACTTCAGACCATAATGGTCTGTCCTTAGCTCAAATCTCCTGCCCATTAAGTAATGCCTCCACATCTTTAAAGAATGTACTATGGCTACAAGTTCTAAATCATGTGTAGCATAGTTTTTCTCGTGCTCCTTCAACTTTCTCGACTCATAGCATACCATGTGGTTGTCTTGCATAAGGACTCCTCCAAGTCCTTGATTGCATGCATTGGTACATACCACAAAGTCTTTTTCTGGGTCTGCAATTTTCAAAATTGGTGCACTTGTAAGAATATTCTTCAACCGTTGGAAACTTTCCTCACATCTTGGTGACCATTCAAACTTTATTCCCTTCTTTTGCAAAGAAGTGATTGGGTTTGCGACCTTGAAGAATCCTTCAATAAACCTCTTGTAGTAACCAGCAAGGCCCATAAAAGATCTCACATCTGTCACAATCCTTGGAGTTGGCCAATTCATAATGGCTTCAATATTCTCAGGGTCCACCGATATTCCTTCGTTGGAGATAATGTGACCCAAATAATGAATTTTATCTTTATAAAAGTCACATTTGCTTAACTTTGCATACAGCTTATGCTCCCTTAGCAATTGCAATGTCATTCTCAAATGTTCTTCATGCTCTTCTTCATTCTTAGAATAGATAAGAATGTCGTCTAGAAAAACCAGAACAAACTTGTCCAAATACTTGCTAAAAACACTATTCATGAGACACATGAATGTAGCTAGTGCATTTGTGAGACCAAATGGTACCACCACGAACTCATAGTGTCCATACCTTGTTCTAAAGGTCGTCTTATGAATATCTTCCTCTTTGATTCTTACCTGATGATAACCTGACCTTAAGTAGATCTTTGAAAATACCTTTGCCCCTCGCATTTGATCAAACAGGTCATCAATTCAGGGCAATAGGTATTTATTCTTCATAGTAACCTTGTTCAAACGCCTGTAGTCAATACATAACCTGAGTGTTCCATCTTTCTTTTTCACAAATAGAACAGGTGCTCCCCATGGGGACACACTTGGCCTGATATATTTCTTTTCCAACAACTCTTGTAATTTCATTTTCAATTCTAGCAATTCCAGTGTACTCATCCTGTACGGTGTCTTAGACACTAGTGCAGCTCTTAGCACAAGTTCAATTGTAAAATCAATGTCTATCTTTGGAGGAAGTCCCGGAATATCATTAGGAAAAACATCCCTGAATTCCTGCAATACATGATAGTCCTCTAACATAGGAGTTTCATTTTTTGTTTCCTCCAAAACGTGGGTTGTGTACAATTGACAACCCTTTCTACAGAACTTCTTCAGCTGCATGGCTAAAACTTTCCTAACAGAAGTCATCTTTAGAATGCCTTTTACAACCCTTGGGTTTCCTTCTTCGTCCATGCATTCAAAATTTTTATTGTAGCAGTCAAGTTTAACCCTGTGCGCTTCTAACCAAACCATTCCAATGAGAATATCATAGGAACCCAGTGGCAAAACATTCAGATTTGCATAAGTGAATAGCCCGTCCATCTCTAAGGGACACTTCTCTATAATTTCACTGACTTTTCTCTTGGTTCCAGTAGCTAGTTGAACTAACTGTGATTTACTATGCTTTGACTTCTTAAAAGCACAAATCTCAACAATTTTAGGAGTGATATAATTGTGGGTAGATCTAGGATCAATCAAAATAGAAACAGATTGCTTAGCAATCTTACCTTCAACTTCAACAACAATTGATTGATGATCTGCCTGGCGGTCGTCTAGTGCTGCATAGATTCTAGGAATTTTCCTCGCCACTTGATCCACAGTTTCATCTCCTTGGATGTTGTGAACTTGATTTTCATTCCCATTCCGATGTGGATAGTTCCTAAGCATATGGTCTCCTCCACAACCCCAACATTGAAGTGGTTCTCTTGGCTCCTTTGGATCTTTTGGCTTGTCTCCCATTATCCTAGTTGGCTTAGTCACAACCTGTGACGGTTTCCTTTGCTGATTTCTGATATGAAGAGGTTTGAAACCTTTCTTCCTTTGGTCAAACTTCTCATTCTTCTTGTCCTTCCATGCCTTATGGAAATCAGGTTTGCTTTTGTTTTGATCATATCAATACTTGGCCTTCCTTATTGCCTCCTTTAGAGTTTGAGGCTCATCAAATTCAATTCTATCTTTATATGACTGAGGTATCCCACTTAGAAAACACTGAATTTTCACCTTATCATCTCAAATATACCTGACATACCTCAACAACTCCAAGAACTTGTTTGCATACTCTTCCATGGTCAATTGTCCCAATCTCAACTCATGGAACTCTTTGATCTTGTCATCATAGTACATATTAGAGAGGTACTTTTGATTGAAGTATTTCTTGAACTACTTCCACCCAATCTTTCTTCCATTGATCTTCTTCACTTGCCTGATGTGTTCCCACCATATAGATGCTCTTCCATTCAAGTTGAAGATGGAAACCCTTGCCTTCATATTTCCAGAGTAGTCTTGGACTTGGAAATACTTTCTCATCCTAAGAAGCCAAGATTCAGCTTCTTGACCAGACTTTACCTCTCCATCAAATGTGGGAGGTTTTGCCTTCTTAAATTCCCCATGTGAATTGTTCTTGTAATGCATCTTTCTCTTATTCTTGCGAGATGGAGAGCTTGAACCCTCAATGGATCCTTCGGAGTCAGATGATGCGCTAGAAGAGATTTCTGGAGTATAGGTTCTGTCTCTAGAAACTCTTCTTGAGATATTGGACCTCTTGCGGGGATTTATCTTTGAACTACTCCGACTCCCTTCTGGATTTGATGTCTAATGCCCAGAGTTTATTTTCCTTTGAATGTCTGTCAAACTCTGTAGCATGGCTGCATTTAACTGATTTTGTTCTTCCTGAGCTTTAATCATCCTTTCATTATCTTCTCTGTAACTTTGCAACTCCACCCTTAGGCTCCTCATGGTGGCTGCAATATCTGGGGGAGTCTCTCGATTTCTTCTCCCATTGGATTATGTTTCAGCATTCTCAACATATATGTTTTCCCCCATGGCGCATCTGTCTCAGGATCATAGGGATCCTGTGCATCATCCATGATGTTGATATTCTTGGCCCAACCTGTTAACACCCAAAAAGTGCTCACTAGCTCATTCCCTTATTCACATGACCCATTTGTCCACTTTTCCACCATTTGAGTCTCTAAAGCCATCAAAAGGTCACCAAAAAGACCATAATACACCTTTTTTCCCCTCAAAATATATATTTTTCCTCAAAAAACCCTCAAAAAGGGTCCAGAATTCCCTAAAAATATTAAAAGGGAATAAAATTATTAAAAATATTCAAAAAAGGAAAAAAGAGGGAAAAAGGTACCTAAACCATGTTGGTCAATACCATTGGTTTCCTTAAAACCACAATGGTATTCCCCATCTCCAAAAACTATAAAAAGGTGATAGGGGCTCCTCATTTCCCATCCAAATTTCATCCTATCCTTATGCTACCAAATTTCCATTGAGAGCCATTGCCTCCCATTTTGAGTTTGAAGACCCCCATTTCAGCATCTTGGAGAAGAGACCATTGGAGCTTGGAGCACCTCAACCTTGGAGCTGCTCAACACCAAACATCCTCACCATTTGAGGTATTATAATACTAAAGTCATTTTTTACTCTTGTTCTTCCATAGATCTCTTGTTATTTATTTAGTTCTTGTTTATTTATACATGCTTATGTTAATGTTAGATTAGATTTATAATTGTTTTTGCTTTTATTCAAAGACTGCTATTACAAGTTAATAGGTGCATCCTTGCACATGCTTGGTTGAAAAACCAAGCAACAGTTTTTTGGAGACTCCGCTAGATTTCGAGCTTTAAAATTTTTGTAACTTTTTGCTTTAGATCTTAGTTTTTACTTGTTTTTACCATTCCAATTAGTAGCTCTACCATACTAGATAGCATGTTTATTGTTGCCCTAGCTATTGGCCCTTTCTGTAGCCTTTAACAGGCCGAAACTTCACTTTTCTGTTTCATTTTCAACAACCTTTTTTCCATTTTTTGCATCGTGACTTTTGGCCCGACAGTCGCGCTGCTCATCGCGACCTCACGGCCTTTTCCCATGCTGCGCATCGCGGCTTCGTGGACATTTTCCATGCTGCACATCACAACTTCGCGGCCATTTTCCGCACTGCCCATCGCGACTTCGCGGCCTTTTTCCATGCTGCCCATTGCGACTTCGCAGCCTTTTTCCGTGCTTCCCATAGCGACTGTGCGGCCTTTTTTCGCGCTGCACATTGCAGCTTGGTGGCCCAAACCTGCGATGCCCATTGCGACTTTTGCTCAGAAACCCGCGATGCTGTGTTTTTTCGTTTGATCGATTTTTTAGAAAATATTTTGCTGCATTATTGCCCATTTAGCCTATTTTTCCAGCATTCAATTTTATTTATTGCAGCAAAAGTGAATCGTTTTCTATTACATATGCTCCATTAAAATCTTTTTAAAAATTTTCAGTAAGTGAAAGAAAGGCTTTTTGCACTCTGTTTAGATCATAGATTTCACTTTAGATTTGCTCAATAGTTTCGCCCAAGAAAACACTTAGAAATCCATTTATTTCTTACAAATTTTATAGCATTTGCTTTCCCTTGAAAAAATCATTTCGAAAATCCATAGTTTGTGAATTATTTTTGTTAAAGCATTTACATTTCAGAAAACGCCTTTATTTTTTGCAAATTGGAATCATCTTGTTTTTAATTTGTAATCAATTGCCCAAGCGAGGCAAATTCATTTTTAGTTAAATAATCACACATGCACCCAATCTACCACATTTTTAATTAACGGAGCCTTAAAATCTACCTAAACTCAACGAACACTTTAACCCCACTTGGGGAACACTTAAAGAATCTTGTAGCTAAGTAGGATTGGGGGGATAGGTGTGCCAATAACACCCCTCAATTATTTACATCCGAGACATAGTGGTTGTCTTTTAGGGTCCCAAAAATCCCTTATTATTTGTTGACACGATTATATACCAATTTATCGGGAAGGCCTCTCCCTTAGGAGGGTTGAAGTAGCCAGACTGGTTCCAGAAGCTTGAGTGGAATACTACAATCCATTCAGTAACCGAAGGATACCTTTCACAGTTCTCGGTGTACTACCCGTATGGGAGTACAACGGTGATAGAACCAAACTGCAGATTCACCCAACCGAACGTTTCATGAACGGAGTATCCTAGTGATCAATTTTTAGGATTGTCTACCCGGTGTCCCTCCCAGTAGGGGGATATCTAGCCTTTGATTCCACTACCCATATTGTCTATCTTGGATTTCATCACCTTGCAGAGGATATGTTTAGTTGATTCATAATACCACTTTTAGTTATGCATTTGCATGTTCTGCTTGGTCTAGTAAGCACCACTTTTTTCTAGGAACTGTTTGATTTTTGGTATTCTTACCACTTTTCTTGATCCCTCCACTTATTATAGCACAACTATTATAATAAGTGCTTTTGAGGTTGGTTGTTGGCCTGAGAGCGATTATTTTTCACACTCCCCTCTTGCACACATTGTTGCACTAGGGTTTTGAGTTTTTATCTCACCACCATCCATTGACATTTCTAGACATTTATCACCATTGAGAACTTAAGACGATCTCACCGTTTTCAGGGTGAACCCCCTCAGTTCGGTAGACTTGACTCTACACGTCATCGGCGTAGAGCTTTATAACTTGACTCCACACATCATCGAAAAAGAACACAGTCATCCGATTTTGACACGCCTCATTTCACATCTGATTTTGAGGATGAATCCGAACACCCTACTGAAACATCACCAAATGACCCCATGGTCGGATCACAATGCGACCCCCTTTTCACCAGTGTTATTGGAGCTACATTCGCAAACCCCACTACTACTGTGACAACCATGGGAGCCACACCCCCCTTAGTCATGCCTAACATAGGGGCCACACCCCCTCTAGGCATGTCGAACACAGGACCACCACGTATTTTGGGTATGCCCAACATGGGGGTCACACCCCCTCTCATTACCACTACCCAGATCCCAGGTATTACAGGAACTATCCCTAACCCATCTGCAACCCATGTTGCACTTGGAAGTGCAGGCCCCTCCCACACCACATCAGCTGGAGGAAACATCCCTTTCACATCTAGCATACCCTTAGGGGCCACTAGACCACTCCATAATGCAACCATTAATAGTTATGCCCCAGTGACCATGCCACACCCATCTGCCAGTCTGCCATACATGGCTAGTCTAAACCTACCAGACCTGGAAAGGTTAACCAATGACCCTATTAGACATAACCCTACATGGCCACCCATGCCCACAAAGCTTCCCTTAGATATCCCAATATTTGAAGGCAAATCCAGGGAAGATCCCTAGAACCACATCATGTCGTTTCACCTATGTGTTCATCTAACTCCATAGTAGATGATTCCATTAGATTGAGACTTTTACAAAGAACCTTCACTAGCTTTGCAGCCAAGTGGTACATTGAGTAGCCACATGGGACCCACAACACTTTTACATCCCTTGCCTCAACGTTCCTTCAGTTCTTTCAACTACCTGTATGCTATGATGTAGGAGTGGAAATACTTTTGTCTTGTAGAAAAAACACCGCTACACACATCACTAATCATATCCATGAGTGGCGTAAGCACCGTAGCCTCTGCAAGATAAAACTTGATGACCAAATATTTTTGGATTGGTTCCTCAAATCACTCCTCCCCCTCATAGCCAAAGATGTAGCTTCCAAATGACCCCAGTCAGAAGAAGAAGCCATCTTAAAAGCTCAGCAATTCGACCTCATATATGCCCAGTCAGGATATCTATACACTATTTTACCTGACACCCCGTATGGCATTCCATCCCACCATGACGCGTCGGGGGCATCCCATGCCATCGGTGGTATTATCGGCTAGGTTATGGCACAAAACAAACCTTTTACAATGATGAGTACAAACAACACCCCAAACCTTTCTAGCGCTTCATCTAATTTTGGAGCTACAACTTTGTATGCCCCAGTAACACACACCCACCACAGTCATGGACCCTCGTGTCCACCACAGTGTTATGGGAAAGCACCATCAACTTATACGCCAGCTCCATAGTATGACCAACAGGCCCACCAGACTCTGGTCCAGCTGCAAGCCCAAGTGGATTATTATCCTCAACATGCAACACCTCTTGCTCCAACACTTCCAGTAGCTCAAGGTTACCCACAACTATAGCAAATGTCAGGGCCACCTCAGAACCCTCCTGTTTACTACCCACCGCAACCTTCTCCAGAGCTTGCATGACCTCAAAACCCACCTACTGCCCAAGGGCATGTTTACGTGTAGCAAAACCAACCTCCAAACCAGAACAGCCAGCGAGGTCAACAAAACCGTGGAAACAACCAGCAACATAACCAAGGTGCACCACAACCTAATCCTCCAAACAGCAATAATGCTGCTCCCCCCAACCAAAATCCCAACCACCCACCAAATTAGACAAAAAATAATAACTTGAGAACAAACCATCCATGTTCCATATGTGGACTCTACGGGCATTACACACATAATTGCCCCCATTTATATCGAGCGCGTCAACTCTAGACCGACGATGCCCAACGAAAAGGACATGCTACACAACCAGCACCTCCTCCTAAGCAACAACCCATGATATTGCAAAACTCTTACCTAACCAAGGCACGGTAAAGACTCGCCCGAATGATCCCCCTCAAGGATTTGCTGCAACACAACAACAAATTACCTATGCAGCTGCCGATTACCAGCATGCTGAGTCCAACACTCACCATTTTCTTATGATGTCATCTAATGATGTTAATCTTCAAGCCCGTCGAAATCAATACAGATCTACCACTGAGGTCACACCTACCGACCCATCATCGAGTACTCTCCCAACCGATCAACAACTTTGCATACCTACTATGCCCATGGACGGGGGCCCCAAAGCACCTCGTTTCCCTTTGAGATGAATTAACAATAACCCAAATGCTCGTGCATCCTCCAACTATAACATTGTAGAGGATTTAGCTCAGTCCCCTGCTACTATGTCTGCTCTTGAAATCTTAAAAAATTGTCCTGCACAGAGAAAATTGTTGTTATCTGCCATTGGCACCATATATCCTAACGACTCTAACATGATGGCTTTCAACTTAGAACAAGCTGAACCTCGCATGCCTGCATCTCTAGCTTTTCAAGTTTCAGTCTGCATTCGCAACCTTGTTGTCCATTGATGCATAATCGATGAAGGGGCCTCTACCTGCGTCATGTCGACTTTCGTATGGCAGAAACTTGGATCCCCAACACTACAACCATCCACTACCGCATTACGAGCATACGATGGACGTGTAGCTCAACCTCAAGGTTTTCTAGTGAATGTACCCATACAACTTGGGGCAAATTGGTTCTCATTGATATAGAGGTCATTAATGCCCAACTTGATTACAACCTTCTGCTGGGACGAAGCTGCATGTATAAGATGAAATTTGTCGCTTCTTTAGTTTTTCACATCATGATGTCCCCCCATGAAGGACGCGTAGTCAAAATAGACTAGATTACATACTATGATCCCAATGCCCCCGCAGTGCCAGAAAATGTTCTTCCCATGATCGAGCAACCCATTCTTAGAGCACCAACATCCTTCATCTCATCGGTCGAACCCGGGATATATTCGGATACTCCCATGACCACCTCATTCCCGTCAATCCCACCTCCTCTTCAGGTGACTGCGGTATCCGATTTGTGCACCCTATCACACAATGAACAACAACATCCTCAACAACCTCAACCACCACCACAAGCACCCATCATGCTTAGTCATATCGGAACAACACCGATTCACAAAATCCCGTTCTTGTTTCCATTTTCAGGAGTTGTCAGCATGCCAGTAATGGATACACTTAACCTTCCAAGTTTAACATTAGGAATACCTGTATGGTACTTACCTGCCCCAACTCCCCCACCGAATCCAACTGTTGTTCTACAACTGGTACAACCTATGAATATGTCGAACCATCCACCACCTGGCATACCCAACCCTCAAGATCACCCACCACCTGGTGGTTCCAAACCCCAAAATAGATCGATTCCAATAGGAGGCACTACATCGACATCTGCTTATGTCCCCCCTTAATCCCGCCCCACTGGGGGAAAAGGTACAAAAACCTACAACACTACAACCACAACTCGCACACCCCGAGTGACTCCCAAAGTAGCTAAGAATCCCCCAACCCGTGTGCTCCCCAAGTGCTCCTTGTTCGACGATATTGGCCACGCTACTCACCTATGTCCACAACTACCAACACTTCAAGAACACATGAATATGTTGGAAGACGACACCAACATTCCAATAGTCAAACTGGAAATTACCCCTCAACCTCGTGAGAAATCATTGCACAAAAACCATCTTTGTGCAATATGCGGAATCTACAGCCATTATTCACATCACTGCCCCAATATCGCATATTACAGAGCAGCATTATATGAGTTGAATAATGTAGACCTACAGATCTCCCCACCACTTATTGAGGAAATATTTCCCCCATAATCTTCCCATTCAAAAGAAATCAATACCATTTATATGATTTCAACTACCTATAAAACCGAGCCAGTTAATTTATGGTCCCACTACTTTCGTACCGATGAAGAAATCCTAGAAACACTCACTGCACCGAACTACCCTTGGGATGATATGCACCATCAATCATACTTCCTCCCTGAAGCATCTATGTCCACCACGACAAACCAACTATCTGTTGAATCTAAGGAATTCTTACCAACCAAGGTTGATTGGTTTAAGGACCCAATTATAGCCCCAAAAGCCTTCGAGGAAGGTAACATGGCTAACATTTTGCCCATTATAAAAATCGACATCTCCACCACCCCTGGAAAACCTGAGCTTATCTCTTTGGGTGCATCTTGCACTAAGAAAGAAACCCAAGCTTATAAGAAACTCTTCCAAGATTTTCGAGATGTCTTCGCCTCGTCTTATATTGAGATGCCTGGTCTTGATTCCACCATCATAAAACATCGCATACACACTTGGCCCAACATATCTCCAGTTCGCCAGAAACCAAGTCCCATTCACCCATCCAAACTTCCAGCTGTTAAAGTAGAAATCGAGAAGCTTCGAGCAGCAGGTTTCATATACCCGATTGCATATACCACCTGGGTTTCAAATCCAGTACCAGTTAATAAGAAAGTTGGCAGCATCCGCATCTGTACTGACTTCCACGACCTCAACCTAGCTTATCCCAAAGACAACTTCCCCACACCATTTATTGAACAACTAATCGATGAGTGTGCAGGGCATGAGGTACTCTCGTTTATGGACGGTTTCTCTGGATATAACCAAATCAGAATCTGTAAAGAAGATCAATACAAGACTGCTTTTACCACCCCATGGGGCACCTTCGCCTATCGCATCATGCCTTTCGGTCTGAAGAATGCGGGAGCCACTTTCCAATGAGCCATGACTTATTGCTTTCATGATCTGCATAAAATCATTAAAGTTTATCTTGACGACCTCACCGCCCGATCTAAGAAACAATCTGACCACTTAGAAGATATCCGATAGGTTTTCTTACGTTGTCGCAAATACAAAATCCACTTGAACCCTCTTAAATGTGAATTTTTCGTTATAGCAGGTCGTCTACTAGGGTTTGTCATTTCAGAGAAAGGGATCATCGTGGACCGTCTTAAAGTTCAAGCCATAGTGGACCTCCCCTCACCATGTACATTCCGACAGGTGCAAAGCCTACAGGGGAAATCCAACTTCCTTCGTCATTTTGTCCGAGACTATGCCACCACAGTACATGGTTTCCTCCATTTGCTACGTCTTCACACTGACTGTGTATGTGACGACCAAGCAGAAGGAGGTTTCACAGACCTCAAGAAAGCACTTACAAGCGCCCCTTTGATTTCTCCACCATATTTCACAAAAGACTTTACCCTTTACATTTCAGCGTCAGATCATGCCGTCTCTGGAGTTCTTGTCCAAGAATACTCCGCTCGCCAAGAGCATGTCATTTATTATGTGAGCCAGACCTTGTCAGGCCCACCCCTCTGCTACCCACATGAAGAGAAAAAGGCCCTTGCCATCGTCTTTTCAGTACACAAGCTGCGACATTACATTCTCCTCAGCCACACCACGGTCGTAGCCAATTCCAATTCAATGGTCTATCTCTTGAATCCTCGCCTTCTACAAGGCCATGTTTCCAAATGGGTGATTATCGTACAAGAATATGACCTAAATTTTAAAACCCCGAAGAACACCAAAGCATTAGTGCTCACTCAACTCATTACAGAATTACCATCATCGTCGTCATCACCAACTATCCATACTGATATGATCGACGAACATGTGTTCATTATCTCGTCGGACGACCCTTGGTATGGCGACATTTTGGTATACCTTCGCACACAGAAGTTTTGACCCAACGTCGACCATGACAGACACTGTCGCATCCGTCACCATGCCCCCTGTTATCTACTCTTGGGTGATGTCCTCTATCGATGTGGCATCGACACAATCTTATGACGATGTCTTTCCCAAGATGAAGTAGAACAAGTCCTTAATGACTGTCATAGTGGTGCTTGCAGCAGCCATTTTTTCAGGAATGGCCACTGCCCAAAAGGTAATCTGTGTGGGTTATTTTTGGCCATCATTATTCACTGATTGTATCACAGCAGTCAAACACTACCAAAACTGCCAGCTCTTTTCCCCAAAGGAAAGAACCCCCCCGCCCCCCTTCATTCGTTCATCACTACTGGACCATTTTGCAAATGGGCCATCAACTTCATGGATTGCAATCCCACATCAGTCGATGGTCACAAACACATTATTGTGGCTGTTGATTACTTTACCAAATGGGCAGAGGCCATGCCTACTTACAATTATAAAGCCGATATTGCAGCTCGCTTTTTCCTCAACCATGTTATTGCTCGTTTTGGAGTACCAAAACAACTCATCTTAGACCACGGCTCTCACTTCCAAGACTCCATTTGGAGATAATTGTCCACACTCCTTAAGTTTGAACACCATTTCTCCTCCGCCTACTACCCCCAAGGGAATGGCCAAGTCGAAGTTGTTAACAAAATTTTGAAAACCATCCTCCAACGCACCATCGACAAACATAGATCTAATTGGCATCACATGATTTTCCCCGCATTATGGGCTTACTGAACATCGACCAAGACCGCCACCGGCTTCACCCCATTCCATTTAGTTCATGGTGTGGAATCTGTCCTCCCCATTGAATGCCAGATACCAACATTACAAATTTCCGTAGAACTACTCCCCGATACATCACGGATCGAAGAACGCTTACTTCTTTTAGAGCAAACCGATGAAGATCGCCGCGTAGCTCTCCAAACAATCGAAGCCGCAAAGAATAGATCTAAACTTCATTATGATAAACATGTTCACCCACGAGTATTTAGTGAAGGTGACCTCATACTTGCCTATGATCAAGCTCATGACAAAACGGGAAAAGGAAAATTTGTGTCCATGTGGCAAGGCCCATATATTATACACACCTGCCTTGGACAGGGGGCATATATTTTGACCGACTCAGAAGGAAATCCCCTACGCAACCCCCATAATGAGTTGTACCTCAAACGATTTTACCCATAGAAAATCGAATGGACACCACATTCCACAATTGTACAATCTTATTTTGTTTTTTACAAAAAAATACAAAAACCTAAAAATTTGGTTTTTCCTACATGACCACAGATGGATCCTGTTCCACTTTGCTACGTTGGCTTCACTAATGGTGCAAGCCATTGATCTCCCAATCTCACCTCCATAGCTTGGGTAATATATTCCCCTTCAGATGAGTTGATCCACATCGATGGACTGTGCATAGGTGCCACCAAAAACAACCAAGCTGAGTACAATGTCATGACCGGTCTCCTGGCCGCTGCTCTCCAAATGATCATAATTCACCTTAGCATTTTCTTGGACTCCCAGCTCCTTGTTTCCTAGCTCAATAATGATTACCA
Organism: Larix kaempferi; assembly: GCA_027924585.1. NCBI lineage: Eukaryota > Viridiplantae > Streptophyta > Pinopsida > Pinales > Pinaceae > Larix > Larix kaempferi. The sequence goes on from BSBM01001344.1 coordinate 2,512,010, forward strand.
GGTATGCGATCCCTGTATATTCAAAAAATTCCTACACACTAAACAAATGATTCGACAATTTGATTCCATTTCACTCACACATGTCCCAAGGAATCTCAACAGTGTAGCAGACCATATGGAAAACAACATTCTTGATTAGCACACCAATAAATCCATGTAGTAAAAAAAAATTTGCATTGACATGCATAACATGTGCCTCCATGGGCAAACAAATAGACAACAAATGCATCCATGTGCATACAAGACTATATACCAAAACATATATATATATATATATATATATATAATCATATAGTCAACATGTCATAGGTTCCCTCAGTACCCAATATACAAAAATACATAAGCCGTACAAAAAGGTACATCCCCATATGCTCATCATCATTTGGGGGCAAATATACAATCAACTAGTCATCACGATCCCCAGGATCCTCTGGCCCCTCCTCTGCTAGCTCCTCCAGATCCTCCTGATCCCAAGCCCTCCTTTCAGCCATTACCACTGCTGCTCTAAGTAGGTTAGAACGCCACTCACAAGGAGCATCGAAACAACGCTCGATAATGTCCCGGTCCAAGTTCCTCCACCCCTCCTCTGGCACTCCTGCTAGAATCATGTCCAAAGTCTCTCGTATGCCCTCCAAGGCATCATCTCGAGGGTGCACAACCCCTCGAGCACATGGAGGTGGTGCCGCTACAGGTGGAGGAATGACCACTATCACCTGTCCCCTACGGCCTACATGATTAGGTGGTGGCCTCGGACCAATATCTGCACAATCACACAAGTGAACCAAGTCAATATCATATAAATATCTCTAACTATACTCATAACAAAATCATCTAAATACATGATATAGTAGAGAAAAAAAATAAAGACATACCATATAAACCCCAAGCCTGCCCCTGAGCTCGAGGCATCTTCGGATATCCTCGATAATCCATGCCAGCATATGGATAGTCATTAATCAGCATGGGTATCTACTCCCATTGCTCATACATGTCCTCCGAAAAGAACCGGCAGATACCACCACCACCGCGGGGCATCATCTGCCCCCACCGCAGCATCCACGGCTCACTAACCAACCCATCTCGAACCGGCACACATGGCCACAAGGTCGGTACCCGCTCAAAGAAAAAGCAACAAAGTAAGGAGGCATAGCAGAACTCCCCCCCCCTACCGACTGACCTTGTCCAAATCTCGCAGGACACAGGCCAAAAACATCTCACCCCAAGAAAAGTAGGTCCCTCTCAACACATGGTCTACCATCATTGTTTGTCCCCCAGACAAACGATGTGGCGCTGCGGCACCCAACACACGCAGAACACAAGCCCCAACTGCCTACATCTCCCACTCCCTCAGAGATCTCAGGCTCAATGCGTTGTTCTGGACAATAGCACCTAGCACATAGAATCTCTCCAAGAAATCCTCAATATCCAACCTAGCCGAGATCCTCGGCAGAAGCTCCCCTAACTCCCGTAAATGAGGCAACCCGGTAAGGAAATAAACATCGGAAAGGGTGATCTCTAACCTCTCACCCCCCACCATGAAAGCAGCCTCTGCTAGAACCCAGAATCCCACCAATTTGTTCAGCACTTCCCTGACTGAACGCATTGGTGGAATTTGAGCAAACTTTAGGAGCCGGCTTGCAGCCAAGGTCTGCCAGACACCCTGGTCGGTCCGAATCCACTCCGTCAAGTCGTCATCCATCTCTCACTCCCACCAAGATACTAGTGGTCTCCTCAACATCCTGCCAAAAAACAAAGGAAAATTTTTTAGAAACAGAAAAAAATTTCAAAAAATTCCATCGCGGCTTTCAGGCCTTTAGCCGCGATGAGCATCGCAGCTTTTCCATCAAAAGTCGCGATGATAATCAAAGGTATTAGTCACGAACCGGCGATGAAGATTGTGGGTAACGGCCCCATAGTCGTGATGAACATCACGACTATCAGCTAGATAGCCGCGATGAACATCGTGACTGTCGGCCCCAAACCCGCGATGAACATCGCGGGTTTCAAGCCGAAACGCGCGATGTTCATCGGGGAAAAGGACGCGAAACCTGCGATATTCCATGTTGGAATTCCAATGTGGAATTTCCTGGCCTTCGGGGGCTCGCCACTAACCAGAAAAGACATAATTGAAAAGGCGAAGGCACGTAGTCTTACCTAAAGCTCATGGAATGAAATTCCAATGGTCAAATCTCCCACAAATCAAGAAAGAGCTCTGACCTCACTCAAATGCTCTGTGAAACTCGCACGTAACAATGACACATGTCACATTAGGCCCACACCCTATTTATAGAAATTTAACCATTTTTCCAACAACGATTTCGGTATCATACGACATCCATTTTTCAAACTATTGGTACTGTTGGAATCGGCACAACAAGAAATTCATGATAGTCCTCTCCTTTTCTCGATTCCACTAGGTTCATTTTTCAGGCATTTTTCCATGCCCCTCGTCACCTCGATTTGCATGCCACATCGATCGTCGTCCATTTTTGACGAATTTTATATCGTCGGATTCAGTTTTCCGTGTTCATGACAATGCTTGAGATCATTTCTTGCTCTCATGCCCATATTTTTCGGGCATCTTTTACATGCCCCCTCGTCTCCTCGGTTTGTATGCCACATTAGCCATCGTCCATTTTTGATGAATTTTATATCATCGGATTCAGTTTTCCGCACTCGTGGTGATGCTTGAGATCATTTCTCGCTGTCACCTCCATATTTTTTGGGCATTTTTTCCCCATGCCCCTTGTCGCCTCGGTTTGCATGCCACATTGGCCGTCGTCCATTTTTGACAAATTTTATATTGTCGGATTCAATTTTCCGCGCTCGTGATGATGCTTGAGATCATTTCTCGCTCTCACACCCAGATTTTTCATGCATCTTTTACATGCCCCCTCATCACCTCAGTTTGCGTGCCACATCGGCCGTCATACATTTTTGACGAATTTTATATTGTCGGATTCAGTTTTTCATGCTTGTGATGATGCTTGAGATCATTTCTTGCTCTCACCTCCAGATTTTTTGGGCATTTTTTCAAATACCCCTCGTTGCCTTGGTTTGCATGCCACATCGACCGTGGCCCATTTTTTTATGATCTTATGTCACCGGATTCAATTTTCTGTACTCATGACGATGCTTGAGACCATTTCTCGCTCTCATCAATACCGTTTTGTTCGGTATAGTTTTGTCCCTTTTTTGGGCCGAGCAATTCCTTTTATGAAAAAGGCACTTAGGGAGTTTCTGTTAAGCTCTTTTCTGACTGCTAAAATAATGAAAAGATCACCGAGCAACCTGCTTTCTTTCATGCTCGCTAAATGTATTTGAAATGGCATCTACCTGGTATAAGTTTACCCCTCTTCCAGACCTTGTAGACTAATTACGAAAAAGGAATACTCTAGTCATATCAGCTAGAAGAGTTCTCCATTTGCATTATTTTATGCTTTTTTGGGGCTTGGAGACTAACTTACAAAAAAGACAACCAATGGAGTCCACTTACTGCTTTTAGACTCCCTAAACATGAAAGCGACCACGAGCAATCACCATCCTTGGCTCGTATAAATCCACAGGATGGTACCCACCAACACTACAGAGTCTTCTTATCATTTTCAGACTCCTTAAAAATGAAAGCACTCATGAGCACGAATAGTCTTGGGCTCACAAAATCCATAGGATAGTACCATGTCAGAGCACACTTTTATCCCTTCTTGGAGCTCATTAAAACTATGAAGAAGGACCCAATGGTGCTTCTCGGTGCCACAATAGATCATGTCTACTCATATGGTAGCTTCCCCATTTTGGTCGCCTTTGTTCAGAGTATTCTGCAGTATGTCACCCTGAGAGTCCCTCTACAACATCCGTCAGCTTGTCCCCCCAGAGTCACTCCAATCTACAATACATACCCTTCAGTCCTTAAATCTATGATCCCCGCACCTACAAGTCAGTTTCCTATGCTTCCAGGTCAACCATGTCATCATGCTATGAATAGAGGAAGTTTGAGTCCACCCACTCTATGACCCCAGTTATTTTCCATCCCCACAGTAGGTCATTCCTACCATCAGTACTATCCCACTTCGGTTGTACACCTCACACTCCTATCAAGGAAACATCATTGCCTTGATAGTTGTTGTTCTCCCTCTATTGATGCCAACCAAATTTATTCCAGAGAATAGACCAAGAGGTCCTTGTGCCTTGGACTCATCACCATTTATGATGAGTTCCTACGAATCATTTCGAAAGGAATCTCCAGTGCCTCTCCAAATGATTGTTTCTAAGATGCTCGACTTCAACACCTTGATCGCATTGTTGAGAATCACACAGGGTATTGGTCCTTTCAGTTATTTGTTGAAGACCCCGGATATTATCTAACTCTACCACATATGAGAGTCTAATTAAGGATACAACTAGTTACAGTTTACTATGGATATCTAGGTTGCACTTGGCGACAATTTTCATACGTACCCCAGTTTATACTTCCTCGAGTATACAGTCATATATACTCCTCATAAGTTGACTCATAGTCATTGAGTCCCTATAGATGTTGGACACCTTCAGTTTCAGTAGTTCATCAACCCTTCTGATACCTTATTCAGAACAGTTGTTTCCCTTTTTTCCAATGTATCAGTTATTTCAGATCAGTCATGATATAACCATGAGTATATCCCAGCATTGTGTCCCCTCTGGACCATTATGATGTACCAGCAGATTTTTATGTATTTTTTCAAGCCCCCCTTCGTGGGCCTAATTGTTATGTATATGTCTTGATACGAGCATGGGTATGCCCGCCTCGTCCATAGTCAGATATTATTCCTCATTCATTTTGAGGCCATATAATATTTTTCAATTTTTGCAGCTTCCAAGGGGCCATTGCTCCAGTCTCCAACCAGTCTCTTCTCTTCCCCAAACCCCAAGAAAAAGACAAAAGAACTATGATGTCTATCGGCCATACGATGAGATCTTGCCCTCACACATCATGGGGCAATCTGTTAACACCCAAAAACTGCGCACTAGCTCATTCCCTTATTCACATGACCCATTTGTCCACTTTTCTACCATTTGAGCCTCTAAAGCCATCAAAAGGTCACCAAAAAAACCATAATACACCCTTTTTCCCCTCAAAATATATATTTTTCCTCAAAAGACCCTCAAAAAGGGTTCAGAATTCCCAAAAAATATTAAAAGGGAATAAAAATATTCAAAATATTCAAAAAATGAAAAAAGAGGGAAAAAGGTACCTAAACCATGTTGGTTAATACCATTGGTTTCCTTAAAACCACAATGGTATTCTCCATCACCAAAAACTATAAAGAGGTGATAGGGGCTCCTCACTTTCCATCCACATTTCATCCTATCCTTATGCTGCCAAATTCCCATTGAGAGCCATTGCCTCCCATTTTGAGTTTGAAGACCCCCATTTCAGCATCTTGGAGAAGAGACCACTGGAGTTTGGAGCACCTCAACCTTGGAGCTAATCAACACCAATCATCCTCACCATTTGATGTATTATAATACAAAAGTCATTTTTTACTTTTGTTCTTCCATAGATCTCTTGTTATTGATTTAGTTCTTGTTTATTTATACATGTTTATGTTAATGTTAGATTAGATTTATAATTGTTTTTGCTTTTATTCGAAGACTGCTATTACAAGTTAATATGTGCATCCTTGCACATGCTTGGGTTAAAAACCAAGACCAGAACTTTCCAACTATACTTATCTAGAATGCTGCCTTGATGCGACTATAATTCTACAAAATGTGTTTATAAACACAACTGTTAGCTACCTTATAATGTTATAAGTTATTTGCATGTATGTGGGGAAATCCCATATTGACAACTTTGTCCAATCATAGACCTTCCCCATTGGCGCAATTATTAAGGTTAAAAATGGTCTCCATTGTCATGTAAATTTCACTTAAAAAGTGTTGCCTGTGTCATGGAGTTTTAAGCTAAAATATGCCGCTGTTGTCGCGGATGTTAAGGTTATTTTCGCCACCCGCGCACGTCGCAAATTTTATCCTTAAAATTGCCGCAGGTGGCACAGCTCCTATCGCCAAGTTTGGCACCATGTGCGTCACAGATATTAACGCTAATTCTGTCACCGTGCACACTTAAGTTAATGTTAATTCTGTCGCCGCCATTGCAGAAGTTAACGTTAATTCTATTGTCGTGCACGCAGAAGTTAACGTTAATTCTGCCACCGCACATGTAGAATTTTTAACCTTAACTTCGAAACACTTATAATTTTTTTTTGAATTTTCTCTTCCCTTTCAGCATAGAGTTAGCAACATCCCTGCCGATGGTGTCACAAAAATTTAACGTTAAAATCTCTGAGCGCCAAGCCTACGACCGCTGACCGCTTCCCTTCGGCGCAGAGTTAATAGCTATTTCGCCGACCGTTGCGGTGCTTTTGGGCTTATTTATGCCACCAGAGTCACAAGAGTTAGCAGAATTTTTGCCGTCGCAGAAAATTAGCCTAATTTTCACCACCGTGCGCGCAGAAAATTAGCCTAATTTTCACTGCCGCATACCATAGAAATTACTGTTACTTTGTCGTCGCATCGCAAAATTTATCGTTAATTCTGCCGCCACGCATCGCAAAACTTATCCTTAATTTTGCCGCTACACGTCGCAAAATTTAACGCTAAATTTGTCGGCAGAGTCGCAAAAGTTAGCGCTAAACCTGCCAACCGCGTCGTAGAAATTTAGCCCAATTTTCACCGCCGCGCGTGCAGAAAATTAGTCTAACTTTCGCCGCTGCATGCACAGAATGTTAGCCTAACTTTCGCCACTACACATGCAGAAATTTAGCTTAACTTTCGTTGCCGTAGCCTTAGCAGAAAACTCAGAAAAACAGTTAGAAAAATTTAGAATTTTTCCCTTCTTTCTGTGATGATTATTGCTCAACAAGAGGTCACATTTTCCTCTGCAAACTCTACAAATTGTTCAACCTTAGCCCATTGAAGCCCAACATGGTAATCTATGGTGTTTAGAAGGGGATCTTCCCTTGAAACTGTGATCATACTTGGCCCATAGAGGCCCAATGCTGTAGCCTATGGCTCTGATACCGTTATGTCACATACCCACCCATCATACCAGCATGGGAGAGAACATGACACTAAATCCGGACATCTATCCCCATATCCCATAAGTAAAAATTCATTCATTGATAGCAAAAGACATGTACATATGCATTTGTAATTGAACACGGCGGAATTAAATATCATGTTTAATATCTAACATACATTCAACATTTTCATGACATTCATCAATTTAAACAATACAAAATTAGCACATGAGAGTACTTATCTTAAAACAAAGTAGTCCCTGAGAAAGCAGCTATGCATCTGCAACGTTCCACCCAACCATAGGCCAGTTGTGCTTATCAATCTCTTGATACAACCACCACCCCCGAGCTGGGCATGATTTCTACAAGGAAGAAGGGAACAACAGACTCACACATAGCAAAAATGCACCAAAATCAACCAAGCCAATCAGCAGTTGGGTTTATCAGGCTGCTAGGAAATGGAAAAGGAAGAATTGCTAAGCTAGTGAGCTCAACCACAGATCTATGGATGCGCTCTACAAGATCTATCTAGCTTGGTTCCCCAAAATGCCTACACACCTTATTCAAGGAAGTATTCCGTTCACTGCTAGACAGTCCCTTAGGCCATACCTTCCAATTTAGTGTTGTTCAAGGTGTGCATAAAAGAGTAGCCAACCCTTTTGATCTTCTTGAGAGGTTATTTTCCCCACTAGGTTTATCAAGCCAATTCTGTCCACTACCATTCCAAATTTATTGCTCACAGGTTCAAACCAAAACATGGATGCACATAACAACAAAAATATAAGTGTTGGGCATGAAGAAACGTTTTTATAGTGAGATGCCCAAAGATGGGGTTTTCATTAGCTTCAGAAAAATGTGGGAAACCCAAAAACAAAAAATGGAAGATGGGGAACAATCTTGGGAAGCCAAATCCATTTTTAGAGAAATTTCCATGGACATTATGGGGCAAAAATGACCTCCATAACAGCCCCAAATCGTGGTCCTCCTCTTCCAACCATTGTGCCAAACAGAAACGAGTTCCCAGTCATGGAAGATGCAAGAAAAATGGTGAAAAACGTGATGGGGAAATGCTAGCTAGCTCAGGCTGTGTGAGAGGGTAATGGCCATGGGTGAAAGATGGCTTTGGGCACCATTTCGTGGTTGTTTTCTTGCACAAGAAGCAAAAATATGAATTTCCAGGTTGATGGCTTTCCCATGCATGAAATTGGCTTCCATACCTCTCCATTCCCAAGGCATTAACTGCCTCAACCAACTCTTGGAAGAATTAAATGATTGGGTGCATAACCCAAAATGGGTACTTGGTGATTTATGGGTTTTCTCATTGACACATGGATTAACACCATTGGCTCAAGGGTTTGAATAATTTCCCTCCCCATTCCTTATAAAAATCATGCCCCCATCTCTTTGTTGCATTGCATAGCTAGTTGTGGGTATTTCATTAAAATTTGTATTTACATGATGTCTTAATTTACATTGTGCCTATCTAGCAAAAGAACCATATGCACCGATTTTAATTGTTGATACATAAAACAATAAATCAATGGCGGGGCCTTGGCCTTGAGATCCTATCCATGATTTAATAACGATATTTACATCATTTACAATTTTAATGCCACAGGGTCAAAATGGGGACGTGACATCGGAGAAGGTAACACAGAGGCAGATACGGACCAACCCACCACAATATGATAACGTGAACAAGAAATCCCTACCAATAAACTAAGAGGAAACTTTTCTCCTCCTGTAAATCCACCCATCACTTATCCTAAGGGACCGTTATGGTGGACCTTATTCACATGACACTACTTTTCATCACTCACTTGAAGGTCAACCTAGTGCCATCGATTGGATATTCACTCAACCCCCAAATGACGTGATAAATGTTAATTTTTCAATAATTTCATTCCATTATCATTAGGATCTCTAAGCGAATAACATGCACATCATATCTACATCATATCAATCATAACCACAATCATGCAAGCACACAAGAGACACAGAGTTTCACCGGGGAAAACCAAGAAGGCGAAAAACCCCGCAACTTCCTCAAAGATAGAATAAGCCCCAATACAAGATCACAAGGATCAAACCCAATAAGATGTCTCTAGTAGATACTCCTTCTCCCCCACATGTGCACCACTTTCTCTCTTAGCTATGCGAGCTTGAGAAGTGAGTGAATGAATCAAATGAGAGACACAACCTCTCTATTTTTACACTGACTTGACCTACCAATAAATCATTGGGCCTGACTTTTCAATGAAGCCTAATAACCCAACCAAATGATCTAACAGGGGTTGATCCCACACTGGTGGTGTAATAAGCCATCAATACAAATGATGACACTTGTAATATAACTTGTGAGACTTGCAAATAAAAATGACGACACTTCCAATCAGAGGAATATAACATCTCTATTGGATATACAATAAAGTACAAATGTAATACATAGAAGAATATCTTCCGAAGTTACAAATACATCAACACTCCCTCTTAAATAGGAAGGTATTCTGAACATAGGTCATCAATACATATTGGTGCAAGTCTTCAATTCTGGAGCTGGATCATCATCACTGGATCATGGAGCATTATCATCATCACTATTGTTGTTCTCGACATCTCGATCACTGGGATATCTCTGAATTCTGCTCATCATAGGAAGTTCTATAGATCCATCCCTTTTTCATGTTGGATGTAGGCCTAACAACTATAGGTCATCATCAACACTAGCCATACTATGGAATCCTTAGGACTTATTACGTGCATCACATTGCCTCGAAAAAGTATCCCAGGATCGTTTATGTGTCGAAGCACGACCGACAATATCTCCCAGGTCCACTTACATGTGACTGTCACAAAACCTTAAAAGAGTGTCTTTCCTAACAAGATCTCTAAAGAGGATCTGAGGCCTGTTACGTGACTAGCACAACCTGTCTAGATCTCCAGGACATATTACATGTGACTCCCACCACAAAGCCTCAAAAGAGCATCCCAAAACTGATTATGAGTGTACTGCTCAACCTATCGGATCTCCCAGGTCTAGTTACATGTGGTCATGGCAAAGCCTCAAAAGAGCATCCCAGAATAGATTACGAGCATACTGCTCAACCTATCAGATCTCCCAGGTCTATTTACATGCCATAGGACAAAGCATCGAAAGAGCATCCTAGGACTAATTACGAGCGTACTGCTCAACCTATCGAATCTCCCAAGTCTAGTTACATGTCCTCCCAGAGCATTGCCTTGAAAGAGTATCCCTAGGACTAATTACAAGCATATTGCTCAACCTATCGGATCTCCCAGGTCTAGTTACATGCTCATCTACACAACCTGTCCATGGCCACAGAGTATCAACCTGATACTCACCATACATCATCCTGATGTACATGATCATCCTGATCATCATCATAGCATCATCCTGATGCAGATCATCCAAAGTATCATCTTGGCACTCATCACACATGATCATCGTCATGGCATCGTCCTGATGCATGTCATCCAGAGCATCATCCTGATACTCATCACACATGATAATCATGATCATCATCACTACATCATTTTGATGCATGTCATCATACATGATCCAACTGATCACACAAAGAATCCACCTGATGCATATACATATACATGATCCAACTAATCATACAAAGCATCCACCTGATGCATATACATATACATGATCTAACTAATCATACAAAGCATCCAACTGATGCATATCCAAAGCAGTAACTAGAGCATCATCCTGATTCTCATCACACAACGCTTACATCCATAGCCATGGGAAGGATCCTCCTCTCACCATGCTTGGAATGGCTCCTGCAAATGTGTCCCAGCAATTCTTCCTCGAAGTATCTTCAATCTGAAGAACACCAAGCCTCTCTTTGAAGTACTCAAACTTCACTCTGGCTAGTGGTTTTGTCAACACATTTGCAACCTGCTCATCCATCGCAACATACAGAAGCTTCACTGCTCCTCCTTGCACCATATCCCCGATATAGTGATATTTGATCTCGATGTGCTTTGACCTGTAATGGAACATCGGGTTCTCATAAAGCTTCACACAACTCTGGTTGTGACAAAAGATACCGGTAGCATCCAATGGGAGATCAAATAACTCAGATAGTAGCTTCCTCAGCCATACTACCTGACAATTAGTCGAACAAGCTGCGACATTATGCTTCGGCTGTACTTAGTGCTACATAGTTCTACTTCTTGCTAAACCAAGAGATCATACCTGATCCCATACTGAAGCAACACCCTAAAGTGCTCTTCCTATCTGCAACACTTCCTTCCTAATCTGAATCAACATAACCCTGTAGGTTAAACTTCTGATTCGCATCATACTTGAGCCCATAATCAATTGTACCCTTCAGGTACTTCAGAATGTGCTTTACAGCAACCAGGTGAACAACTCTCAGATCCATTAGGAACTCGCTCAATGTGTTCACCGCAAATCAAATATCTGGTCTCATATTCATCAGGTACATCAAGGACCCAATGATTTGACGATACACCATGACATCAACTGGATCAAATGAAGCATCATACAGAAGCTTCAGGTTCAATGCCATAGGTGTGGCCATGGCCTTGCAGTCCATCATCTCGAACCGCATCCGGATCTCTACTACATACTTCCCTTGTCCAAGGAAGATCCCATCTGCACTCTGCCACACCTTCATGCCTAGAAAGTAGTGCATCATTCCCAAGTCCTTCATCTTGAACTCGACATCAAGCTTCCTCTTCGTGTTGGCAATCAATCTATCCTCACCTGTAACAAATAGGTCATCCACATACAAAAGTAGTATCACTGGATTGCTTTCCTCAACCTTGTAGTAAAGGTTGGAATCCACTTTACTTTTGGTAAAGCCCAAACTGGATAGAAAGTTGTCTATCCTACCACACCAAGTTCTGGGTGCTTGCTTCAACCCATACAAGGATTTCTTCAACCTGCACACATATGACTCCCTGTCATGTGTCTCAAAACTGAGTGGTTGCTCCACATACACTTCCTCTTCGACTACATCACTCAAGAAAGCTGTCTTGACATCCATCTGGTGTATCTTCCATTTCATCATTGTAGCCAGAGCAAGTACTGTTTTGATGGAAGTGTATCTGGCTATAGGAGCAAAAGTCTCTTCATAGTCTATTCCCTCTTTCTGGGAGAAGACACAACCTACAAACCTCTCCTTGTATTTCTCTATGCTAGCATCTGGAGCATGCTTGATCTTATAGATCCACTTGGAAGTTCATCCATAGATTATTTTTCTTCTAGAGTAGTTTATGCTGAAGTGAATTCTCCACCATTGTCGGTTCTGAAGGTCTTGATCTTATTTTCAGTGTCATTTTCTATCAAGGCTTTGAATTCCTTGAATTTGCTGAATAGTTCATCTTTGTTCTTCAAAAAATAAATCCAAGTCTTCTTGGATAAATCATCAATCAAAGAATGATAGTATACATACCCACTCAGAGAACTGGATGACATCGGACTGCATACATCATAGTGGATAATTCCTTTTTACTTACTTGCTTGTAAATGCCTTCTTTGTGTTCTTTCCTTTTGCAAATCCTTTGCAAACATCTTCATACTGTGACTAAATTTCAGGAAGACCTTCTACTACTTTTCTTGCAATTGGTAGTTCTCTATAGTGCACATGTGCAAGCCTTCTATGCCAAAGTTTGCTTGGTTCCATGGATTCATGTACCATGGCATGTTCAGGGTGTCCCTCAATTTGTACAATCCTTCCTCTTGCTCTCCAATCACTACTGCATCATCTATGGTCTTACCCTTTTGCCGCATGAGTACTTAGCCATCCACAAATGCAATTCTAATCCCTTTTGTATCCAAAGATGATATGGATAGGAGATTCTTCTTGATCCCAGGTACATATAGAACATGTTTCATCTTCAAATACTTCCCAGAGTCTATTTTGTAGGAGGCTTCACCACTTCCTTTGATAGGATATTGATAGTCATCCCCAAGCTTCACTTTATGAGGTGACTCATGTTCAGATAGATATACAAAGGATTCTTTAAACCTAGTCATGTGTTTGGAAGCCCCACTATCAATAAGCCAGCCATCACATCCATGAGAGATGGTGCTTGTGAGAGCAGAGATTAGAACATATTCATCTTCACTTGATGAGCTATCACTTTCTGCTTTAGTCTTCTTCTTGGGAGGTTCATCATCCTGTTGTTGCAGCAACACCCCTCCCCAAAATTTTGTACATATTGGGGCCCCCTCCTTTCATTTTTTTAGAAAGTTTGCCTAAGAAGCCATCCCAGCCGTCAGCTGTGTTTTTAACATAAAATCTTGTTTCCCTACTGAACATCTTGCCATCAATCCTTCCATGTTTTCCCCAAAGAGCCAAAGGGAACTTAGATTTTTCTCAACGTTTTGGAATCTTTTGGGCAACGCCTCCCGAAACTGCGGGAGCCAAACTCCAACCTTTCGGAAAGAAGAACTTAGATTTTCTGTGTCAAAATCGTAAACCGTGAGAAAGAGGTACGAAAAACCTTTGGTTTTTTCTTCCCGAAACGGCGGGAGAACTTGGGAAAGACGCCCGAAAGACTTAGAATTTTTCGGAAGCTGCGGAAGCCTTTGGGCAATGCCTCCCAAAATGGCGGGACTCATTCGCCTTAGACGCCCGAAAAGGAGTTGGATTTTTTGGTCGAAAATCTGCGGAAACCTTCAGGCAATGCCTCCCGAAACGGCGGAAGCCATTCACAAAAGCTTCCTGAAAAGACTTAGAAAATTCCAAAAATCTGCGGAAACCTTCAGGCAATGCCTCCCGAAATGGCGGAAGCCATTCACAAAAGCTTCCCGAAAAGACTTAGAAAATTCCAAAAGCCTGCGGAAACCTTCGGGTTTTCTCTCTGAAACGGCGGAAGCTATCCATAAAAGCTTTCCGAAATACCACGGGAAATTCACGAGCTTCTTCCGAAACTGAGAAAATTACTTAGATTCTTTTTGAAAAGGTTGCGGAGCGCCCTAGGGAAACCACGCGGAATCATACAGGCTATGTTCCCGAAACGGCGGAAAATTTCGGGCTATCCCTCCGAAATGGCGGGAATCATTCGCATTTAGCTTTCGAAAGGGACTTAGAGAACTTTTGGTTTTGTTTTTTTTACCCTCCCGAAACGGCGGGGGAATTCAGCGAAACCGCCCGAAATTGGCGGAAGCCGCCGTGATATCTCTCCGAAAAGAAACTCAGATTTTGGCCATAAGTTGCGGAAACCGTTGGTGAAATCTTGCCGAAACGGTGGAGCAATTCAAGTCTGTTTCCCGAAACGGTGGAAGCCATCCGCATAAGCTTGCCGAAATAACACGAAGAAATTCATGAACTTCTTCCGGAATTGTGAAAGGACTTGGAATATCTTGAAAGAACTTTCCAGAACGAGCCGAGGAAGCTTCACGGAAGCTGTCAACCTTCGCTCCCGAAACTGTGGAGGCTCTCGGGCTACCTTTCTAAACAAAGAATTGAAAATTCCGTTCCGAAACAGCGGAAGCCGCTGAGGAATTGCTTCCGAAACAGCGGAATCGTTCATCATTTGCTCCCGAAATATCGGAAGTGTTCGCCGTGTCATCCTGCGGTGGCGGAAGCCGCTGGGTTAAAACCCATGAAAATAAATCGGAGACTTTTCCAAAAAAAAAATCGTGGGAGGCATTCGCCAAAGCCTTCCGCAACCGCGGAAGCCTTGTGCGGAAACATTTCCCGAATCCTTCCGAAACGCCGGAACCTTTTCCTCTCCGCTACCACGGGAGCCCGTTTTCAAAGTTTTGCGCACGATCATTTGGTGCGGGAGAGGCCCACCTTCTCCTCCCAGCACAGCGAAGGCTTCCGCTGCATCCTCCCGCAACGGCGGGAAAGATTCGCCAGTTTGCCCCGCAAGAGGTGGTCACACGCAAACCGAGGCGATCCGATAATCAACAACGTACGGTGCATTTAAAACCAATTTAAAACCCCACCAACCAAATTAACACCCCACACCTGCCTGGCCCATTTAAATATTCGACGGGGTATGAGCCAACCCATTGTCATTTTGTTTATAAACTAAGCCATTGGACACCGCGCGGCCGTTCCAGCTCGGATTGCTCAAACACGTTTCACGGCCACCTCAGTTAGCGTTTTCATCGGTGCCAGGTACGATCTTAACTGTAAATATATCTCCCTACATGTCGTATTTTTCTATTGGGTTAGCTGTCTTTTGAAATTGATGGGCATAGGTGGGGTTTTGACGAGCAAAACTCCCGTCATGGGCGATTTTGCCCGTCAAATACGGTTGAATCAAGTTCTTCTCGTTTTTTAGCAGAAACAGGATAAACATTGGTGGGTAGACGGTTAAACATGTTCCTTTTGTTTTTTCCGGGCCGCGTGCCTCGTCGTCTATTGAAAATGCCGAAGCCCCATCGACGTTGCATGTCCCCAGCCGAAAGATTAAGCCATAAAACCCTAGGCCTTTTTCAAATCTTAGGACCGGCGCCACGGCCCCTGTTCAGAACCCACGAGCACTCAAGTTACGCCAGCCAGACCCGAAACCATTGCCGCTCAAACCTTTTGCGTCAGTATGCCCCGACGCCATCACCCTCGCTCAAAATACTCCCCATGGAACACCTCGGCAAGTGCCGCAAATGACATTAGCATTCGAATGCCCTCGCCTAATCGTAAATGCGAAAGGGGTTTCCTTTTCGGCACAAAGTCTGCCTACCCGAGCTTAACCGCCACGGGCCTTCCAAACCATAGCAGTGACGAAAGCTATCCTATCCTTTCCCCAGAGCCAAACCGAAAGCACGTTGCTTGCGCAACGCGCTTGTCTCCACGGGAGCATCCCAAACTTGCCCCTTTAAAGAATGGGGGGGCTATTTTTTATAATCACGTCCCTGCTAAGATGAGGATCATCTTTTCCCAGGGCAGAACCGGAAGCCAATTGCTTCTGCAAATCGCCTATCCGTCCGGGAACAAAATGTATCCGCAACATAGCCTACCCCTCAGGAGCATTCCAAACTCGTATTTTTAGGAGATTCAAGTGTTTCAATTTATGTTTCATGTTGAAATAACGTTTTGCTTCCTAAATATACAGCTTCATTGCGTTTGTTTCATTAATATCTTAAAACAATGATACTCTCTGATTGAAACCTCGCAGTATGTTACTCAAGTTCATAATGACTTGTATATGGGTGTTATCAGGGATAAATCAAGATGCCGAAAACCGGTAAGAAGAAAGCTAAGATGACAGAAAAGAAGCCTGCCCCTCTCAAGACTGAAACCTTGCTCCAGGACACTAGGTGCACCACCGGTGTCCCTCCAGAAATCAGATGGGGCGACATCTACAGAATGATCCGGGACCAAGAAATCCCAGACATGTTGTTAGAAGAAGGGCAAATTTATTTGAATATCAAAGCCTCAGGTATAACCAGAGCTGCCACCCACCCTGAGCTGTTCCCCTGTGCCGAAGTGATCGGGTGGATACTCCAGCATGCCGATGCTGAAGGCAGAGTAATAAATGACAGCGGTAAAGTGGCCATTGCCTCATTTCAACCCGCGTATCTTGCGGCAGCCTACAAGTTTCCACGGGCCCAACAAGCTCTGACTGATGAATGGCTGAGTCAAATGAACAATGTCAAGATGGCCAAGAAGCTACTAATAGCAGGCAAACATTTGAGGAAGAAAGGGAGTGAGGAGTATGACGTACAGAATCTAAGAGCCCCTTTTAGATTGATTGCCCTGATGCTGTGCAGAATCTTCGGCATGCGCGATGGCACAATATACAAGATTCAGTGGGTCCCTATCATCCACTATGTGGCTTTTAAGGGGACTGTATTCGACTGGGCCACTCTCCTGTCAGATAGTCTGTCCTCAATGATAGTAGCTACGAGAGAAGGACTAGCCTTGAAGAAGGCTGAATTCTTCATGTCTTCCTATCTGATAGATTGTATCTTGGCCAAGATAGAATTCCCCAAATTGGGCTGCACATGGGATAAGGCCACCATGCCAGTCTATATTGCTTACAAGATGTTGTGGGCTTAGAATTACAAGCCCAGCTACAAACTCATCTGCTAGGGATTCATAATGCCCCTGTATGAGAAAATATTCAAGGAGGAACCCAGCTGCTTATCAGAGAACGCTCTGGAAGTCCTTGAAAACTACGGAGACTTCTACTTTTCAGAACAAGGCACCTACCTGAGAATGTTTGGAGGGACTAAGCCCCCATACATTTTGCCACAGTATGCCACAGACTATGTGGTGCTCAAAGAAACAGTAAGACAACTCTTCCTAGATGGGATTGGAGCAATGCTCCACAAACAGTATAAAGCTTCCTTCCCCCCTCTACCTTTCTGCATCGGTGCTTACAAGTTCTCGGGGGTTTCCTCAGTTGAGGAGTTCGTTCAAGAGTTGAAAGCCTTCCACTTCGGTAAGGTCATCTTCCACAGGAACGACAGAAAGGGTAAAGTGGCCGAGCATTGCAAGGACATCTACGCTCATTTTGAATACTCGCATTACCCCGATGCCGAGGAGGACGCATTCAGAGGAATTAACAATATGTCGGAACTACGAATCTGTCACCAAGGCACTGGAGCAAGCTCTAGTTCAGCCAAGATCCAGGAGACCAGTCAGCAGCAGGAGAAAGAAGCTGAAGATGCCCGAGCTCAAGAGGAGCTCAGATTAAGAGAAGAGGCAAGAATGCTCCAAGAAGCTGAAAACGCCAGGTTGCAGCGGGAGGCAGAAGAAGCCAGGTGGAAGCAAGAAGCTGAAGCAGCAAGAATACTACAGGAAGCTGAAGTGGCAAAGATGCAAGAAGAGGCGGAAAAGGAAAGCCGGCGCAAAGAAGCTGAACAAGCTGAAGGAGAAAGGAAGGCAGAAGAGAAGCGAAAAGCGGAGGAGGATGCCCAAGCAGGTGGGTCCGGTGTCCAAGACATGGAGATAGACACCTCTCAAGAAGGTGGCTCTTGTACCCAAAAGGAAGGAGTAGACCCTGCTCAGGAAGTATGGACCCCACCTATGGAAGAGGACATAGACATCATAAACCGACCAATGGTCCTGTACACTCCATCAGGAAAGCGTACAGTGTCCAAATGGAATGAGTTTGTATATGATAAGAAAAGAAAAGCAATGGTCCTCCAATCAGAAGAGAGGATTAAAAGTCCCTTCCATGAAGACATTGTTACTCACCGGGAGGTCACCGTCATGCAGAACACGGATCAAGATCCCATTGCTATGGCGTCCACAGTTATAGCGACAGCAAAGGCATCATTTGCCAATGTAGACATTATAGTTAAAGAAAATATATTGACAAAGAAGAGAGCACGCACGCTGCAACAAAATGTGGCTAATGAGCAAGCCCAAAGAGATCTGGCAGTAAACAAGTATAATTGCTTGTACGTTGAGCATAAGGAGCTGTCAAACAAGTACAGCCAGCTGGGGGAGGAAAAAGACCAGCTAACACTTCAAATGATGATTGTGGAAGAAGAGAAGAATGGTGCAGAAGAAAAGGCATCTCTGCTAGAAGCAGACAAGCAAGCATTAGCTGAGCGTTTAGAGCAAGCGGAGAGCAGAACCATGGACCTATCTCCCTTCCACGAGCTGTCATGCAATATCCTGCAGCAAGTGCATGGCTCCCAAGAGCTAATCACTGATGAGGTGTGAAAACTCAAATCCATGGTGGTTAGGCTAAAAGAGATTAATGCGGAAGCCCACAGGCTCAAAGCAAAGTACACCAGCGTTAAGGCCAATATCATAAGCCAGATGGCATGGAGAGAAGGAAAAGGGGGTTTTCCTGCACATCTCCCATTTAAATCTGTGGACAGTTTTAATGAGGACATAGCACTGTTGGAGTTCGGCAGAAACTGTGCCAGTAAGCTGATGGCCAGTGTGCAAAGAACAACAGATAAAATCAGCAGTCTCTACCAGAGGCTCCAAGAGGCACATGCCAAATGTACATTGAGTTTCCCTCAGACCCTAGAGGACTTTCCGGAAAAGGAGCAGTGGTTGTCTCAGCTAAAGGAAGAGCTAGGCATTCAAATGGAGTATGTGAAAAGGATTGATGTCCTGGCCATTGATGACCTCCAGCATTATATTGGTTCATCATCACTCCACAACCATCTGCTGAAGGAAGTACATCAAGCCACAGTAGCAGAAGTCCAAAGCATTAACGCAGAGCTCGGGAAGAATGTGACTTCTCAGAAAATCCTGTTCCCTGCTGCGGCAAACACAGTCATAAGGGACACAGGTGCATGGTACAGCTACATAACAGAGGAGGAAAGGAAAGCTGCAGCAGCAGCAGGAGCATCAACAGGCCCAGGATCCTCTCTCCCAGCAGCCACTCCAGCTGTAGGTTCGAGGCCCTCTTTCCCGACAGTCATTCCAGAAGCTCCGGCTAGACCAATCCATCATTCCCAGGCACAATCAACAACCTCAATGGACTTGGGCGACCCTTCCCCAGCTAAGGCTCACGCACAGGAGTAAAAGAGGCTGAATTCAGTGAGCAACTCTCTTCAGCCAAACACGTGCCCAGCAGGGAAAGCTTTGATGTTAGCCGATTTTCTGTTATGTATATTTTGAATATGTAAGGCGTAAGCCATGGGACAGCTGTCCCTATTTTTTGTCAAAATATTTTTTGTAAAGGAAGTGGCCATTTTTGGTGGTCGATTATAGTGGAAATTCCTGTAAATGACAGGTGGAGAATGCTAGGTGTCAGCCCAAAGGGCAGATTTGTAGCTATAAATAGCATCTAGGAAAGATTAGAAAAGACTTTTGGCAGGGAAGGAAATTTTGAAACCCATACGAGCTATCTTGTATCGGGCCTGTAAAATTGAATTTTCTAATAGAAGCCACGGTAGATGGACGTTTTGCATGGGATGTTGGATTGCTCTATATTGGACTATTCTAATGACTGCGGTTCTGTAATGTGAGATCATTCTTGACATCTGAACTATTTCTTTGCATTAATGATTTTGCTCCCCCCCTGTGCATGCGTTTTCTCTATTTTGTGAACAATGAAATGTATTGCTGTAGATTTCTTTGTCTAGATCGAATGGCTAACTGTTCTTTCTTCAGGATAATTCATGTGGCTCATTGTTCATGCCTTTAAATTGCTCCTTGCAGGGATCTTTAAGTTTAATTCCAGTTTTGTTACATCTAGATCTGTTTCTTTATTCTTGTTACGTAGATTAAATAATTTTTCTTTCTTCTGTTTATGAGCAATAGATGCGTTCTTTAAGTTTCATTTCAGATCTGTTTCTTTATTCTTTTGCTTTCTTCTGTTTTATGAGCAATAGATGCGTTCTATGTTGAATTAGAAGCTATCTTCTAAAGATCTTTATCT
The DNA here is from genome assembly GCA_027924585.1 of Larix kaempferi. Lineage (NCBI taxonomy): Eukaryota > Viridiplantae > Streptophyta > Pinopsida > Pinales > Pinaceae > Larix > Larix kaempferi. The sequence goes on from BSBM01001344.1 coordinate 2,532,388, forward strand.
TGCTGTAGCTTTGATTGTGAGAAATAATAGCTATCTGTTCTTTGTTTACGATATTTGCTACAGCTGATTGCTCCTCCCTTAAGCGTGTTCCCTGCAGGGATAGATAGATTTATTCCAGTTTCTAGGCTTAGATCTGTTTTAATTGCATTTAGATTAAGTATAATTTAGGCACTTGCATCTCATATAAAAGACATAAAAACCCAAAAGAAAGGTGGATCGGGCCATAACCGATAGAATCGGATTTAAAGTCCAAAACCACGGTTGCCGGAACCGCTAACCGGACGGATTCCCTACACCAAACGGGAGATAGTCTAATTGGGACCACCTCTCGAGGAGAATCCCTTTCTGATTGATGCTACGATATCCGAGGCATCAACAGTTTTTGGCGCTAGAAGGAGGGCCTGAAGTGCATGGCTGATAGAGGAAAATCTTCCGCGGTCATAGATAACACTGAAAACCCGCTTAAAGAAAGTATTTCAAACAGCCCAGATCTTGGATTAACAGACCAAGAACGCCTCATTTCTGACCCTGAGCCTCAAGAATCTTTGTACGCTGTTCCTTTTACAGAAATAGAGGATTTGAGGAGACATACCAGATCCTACGTTAGACAGCTAGGCGGTTTAAACGCTGTCAACTTCCTCCCCAAGAAAATTACACCTAGAAAGGAGCCACAGTACACCCGTGATTCAATTCTCGTTCAGAGTTTTGAAGAACTGGTAAATCTGACTTTGGAAGAAATTTCAGACACTCTTAACAAGACAGACCAAGAAAATCTTGAAGAAATTACCACTCCCAAAAGTACTCCACAGGATTCACCCTACAATTCTCCACCAGGGTCTCCACATCCAAACCCAGACATGGTTGTACCTGCTTGGAGAGCAAGGGGAGCGCTGAACCTAGCTGGACCATTCCATAATCTTCCTAAAAATCCAGAAAAGGTCTTGCCTAAGTACGATCCAGGGAAAGCCATTTCGGCAGAATATCACCTCAAGAGTTTTTACTTGGCTCTGAACCTTTTGAACGTACAACATGAAGACGTGGTCTGCAGGTTGTTTCCATATACATTTGAGCCAAAAGTATCATCATGGTACATTAGCTTACAACCCAGCTCAATCTCTAGTTGGGATGAATTCGAAAAATGTTTTCTAAAGAAATACGGAAACCAAAAGACTGTGGCCACACTTATGAAAGAACTCTTATCCATGAGGATGGAAAAGAAAGAAAAGGTTCAAGATTTCAATCAAAGATTCACTACGCTGTTGAATAACTTCAGTCAAGCTAATAAACCAGCCGAGGAATCTCTAATTGAATACTATACAACCGCTCTTGACGGACCCATAGCAATGTTCGTAAAGAGGTCCAAGAAAAATACCCTGATAGAGAACTTTGAGGAAGCTAGAAAGGTAGAAGAAGAGGCTGATAGCATTGCTAAACATGCTTTAGAGGTAGAACCAAAACCAACAGCTAGCAAAAAACCTCTGCTGCTCGCTAGAGGTAAAGACGAGCCATCTACCGACATGGAAAATGTAGTCAAGATGATGCAGAAATTATCTAACAAAATCGTAGATCTCGAGAAAGACAAGGCTGCTAGCACATCTAGGAAACCTTTCAAGCCATTTTATAAAAGAAGGGAAGACGGGGAACAGACTCATCCACCAATAAACGCTGCCCCTGTTTTAAACTTGAATGAGATAGGGATGGAGAATTTCTGCACTTTTCACCAAGAACCACATTCAGAAAAGAGCTGCCCGTAATGGATCAATTCCATGAGCTTGGTCATGAACCAAATGTTAGATTCTCAGATCCCAGATCAGGATGATCCTCCAGAAGAGTCAAGCCCTGAGTTAGAGGAACCAACCCCGGACACTACTATGGTGTTGTGGGATTGGGTACCTATGACTGAATTAGTAGAAGAAGATCACATAGATAGCTCTCCCTCTACCATAAATGTTGCCACTCGCAGCAAGGGCCCAATTGCGGATCCTGTACCAGTCACCATTCCCCATAAGCCTAAAATTTCGAAAGATCCGCCTAGGAGGCATATACCAATCATCCCACCACAGCCCAAAGTAAACCAAACAGCGGCCAAACAGCCAAGTGCTGACAACACAGTCCAGCCAAAGGTCACCATGAACAAAACAGATCAGCCAACTCGAATTGGGAACGAGCCCGACATAGGGTATGATATTATCGAAGATATCAAGAAAGTCAAAGCGAACGTATCAATATTTGACATGTGTAGCTTGCCCCATCAACGAGACAAACTACTGCATGTTTTACAACCAAAAACCAGCACTACATTAACGGATTCTCAAGACAATCCCGAAATTAATGAGGCTAGCATTGGTGGGAAATCCAAATCTCAAACATTGCCTTTCCTATTGACTTTTGAAATTTTTAATCACAATGTTCATAACTGTTTGGTAGACTCTGGAGCTTCTTCAAACGTTATGCCACTGTCAATTTGTAGGAAAATTAATGGACAGCCTGTGCCATCTCCAGCTCAGATTATCCAATTAGACAGGACTGCTGTCAAGGTAATTGGGGAGATGAAAGACGTTTTAATTAGATTGTCAGCTGATCCTAGGGTCTGTCAATTTATTGACATAATGGTGGTCGATATTCCTGAAGCTTATGGGCTGATTTTGAGTAGGGATTGGTCCACCAAGCTGAGTGGCTACTTTGCTATCGATTGGTCTCACCTATGGCTGCCATATCAGAACAGACAGAATCAGATTAAAGTTCTTAGGGAACCTCATATGAAACAAAACGTAACCCAGTTAGAAGAAAAAAATGAAGCAGTAACTTTCTCATCTTCGGTTCTGGGGAATTATTTCTTGGAAATGGATCCGGGTAATTATCAATCTGAAACCATTAGCCATGAATCAGATAAACAATCCGATCTCCTTCATTTCTCTCGGACTGATGATGTTGATTGTAACATAGTCAATTTAGTTGCTAACATAGACCACAAAGAAACTAACCCAGCTGAATCTAAAGATATCTTTCGGACATTATACTTTGATGGCTCTAAAACTCTGGAAGGATCCGGAGCCGGGTGTGTTCTAATGGATCCAAAAAGGAACAAGTATTTTTTGTCTTGTAGATTAGAATTCGATTGTACTAATAACACCGCTGAATATGAAGCTCTAGTACATGGTTTAAAGAAGGCCATTGGCTTAAATGTTAAGTACCTGAAGGTTTTCGGTGACTCCGAGATAGTTGTAAGACAGGTAAGGGACACCATCCATTGTCTCTCACCTCACTTGAAAGGCTATCAGGCTGAGGTATGGGATCTAATCATGCATTTTGACGCTTTCAATATAAAATCAATTCCTAGATTGCAAAATTCTGCTGCTGATTTGTTAGCAACATCTGCTTCTCGATTGGTGCCGTCAAATAATAAATGCTCAATTGAATTGATTTTCAGGCCTTCCATTCCCGATAACATCACCAATTTCAGAATCTTCGATGATGATGAACAAATTATCAGCTTCCTGACAAACGAAGATAGCTTTCAAGGAGCTGCAATAGATGAGGAAGAACACGATGCTGATTTGATGAAGAAAGATGAGGAGAAAGGAAATTTCATGCCAAAGGGAGTAAGGTCCCTCGAAATGCTTTTCGATCTTCAAAATAAGTTCAAAAGACCAGCTAATACCAAAACTAACAGCTCATCAATGCAACATGAGTTGGTTAATTTGGGTACCGAGGCAGAACCAAAATTTGTCAAACTTGGCAAATGTTGTTCACCAGGAGAAAGAGACAGGTTCATTAAATTGTTTAAACAATACAAGGATGTTTTTGCATGGACCTATGAAGATATGAAAACATATGACGTCCGCATCATTCAGCATGTTATACCAATGAAAGCGGGTGTCAAACCATTTCAGCAGCAGTTAAGAAGGATGCATCCCACTCTTGAACCGCTGATCCAAAAGGAATTAAAGAAGCTCCTGGACGCTAAGATAATCTTCAAAGTTCGGCATTCCGAATGGGTTGCAAATTTGGTTCCCGTAAGGAAGAAGTCGAGAGAGATTAGGCTATGTGTAGACTTCAGAAATTTAAACAAAGCATCGGATAAAGACAACTACCCCGTACCTTCAATGGAGCAAATCCTCCAAATGGTGTCAGGATCCGAATTGTTTTCTCTCCTCGATGGTTTCTCGGGCTATAATCAAGTGTTAGTAGCCGAAGAAGATCGTCTCAAGACCACTTTCAGGACTAAGTGGGGAACTTTCGCCTATAGAAGGATGCCATTTGGTCTGATAAATGCAGGAGATACATTCCAAAGGGCGATGGATATTTCCTTCCGAGGATTGGGTGGGAAATGTGTTGTGGTTTACTTAGATGATGTGACAGTCTTTTCGAAGAAGAGGGAAGATCATGTTGTTCACCTGAGACATATCTTTGATCATTGCTGGAAATACGGAATTTCCCTGAATCCCAAGAAGAGCGTGTTCGCTGTGCCCGAAGGTAAGCTCTTGGGTCATATCATCTCCAAAGGGGGAGTGTCAATTGACCAAGAAAGGGTCCAAGCTATTAATAAGATTCCAATGCCTCACAACAAAAAATCTATGCAATCTTTCATGGGCACCATCAATTCTGTCCGCAGATTTGTTCCGGATTTTGCACAAATTGTTAAGCCATTGCAACAGATGGTTAAACAAAGCATACAATTCAAGTGGACAGATTTGGAGAAGGACGCATTTAGAGATATCAAGGCAGCTGTAGCTAAAGCTCCTTCCTTAAGAAGTCCAGATTTTGATAAAGATTTCATCTTGTATACCTTCGCTTCGGATGATTCTCTCGCAGCCGTACTCACGCAAAAGGTGGAGTTGGGGGATGAATACCCGATTTCGTTTATGAGCACTGGTCTGCAAGGGGCTGAGCTGAACTATCCCGTGGTGGACAAGCATGCCTACGCAGTCTTCAAAGCAGTCAAGCAGTTTAGGCCATACATTTTGAAGAACAGAACTAAAGTCATAGTTCCCCATCCAGCTGTTAGATCCCTTTTCGTTCAAAAGGAATTAGGAGAGAGGAGAGGGAACTGGGTCACAGCTCTGCAGGAGTATGATTTGGAATTTAAACCGACTACAATCATCAAAGGACAAGGTCTGTGCAAGTTACTGGCTGGAAACTCAACTGATGAAGAGCAACATTGGAAGAATGAAGCTGAGCTCAATTCGATGGAAGTATGTCATATCTTCACAACTCCCCAGTCATGGTATAGGGATCTGGTGCACTATTTACAGCAGGGATATCTACCCGAGCACTGGAACTCTAAACAAAGAAGGGCGCTCTGTTTGAAATCCGCACCCTATCAAATCATTGATGGGATTCTTTTCAGAAAGAATTATGATGGAGTCCTTCTTAGATGTTTGGAAAAGGAAGATGCAAACAAAGTTGTCAAAGAATTGCATGATGGCCCCACAGGTGGTCATTATTCAGGAGAGACGACAGCACACAAGATACTGAGAGCTGGGTATTACTGGCCCACGCTGTTTCGAGATGCCTACACATACACACGGAATTGCGATGTATGTCAAAGAAGTGCAGGGAAGTTACCTAAGGCAGCAAGCCCATTGCAGCCGGTCATCATCTCTGAGCCTTTTGAGCAATGGGGTATAGATGTTATCGGAGAAATAAATCCAAATTCTTCATTGCAACATCGATACATCCTGACGGCTACCGACTACTTCACTAGATGGATGGAGGCCACCCCATTGCGCAAGATCAATGAAGACGCAGTCATCAGCTTCTTGAAAGAAAACATCATAACCAGGTTTGGGGTTCCAATTTCCCTTATTTTTGATAATGCTACTTATTTTTCATCTTGCAAGATAAATGAATTTGTTTATGAATGGGGAATTAAGTTGCATTATTCAGCCAATTACTACCCTCAGGGAAATAGATTAGCTGAATCCTCAAACAAGAATCTGATTCGAATCCTTAAGAAAACAGTGATAGAAAACCAGAGAAGTTGGCATGTGGCTCTCCCAAACGCCTTATGGGAAGATAGGGTAACCCCGAAGAATGCTTTAGGTGTCTCCCTTTTCACTCTTGTCTATGGCAAGGAAGCCATACTTCCCCCAAACATCTTACTGCCATCCTTGCAACTGTCCCAAGCCTCTCGGGGTTCTGGTAGCCGAGCCTTACAATCCAGGATCAACACCCTGCTTCAACTGGAAGAAGCCCGACACAAAGCTAAAGATCGATTCCATCAACACCAGGACATAGTTAAGAGATGGTTCGATAAGAGGAAATCCGGCAAGAGGGACTTTGAAGTCGGGGATTTAGTCCTGAAATGGGACCATAATCATGAAGGCAAAGGAATGCATACGAAATTTCAACATCTATGGGTATGCCCGTACCAAATTTCTGCAAAATTAGGCACATCCACTTATAAATTGACAAATCTCGAGGGAGAAGAAGTAGCCCTTCCTCTCAATGGCCTCGCTCTGAAACAATACTTCGCATAGTCTCCTCGAGACTTCCTGTACATAAATAAAGTTTTCTTTTTGCTTTCGCTTTTAGCTGTTTTATTTTTCGGCCATGTTGTTTCTCTCTTTGTTATTTGAACTTTTACGACAAGTTTTGTTTTCTGAATGCCCTTTTGGTTGAGTTTCCCGTTGAAGATAGCTCTCTCAAAGAAAACTTGTAACCCATGAGTCTGGAACTCTGCTCAGTAAATCCGGTTTGTTGTGCTCTCGCTGAAATGTTCGGAAGGGGGAAGCCTACCCTGCTAGTCACACTAATCCTGTTTAATAGCAGAGACCTATGACCATCTTCACTACTATCGTTGGGCTCCACCCACTCTCACACTTTAAAGGCATCTCAAGAAGGTTACCTAAGTTGGACCCATGGAAAGTGGCACCTCTCGAGGACATAGAGTATTGAAATGACTCCATGCTGCAGACTTAACAGCCAAAATGGCCTACATTCAAGAGTATGTTTTCCAGGGATTCTCGCCTCAATTAAAGCATGGCTGAGACAAAAGCAAAAGACATGTAAAATCTAGAAGGCTGTCCAAAAGACCCAGATCAAAATGGGCTCCTCTCCGTCCGTGAATTTTGATCAAATCAAATCAATAAAATTTCTAACTCACACAAAAGGACATTATGGATTGAGGAGCCTAAATCAAAGATCATGTCCAAAAGAAAATATCCCTGGAAGGCTCAAACAGCTAAGCTGTCCGAAGTACAAGCATCCCAAAGGATGCCAGCAGCATGGGAATGACGAACAAGAGCAATAATGTCCATGAGAAAGTGTTGCAAATCCCGTGGAGTCCAGCAGTAGTGGCCATCCGAGAGATGACCCTCCTAAAATGAATCTCATATGCTGGCCCTCTGAGAGTGGTGAAGATGTCTCAGTCAAAGCTCCCCTTTCCCCAATGGCTAGCATGGAAAGTGCCTCCTTCCCCCCGCATGAGTCTAAAATGCTCAGCTGAGTAGTACACCCGAGGTGGATGTTGTTAATGAGGTTTCGGACCATGAAGAGGAATTTTTCAGAGATTTGCATTCGCCAGCGACTCGCCATTGTTGTTGCAGCAACACCCCTCCCAAAAATTTTGTACATATTGGGGCCCCCTCCTTTCATTTTTTTAGAAAGTTTTCCTAAGAAGCCATCCCAGCCGTCAGCTATGTTTTTAACATAAAATCGTGTTTCCCTACTGAACATCTTGCCATCAATCCTTCCATGTTTTCCCCAAAGAGCCAAAGGGAACTTAGATTTTTCTCAACGTTTTGGAATCTTTTGGGCAACGCCTCCCGAAACTGCGGGAGCCAAACTCCAACCTTTCGGAAAGAAGAACTTAGATTTTCTGTGTCAAAATCGTAAACCGTGAGAAAGAGGTACGAAAAACCTTTGGTTTTTTCTTCCCGAAACGGCGGGAGAACTTGGGAAAGACGCCCGAAAGACTTAGAATTTTTCGGAAGCTGCGGAAGCCTTTGGGCAATGCCTCCCAAAATGGCGGGACTCATTCGCCTTAGACGCCCGAAAAGGAGTTGGATTTTTTGGTCGAAAATCTGCGGAAACCTTCAGGCAATGCCTCCCGAAACGGCGGAAGCCATTCACAAAATCTTCCTGAAAAGACTTAGAAAATTCCAAAAATCTGCGGAAACCTTCAGGCAATGCCTCCCGAAATGGCGGAAGCCATTCACAAAAGCTTCCCGAAAAGACTTAGAAAATTCCAAAATCCTGCGGAAACCTTCGGGTTTTCTCTCTGAAACGGCGGAAGCTATCCATAAAAGCTTTCCGAAATACCACGGGAAATTCACGAGCTTCTTCCGAAACTGAGAAAATTACTTAGATTCTTTTTGAAAAGGTTGCGGAGCGCCCTAGGGAAACCACGCGGAATCATACAGGCTATGTTCCCGAAACGGCGGAAAATTTCGGGCTATCCCTCCGAAATGGCGGGAATCATTCGCATTTAGCTTTCGAAAGGGACTTAGAGAACTTTTGGTTTTGTTTTTTTTACCCTCCCGAAACGACGGGGGAATTCAGCGAAACCGCCCGAAATTGGCGGAAGCCGCCGTGATATCTCTCCAAAAAGAAACTCAGATTTTGGCCATAAGTTGCAGAAACCGTTGGTGAAATCTTGCCGAAACGGCGGAGCAATTCAAGTATGTTTCCCAAAACGGCGGAAGCCATCCGCATAAGCTTGCCGAAATAACACGAAGAAATTCATGAACTTCTTCCGGAATTGTGAAAGGACTTGGAATATCTTAAAAGAACTTTCCAGAACGAGCCGAGGAAGCTTCACGGAAGCTGTCAACCTTCGCTCCCGAAACTGTGGAGGCTCTCGGGCTACCTTTCTAAACAAAGAATTGAAAATTTCGTTCCGAAACAACGGAAGCCGCTAAGGAATTGCTTCTGAAACAGCAGAATCGTTCATCATTTGGTCCCAAAATAGCGGAAGTGTTCGCCGTGTCATCCCGCAGTGGCGGAAGCCGCTGGGTTAAAACCCATGAAAATAACTCGGAGACTTTTCCAAAAAAAAAATCGCGGGAGGCATTCACCAAATCCTTCCGCAACAGCGGAAGCCTTATGTGGAAACATTTCCCGAATCCTTCCGAAACGCCGGAACCTTTTCCTCTCCGCTACCACGGGAGCCCGTTTTCAAAGTTTTGCGCACGATCATTTGGTGCGGGAGAGGCACACCTTCTCCTCCCGGCACAGCGAAGGCTTCCGCTGCATCCTCCCGCAACGGCGGGAAAGATTCTCCAGTTTGCCCCGCAAGGGGCGGTCCGATAATCAATGACGTACGGTGCATTTAAAACCGATTTAAAACCCCACCAACCAAATTAACACCCCACACGTGCCTGGCCCATTTAAATATTCGACGGGGTACGAGCCAACCCATTGTCATTTTGTTTATAAACTAAGCCATTGGACGCCGCGCGACCGTTCCAGCTCGGATTGCTCAAACACGTTTCACGGCCACCTCAGTTAGCGTTTTCATCGGTGCCAGGTAGGATCTTAACTGTAAATATATCTCCCTACACGTCGTATTTTTCTATTAGGTTAGCTGTCTTTTGAAATTGATGGGCATAGGTGGGGTTTTGACGAGCAAAATGCCTGTCATGGGCGATTTTGCCCGTCAAATACGGTTGAATCAAGTTCTTCTCGATTTTTAAAAGAAACAGGATAAACATTGGTGGGTAGACGGTTAAACATGTTCCTTTTGTTTTTTCCGAGCCGCGTGCCTCGTCGTCTATTGAAAATGCCGAAGCCCCATCGACATTGCATGTCCCCGGCCGAAAGATTAAGCCATAAAACCCCGGGCCTTTTTCAAATCTTAGGACCGGCGCCACGGCCCCTGTTCAGAACCCGCGAGCACTCAAGTTACACCAGCCAGACCCGAAACCATTGCCGCTCAAACCTTTTACGTCAGTATGCCCCGGTGCCATCACCCTCGCTCGAAATACTCCCCATGGAACACCTCGGCAAGTGCCGCAAATGACATTAGCATTCGAATGCCCTCGCCTAATCGTAAATGCGAAAGGGGTTTCCTTTTTGGCACAAAGTCTGCCTACCCGAGCTTACCCGCCACGGGCCTTCCAAACCACAGCAGTGACGAAAGCTATCCTATCCTTTCCCCAGAGCCAAACCGAAAGCATGTTGCTTCCGCAACGCGCTTGTCTCCACGGGAGCATCCCAAACTTGCCCCTTTAAAGAATGGGGGGGATATTTTTTATAATCACGTCCCTGCTAAGATGAGGATCATCTTTTCCCAGGGCAGAACCGGAAGCCAATTGCTTCCGCAAATCGCCTATCGGTCCGAAAACAAAATGTATCCGCAACATAGCCTACCCCTCAGGAGCATTCCAAACTCGTCCTTTTAGGAGATTCAAGTGTTTCAATTTATGTTTCATGTTGAAATAACGTTTTGCTTCCTAAATATACAGCTTCATTGCGTTTGTTTCATTAATATCTTAAAACAATGATACTCTCTGATTGAAACCTCGCAGTATGTTACTCAAGTTCATAATGACTTGTATATGGGTGTTATCAGGGATAAATCAAGATGCCGAAAATCGGTAAGAAGAAAGCTAAGATGACAGAAAAGAAGCCTGCCCCTCTCAAGACTGAAACCTCGCTCCAGGACACTAGGTGCACCACCGGTGTCCCTCCAAAAATCAGATGGGGCGACATCTACAGAATGATCCGGGACCAAGAAATCCCAGACATGTTGTTAGAAGAAGGGCCAATTTATTTGAATATCAAAGCCTCAGGCATAACCAGAGCTGCCACCCGCCCTGAGCTGTTCCCCTATGCCGAAGTGATCGGGTGGATACTCCAGCATGCCGATGCTGAAGGCAGAGTAATAAATGACAGCAGTAAAGTGGCCATTGCCTCATTTCAACCTGCGTATCTTGTGGCAGCCTACAAGTTTCCACGGGCCCAACAAGCTCTGACTGATGAATGGCTGAGTCAAATGAACAATGTCGAGATGGCCAAGAAGCTACTAATAGCAGGCAAACATTTGAGGAAGAAAGGGAGTGAGGAGTATGACGTACAGAATCTAAGAGCCCCTTTTAGATTGATTTCCCTGATGCTGTGCAGAATCTTCGGCATGCCCGATGGCACAGTATACAAGATTCAGTGGGTCCCTATCATCCACTATGTGGCTTTTAAGGGGACTGTATTCGACTGGGGCACTCTCCTGTCAGATAGTCTGTCCTCAATGATAGTAGCTGCGAGAGAAGGACTAGCCTTGAAGAAGGCTGAATTCTTCATGTCTTCCTATCTGATAGATTGTATCTTGGCCAAGATAGAATTCCCCAAATTGGGCTGCACATGGGATAAGGCCACCATGCCAGTCTATATTGCTTACAAGATGTTGTGGGCTTAGAATTACAAGCCCAGCTACAAACTCATCTGCGAGGGATTCATAATGCCCCTGTATGAAAAAATATTCAAGGAGGAACCCAACTGCTTATCAGAGAACGCTCTGGAAGTCCTTGAAAACTACAGAGACTTCTACTTTTCAGAACAAGGCACCTACCTGAGAATGTTTGGAGGGACTAAGCCCCCATACATTTTGCCACAGTATGCCACAGACTATGTGGTGCTCAAAGAAACAGTAAGACAACTCTTCCTAGATGGGATTGGAGCAATGCTCCACAAACAGCATAAGGCTTCCTTCCCCCCTCTACCTTTCTGCATCAGTGCTTACAAGTTCTCGGGGGTTGCCTCAGCTGAGGAGTTCGTTCAAGAGTTGAAATCCTTCCACTTCGGTGAGGTCATCTTCCATAGGAACGACAGAAAGGGTAAAGTGGCCGAGCATTGCAAGGACATCTACGCTCATTTTGAATACTCGCATTACCCCGATGCCGAGGAGGAGGCATTCAGAGGCATTAGCAATATGTCAGAACTATGAATCTGTCGCCAAGGCACTGGAGCAAGCTCTAGTTCAGCCAAGATCTAGGAGACCAGTCAGCAGCAGGAGAAAGAAGCTGAAGATGCCCGAGCTCAAGAGGAGCTCAGATTAAGAGAAGAGGCAAGAATGCTCCAAGAAGCTGAATACGCCAGGTTGCAGTGGGAGGCAGAAGAAGCCAGGTGGAAGCAAGAAGCTGAAGCAGCAAGAATACTACAGGAAGCTGAAGTGGCAAAGATGCAAGAAGAGGCGGAAAAGGAAAGCCGGTGCAAAGAAGCTGAACAAGCTGAAGCAGAAAGGAAGGCAGAAGAGGAGCGAAAAGCGGAGGAGGATGCCCAAGCAGGTGGGTCCGGTGTCCAAGACATGGAGATAGACACATCTCAAGCAGGTGGCTCTGGTACCCAAAAGGAACGAGTAGACCCTGCTCAGGAAGTCCGGACCCCACCTATGGAAGAGGACATAGACATCATAAACCGACCAATTGTCCCGTACACTCCATCAGGAAAGCGTACGGTGTCCAAATGGAATGAGTTTGTATATGATAAGAAAAGAAAAGCAATGGTCCTCCAATCAGAAGAGAGGATTAAAAGTCCCTTCCATGAAGACATTGTTACTCACCGGGAGGTCACCGCCATGCAGAACACGGATCAAGATCCCATTGCTATGGCGTCCGCAGTTATAGCGACAGCAAAGGCATCATTTTCCAATGTAGACGTTATAGTTAAAGAAAATATATTGACAAAGAAGAGAGCACGCACGCTGCAACAAAATGTGGCTAATGAGCAAGCCCAAAGAGATCTGGCAGTAAACAAGTATAATTGCTTGTACGCTGAGCATAAGGAGCTGTCAAACAAGTACAGCCAGTTGGAGGAGGAAAAAGACCAGCTAACACTTCAAATGATGATTGTGGAAGCAGAGAAGAATGGTGCAGAAGAAAAGGCATCTCTGCTAGAAGCAGACAAGTAAGCATTAGCTGAGCGTTTAGAGCAAGCAGAGAGCAGAACCATGGACCTATCTCCCTTCCATGAGCTGTCATGCAATATCCTGCAGCAAGTGTATGGCTCCTAAGAGCTAATCATTGATGAGGTGTGCAAACTCAAAGCCATGGTGGTTAGGCTAAAAGAGATTAATGCGGAAGCCCACAGGCTCAAAGCAAAGTACACCCGCGTTAAGGCCAATATCATAAGCCAGATGGCATGGAGAGAAGGAAAAGGGGGTTTTCCTGCACATCTCCCATTTAAATCTGTGGACAGTTTTAATGAGGACATAGCACTGTTGGAGTTCGGTAGAAACTGCGCCAGTAAGCTGATGGCCAGTGTGCAAAGAACAACAGATAAAATCAGCAGTCTCTACCAGAGGCTCCAAGAGGCACATGCCAAATGTACATTGAGTTTCCCTCAGACCCTAGACGACTTTCCGGAAAAGGAGCAGCGGTTGTCTCAGCTAAAGGAAGAGCTAGGCGTTCAAATGGAGTATGTGAAAAGGATTGATGTCCTGGCCATTGATGACCTCCAGCATTATATTGGTTCATCATCACTCCACAACCATCTGCTGAAGGAAGTACATCAAGCTGCAGTAGCAGAAGTCCAAAGCATTAACGCAGAGCTCAGGAAGAATGTGACTTCTCAGAAAATCCTGTTCCCTGCTGCGGCAAACACAGTCATAAGGGACACAGGTGCATGGTACAGCTACATAACAGAGGAGGAAAGGAAAGCTGCAGCAGCAGCAGGAGCATCAGCAGGCCCAGGATCCTCTCTCCCAGCAGCCACTCCAGCTATAGGTTCGAGGCCCTCTTTCCCGACAGTCATTCCAGAAGCTCCGGCTAGACCAATCCATCCTTCCCAGGCACAATCAACAACCTCAATGGACTTGGGCGACCCTTCCCCAGCTGAGGCTCACGGACAGGAGTAAAAGAGGCTGAATTCAGTGAGCAACTCTCTTGAGCCAAACACGTGCCCAGTAGGGAAAGCTTTGATGTTAGCCGATTTTCTGTTATGTATATTTTGAAGATGTAAGGCGTAAGCCATGGGACAGCTGTCCCTATTTTTTGTCAAAATATTTTTTGTAAAGGAAGTGGCCATTTTTGGTGGTCGATTATAGTGGAAATTCCTGTAAATGATAGGTGGAGAATGCTAAGTGTCAGCCCAAAGGGAAGATTTGTAGCTATAAATAGCATCTAGGAAAGATTAGAAAGGACTTTTGGCAGGGAAGGAAATTTTGAAACCCATACGAGCTATCTTGTATCGGGCCTGTAAAATTGAATTTTCTAATAGAAGCCACGGTAGATGGACGTTTTGCATGGGATGTTGGATTTCTCTATATTGGACTATTCTAATGACTGCGGTTCTGTAATGTGAGATCATTCTTGACATCTGAACTATTTCTTTGCATTAATGATTTTGCTCCCCCCTGTGCATGCGTTTTCTCTATTTTGTGAACAATGAAATGTATTGCTGTAGATTTCTTTGTCTAGATCGAATGGCTAACTGTTCTTTCTTCAGGATAATTCATGTGGCTCATTGTTCATGCCTTTAAATTGCTCCTTGCAGGGATCTTTAAGTTTAATTCCAGTTTTGTTACATCTAGATCTGTTTCTTTATTCTTGTTACGTAGATTAAATAATTTTGCTTTCTTCTGTTTATGAGCAATAGATGCGTTCTTTAAGTTTCATTTCAGATTTGTTTCTTTATTCTTTTGCTTTCTTCTGTTTTATGAGCAATAGATGCGTTCTATGTTGAATTAGAAGCTATCTTCTAAAGATCTTTATCTTGTTGTAGCTTTGATTGTGAGAAATAATAGCTATCTGTTCTTTGTTTACGATATTTGCTACAGCTGATTGCTCCTCCCTTAAGCGTGTTCCCTGCAGGGATAGATAGATTTATTCCAGTTTCTAGGCTTAGATCTGTTTTAATTGCATTTAGATTAAGTATAATTTAGGCACTTGCATCTCATATAAAATACATAAAAACCCAAAAGAAAGGTGGATCGGGCCATAACCGATAGAATCGGATTTAAAGTCCAAAACCACGGTTGCCGGAACTGCTAACCGGACGGATTCCCTACACCAAACGGGAGATAGTCTAATTGGGACCACCTCTCGGGGAGAATCCCTTTCTGATTGATGCTACGATATCCGAGGCATCAACACATCCTTAGCAGCATGAGCATTATATCTCTTCTTGTTTCCCTTCTTCTTGTTGAGGTTGTTGTTGTTGTTCTTTTTGTTCTTAGGACAATATGAGGCAAAGTGTCCCTTCTCATTACAACTAAAGCATCTTAGATCTTTCTTATCTCAATTATGATAGTGTGAATATTTCTTGGGATGAGAATGCTCCCTCTTGGACTTTCCTTTCTTGGTGTGTGCTGTGAGAGCTTGATCTTCATTTCCCATCTTTTCTTTTCGGGCCACAAGCCTAGCTTCTTCTTGAGAACATTCCTCCCATATTCTACTGAAGGAGATTAGTTTCCTTCTTGCACAGATTCCTTGGATGAAGGAGTCCCATGACCTAGGTAGGCCGTTCAATGTGGTCATTACAATTTCACCATTATCCACTACTTCATGCACAACTTCAAGTTGTTCCTTGATCTAAAAGTCCTTAGAAAACTAGGATTGAATGGTCTCTCAATTCTGAAGCTTTACCCCCTTCAATTGGTTTCCACGAGTCATCTTCTGATTTAAGTTCTTTCCTTCAAACAGTTTGGTCAAGGAGTCAAACATCTCCTTAGGTGTCTTTAGGGAAGACACATGGGGTATGAGATGGTCCTTGATAGAATCAAGAATGATTCTCTTAGCCTTGACTAGGTTCTTCTTGTGTAAGGCTTTAGCCTCTTCTCCCTCTAGGACAAGAACCTCTTCACTTATGTAAGTGTCCAACTCATTGTCTTCTAGGATTAACCCAATCCTATACTTCCAGGATCGAAAGTTATCAACCCCTTCAAGCTTATCCTCAAGCTTGGTGTGGTGAGACATTTTAAGGAGTACTTCAAATGGAAATAGAAAAGATATTAGGTCTTACCACTTGGTTTGTGAAAAAATCGATCAGAGAGACCCTAAAAATTCAAAATTTGAATTTCAAACTTCTAAAAGGATAGAAAGATGTGCCTTACTGAGTTGATCAAGCTGGTATACTCAGATTCTGTATTCTGCAAAGTTTCACCCCTCAAATTTGCTTTTGAAACTTCTGGATTCACTAAACAGGACCCTGAATTAGGGTTTGATTTTTTCGGAGCTTCACCCAACCAAAAATTTTGATCCAGAGCTCTAAACTTCAACTTTTCAGAGGTGTTTCTAGCCATGGTCTCAGATTTAAGAAATTCCAATTTTTGCAGAAACCCTAATTTTTAGGTCAAAAACTGAAAATGCTCAGAATTGAATTTTGTCTTGATAGAAAGAACGACCCTTTCTAGGAGAGTCAATGTAGCCTCCTACATTTGATGATTTGTTGAGAGAAACCCAAATATTAAGAATCCCTAGCTTTCGCAGCTGCACAATGCCTTCTTCTTAGGTCAGCTCTGATACCATGCTAATTTTTCAATAATTTCATTCCATTATCATTAGGATCTCTAAGAGAATAACATGTACAACATATCTATAGCATATCAATCATAAACACAATCATGCAAGCACACAAGAGACACAGCGTTTCACCGAGGAAAACCAAGAAGGTGAAAAACCCCAGAACTTCCTCAGGGATAGAATAAGCCCCAATACAAGATCACAAGGATCAAACCCAATAAAATGTCTCTAGCAGATGCTCCTCCTCCTCCACATGTGTTCCACTTTCTCTCTTAGTTATGCGAGCTTGAGAAGTGAGTGAATGAATCAAATGAGAGACACAACCTCTCTATTTATACACTGACTTGACCTACCAATAAATCACTTGGGACGACTTCTCAATGAAGCCTAATAAACCAACCACATGATCTAACAGGGGCCGACCCCACACTAGTGGTCTAATAACCCATCAATACAAATGAAGACACTTGTAATATAACTTGCGACACTTGCAAATACAAATGATGACACTTCCAATCAGAGGATTATAACATCTCTGTTGGATATACAATAAAGTACAAATGTAATACATAGAAGAATATCTTCTGAAGTTACAAATACATCAACAATAGTGACTGCTTTTGGTCCAAAAAATTCACTTTGGGGGACCTCTTTAGGGAATTTTATTTCTGATTTTGGTTCACCACCGATTGTGGAAACACCAACACAATATCCACACTCTACCAGACTTCCTATGAATGCAGAATTTTTACGACCACTTCTAGAAACCTTGGCTCGTCTAGGGACACTTGGAGAGAGGGCAAGGAACGAAAGTTTCAAATTCCAATCCACTCCAAAAATAGAACATTCTGAACATCATTACCCTATGCATCCTTTTACTCTCCCTTCACTAGAAATGTTGATTCCTAATATGACCTTTTATGAAACGAGCCAACTATCATTTCCTCCTAGTCCACATTTGGTTTTTTCTACACCTACTTTGACATCAATGATTGGGGGGAAACCTTCAACCATGATTAAATTTGTGAATAGAACAAAACCTTTACAACAAAGCATGGTCAAAAGTCACCCCCTAGTTAGTGGTCAAAATTTGACCTCTAGGAAACCTATGGTCAGTGGCCAACACATAATCATGGGGCCAACTTTAGCTAGTGGACACAATCTAACCAAGGGGGAACCTCTAGTTAGTTGATAGAACCTAACTGGGGGTACCCTCTAGTTAGTGGAAAAAATTTAATTGGAGGACTACCTTCATCCATGACCTATATGACTGTTAGTTCAATCGCATCCATGGGACATCCTTTGTGGGAACATCACGCGGGAGGACCATTTGTATGGGCCCAACCACTATGGAGTTATGCTTATCCAGGTAATCATAATGTAGTGTTGAATAAACTTTATCAAACCACTCCAAGGAACCTATACCCAGGAATACCTTACCTAGGAAACACAAACTCCTAATGGGTACATTATTGTTTTCCACTGATTGCAACCACAATCGTAGGCCCACCTCATCCCCCCTCACCACACCCACCACCTGCCCCACCTCCACATTCTCCAAATGGCCCACCTCCACCCCCACCATCCGGGAAACTCCCTCATTCGGGAGTACCCCCTCATGAGGGAAGTGGACCTCCATTTGGTCCACCTCTTAACGCGAGAGGGCCCCACCATATGGCCAGCCCTCTATGGGAGGACCTTATAGTCAATCGATCTATGGTCCTACTAGTACACAAATTCCTTACTAATACTACCAGTATCTGCAACCAAACAAAGAATTACCATTTCTGACTACTTTAGATCTCCAATATTTGTCATGTTTGACTAATGACCCCATTCAACATGGCATGAATTGGCCACCTATTCCTGTAAAGTTTCCATCAGACATTCCCAAGTTTGATGACAAATCTGGAGAGGATCCCAAAAACCATGTAATGACATATCATTTGTAGTGCTCTTCAAATTCCTTTATGGATGATTCCATCTATTTGAGGTTATTTCAATAAACCCACACAGGTACCTCCGCCAAATGGTACATTGAATTACCACCACCCTCTTTTGCCAACTTTTAATCCTTGGCCATGGATTTTCTTACACATTTCCAATTACCAATTTGATATGAAACCGGTACGGATATTTTAGCTTCCCTTCGATAATCTACCTCCACTCATATTTTGGATTATATTCACGAATGGAGGAGGAGACACTAACTCATTAAAGATCCTATCTCAGATTATCTATTGATCGATTGGTTTACCAAGTCATTGTTACCTATCATAGCTAAGGATGTCGCTATGGGTGGGGCTGTTAAAAAAGAACAATCCATTTCACGTGCCTGGTACTTGGACTTAGTCTATGCTCAATCTAGAACATTATATGACATAATTCCCAATTCCCCTACCTTACATATGATCCAGCAAAACCTCCTACGGGATCACATCCCGATGGCATCATTGGTTCCGTTCACACCCATCCTGCTACTCAATCGGGTGGATCACATAACCACATCATTTCAACCCCATCCTCATCACAATATGGAAATAACATCAACCAGTCACCCTCAAATCCTGCATCCACTACAAAGGTGGATTCAGTCCAATCTCCTTCATCCCATAAATCCAATGGTAATAAGAAAAAAAAAGGGAAATAAAAAAATATTCTAGCTAGCAAGAACCCAAGAATAACCCCAACCCTATAGACACCAAAACACGTTGGAAGGCCAAATATCCATGGTTATTGTGCGTTGACAACCACTTCACAAAATAATGTCCATGTCGTGAAGAAGTCCAAAAGTTTCTCAAAGGAAACCCTATACCCACATTTTTAACGAACCCCTTCCGCACACAACAATAGCAAATGGTTGCTCAACCAAAAACTCCTCCTCAAGGATAACCTTCCACAACCGCTCATGTTCTCATGATGCATAGAAAATCAATCAACTTATCTACCATGACAAGCACTTACAACTCTATTCCTCATAAGGAATCTGATGGAGGAAATACTAAAAAACCCTCCACATCTGCGTCTACTAATCCATTGTCAAAAGGTTCTTTGAACATTAATAAACCTATACCATATGCAATTTTCTGTCCACCAAAAAGCAAAGTCCAAAAAGCATTTTTCAACCCCAGTACCCAGGCCACTCAAAACTACAATATTGTGAAAGATCACCCCCAGGAACCCTGTGCTATGTCGACCCCAGCAGTCTTACAAAATTTTCTGAATCAACGTAAGACTTTGCTATCTTCTATTGGAGTAGTGGATACTGATTCTTCTAATATGATCATGTTCATATTGGAATACTTTAAACCGAGGCTTTCCCACTAGTTGGCATGACAAATCATTACCAATGTCACCAGGAAAAACATCCATCGTATTGTTTTAGATGAAGGAGCCTCTACTTCAGTAATGTCGTTGTCCTGTTGGAAATCCATCGGCTCTCCTAAACTGAACCATTCCCCTACCACACTGAAAGCATTTGATGTACATGGATTCCAACCACACCAAATTCTATAGTCCTTATTCATTGATTTGGAAGGTAAGAGTATTTCTATCAATGTAGAAGTAGTCACCGCACCATGACCGTGGTCGCTCTTCCATCTCCCACATTGTACAATTTCCCCATCATGGGAAGATTGTCATTATCGACCAATTATACTTTTGCACACCAGACACCACAACTCCTCCTACAGATAATGTCCTCTTTTAGGACACTCTTCACAAATATAGGAGAGTGTGGGGGTAGGAATCCTAAAATATTCATCCCTAATGGGATTCTTTCCAACACCTGATCCCCCATCACATGTTGCCACAGTTAACATGATATCATCTGTGATCCCATCCTCCTCCAACCCAAACGATCATTGGAATGTCCCCAATGTCATTGATGTTGACTTTATTGGAAATCACATGCCTTTCATCCTAGCAGAAGCCACTTATGAGGCCATCCAATCAACATCTAATCTAACTGATGATCACCACATGGTGATATCAAACCTAAGTTCTCTCCCATCTCGACGGAACTCCTCATCGCTATCATTCGATCATGTCCTCCATAATTTTCACTCTGATGAATCCATCATGGAAATCATGAGCTTAGATGATCCTCCATGGGAATACAATTAGGACCGATCATCCTTCCTTCCGTCGTTACTCATAGTAGAGAATTATACTAAAACCATCGTTTCACTAGATTTCATTTCCAATGCTCAACCTCCTATCCTCACCCAAATTTTGGTAACCGAAGGGAATTTGGCAAACATCACACCTACCACAACTATTGACATTTTGGTGAAACCAGATGTTGTTAACAGACAAATCTATCGGTGAGGACACCAACCGATCTCCCTAGTCTAAATGGTTCAGATATAGAACAAAGCAAAACAAGAATGAAAACCTTTCCCTATATCTATCAAATTACTTTAATACAAATACTCTAGTCCATACCTTATTTACGAAGTTTGTCCTCATCACTTGAATATTTCACAATCTAACTTGTTGATGACGAGATTACCTACAAAAGACTCAAAAGGACAAGGACAAGAGACTACAAGATAACATGATACATCTAAGAAATTGATCAAGGAGAACTACTATAAATGAAATTACACATCATTTATGAGAAGTAATACATTCATGTATTAATTAAAATAGATGAAATAATTACAACGAATGAAGCCTTGGTGTTGAAGATCCTTCCCAATGGAACCTTTCCTCACTTTTCTAATCATGGAAAAATAGATTCCTGGCTTAATTTCTCTAGCATTTGGCTCCTCCCATTTGAACCCCCCTATCCCATGAAGAGGAGCTTCATTGATAGGCCAAAAGAGATGAGGTGGAGAGGATAGTATTAGGGAGAAGGAGGAGGTGGGATCCTACTAAGCTAGGAGGCGAGTGAGATCCACCCTATATGGAAGGGATACGTCTCCACGAGCATCTCCTTTGAGAGACTTCTCGAAAATTCTATCTTTTTCCTCCATACAAGCACCAAAGCACCCTAGACACTAGAAACATGCATCGATGGCGTTCTTTGTAATGAAGAAAGGTGTGTCTATAAGGAAAATATGTGCCTTGTTATAAGGCAAGGTGCGTCTTCCTCTCTAAAAATGGTTTTTAGAGGGAAAAAATCTCATAGCTCATCTTCCAAGTATTTTTGTCAAGTACTCTAGATATTTAGGAAAGGATAAAGTGTACATGGTCCATAATCATGATGAGTATAAACTTTTCGTGTAACATAATTCCCCCCAAAGTATGAAGCTACAGTAATAGGATATGTGAAATACTTTGATGGATAAAGTATAAAGGATTGAGGCAAGGAACTGTTGGCTGGAAATCTGTTAACAATAACCAAGTATCTTTTGCAGTACAATAATTTTATCATCCCAACAAAATACAACGTGGATCCATATCTGAATGACTGAACACAATCATGGCTACTAAAATACAAGCATATATCCATTATGAGATAATAACACATCCACGACCAAGACAAGAGTGGACATGTGTGAAAGTACATTAATGCGATCTCCATCATAACATCTATGTGGGGACCTACTAAAAAATCTCCATAGAAACCTAGGTGTAATAGTAAGACATCAGAACAACCAAGGGTCTTCTACCCATTTTCGAAATGATACGAATCTTACCATGTGATTACAATGTGTTGAAGTCAAACATGGTATAAACCAATTGATTACCGGTCAATGATGTGAACCATTAACAAGTGTGAGGGAAATTACCAAGGATGACGATGATCCCCAAGGAATCACTAGTACATCCCAATGAATGTGAATAAATGAGTTGGAGTCGAACATTCATGGAATCATTTGATCAGAGGTCAATGATATAAACCTACTGTTGAAAGTGAGGAAATCTTCCATTGAGGCATGTAGGATCCAATATACCAACTAGTTTCTAATTCTAATTCATGGATGATGAGTTGATGTCGACAGGAATAGACTTGTCAGAGGATAGCCATGATGCATCCCACATCATCGACATGAAACAGACACAGGAAGTGATATAATATGGTAGATCAGATGAGTGTAGACTAACACAAAGGTGTAATGGTAAACAAGGATGACCGACACAATGGAAGGATTAATGACTGTGAAGGTTGATTCTAGCCAAAGACTTCCTTTGAACATTTAACGACACGACAAATTACTTGGAATCATTGACTCAATGAGGCAGAGACAAAAATATAATACAACAATGACTGAGGAATTCTTCAGGTGACTTTGAAGGAGCAGTATGACTCATGAAATTGGTATGAATCATATGCAAGCATATTACCCAAATATTTGACTAGAATGCAAAAAGGTGTCATGTTCAAAAATTACTTTAAACTTCCATTAATATAAACTTAAATACATATTCCTATTCCCTTAATTTCCCCATTATGATGGATGAGTGTTTCTTTTCTTTTTAACTAGCTGGAAGAGGGTAACAAATGCTCGATGTAGCTCATCATATGATGAGTCCAATATCGCATGTTTTACAAACCTGAGAAATAAGGGGTTTGGTCCCAAAAAGGGTCATTCTATGCAAAATTTTATGAGTTCAAAAAAAAGAAAAATCAGTGACATTTTATATTTAGAGAGTCTGAAACGGTCAAAAGAGGACTCCT
The DNA here is from genome assembly GCA_027924585.1 of Larix kaempferi. Lineage (NCBI taxonomy): Eukaryota > Viridiplantae > Streptophyta > Pinopsida > Pinales > Pinaceae > Larix > Larix kaempferi. The sequence continues at coordinate 2,555,413 of BSBM01001344.1, forward strand.
AATGGATGTTTTTCATACAAGTTAGTCTCCTCACCTGAAAAAAGGATAAAAAAACTTGAGAGAACACTCTTCCAATCATGATTTACTAGAGTATTCATTTTTGATAAATAATGTAAACGGCCCGAAAAAGGGATAAACTATCACTGGATAGACGTCCTTTCAAATCATTTTATGAGTGTGAAAGAAACAAGTTTGCTCAGCAATCTTTTCTTATTTTGGGAGTCTGAAAAGAGCATAAAGAGGACTCCATGTACAAATGTGTCATGGTTGATGATCGAGTATGACAAAGGAAAAATTAAACTCGACATAGTTCCTGTTCTGTAAGTAGTCTAGCGAGGCCGGATAAAGTGACAAACCTATACTCATTAGACACATATTTTTGCTCAAATTTTTAACGAGTATGTAATGGTACCAAAAGCACTCGGAATCTTTTTCATTTTTGAACTATAACACGAAAATGTAAAAAGTAAGATCAAACCACTTTTCATGTTTCAACCAGAGCAAGAAAAAAGTGAAAAGTAAGCTCAATACCATCTTACTGTTTTTAATGAGCTCAAAGACAGGTGAAAGGAATACTCGTGATGTGTGCTTCATTTTTTAACGAGCTTGTAATAGAAAATAAAGTATGCTCAATATAATTCCCATTGGAAGGTTACTTCCAAACATGATGTCTAGAGGTTGGAAATTTTTCCCCTAGCATAAGAAGGTTATGGATTACCTCCAGTATGATATCTAAAGGCTAGAGACATGCCCCCCAAGCTTCATTTCGGTTTCCTATTATTTTTCTTCACCCAATCGAAGTCATGGTTACTAATAGGAATATATTCACCAAGGGAGGAAGAAGAAAGAGGATTAAATAGCATAGGCGAATGAAATGAAGGTTCATATATTAAATCTGGTGAAATATTCAATTCAAAGGGAGGGGATCTATTTCATTTTTTAACGAGCTTGACACAGGAAATGAACCATTCTTGTGAAGCTGGTTTCATTTTTACGCAAGATTGAAACCAAAGGTAAACTATGCTTGGGAATGGTTTCATTTTTACACAAACTTGAAACCAAAGGTAAACTATGCTTGTACTGGTCTATTCCATTTTTTAACGAGCTTGGAGATAGAGACCAATCCGTACTCATGGTCATCTGTTTCATTTTTTAACGAGCTAGACACATGAATAGAACTATGCTCGTGGGGATGGTTTTATTTTTATGCAAGCTTGAAACCAAAGGTAAACTATGCTTGGGAGGACTTGTTTCATTTTTACACAAACTTGAAACAAAAAATAACTATGCTTGAAGGGACCCATTTCATTTTTTAATGAGCTTGAAACTGAATGAAAAATATGCTCACTGACACCTTCATGGATTCCAAGAGCACGACACTCCAGAAAGAATACATGTCGAAGCATAAGCCTCAATCACGGATTCTAAGAGGTCCTCATTGGAAAGAAGATAAACCATGTCAAATCTCGAATCCAAGGTTAACGAAGATGATCAATCAAAGAGAATCATGTGTTCAATGGAAGTTGGAAGCATGGGATATAATGCCACATAGTTTACCTACGGTGGGTGGGATACCATGTGAATGTAAGTCAGATGATCGGTAGTAGGACAAGAGTCAACAAACAAAAGCTATTCGATAGTCACAATGCACCCATTATGGGGGAAATACAATAGTTGGAAGAGTGTAGACATGAGAGCTTTTATTACATAGACATAATCTCTTCCAAGGAGAAGATTAAAATCCAAAGGACTTGGAACTACCAAAACATTAATAAAGACAATTTTTACACCTAATGAAATAGGCAACTGAGGAACAACCCCTAGAGGTTGACTGATGCCCCTGTTAAAAGATAATCGATTCTGAATAATGGACACAAGCTGCAGGGAACCCATAGCCTGCCAAGAGTTTGAGGACAAAATTCAAAATGCGGTACCTTCATCAACTATAGTATGAGGTACATTTATATGTGCAACCTGCACAATGATTTCAAAAGGAAGATAGGAAGGAAGGCAAGGTGAAGAGAGTTTGTTCCAATTGATAAAAATCGACTGATTTGGAACCAATGGGGGGATACCGTAAGCCTCATTACTTGGGGGAGGTCCTGTAATAGAATGATTAATGCCCCCCTGCATGGTAGACTTTGTATTAACAAGAAGAAATTGAGTGGCATTAGCTTCACTCTCTAACTGGAGAGCAGAATTGATCAAGGCTGAAACTAGATCGACCACTTGGGTTTCACTCTTCAAGGGAGGAGTGGGATCGACTGAGGATAAAACTAGATCAACCACTTGGGTTTCACTCTTCAAGGGAGGAGTAGGATCGATCGAGGATGTTGATGTATATGTAACTTCGGAATGTATTTCATTTGTATATTTTATATATATTTATTGTACCCTTATAAGAGATGTGTTATTCCTCTATAAGGAAGTGTCTTCATGTGGATTGACAAGTGTCGCAAGTGTGTGTACTTGCCAATGGGTTATTAGACCACCTTATGGGGTCAGCCCTAATTAATATATAATATAATGTGGATGTATCCAAGTAGACAAGTCGGCCCCAGTAGGTCACTGGGCAAAAAGGTGAGTATAAATAGAGATAGGAGATCTCTATTTTACTCACTCGGAAAAGTAACTATCTCTCTCTCTGAAAAGTGGTGCACTAGTGAGGAGGAGGAGGATCATCTGCTAGGAGACTATCTCAGTGTTATTTGGTTGTATTTTGGTTGAGCCATTGCTCTCTCTATCTTTGAGGAAGTTGTGGGGTTTTTCACCTTAGGGTTTTCCCCACCGAAACTCTGTGTCTCTTGTCTCTATGCTTTTGATTCTTGTGATGCTTGTGATGCTTGTCATATTATGATTGTCATGCATTGATATACTGTAGATGTTATTCTCTCAGCAAAGATCCTATAGTATTGTGATTTAATACTAAAAATTTAACATGGTATCAGAGCTTAAATGAGAAGAAGACATTTTGCAGCGACGGAAGCTTGTATTCCTTGTTTATTGGGTTTATCTCCATAGATGTTTGAAATTCAGTATAGTAGATTGGATCTACTCATCAAGGCGCATCTATCTGTCCAATCAGAATTCAGTTCCGAGCATTTTCAGATTTAGCCCTAAAAATTAGGGTTTCCACAAAAATAGGAATTTCTAAAAACTGAAGGCACAGTTGGAAGCTCCTTGCAAAAATCGAAGGTTTGAGCTTTGGATAGATATTTTTGGCTGGGTAGATCTCCGAGAAACTCAAACCCTAATTAAGGGCTCTCCCTAGTGAACCCGGGAGGACAAAAAGGTAATTTTGAAGGGCAAGACCTTGCTGATCTCAAATTCTGAATGTACTAGGCTGATCAGCTCTCCAAGGCGCATCTTTCTATCCTTTCAGAATTTTGAAATTCACATTTTGAATTTTTAGGGTTTCTCTGACAAACCCTAATCCAGGACCAGATCCAGTTTTCAGCACTTCAAGTGGTAAGTCCTAAATCTTTTCTATTTCCATTTGAAGTACTCTTAAAGATGTCTCTCCACACTAAGCTTGAGGATAAGCTTGAAGGGGCTGATAACTTCCGAGCCTGGAAGTATAGGATTGGGTTAATCCTGGAAGAGAATGAGTTGGACTCATATGTGAAAGAAGACATTCCTATCCCAAAGGATGAAGAAGCCAAGGCATTGCACAAGAAGAACTTGGTCAAGGCAAAGAGAATCATTGATGATTCTATCAAAGACCATATCATTCCTCATGTGTCTTCTCTTAAGACACCCAAAGAGATGTTTGAATCTTTGACCAAGCTATTTGAAGGAAAGAACATAAATCGGAAGATGACCCTGCAGAACCAATTGAAAGCAGTGAAGTTTCAGAATGGAGAAACCATTCAATCTTACTTTTCAAGGGTCTCCCAGATCAAGGAACAATTAGAAGCAGTAGATGAAATGGTGGAGAATGGTGAAGTGGTGATGACCACTCTAAATGGCCTACCCAGGTCATGGGATTCCTTTATTCAAGGAATTTGTGCAAGGAAGAAGTTGATCTCATTCAGTAGACTTCGGGAAGAATGCTCTCAAGAAGAAGCTAGACTTATAGCTCGTGAAGAAAAGATGGGAGGTGAAGATCAAGCTCTTGCAAATCACACCAAAAGAAGCAAAGCCAAGAAGGATCACTCTCGCCACAATAGATCCTATAAAAAGAACAAGACCTAAGATGCTTCACATGCAATGAGAAGGGTCACTTTGCTTCAGATTGTCCCAAGAACAAAAGGGATAATAACAACAACTCCAGTAAGAAGAAGAAGGGCAGCAAAAGAAGGTTTCATGCTCATGCTGCCGAAGATGATGAACCTCCAAAGAAGAAGGCTAGGGCAGAAAGTGATAGTGATGATGAATCATCAAGTGAAGAAGAGTATGTTCTGATCTCTGCTCTCACAGGTACTATTTCTCATGGTTGTAATGATTGGTTGATTGATAGTGGGGCCTCCAAACACATGACTGGGTTCAAGGAATCTTTTGTGAACCTTTCTGAACATGAATCACCCCATAAGGTGAAACTTGGGGATGATTATCAATATCCAATGAAAGGAAGTGGTGAAGCCTCCTACAACCTAGATTCTAGAAAATCATTGAAGATGAAGGAAGTACTGTATGTACCTGGACTCAAGAAGAACTTACTCTCCATCTCTGCATTGGATGCAAAAGGTATGAGGGTTGCATTTGTGGATGGCCAAGTCCTAATGTGGCCAAAGGGAAAGAACATAGATGATGCAGTAGTGATTGGAGAGCAAGAGGGAGGCTTGTATAAATTGAAGGGACAACCTGAACATGCCATGGTACATGAATCCATGGAGCCAAGTGAACTTTGGCATAGAAGACTTGCTCATATGCACTATAGGGAACTTCCAATTGCAAGCAAGGAAGTAGAGGGTCTTCCTGAAATCAAGACCAAACATGAAGGTGTTTGCAAAGGATGTGCAAGAGGAAAGAACACTAAGAAGGCTTTCCCAAGCAGTGAAAGCAAGGCAAAAGACATTCTGGAAATCATCCACTCAAATGTATGTGGCCCCATGTCATCCAGTTCCCTAAGTGGGTATGTTTACTATGTATCATTTATTGATGACTTCTCCAGGAAGACTTGGGTATACTTCTTGAAAGGCAAAGATGAGGTGCTTGACAAAGTCAAGGAATTCAAAAACTTGATGGAGAATCAAACTGACAAGAAGATCAAAACATTCAGATCTGACAATGGTGGAGAATTCACCTCAAATGACTTCAAGAAACTTTGCAGTGATTCAGGGATTAAGAGGGAGTTGACTGCTCCTTATAATCCTCAACAGAATGGAGTTGCAGAAAGGAAGAACAGAACTATCATGGAAGCAGCAAGGGCAATGTTGCATGATCAAGATCTTCCTATGCATCTATGGGCAGAAGCAGCTAGAACAGCTGTATACGTACATAACAGAACACCTCACAAGATATTGGACAACAAGACACCAGAAGAGGTCTTTTCTGGTAAGAGACCTGAAGTCAGCCATCTCAGAATATTTGGTTGTCTAGTATATACTCATGTCCCAAAAGAGAAGAGGACTAAACTAGATCCTTTAGGAAAGAAGGGCATCTTTGTGGGTTATAGTGGAAGCTCGAAGGCTTACAGAATATACTTTCCAGGATTCAAGAAGATTGATGTCAGCAGGGATGTAACATTTGATGAAAACTCAGCATTCATCAAATCAAGGAAGGCACCTACCGAAGTTTATGAAGAACCTAAGGAAACAAGATTTCAGGACACTACCATGACTGAAGCAGTTCCAGAAGTTGTTCGTGAGTTTGAAGATCCACAAGAACCTATAGATTCACCACGTGAGGATAACTCTCACAAGAGGAAACCTGTATGGGATAGAGAGCTCATTCATGATGCAGAAAGATTTGGCATTCCAGAAGAAGAACACAAAGCAAAGAAGAGAACCAGATCACACACCAGTTATGTTGCCTTACTCTATGACATTATGAACAAAGAGCCTTCCAGTTATGAAGAGGCAGCAGAAAAGAAAGAATGGAAGGATGCTATGGTTGAGGAATACCAATCAATAATGAAGAATGATGTTTGGGATGTTGTCCCAAGACCTAAAGAGAAGTCTGTTGTGACTTCCAAGTGGATCTACAAAATCAAGCATGCTGCAGATGGCAGTGTGGAAAAATACAAAGCAAGATTCGTAGCTCGTGGTTTCTCTCAAAAGGAAGGAATAGATTATGAAGAAACCTTTGCACCTATAGCCAGGTATACTTCCATCAGAATAGTGCTTGCCCTGGCTGTAGCAATGAAATGGAAAATACACCAGATGGATGTCAAGACTGCTTTCCTGAATGGTGTAGTAGAAGAGGAAGTATATGTGGAACAGCCACTCGGTTTTGAAATACATGACAGGGAATCATATGTATGCAGATTGAAGAAAGCATTATATGGCTTGAAGCAAGCTCCCAGAACCTGGTATGGTAGGATGGACAGTTTCCTATCTAGTTTGGGCTTTACCAAGAGTAAAGCGGATTCCAACCTTTACTACAAGGTTGAGGAAGGGAATCCTGTGATTCTACTATTGTATGTGGATGACCTATTTGTGACAGGAGATGACAGACTGATTGCAGATACTAAAAGGAAGCTTGCAGCTGAATTCGACATGAAAGATTTGGGAATGATGCACTATTTCCTAGGTATGGAGGTGTGGCATAGTGCAGGTGGGATCTTCCTTGGTCAAGGGAAGTACACAGTAGATATCCTGAAGAGATTTGGGATGATAGATTGCAAGGCCATGGCCACACCTATGGCATCGAATCTGAAGCTTCTATGTGATGTTTCATCTGAGCCGGTATATATCACTATGTATCGTCAGATGATTGGGTCCTTGATGTACCTGACGAACACGAGACTAGACATTTGCTTTGCTGTGAACACATTGAGCCAGTTCCTGACGGATCCGAGGAGTGTTCACCTGGTTGCTGTAAAGCATGTTCTGAGGTACCTGAAGGGTACAGTGGATTATGGGCTCAAGTATGAAGCAAATCAAAAGTTTAACCTACAGGGTTATGTTGATTCAGATTGGGATGGCAGTGCTGCAGATAGGAAGAGCACATCTGGGTGCTGCTTCAGTATGGGATCAGGTGTGATCTCTTGGTTTAGCAGGAAGCAGTCCTGCGTAGCACTGAGTACAGCTGAGGCAGAATATGTTGCAGCCTGCTCAGCTAGCTGCGAGGCAGTATGGCTACGGAAGCTACTATCTGAGTTATTTGATCTTCCGTTGGAAGCTACTAGTATCTTCTGTGATAACCAGAGTTGTGTGAAGCTGTCCGAGAACCCAGTGTTTCATGACAGGTCGAAACACATAGAGATCAAATATCACTATATCAGGGATATGGTACAGAGAGGAGCTGTGAAGCTCCTGTATGTTGCGACGGACGAGCAGATTGCAGATGTGTTGACGAAGCCACTAGCCAGAGTGAAGTTCGAGTACTTCAGAGAGAGGCTTGGCGTTCTTCAGATCGAGGACACTTCAAGGAAGAAGTGATGGACACATTTGCTGAAGCCATTCCAAGCATGTTGGAAGGAGGATCCTTCACATGGCTGTGGATGTAAGCGCTGGATGATGAGCATCAGGATGATGTTCTGGTTTCTGCTTGATATGATCAGTTGGATCATTTTTATGTATGTATGTACGCATCATGTTAGATGCTGGATATGATCAGTTGGATCATTTTTATGTATGTATGTACGCATCTAGTTGGATGCTCGATATGATCAGTTGGATCATTTTTATGTACGCATCATGTTGGATGTTGGATATGATCAGTTGGATCATTTATGTATGTATGCATCATGTTGGATGCTGGATATGATCAGTTGGATCATGTGTACGTATTTTGTATATGCATCATGTTGGATGCTTGGACCATGTATCTGTATATGTATCAGGTGGATACATTGTATGATCAGGTGGATCATGTATGGTGATATGTATCATGTATTTGTATTTGTATCAGGTGGATTCATTGATGATTAGGAGGATCATGTATGATGATATGTATCAGGTAGATACTTGGTATGTATCAGGTAGATGCATTGATGATCAGGAGGATCATGTATGATAATATGTATCATGTATTTGTATCAGGTGGATACATTGATGATCAGGAGGATCATGTATGATGATATGTATCAGGTAGATACTTAGTATGCATCAGGTAGATGCATTGATGATTAGGTGGATCATGCAGCAGGATGTTGCAGTGATGATCAGGATGATCATAGATGACGAGCTTCAGGATGTTGCTCCAGATGACATGCAGCAGGATGTTGTAGTGATGATCAAGATGATCATAGATGACGAGCTTCAGGATGTTGCTCCAGATGACATGCAGCAGGACGTTGCAGTGATGATGATCAGGATGATCATGGATACATCAGGATGATGTATGGTGAGTATCAGGTTGATACTCTGTGGCCGTGGATCAGGTTGTGCAGATGAGCATGTAATTCGGTGCCCTGGGAGATTTGCAGATGGTCTTTCGAGGTTTGGCCTATGGCATGTAATTCGGTGCCCTGGGACATCTGGCAAATGCTCTTTCGAGGTTTTGCTCTGGGAGGACATGTAATTCGGTGCCCTGGGAGATCTACAGATAGTCTTTCGAGGTTTTGCCTATGGCATGTAATTCGATTCCCTGGGATATCTGGCAGATGCTCTTTCGAGGTTTTGTCCTATGGCATGTAATTCGTTTCCCTGGGAGATCCGATAGGTTGGGCTGTGTGCCCGTAATCAGTCCTGGGATGCTCTTGCGAGGTTTTTCCATGACCACATGTAATTCGTTGCCCTGGGAGATCCTATAGGTAGAGCTGTGTGCTCGTAACAGCCTGGGATGCTCTTGCGAGGTTTTGTGGTGAGGTCACATATAATTCGGTGCCCTGGGAGATCCTATAGGTAGAGCTGTGTGCTCGTAACAGCCTGAGATGCTCTTTCGAGGTTTTGTGATGCACGTAATAAGTCCTGAGGATTCCACAGTATGGCCAGTGATGATGAAGACCTGCAGGTGGTGGGCCTACATCCAGTATGAAAAAGGACTGGCTTTGTAGAACTTCCTATGACGAGTAGAGTCATAGATTGGTTGAGATAGCAGCAGCAGTGACGATGATGATGACGATGCATCGATGACGATGATCCAGAGAAGAAGACTTGTCTAGCAGATCTGTGTCGAGAAATACCTTCCTAGTTAAGAGGGAGTGTTGATGTATATGTAACTTCGGAATGTATTTCATCTGTGTATTATATATATATTTATTGTACCCTTATAAGAGATGTGTTATTCCACTATAAGGAAGTGTCGTCATGTGGATTGACAAGTGTCGCAAGTGTGTGTACTTGACGATGGGTTATTAGACCACCTTATGGGGTCGGCCCTAATTAATATATAATATAATGTGGATGTATCCAAGTAGACAAGTCGGCCCTAGTAGGTCACTGGGCAAAAAGGTGAGTATAAATAGAGATAGGAGATCTCTATTTTACTCACTCGGAAAAGTAACTATCTCTCTCTCTGAAAAGTGGCGCACTAGTGAGGAGGATGTTAAAATTCAATATGCTAAGACAGAAAATAGCAACATTACATTCCATTTCACAATAATAGCATATACAGGATCACTGAAGAAACAACAAGCACAGCATAAACACAAGAGACAGAGATTTATCCTGGGAAACCCTCATGGGGTAGAAAACCCAGCAAAGCTTCCTCAATATAGATGACCATCAATATACAAAGATGAAACCTTGAGACATGATCTCCTCCTCCACAATAGCAGACCTCTCCTCCCCAAGTGCGCTATCCTCAAGTGTGTGAGTGTATCAAATGAGGAACACACCTCCTCTATTTATACACTACTCTGATATGTATTTTACACAAGTACATGTAGGCTCGTATTTAACCATTAGGTTAAATACCCCATTATAACTGACTGGGCCGACCCCCACATGGTGGGTCTAATAACCCTAGTTACCACACCCAACTCGGAGGAATAAACATCTCCGGATTTATAGTATAATCACATTGGAGGTATGGAACATCTCCGGAATAAATAATATACAAATATAATATTCTTTGAAGTTACAATATTTCAACACTCCCCCTTAACGAGAAGGATATTATAACAGTATCTGCATGAGCAAGGAGTCATCAACATCATACATGATACATCTATAAATCATTGGAAGCTTTCTCAACATCATCAGTAACTCAAGCAGTTACTGGAACATCTTCAATACTGGAACATCAACATCTTCAGTACTGAGTCTTTATCTTCTGCAGCACTCGAACAATCTACAACAACATCAACATCTGGATCCTCACGATCATCAGTATCGTCATCTCACGATCATTAGCATCGTCATCACACGATCATCAGCATCGTCATCACATGATCATCAGCATCGTCATCACACGATCATCAGCATCGTCATCTCACGATCATCAGCATCGTCATCACACGATCATCAGCATCGTCATCTCACGATCATCAGCATCGTCATCACACGATCATCAGCATCGTCATCACACGATCATCAACATCGTCATCTCATGATCATCAGCATCGTCATCACACAATCATCAACATCGTCATCACACGATCATCAGTATCGTCATCACACGATCGTCAGCATCGTCATCGACACAGGTATCCATAACAATACAAGTATCCACATCATTAGTACAAGTATTCATGCCAATACAAGTATACATATCATCAATACAAGTATCCATACTGATACAAGTAATCATGTCATCAATACATGTATCCTACCGATACAAGTAACCACATCATCAATACAAGTATCCTACCGATACAAGTAACCACATCATCAATACAAGTATCCTACCGATACAAGTAACCACATCATCAATACAAGTATCCTACCGATACAAGTAACCACATCATCAATACAAGTATCCTACCGATACAAGTAACCACATCAAAAATCACTTTCTCGGAGACCATACGTCTACGGATCAATTCAGGGACCGAAGTCCGGGGATGATACAATCCCCACTTCTCGGAGACCATACGTCTACGGATCAATTCAGGGACCGCAGTCCGGGGATGATACAATCCCCACTTCTCGGAGACCTCACGTCTACGGATCAATTCAGGGATCTAAGTCCGGGGATGATACAATTCCCACTTCTCGGAGACCTCACGTCTACGGATCAATTCAGGGACCTAAGTCCGGGGATGATACAATCCCCACTTCTCGGAGACCTCACGTCTACGGATCAATTTAGGGACCTAAGTCCGGGGATGATACAATCCCCACTTCTCGGAGACCTCACGTCTACGGATCAATTCAGGGACCTAAGTCCGGGGATGATACAATCCCCACTTCTCGGAGACCTCATCTCTACGGATCAATTCAGGGACCTAAGTCCGGGGATGATACAATCCCCACTTCTCGGAGACCTCACATCTACGGATCAATTCAGGGACCTAAGTACGGGGATGATACAATCCCCACTTCTCGGAGACCTCACGTCTACGGATCAATTCAGGGACCTAAGTCTGGGGATGATACAATCCCCACTTTTCGGAGACCATACGTCTACGGCTCTCTTTAGGACTGAAAGTCCAGGGATGATCCAATCCCCTCAACTGTCCACTAAGGACTTCATTCTCGGAGACCTCACGTCTACGGCTCTCTTTAGGACTGAAAGTCCAGGGATGATCCAATCCCCTCAACTGTCCACTAAGGACTTCATTCTTGGAGACCTCACGTCTACGGCTCTCTTTAGGATTGAAAGTCCAGGGATGATCCAATCCCCTCAACTGTCCACTAAGGACTTCATTCTCGGAGACCTCACGTCTACAGCTCTCTTTAGGACTGAAAGTCCAGGGATGATCCAATCCCCTCAACTGTCCACTAAGGACTTCATTCTCGGAGACCTCATGTCTACGGCTCTCTTTAGGACTGAAAGTCCAGGGATGATCCAATCCCCTCAACTGTCCACTAAGGACTTCATTCTCGGAGACCTCATGTCTACGGCTCTCTTTAGGACTGAAAGTCCAGGGATGATCCAATCCCCTACCTGTCCACTAAGGACTTCATTTTCGGAGACCATACGTCTACGGATCTATTCAGGGACCGAAGTCCAGGGATGATACAATCCCTACCTGTCCACTAAGGACTTCATTTTCGGAGACCATACGTCTACGGATCTATTCAGGGACCGAAGTCCAGGGATGATACAATCCCTACCTGTCCACTAAGGACTTCATTTTCGGAGACCATACGTCTACGGATCTATTCAGGGACCGAAGTCCAGGGATGATACAATCCCTACCTGTCCACTAAGGACTTCATTTTCGGAGACCATACATCTACGGCTCACTTTAGAACATGTGTTCAAGGATGATACAATCCCCACATGTATTCTCATCAATACATCTATCATCAAAAGCATGTATTCTTACTAATACATATATCATCAAAAGCATGTATAAGTAAAACTAAGTATTCTAAGTATAGAGAACAGGTTACCTCATCATCGACCTTGTTGTTCGATGAGACAATCTTATCATCAGTGACTATACTACTCCCCCTTTCGAGGAGGGTCATTTTGAGCTACACCAAGCTTGTCTCAAAAGTATTCAAATTTCACTCGAGACAGAGGCTTGGTTAGTATGTTGGTAACTTCTTCACTCGAGGTAGAGGTTTGGTTAGTACATCGGTAACCTGTTACGAATTCAAACTTTATAGTTCCTTTCTGTGTCATATCTTGTTAGATCCCTATGATCTTTGACTTATCATGGAACAATGGATTCTATGTCATCTTGATACAACTCTATTTGTCACATAGGATCACAGTTGGTTCTATCTCTAAGTCAAACAATCCTGAAGCCAAACTTCTTCACAGCTAGCAGAGCAAACAGCCATATATTTTGCTTGTGCTGAGAGCCACACTAGACTACTTTCAGCTAAACCACGAGATCATGGCTAATCCTAGACAATAACATCCTCTTGATGTGTTCTTCTTGTCTGATACACTTTCTGCCCAATCAGCATCTGAGTAGCCATCTGAAGTCATGATCTCCAAGATAGAACAGATCAAAGTCTATCGTATCCTTTAGGTGCCTCATCACATGCTTTGCAACTATCAGGTGAAAACATCTAGTTTCCACTAGATACTGACTCAAGGTATTCACAACAAAGCATATATCTAGTATATGTTAGATACATCGATGACCCAATAATTTGACTGTACAGAGTTATATCCACTAACTCTGATGAGTTATCCCCTAACAGCTTCAAGTTGGAATCCATAAGAGTGGCCATTCCAACATCTCAAGTCATATTTCTCATCATACTTTCCCTGGTTGAGAAATATTCCTTCTGAGCCTTGCCATACTTCCAGACCTAGGAAGTAAAGCGTCAATTTGAGATCTTTCATTTTCATTTCTGCATTGAATGATCTTCTACATATCTATCTGTGCCATCTCTCGTTAGATGGGTCTACTAATATGAGCCTTAATATCATTCGAACTCTGTGGTGAGTTCCTTCTTGCATCCATGTCATTTGTGTATAGAAATCATATTCAACCTTGTAGCAAAGGTTGAGATCCACATCACCCATGGTGATCATTAAGCTTATCAATTTATTATCGATCCTAGGTACCTATATAGAACCTGATTCACACTTCTTCTTTAATTACACCACACTTGGAGCAAACATCTTGTTGTGATTCTCTTCCCCTTTCTAAGAGAATCTTCTAGCCATGAGCCTTCTATATTTTGTTTGATTTGTAAATCTTCTTGTTTGAACATCCACCACTTGTACGGTGTCCATCATTCTTCATGACCTTTCCTACAAATCAAAATTAAGTACATGATTAGTAATACTTCATAATCATCAAATCATATTGACATGATAACCTATTATGCATACAGATATCATTTACATAGTGATGCAACTATTTTGACCAATACTTTGGCACAACACTTTCCCATATCCTGTATGCATACAGTGGCTATCTAGATGCCTTCCATCTCTACCAGAACATACTATCGAGAGTGTGCACAACTCTCAACATGTCAGCAAAGAGGTTTCATTCTAGACAAGCAACAATGGAATGTTTGTCCAACTTACCAATCATATGCATATTAGTAGTATATTGTTCAATGTTCTATGAATATTTACACTCAGCATGATATATTATAGGAATACAAATATGCATACAACCTATTACAGGCAATATCATTACTATTTCAAATAACAACTCAAATACTTATCTTTTATGTTTGTGTGGCTGCCTTGTTCGGATATCCATCATCTATTTCGGGATACATATCTATTTCAGGATCATCTATTTCGGGATACATATCTACTTCAGGATCTTGCATGATCTATTTCAGGATATGCAGTCCAGTCACCAGTTTGATGCCTCCAGCACCTTATCCACCTTCTTCTAGCACCCGGGAGCCACTTTCCACAGAGTTTCAGCCCTCCTAAGCTGAAAGGCGCCCTCTTCTCACCTACTGACTGAGAAGGGCGCACTTGCTCACCTACCACTGCAGATTCACTCCAGTTACATTCAGTTAGCTCCGATTCTGATTGATTTCACTCCGATTTCACTCCTGACTGACTGTTTCACCTCCGATTGACCTCCAGTTCGATTAGGTGACTTGCTCTGACTCCAGTTAGCCTCCCATGCGCCCCCACTGAGCCTCCAGATCCTATATCAGTGCTACACACTTCAGTTACATTTATTATGATCAGTTAGACTCAGCTTGACACCTGGATGACTGTTTGTTGTGATTGATGAGCAACACCGATGATTGATGAGGACTCCTAGATTGAGTCAAGCTACTCCATTTCAGTGATTCGAATGCCTACTTAGTCAATTCGAATTTCCATTGACAGTAATTGGATTGTATTGTAATCTATTGTAATTCATTCACCCTTTCTGGGATAGAGAGCACTGCTGCATGTTTTGCACAGTTTTGCACCATATCTTCTTATTCATCTGTTGTGACTGATTTATTTGTTCATTAGATCTGCTGTGACTAACTTTACATGGTATCAGAGCCATGACAGGGACAAGATTTCTTTTCTACAGGTGTTTATACAAGAAGATTTGACTGAATTGCTAAAAATTGCAAGAAGTTTGGCATGAGATATCTCAAGGGCATTCGCTCCTGTGCATGCAAAGCTTGAAAAATATTCCAATACCACTCCAGAAGCTTGAGTTACCACATAATTCCTGGATCTGATACATTGGACCTATTCAACATTGCTTGAAATCCAATCCCAGGTGTGATGCAACTCTCAAAGGGTGGATTGTTCGACCTTATTATGGTTGTTTTGGTGTGATTTGCAGGTTTCTTACTTCCTTTATGTGCATTCGCTAATGCAAAGATGGAGACTTCTTCTTCACAAAATATTCTTACTCCATTCAACTATGATGAATGGAAGCCAAAGATGATTGCATTCTTGAAGAGACAATGTCTTTTTGATATGTGCATTGGTAATACAAGAGATTTTGATTCCGATGAAGAGGAGAATGATTGGCTCAATGATTGTGATAGAGCTTTTGGAGCAATATGTCTTGCTATGTCTCCTTGTATGCGCTACCTCATTAAGACTGCTGAAAATCCAAGTGATCTATGGGTCCAACTTGACAGAGAATTTGGAAAGCAGGAAGAAGAGGATCATGCGAGCCTTTTGGAGAACAATCCCAGTGAGATCTCCTTATGTGTTCTTTCCGATCATGTGTTGGCCTCAACAATTGTTCAAGATGAAGAAGAAACTGTAGATTCAACACTCATTCTCTCAAAGTCTTCTATTTCGAATTCTGAGCAAGATAAACAAGCTCATACTCTAGATTCCGAAGAGGTTCTTGAATCCTCTCTTTCACATGAGTTTGTCGGCATGCAGAATAATGATCTACTTGATGTTTTGGAGGTAAAATCTGATTTTGGAGGTGAAGCATTCGCCCTCCTTGATTGCATGCCTTCTATAAACTTATGTTCTATCATTTGCAAAGTTTCTCAGAGTTTTAATGAAGATAAAGAGCACTACCATTCGCTTGAGTTCAATTCTCATGCACTTTTTGCTGATTTTGGTTTTGATCTCACCCTTGTTGGTTCAAAGGAGATCTCAAGAAACCATTCATCTATTTTTGGAGCTGATTTAACTTCTATTGATAAGAAGTTCAAGTTTCTATTTGATCCGATTGGAGCTATTTCTACCTCACTTGGTTCGAATCACAGGTTCCAGGATCATCCTCATATTTTCAGATTTGTTCTCACCATTTTCGGTATGAAGAGCAAGTTCATAAAGCCTCCACATTCGCTTGCATCCACTGATGGAGAATTCAAGCACATGTTTTTGGAGCATGATCCATTTACTCCCAAGAGTAAGATACCTCCAGACATATCTACTTGATTTTGGAGCAGTTAAATCTTTTGGTGTACTACAGTCTATTTTGAGGGGGGGTATTTTTCCCATGAGGTTTTCCCCATTTCCTCGGTTTATTGACTGTTATTAGTTTTTGGATTATTGTATTGGGGTGACCTTTGGTCTTAGTTACCAGGGCCCCACATTATTTTAGTTGGCACATCATAGTCTAGCTTGAGGGGGGGTGTTCGGATATCCATCATCTATTTCGGGATACATATCTATTTCAGGATCATCTATTTCGGGATACATATCTACTTCAGGATCTTGCATGATCTATTTCAGGATATGCAGTCCAGTCACCAGTTTGATGCCTCCAGCACCTTATCCACCTTCTTCTAGCACCCGGGAGCCACTTTCCACAGAGTTTTAGCCCTCCTAAGCTGAAAGGCGCCCTCTTCTCACCTACTGACTGAGAAGGGCGCACTTGCTCACCTACCACTGCAGATTCACTCCAGTTACATTCAGTTAGCTCCGATTCTGATTGATTTCACTCCGATTTCACTCCTGACTGACTGTTTCACCTCCGATTGACCTCCAGTTCGATTAGGTGACTTGCTCTGACTCCAGTTAGCCTCCCATGCGCCCCCACTGAGCCTCCAGATCCTATATCAGTGCTACACACTTCAGTTACATTTATTATGATCAGTTAGACTCAGCTTGACACCTGGATGACTGTTTGTTGTGATTGATGAGCAACACCGATGATTGATGAGGACTCCTAGATTGAGTCAAGCTACTCCATTTCAGTGATTCGAATGCCTACTTAGTCAATTCGAATTGCCATTGACAGTAATTGGATTGTATTGTAATCTATTGTAATTCATTCACCCTTTCTGGGATAGAGAGCACTGCTGCATGTTTTGCACAGTTTTGCACCATATCTTCTTATTCATCTGTTGTGACTGATTTATTTGTTCATTAGATCTGCTGTGACTAACTTTACATGCCTCCCGCTTGATCTTCTGTATGTCTTTTGAACTTCTATTCATTCTGTACCACTGTGCATGCTCAAGAGTCATCCTCATGATCTCATACACAAACATACACTCATTAGTATATTCTAAATGCTATCAAAACATTATAGTACTAAATAATCTTGAAAATGTATAGTCATGATTATAGTTAATAAACATTAGTATTCAAGATTTCAGGGAAGTCTTCTTTTACTCATGCATATCATCAATCAAGATAAAAGATATAATATGCATAATCCCTTGATTACTAACTTTATGAATAAGCATAACCAATCATTCCAAGTATACTTATATAAGGGATCCTAACACAAGGTAAGATTCATGGGAAACATACCTGGATTAGTATACCTACTTGGTTATGTACAACATACCTAAACAATCTCTTCAATGATTTAGAGATCCTGAGCTAGAACCTGCATGTCTCATAGGTTAAGCATAATATAACAAAGTCATACATACCTCGTAAGTAGAACAAAGATTATGGATGAGTCTTTGTCTTCATGTTTTCATGGTCATGGAGCCTGATTTGTCTTTTGTGATGTACCTGTATCTTGTTAGTAGACAACATCAACCTCACACAACATCATAATGCATTAGTACAATCATAAGTGTCAACACCCTAACCAATGAATATCTTCTATCATGCATTCATAATTTTGTTAAGGTGATACAACAAATCTAAAATCAAGATTGTACTAACCGTAATAACATGAAGACAAACATACCATAAACTTAATCATGAACAAATCTCAAAACATACCTCGATGAGTCATACTTGTCGAGATCGCTTGTAATCTCCTTATGTAAAGCCTTAGCCTCATCTCCCTCTGAAACAGTAACTCCTTCACTTATGCAGGTGACCAATCCATCTTCTTCTAGGATTAACCCTATCCACTTGATTTGCAAGAACTGGACCTGGAGCTGGATATGGGTTTGTCAGAGAAACCCCAAAAATTCAAACTTTGAATTTCAAAGTTTCGAAAGGATAGAAATATGCGCCTTGATGAGCTGATCAAACTGATATATTCAGAATTTGAAAACTGCAAAGTTTCACTCCTCAATTTTGCCTTTGAAACTTCCGGATTCACTGGACGTGACCCTGAACTGGGGTTTGGTGAATCCCACTCTTCTTCCCAATCAAAATGTTTGATCCAAAGCTCTAAGCTTCTATTTTTCTGAGGAGCTTCCAGCCATGGTCACAGATTTCAAAAATTCCCATTTTTACAGAAGCCCTAATTTTCCACTTTTCTGATCAAAGTCTCGAACTAGGGTTTGATCAAGCCCGGCCTTCTGCCCAACGAAAAAATCTGATATTGGTCTCTAAATTTCTATTTTGATGAGTAGCATTCAGCCGTGGTCTCTGTTTACAAAAATTCCAACTTTCTTCAAAGCCCTAAATTCCGGAAGCCATGAATGAAGGTACTAAAAAATAATTATGTTTTGACAGAAATATGTACCTGATTGTTTCTGGTGTAACTCCAAACTTTTCAATCCACAGGGTCTGAAAAAGTTTTCTGAGATAGCCTGACCTGTTATCTTTCCATCCTGATAGGTCTGACCTCAATTGGATTCTCTGAGAGAGAGTTATGTCAAATGTCGCAACGTGACCTGTTTTGGGATAAAACAGAAGAGCGAACTTGTACGGCGTGCCACGTATCACTGTTTGAACTTCGGCCTCTGAAAAACTTTTCTGAGGTAGCTTGGCCTGTTATCTTTCCATCCTGACAGGTCTGACCTCAATTGGACTCTCTGAGAGAGAGTTATGCCAAGTGTCGCAACATGACCTTTTTATGGTATAATACAGGAGGGAGAACTTGTACAGAGTGCCACGTGTCACTGGTTCAACTTAGGCCTCTGAAAACGATTTCTGAGATATTACAGACTGTGTACTAGCTGTCACTTTTTACGAAATTTCATTTGGAGCTTCCTAGCCCAAGATATGACCTTTTTGCCAAGGTCACCTGATTTTGACTCAGATCTGGAAGAGGCAGAAACCCTATATTGTACAGATCATAAATCACAAAGTACAATGAATTAGAGGTTTTCCTTTGGACACAAGGTACCTGGAGATTTAATCTTCGTCCTGTAACAATTTCAGATCCGAAAACTTCTCCAAAACGGATTTATAGCGAAAGTGCTACGATGACTGGTTTTTGCTATGTAAAACCCTAACCTTCAAATTGTCGTAAGTAAAGCAAGTGTCTTTAGTGCCATACCTTGTCTTCCTTCAGGTTAGCTCTGATACCATGTTAAAATTCAATATGCTAAGACAAAAAATAGCAGCATTACATTCCATTTCACAATAATAGCATATACAGGATCACTGAAGAAACAACAAGCACAGCATAAACACAAGAGACAGAGATTTATCCTGGGAAACCCTCATGGGGTAGAAAACCCAGCAAATCTTCCTCAATATAGATGACCATCAATATACAAAGATGAAACCCTGAGACATGATCTCCTCCTCCACAATAGCAGACCTCTCCTCCACAAGTGCGCTATCCTCAAGTGTGTGAGTGTATCAAATGAGGAACACACCTCCTCTATTTATACACTACTCTGATATGTATTTTACACAAGTACATGTAGGCTCGTATTTAACCATTAGGTTAAATACCCCATTATAACTGACTGGGCCGACCCCCGCATGGTGGGTCTAATAACCCTAGTTACCACACCCAACTTGGAGGAATAAACATCTCCGTATTTATAGTATAATCACATTGGAGGTATGGAACATCTCCGGAATAAATAATATACAAATATAATATTCTTTGAAGTTACAATATTTCAACAGAGGAGGAGGATCATCTGCTAGGAGACTATCTCAGTGTTATTTGGTTGTATTTTGGTTGAGCCATTGCTCTCTCTATCTTTGAGGAAGTTGTGGGGTTTTTCACCTTAGGGTTTTCCCCACGGAAACTATGTGTTTCTTGTCTCTATGCTTTTGATTCTTGTGATGCTTGTGATGCTTGTCATATTATGATTGTCATGCATTGATATACTGTAGATGTTATTCTCTCAGCAAAGATCCTATAGTATTGTGATTTAATACTAAAAATTTAACAGAGGATAAAACTATACCAACAACTTGGGTTTCACTTTTCAATAGAGGAGTGGGATCGACTGAGGATGAAACTAGATCGACCGCTTGATCAACCGACGGAAAGTCAAGAGGCAATTTACTACAACTCATTGGAGGTCATGATTGAGACATGCAAATACCTTCCAATAATCGGGAATATTCATCCATGCAAGGAAAAAGGTAAGTGCGGTGCATGTCCCTACATAATAACCACGAATTCTTGACTTTAATTTTCTGACTCTTAACCAAAGATTCGTTGCTCGACAAGGTATCATCAACGTGATTTTCAGAGGCTGGTGATATGGATCATTCTGAATCTTATGACCATATTTCTAATACTATGGGAATACCAGGAAAATCCTTAAGAAAATGGGGTCGCTCTCAAATCCTATAAGGAAACTTAGGTTTACGAAGATTTGAAATAGGTACATCAATACTCCCAGCATGATGATCAGTGGCTGGTGGGTTTCCAACATGATGGTCAAAGGTTGGAGCTTCAACCATATGCTTAGTTTTATTCTTCTTATCATTCCTTTTCTTCTTCTTCTTATCCACCTTCTTACTAATGTCATAGGTTTCAACAGGAGAAGAGGAAGAAAGGGAAGCAGACTAAACATTTGACGAAGAAGGCAAAGGATCAACATGAGGCTGATGCTCTTGTGGGGAAGGACTGTGACCTAAAACAATCGGTGCACTTGGGATAACTAGATTGGAGAATAACCATACAAATAAACCTATAGTCAATCCAGGAAGGCTCAACGTGGCCATGAAGGGGGGACCAACACTTCCACACGGGGGAGAAACAAAATACATACCCTGAAAAGGGGTGTTTTGGTTGGTAGTCCCAGAAGAGTTTTCCATATCTAAGCTCTTTAAGAACCTCTAAATTACCACACAAACCAAACACTACTCAAATCTAAAAGTAACAAGCAATCTATGGAAGGGATGGATAAATAAGTCAAATTATCACAGGATTATAAAATTGTCACAACTCGCAATATATTGTAGGGTCCAACATTTATACTCGGCCGAATATTTCAGAGCACTAACCAGGCAGGATTGGGACCGCATAACCCGACTACCTAGTAGTACGTGTGTAGTAATCTCCCCGAGTGTTTTTCTCGGTGTCTTGAAACAATAATATGGCCAATGGTTTTACTCAGATAGTTCCAGGATGCTAAAATGGCTCTCTCGATATACACAAGGTACGTGGGAGCTCAAATCCGTAGTAGTGTTGTCTAATGCACAACCATACGAAACGGGCCTTCTTTTATACCATCGAGTACATGAAAGAACCTTTTGATATACCATAACTGTACATGAAAGGTCGTTCGATATACCAATAAGTACGTGTAATAACCACACAGACCCCAAAATGAAGTGCAGGAAAATAACGACAGCTCCTATGCTTTAATACGTTGGAATACGTTTCTAACCTATTATTGAAGTTGCTAAATATTTTAACTTAACTAGCACTTCATTTTATCTTATGCGGTTAAGTGGATGCATGAAGTGTAGACTTATAAAGTAAACAAGATGCACCACTAATATAAATGAAATGCAAATCTTTCATTTTTCGATGAAGTCCTACTTAAAGAGAGAGTAAGAGGTTCTTTTTCCCAAGTGAATAACCCTATGCAAATGCCATTTTAACTTTTTCAACAATGGTAGAAACAAGCCAATCCACACCAAAGAAAAAATTATTTGGGAACCTTAATATGGGTCAAAGGGACTGTAGGATACATGATTCACGGCCATGAGAGGGAATGTTTTTCAGAAATGCAATTCATTTCACTTAAAAATGAAAGTAAAATACTAGTTTTGACTAAAGGGGCCAAAGATGGCTCCAAATCTCAAGAAGACCCAAAAAGGAAAATATTTTTCTTTAACAAATAATGAAAGAGTAGATATGTAATGAAAAGAAGAAGGGATCTAATCATTGTTTCCAAACAAGAAAGAAAATTCCTAACCCCTAACTATGCAAAAGATAAAAGTAGTTTTCCTTTCTTTTATAAAACTCAGATCTGAACCAAAACAAGACTAGCTAAAAGCAGAAATATTTTTGGAATTTTGAAGAATATTTCAAATCTAAGAAAGAAAGTCAAAATAAATTTATTTAATTAAACTAAGATGGAAACAAAATACTTTCTTCGCTTTAACTTTAAAAAGAATAAAACACTGTACTATCCTAGTCACAAACCAAGCAATAGGACACTGACAGGTCTGTGAAGAAAATCAAGCCAAAAATCAATAGGTCGACCTGAGTTGCAGGTATACACCAGAGTGTTGGTGGGCGATCGAAGCGGTTTGCTAAGGAGAAAAGCGCAAGAGCGACGCACTCTGTCCGAAGGTAAAGTGCATCAGGTTGACTTTGATGCATTGTACATGAAGGTAAAGTGCGTCGGGCGACCCAAAAAATTGATAAAAGAAATATTTTCAAACCAAATCAATAGACTTCAAGGTGTGAGACCTAAAGGGAATTATACAGTAGAATATAGGCAGTCAGATCTACAAATTGGATGTAATCTACCAAGTGAAAATTAATCCATATATAATTAAAAATAAGGCAAGCAAAGAAAAAGAAATATACAACTTAATTAACTGGTTCCCTAGTATGATCTCCAATTTTGTTAACGGATAAATCCATCGATCCAGACACCAACTAATCTTTCTAGTCCGAATGGTTCGTATCTAGAAAAAAGAAAAACAAGAATGAAAACCTTTCCCTATATCTATCAAATTACTTGAATACAAAGAGTCTACTCCATACCTTATTTACAAAGGTCATCCTCATAGATTAAATATTTCGCAATCCAGCTTGTTGATAACGTGATTACCTGCAAAATACTCAAAAGGACAAGGATAAGACACTAAAATACAACATGATACATCTATGGAATTGACCAAGGAGAACTACTATAAATGAAATTACACATCCTTTATGGGAAAGGAAGACATTGATGTATTATTTAAAATAGAGGAAAGAACTACAACCAATGAAGCCTTGGTGTTGAAGATCCTTCCCAATGGAGCCTTGCCTCAATTTTTTAATCATGGAAGAATGGATTCCTGACTTAATTTCTCCAGCATTTGGATGCTCCCATTTGAACCCCCCTATCCCATGAAGAGGAGATTCATTTATAGGCCAAAATAGATGAGGAGGAGAGGAGAGGATTAGGTAGAAGGAGGAGGTGGGATCCTACTAAGCTAGGAGGAGAGTAAGATCCACCCTATATGGAATGGATAGGCCTCCATGAAGGTCTCCTTCAAGAGACTTCTTGAAAATTCTCTTTTTCCCCTCCATACATGCACCGACGCACCCTATACACTAGAAACATGCGTCAATGACATGCTTTGCAATGGAGCAAGGTGCATCTATAAGGAAAAGACACGCCTTTCTATAAGGCAAGGTGCATCGGCCTCTCTAAACATGGTTTTTACGGGGAAAAAAACTCATAGCTCATATTCCAAGGATTTTGTTCAAGTAATCCAGGTATTTAGGAAAGGATAAAGTGTACATGGTTCGTAATCATTATGAGTACAAAATTTCTTTGTAACAGATGTCGTGGAACATATCCACATCGGACAAATGTGTTCTCCTAATCAAATCATGACTTATCTAGCCTTGTTCAAGCGATTCTATGACATATTTGCATGGAGCTACGAGGAAATGCTTGGGATTGATCCTGCTATTGTTGTGCACGAAATAAAAACATATATGGACGCTAAACTTGTTCGTCAAAAACTCCATCCAGTGCACCCTCGAATGACTGCGACTATCAAAGGAGAGATCAAAAAGCTGTTGAAAGTTGGTTTCATTTATGTCGTCCCCTTGATAGATTGGGTCTCTCATTAGAGGAAATTTGAGGTCTAAATTGGGCCTCCTGAGGAAAATAATAAAATAATAGTTAAAATAATGAAATAATAGTTAAAATAACAAAATAATATTTATTAATTTTGGAGGAAGAAAGAAAAAAACTATTTTTTGTTTGTATTTTCAACATATCTCCCTATGTTTTTTACTCAAATTTCGAGCAGGAGCACTCATTAGATGTGGAATTAAATTCCACATCTAATGAGACCCAAACTGCATACTTTTGATGGACCCCGCAGCCCCCAAAAAACTAAATACCTAAAAAAAGTGATGATATGCCATCATCACGTTTTTTAGGTATTTGTTTTTTGGGGGGAAGTGGGGTCCGTCAAAATTATGCAGGTAATCGGTTGATGTGGAATTTAATTATGCATCCAATGAGTGATCCCTCTTGAAATTGAAGTAAAAACACAAGGAGATATGTTGAAAATATGAACAAAAAAGTAGTTTTTTTTATGACAAATATCTCAAGTGAACCATTATGGTTGACTCATTTTATTGAAATTATATTGGTTCTTGAATTCCAACTCATCAAGAAATTATGGTTGGCTCATTTTCTTATATGATGGATTGTTTTCTTATAAGGCCCATTTTAGACCCCAAATTTCCTCTAATGCATGTCATTCTGGTTACAAAGAAACAAGGAACCATCATAGTTTGTGTTTATTATAGGGATCTAAAGAAGGCTTGTCACTAGTACAATTAACCTACCCCATTTATCGACCAAATCATTAACAACTGCACTAGTAGTGTCATATTTTCATTTATGGATTCCTTTTCTAGCTACAATCAGATAGATATCCACCCTACAAACCAGCATAAGACCACATTCATCTACCCATGGGGTACATTTTCATATCACAAACTGCCTTTTGGAATTAAAAATGTTGGTTCCACATTCCAGTGGGCCTTGTCATATTCCTTTCACGACATCAAGGATTTTGTGGAACCCTACCTTTGATAATTTTCATTCTCATTCAAATCGTCATGAGTTTCACATCGACCATCTGATGGTTGTTTTCCCTAGATGACGACGGTATAAAATCCATTTAAATCCGCACAAGTGCATATTCTATGTGGAGTCTGGATGGATCCTTGGCTTCATCATCTCTAAATATGGGATCTGCATTGATCCCCTCAAGGTAGAGGCTATTTTAGCCGTACCTCCACCTACGGACATCACTGAACTTAAAATTTTGTAGGGGAAGGAAAACTACTTGCACCATTTCATGTGTAATTATGGGGAGAAAACACAGGGTTACATGTGATTGTTAAAGATGGAAGTCTCATTTATATGGGATGACTATTCCTAGCATGACTTTGACAATCTCAAGCACGCCATTACTCACTCACCCATGTTACAGCCACCTGATTCCACCAAGGATTACCTCTTTATCTTTCTACCTCTACCTCGACTATTGGTATGGTTTTAGTGCAGGAAGACAGGAATTTGCAAGAAAATGTGATCTACTACCTTGGTAAGGGTCTTCTTGACCCTAAAACCTGTTATTCACATATAGAGAAGTTGGCTCTGGTAGCGGTCATCACCCTCCAGAAGTTCCATCATTATATTTTAGTACGTACAACCACTATTATTGTTTATTCCAAGCCTATGTACCACACCTTAACTCATCAAGTACTAGGGGGGAAATATTCACATTGGATCGTGATTCTTCAGGAATTCAATCTATAGTTTGAAAAGGCCAACTCGAAAAAAATCGCTAGTGTTTCTGGAGCTAATATGCGACCTTCCCCGTACTGATCAAGACCATAATCCCATTTACTCTCTTCCCAACGAGTCATTATTCCTGATTAGTACTTATGATCCTGATTGGTACAAAGATATCACATTGTATCTCCAAACAAAACAGTTCGGACCTCACCTATCCCGTGATGAACGTTATCATATCCATCATCATGCCAAATACTACTTGATCATCAATGACACCCTCTATTGCCATGTCATTGATTCCATATTACGACGATATTTAAATCATGAGGAGTTCAAGCATATATGGAATGATTTCCACTTAGGGGCATGTGGTAGTCATATCTCATGGATGGCTACATCCCATTATATTTTACGTGTTGTATACTTCTAACCATCCATATTCAAAGATTGCATGGAAGTTGTTAAGTAGTGTCCTCCCTACCAGTTTTTCCACTCCAAAATGGGCACACAGCCTGCCCCTCTACATCCTGTTATTTCCATTGCTCCCTTTAAAAAATGGGGCATTGACTTCATTCACTGTAATCCTATCTCAGTCAGGGGGAATCACTATGCGATTGTTGTTGTTGACTATTTCACCAAATGGGTCGAGGCTATGCTTACATACAATGAAGACGACAAAAAAACCGCACTCTTTATGTTCAATCATGTGATTGATAGGTTTGGGGTTCCCAGAGCCATTTTCACTGACCATGGCTCACATTTCCATAACAATATGGTGACTTAACTGAGTGCCAAGTTGGGTTTTTGACATGAACACTCAACCCCCTAATACCCTCAAGAAAATGGTCAAGTAGGGCCATAAACAAGGTATTGAAAACCATGATATGACGCATGGTAGGGACCTATAAATTGAATTGCCATCTCATGTTATTTTCATCCCTTTGGGAATGCAGAACCTCAGTCAAGACTGCGATCGGGTTCACACCTTTTCAATTTGTGTATGGACTAGAGGAACTATTTCCTATTTAGTGTGAAATTCCATCCTTGAATCTAGCCATTCAACTCCTACCGAACACTATAGCTGAGGAAGAGAGTTTCCTATACTTAGCCAAACTCGATGAGACTCGCCGTGATGTTACTCTATCAAATGAAGCGCATAATAAACGCATCAAATCCTAGTATGATAAATCCATTCAACCTCGTATATTCAACAAAGGTGATTTGGTTTTGACATATGAAAAAAAAACATGATAATATGGGGGAAGGAAAATTTGAGTCCATTTGGCACGGTCCATACATCATACAAATTGTCTTGGATAAAGGAGCTTATGAGTTGGTTGGTTATGATAGAATACCTTTGGGGGAGGCTCAAAATGGGCTCTACCTAAAATAGTACTATTCTTAGGTTATCCTTCATAACTACTCAATATATATTGTATATAATGTGTTTGATGTGGTCTGACACTTTCATTTTATTGTGTTAGAGTGTTATCTCGATTGTTGCTTATACCATGCTCTGCCTGGATGTGTATATGGAAACATGTTATGGATGGTTCTATTCAACACACCTGAAACCTCAACTCGGTAGCTTGGGTACTCTATTCCCCTACCGGTGAACTAATAAACTCAGGAGGATTTTTCCTAGGTTCTGCAACCAATAACATTGTTGAATATCACACGGTGATTGGATTATTAACTGACAAATCTTCCATTGGTGTGGACAACATTGTCATCTACCTGGATTAAAAACTTGTGTTCTCCCATCTTAACCTAGTATACAACATCCATGACCCCACATTACTTTGCTTGTTTCAGTAGGTATGCCTATTGGAAAGGTCCTTTGAATTCATTCGATACCAACATATCCCGAGGTGTATGAACACAGTTGTGGATTCATTGGCTAACTTTGTATTAGATTGGTACATTGCACATTTGTAAACATTTTATTAAAGATGTATAATTGGAACGACATGTAAATTATACATTGATACATGATAAAACATACATAAGATACCCATTCATCATAAAGACATATAGTATAAACTTCCAGATAATATTTTATATTAAGTCTGGAAAAAATGTTTCACAAAACGATACTTGTAAAAAAACTCTAAAGCCCGTGGCTTTCAGTAGATCACATCTACAAAAATATGAAGCACATAGCTTTCAGTACATCATCTCATATACATTCCATCACTAATGTTGCTTGTGATAACAAATGATGGCCTTAGCTACCCATCGTAGTAATCGACCAAAACAACCCAAAAATCCAGTTGTCCGACGCAGATAGTTCCATGGTAGGTCATCTATAGAGATGTTCAGAATATCTATGGTCAGCCACTAGAAGTTCTCCTCAAGTTCATCTAGCTCCTCCATGGCCTCTCGATGAACTACTTCCATCTCATGGACTACCCCTCACCTCTCAATGGGCGAGGATCCCACAGGTCTCGAAGATCCAATATTTGCATAAGCAAGGTATAGGGTATCCGTACCAAAAAAAAAAAGAAATCATAAAACACATAGAAAATGAAATACAAGAAAAATCTTCTTCTTACCAAGGTCACCCCACTATTCTCTCTCTGGAAGAGCCAAGTCTCGATCTCCACGGAAGTATGCTCCCGCATATGCGTAGTCCTCGACCATGAGGAGATGGCTACATAGCCACCTAAAGAAAGTAGGTCCATAGGTGATCATGGGCCCACCACCGCCATGATGTGCCATCACCTCAGTCCATCACTGCATGTGTGGGTCACACAGATTAAGATCACGATCTCCAAATAAGGCAAGAGAAGAAGGATCCTCTCCAAGAAGAAAGAGACCAGAGTGGAACCGTAACCAAACGGCTTGAGTTCCCCTCTCTTGCATTTTTTCAATTGTTCCTTCAAGTTCGTGAAGAGATCCTCACACCAGTTGAAAACCGTAGGTTCCATATAGCCAATGGCATACAACATATGAGCCCTGGTGGCTTGGTGCGAAGCCCTACTCCCTACCACTTGCTCAATAGTAAACATCATGGTTCCGAAGGGATGATCTCACACGTTCTTGATGGGATTATTCCAACCCAACATTTGTGTACCAAGAGTGGAGAAGTGCACGATCAAGTCCTCAGTGGTTCTATCTCCATCTCTAGGACCAGATAAATATATTGGGGCCCCTCATCTCAATAGACCCATCAAGAAGTATATATATTCAATATCCAAAGCAAGGATATGTGTGCCCACTTGGAAATGTTGTTGGTCTGGATCCCACATATGGATCAAATACTCCAATAATTGTAATTGGGCCCTTATCCCTTGTACTTGGAAGAACTTCAACAACCCACACTCTCTTAAATCATTGATTATCTGTGGATTGTTGGCCAATTGAACATCTTCCATTTCATGTTCGTGTTCCTTCCATTAAACCATTTTTATGAAGAAACACTGCTTAAAGATAAAATTAAGAGTTATTAGGATAATCTCATGGCAATAAAAATCAAATTTTTGCTCTCACTTGAAATTTTTGGGTCACTCTTGGTTGAAGCACCCCATCTTTAGAGATAGGGTGTTAGTGACGCACTCCATCCACATCGGATGTGCATCACTGTTGAGTGACACACTTCCCACAAGGGAGAAGAGCGTCACCTAGGGCGTGCACTTCCCCCTATGGAATGACCCTAAAAAACCATCAAAACATGTATAAAAAGTTAAAGGGGACAGGGAGTAGGATTACTTAGAGCCAACGTGATGTTGAATAGATAACTGACGCCTCCATAATATTTACCACAAGATCGAGCTTGAAAGGTTTTTTTTTATCACTTTCAACTTGGTAAAAAACAAATGGTAAATAATTCTTACCATTTACCATTTTTAATAACAAAATGGAATATTCCTATTTTAATTTTTGTTATTCCATATGGTTTTTGCTAAGTTGATCTTACTTTTGTGTTCTAAATCCACATAACTGCTCTAAAATGTTGTTCTGAAGTTTACAGGATGAGGTTAGTAATGTTTGACTATAACAAAGACCATTTTTGACCTTTCATACTCCTTATCAAGTGTGAAAATACCTTCTAACACTATTTGATATCATTATCATGCTCATTAAAATTGAGTACAAAAGGTGTCTATCTTAGTCTTTGTTCTTTATCGTGCTCGTAAATACATGAGAATAAGTCACCGAGTTTTCTTTTATCTCTTTTTGGGATCATAAAAAAAATCACGAAAAAGGAACCCCCTCGAAGTTTTCTTTAATCCTTTTTCAGACTCCCAAAATATGAAAAGGTCACCAAGAAAACTTATCTCTTTCACACTTGTAAAGGGATGTGAAAGGTCATCTAGATGGTGATAGTTTACCCCTTTTTCGGACTGTATGGACTATTTACAAAAAAAAAAAATTGTAACTTTTGACTAGAAGGTTCTCTTTGGTAATATTTTATTCTTTTTTGTACCTCTAAGATGAAATTTACGAAAAAAGTACATTGTGGAGTCTTCTTTAGTCTTTTCAGACTCTCTAAACATGAAATGACACCTAGTTTTTCCTTCCATGGACTCATTAAAATTCAACATCAAAGGGCCCTTATAGGTATGAACCCGTCCTATCTTAGGTTTGTAAAACATGTGAGATTGGTATTGTCCTAAGGACAAGCTATATCGAGCATTTTTTATCCTCCTAAAGCTCATTAATAAACAAAGAGGTACTTGTCAATCATGGCATGGGATCAGGAAAGAACATGTATTTACTTGTGTTAGTGGCAGCTTATAGTCGTCCTTGAACATGCTCTTGTTTGCATTTCATTCAAACAACTTGGATAATTTGTTTGTCCTCACATCATCCAACTTTCTTGAGTTTGTATACACCTTTGGGTCATCCAAAGAATGCATCAATCATTAGTTGTATTAGGTTTTGGTGTCTATACCATCATGTCAATGTTTGCAAGTCATGCCATTCCATGTTCAAGGAAAGTCTATTTTTTATTCAATCTCTGCAGTCAGTATACCTTCCTTTGTGTCGATCACCTCTGATTTAGTCTCAAACATCACTCTACAGTCCTATCTACTCGAAAATATATTTGATATTGTTTCATGTCAATAATGGGGGAAACATTACGGCCCTTCATCGATAGGTTTATCGTTTTTTACTTCAACACGTCATCCAAGGATTAAACTTATAAATTGGTCTGGTACCTTGGACCTGCATGCCTTAATGGTAGGTTACCTCGCTTTAAATAGTGAGTTTACATCATTCACTTTTGATTGAAAGATTCCACTGAATTTTTGACCTCAACTCATTGATTCACATTCAATGGTATGTACTACAATACCTTGGAGATCATTGACATCAATGATGATTTCCCTTTCACTTGTTAACGATTTCCATTATTGATTGGTAATCAAATGGTTTCTCTCATGTTCAAATTCAATACATTGTAATCGCATGGTTAGATTCGTATCACTCTGGGTTCTGGGTGAAGACCCTAGGGTATTTTTGTGATGTATCTTACCCAAGTTGAGATGGAGATATATTTTGAGTAGGTTCCACATATATATTATGATGGAACTATTATATTGTCACATAGATCAACATTGTATTTGTCCGTGGCTATGTTGAGTTTGTCTCATAGATCCACGGCATATTCTCCTATGGCTATGATCTAGTCATGTCATATATGTATGGACCCACATTTCTATTCCTAGTGGCCATACTTTTATTCAGTATTTCATGGATCTGTAGTGTATTGGTCGGCAGCCTTGTCCGAGTCATTTGAGATGCATGTCTTAGATTTTGTGTAGTGAAGAAGTCCTTGTTTGGTATTTTGATCAATGATCTTTGCCTTGAATTTTCATACGTAAAAGCGGTTCACCTATCTTAATCCTATAGCTTCATGCTTTGGGGGGCATTCTGCTACACCAAAATCTCATCATCATGAGTTATGTGTCCTTCACTTTCCCGGATTCCTAAATATTTCACCCCAAAGTGACTGAAGGAATGGAGTTGTTATTGTTTTTCCCTTTGTTGTCATGTTGACGCACCTTTCACATTGACAAAGTGTGTCAGACCCTTGACGATGCACTTTTCACATTGACATAGCGTGTCACTAACAGCTTTTTTCCTTTGAACAGAGTGCGCCACCCCTAAATGGTGCATGTTTCTTATGTACAAAGTGCGTCACTGTCAGTTAAAAGAGAAAAAGAGAATCTTAGAGCGGCTTCTAGAAGGAATATCTTCGTGGAGGATTATCCCAATAAATTAGCTAAGATGGAATTCGATCCCCTACCTTCTTTGGATGATCCCTTTGTCTTCTCCCTAAAATACTCAACCCATTCTATCCATTTGGGCCTATAAATGCAAGCCTCCTCTTCATAGTTGACATATGGACCATTAATTAAACATCCCATGAACTATATGTTTTAAACATATGGACCATAGTAACATAATAATGGTTGTCCATGGTAACATAATAATGTAGGGTCATGGTATCATATTAATGGTGGGCCTACATAACTAGGGTATGCAAATATATATATATATAACCTAAAGTACGGGCATGTATAACTATTTACAGGTTAACGGGAATAACCATTCATATGTATATCTAATGTGAATAATGTTATAAGAGTGGCTAAGTATCCCATAGGGATGAACAATCATATATATATATATATATATATATATAGATAAGACTAGATGTATGTTAATGATTGAAAGATAATATCATGGAATCGTGCAACTAAGAA
Source organism: Larix kaempferi (assembly GCA_027924585.1). NCBI lineage: Eukaryota > Viridiplantae > Streptophyta > Pinopsida > Pinales > Pinaceae > Larix > Larix kaempferi. Next base: position 2,588,207 of record BSBM01001344.1, read on the forward strand.
GTAGGGTAACCTACTTAATGGATATAAGACAAGAATGATATGATGTGTAGAATAAATTGTATAAGAAAATGAACCTTTGAAAGTAAAAAAAATTATAAGGTGAGTACCTGATGCATGGATTCCTTCCCTGAGCTAACTAATCAACAATAAGCTAGTGGTAGAGCTGACAATCAGCTAAATGACCTGAGAATATTCTAAGATAGGCGAAGCAGGGTAGGTATCCTAACTTGTATCCATAATTCGTATAAGAGCCAGTCATCCAAGATGATAGTCATATGTGTCTGAATGTATTAGTCATTTCCAATAATCCCAATTGCAACTAATATAGTGGAATTCGTTTAACCGATCATGGCTAAGTAAGCCTAACACTGAGCAAAAGGAAACGCTCACCCGTTTACTCTTGCACCAACTATTGTATGTTATGACTTAGCATATAAAAAAATCAGTATAATGGGTACATGAAAAACTAGTATGAGAGCCCAGGTTACAACACTTGTACCTTAAGGACTCAACTACACATTGGTAATTTTTATTTACAACTAATAAAATGTTTGATTTTTAGGCAACCAAAAGGGGAGATATTGAAAATTAAAAAAGTAACTCAAGAATCTAGAAGCACATAATTAAAAGAATGAATGAAGCACCAAATTCATTTTGGGTGGGAGGAGGATCCCCACCTAAAAATAATATATGGGTTGAGTTGAACTCATCCCATGGAACAACAACTTGTTGGAATTGATTAAATATTGATAGGGGGATGAATTAGTATTAGCGCAGTTATCAATAGTTTTTACCTTCTTTAACATATTATCCTTAACTTAATATTTGACCATTACTTATGCATACAACATAAATAAATGATTCATATATGCACCAAGACAAATAACACACCACACAAGAATTTTTATGTGGAAACTCAATCAGGAGAAAACCACAAAATTATTCTTTTATATGGAAAAAGAATACAATCAAGGAAGCACCAACTTCCTTTATTTACCAACACCAACTGGAAGGAGGCACCGACCCCTAGTTTTACAGGCACCGACTTGAAGGAAGCTTCAACTCCCTCTGTTTCTCTAGCACTAAATGGAAAGAGGATACAACCCCCTTTCTCCTTATGCCTTCCTATTTCCCAGATATCCAAGATGTAATTTCGACTTGCTGAAATTCCAACCCGTGCACACTTATGATCTTCTGATATCAGTTTTGTTGTTCGATGTCTTAGTATGTAGACAAATTACTATCATTGTCTTGCAGACATCACTTGAATTCTCATTCATCTCAATTCCACAATTTTGTTGATGTCTTACTTCATGTACTATGTGATTACTGATTTTATAGTCTACGTTAAGATATGCTCTGTCGATATGCTACTGCGCAACTACACTTAGCAACTAATATTGTGCTTTCAATTGATTTTATGTTTCTCTGAGATAAAGAATCAATAACAGATGGAACTGCGCACATACTGATGTTCCGTTTAAGTGCCACATTCTTTTAGAAAATCGACGACATGATGTGCATCAATGATTCATCCTTTTAGTTCAATGCACTTGTCTCAGATCATCCTCATCATGACGTGGTTGTTGAATCATGTTGTTGCTCTGTTGTTAAGCATTAGATGGACTTCTCAACTTCACACACTTCACTTCATTCTTTGTGCATCATATTGACATTTATGCATAACCTGGTATACTTTCGTTTTGTCTTTGAGCTTCTTTCTTACTTACAACATTTGTGACTCTTTGCTTTTTTGTTTGTAATTCGATCATTCAATATTGACTCAGTTGCACATACTTCAATATTTATTTCTTTTCCATGTTTGCAAAAACTTCACATATCTACAACATCATTCTACGCACCATCAGCTACATCATTCCTATGCATATGTGCACTTGGGTCCTCGCTAGATCATCTTATTCTATCCTTGAGCCCTTGATCCCCCGAATATAAATATGTATTTCCAATTGAATCTCTACAATATCGCCATTGAGCTTACTTCAAATATCCAACTTGCATATCTATTTATACATGTCCTGCAAGGATTGTAGTTACACAAGTGGTTGTGGAATTCCTTCTTCCATACTTCACAGATTTTGCTTTTACCACATGTCATCATATGCACTGTTGATGTGCCATCCTTTGTGTGTCTTGCACATTCATGATCCTTGACTTGGTGAGACTTACAACTTAGTGGTGTACTTCTTGTGCTCTTGATATACCATTTCTTTTAGCTATGTGCACATCCTTGCTCTTCAACTTGACGAGTCTTTGACCTTTTTCGTACCATCCCTTGTGGGTAATGCGCATTGTTGTATCAATGCTTTTCGGAATTGGGCATGAACAAACTTATACTTGGTGGGACTTAGACCCTTATATATCATCATGTGTGGGAATTGTGTGCCAATTACTAACTAAAATCATCTTCTGATTCGCAAGACTTGCGCACTTTCAGGACTATTCGACCATAGTGTATTTATTACTACTTCCGCACTCCCAATTCTTGACCAAGCAATGCTTGGACATTATAGAATCTTCTTTTAACATGCTTGCACACTTGTATCTTTTATTAACCAACTCCTTGGCTTCTTTTTCACATGTACCTTTGTCCATCCAATTCTTTCGTTGATACCTTGAGTGAGTATGACTTGGTGGACTTGAATTCTGCGCTAGTACCACGTGTGGTAGGATAAATTTCTTATGTGCTTCCTTGAACTAGATCTGCATGATGTTCCTTGCTTATGTGCTTCTTCATACTGATCATGCATGATATATCCTTAGCCACACATACTTAGACTAGATTCAACTTCTAGATATACTTCTTCACACTGGAATCCATGTTCTTCACTATCTTGCACATATACTTCTTAAAAGTGGATTCCATATACTTCTTTAAGCTGACATAGTAATGTTGTATCCACTTTGACATCAATTGATATCAATGACTCAAACTAAATTAATTGACATCCTATTTGACATCAATAAACTCAATTATATTTAGTTGACATCAATGAAAACCAAATCTCAACAATATCCCCCCTTGGCATTGATGCCAACACCTTATGAAGTTATGTATGATCTTCTTTGAACTGTATGCTTCATCTGTACTTGTCGCGGTTCTCCTCCCTATTTATGTGCTCCCCCCGAGTTCTTTGGGATTTTGGTTACTTCCCTTTCTATTGTCAGTACTTATTTTTCTTTTGGTTACTTCCTAACATAATACATATACATTCATCTTCACCATTTCTTCAAGTGATTTGCTTCTGCTAGATCTTCTAGATATTCATGTTGTATTTGCTTCACGCTTTTTCATGTCTGTTGTTCTTTTGATGATCTGCTTCACACTCTTTCATGTATGTTGTTTCTTCAATGATCATCATGTTTGTTCTTCCTCTACATTATACTTCAGTGCCATCAGATTTATGAATCTATCCTTGCTTTAGATTCATGCATTCCTCTTCAATCATCTACATGTTTTTCTTTGATTTCTTCTACGTTCAATTTTGTACAACTAGAACTAGTTGTTCTATCAGCTTCATTCCCAACAGCTTCATGTATTTCCCCCCCTTTGGAATCAATTTCAACTAGGTTCCTTTACTTGCACTCTGTATGTTCACTTGTTTGTTTTGCATTGGCCTCATACTCAACTATTTTCATGGATGACTCCCATTGACTTCATGCTTCAGTTCTTTGTTGTAACTCTGCATTGATATCATTTCAAAATCATGTTTGATTTCTTTTCTTAATCAAATGTTATTCCTTCATATTGATCTCTTTTTCCTATACAACACTTCATCATTCTCTTCACAATGATCCATTTAGACATCCTTACTTTCCAACGACGCAATGCAATTCTTTCTTTGGTTCTACCTTTCCTTTTCACTTGCTTCCTTTTTGCACATACTACTTCACCTGTCGCATTTACTACATTGTCACATTGCCTCATCGCATTTATTGTTTCCACATCTCTTTCCAATACAACCAAATATTTGGAACTTTTTTAATTCATCGTCCAACTCGGCATAAAGGTAGACATGACACTTAGTTCGCGTGGCAACAATGACATGTTGTTTCTGTTGTGCAGAGAAAATACCTTATAGTGAGGAGAAGACACTATCGACTTGGGTGGGGTGATAGGAAAATACATTCATTGTATTGCATTTAGTTATTACAAATGGAAAGAGATTGAGATATCCAAAGAAGTACCTTTTATCGACGGTTGGTCCTAGCTTTCGCTTGATCTTCCGCTATGATGAGCCTACAACACAAAGTAAGCCTTCCTCAATGTATCTTGATTGTAATAAATATGATGAAATTGAAAGCAATTAAACATCAACTACAATTAGATATTAAACCAAATGAACATACAATCCAATAGACATTCGATTTGGGACGGGAAGGGTATTTCCACATTTTTATTGTCAAAGAAACATAAATCAGTACAAATATACCTGATCTATCCAGATGCTTCTGCAATCGAGTCTTGGGCTCTTGCTCTTCACAATGACATGGTAATTCCTCCAACGTAACAATAGTTAAAGCATTCCTTCTAGGCTCCTCTCCCATGGATCCTCCTTGTACTTATGGGACAAGGAAGGCAATTGGAATCGAGAGGTGGTTGAATTGGGAGGTTGGGGTAGTTGTAGAACCAAATTCAACTAATCCCAATTCGTAATCTTAATATATTTTTTGACTTCATCTTAATATGTGCGTGGGTTTCATACAACCAGAGTAGTGTACAATATGCAACTTTTGCGCTTTACAACAAGCATTTGCAACATTTTTTAAGGTGTGCGCTGGTTGTCCTTGAGAAAAGTAGCATTTAGAATGCTAGTTTACTATGCAAAGAGTAGTGCACATGTTGTGAAATCAGTAGAAACAGTGATATTTTCAGCTAAAGAGTGTAGTTCCAGCAGTAACTCATCCAAGTCAACCTAGCTCTTCAATCCATGGTGTCCTTTTGTATGATCGATAAAGGAATATGATCACGAATGGAGAAGTGCATATTTGACCTATAACAGATGCCCCCTTAATGTGTGAGGTCATAGGGAAACGATGGTTGAATGACATTATAATTCCAAGTCAGAGGAGGAGCAAGAAACCACAGAACTAAGTCACAAAAGTAACTGAAACAACAATTGAAGGTCAACGAGCAATTACAATCTTGACATCATATATATGTGTAGCATGATACAACCTAATCTTTGATACATAACTAGGAGATGTATATATAGCATGGCCACTAAAATACAAGTGTGGATCCATGTCAAAATGAGAGATCATAGCCATAACAACAAACTGGATCTATATCTCATGAAGACCCAAAATAAGTGAAGCTTAGTCTTGCGTAGCATGGGTGATAACAGAAATATGGTGATTCTATCATAGTCCCAAGGTCTTCATCCAAACAACCCAAGGTACAAACCCTAACCATGTGAATAAATGAGCTAAAGTCGAGCATGGGGGGTATCGTTTGATTACCGATCCTTGATGTATACCGTTAACAAACGCGAGGACTTCCATTGATAATGATAATGGGGTCCAAGGTACCTAGTACTTTCCAACAAGTGTGAATAAGTGGACTTGAAGTCGAACACCAAAGGAACCTGTCAAATAAGAGACTTTGATGTATTCCCATTATTCAACAGCGAGGGAAACTGCCACTGATGACGGCAATCCCCAAGGTACTAACCGAAACTCTAAACTTCGTTCCCAGAGCATAATGAGTTGAAGTCGATGGGAAGAAGTCAGCTAGAAGGGAGGCCTTAATGCATCCTCCATCATCCAACACGATGAACACTCAAAGGTATGAGTAGATTTGGAGTAGGACAAGTAACAAGATGAAACAAACTGACACCAATATGGTCGACACATGAAGTCAAGGTAACTCCAGAATGGATGACACAGGTTGTATCCTTGAACAGTGAGCATGATACAAATTGACTTAGGCAGTTTCCAACATGCAAAAACTCAGAGATCATGTAAAAACCTTCCATATGGTTGGAAGAATAACCAACCAGGGGAGTAAAAACTCAGAGATCAAGTTCACCCTAAGGTCAAAAACTAAAACCCAACCGAAATGATACACTCAAATAGGTGTTGTGTTCAAGGACATGACTGACTTAATTACCTTTGAAACTGAAATGATGTGATATACCCTTCTCATCCCTTATTTTTTTTGGTAAAAGAATGTCCTTCTTGTTGTTTTAATGAGTCCAAGAAAGAAATACAACTCAATAAGCCCAACCATGTAAAATTTTAACGAGCCCATGGGAGGAATACTCAGGACCTTCTTCATTGTTTACAGAGTTTGAAGAAGAGATAAAAGAATACTCTATAATACTGATCTCTGGATTTTAATATCGAGCCGAGATCTTTTCTTGCTCGCCAGTGTTTTTTATTTTAAGGAGTCTTAAAAACTTAAACAATAACTCTGTACACCTACCTATATATTTTAATTTTGAACCCGAGTTGGTATATGCTCGCCGGTGTTTTCCTATTTATAGAGTCTGAAAAACTTGAACAATCCTCTATATACCCTCTTGTGGATTTCACATCGAGCCCGAGTATGTGAGTGCTTGCTTGGTGTTTTCATGTTTCGAGAGTCTGAAAACCCTAAAGAAGGCTACAAAAGTCCTTTTTCATATAGTTAGTCTCCTCCCTCGAAAAAGTCTAAAACAATGAGAGAAAAAATATTCTAGCCACATATGACAACCATATTCCTTTTTCGTAAGTAATCCACAAAAGTCTGGAAAAGGGCTAAACTTATACCTAGGTGGATGTACCTTCAATTCCTCTATTGAGATTGAAGAGAACAAGTATGTTCGGAAATCTTGTTTAGTTTTTAAATAGTCAAAACAAGAGCTTAAAACGACTTAAAAGACAACTTCTAGGATCGTAAGTTCATGACCTGCCAAAGAATAGGATCTCAACAATCGAGTTAGTAACTATCGACAAATTTTCTCAATGACATACTAATAAAACAATATGGTGCTTATATTGGTCTATCAATAAAGAAAACAAGTCCTATTCGGTTTAATACTTTGAACTTCTAGTGAAAATTTGAAATACATAGGTTAAATTTAACTCACCAAAATTTGTAGGTATTAGTGATTAAATAGAACATTTTAGGGACAAAATGAAACTATACACTTTTGAAAAAAGTGGGTAAAAATTAAAGTCGATTTTATATAAATAGTTTCAAATTGAAAAATCAAATATCACAATTGATGTTGTTAGGGAAAATTGGAGCAAAACTTTGATCTTCCTCCATTTGCTGCAATAAAACTGGACCACCAATCGATCTTCTACTTCCACCAAGTAAGTTATTTCCTCCCATACTTGCAATTTGATGCATTTTTTGTCAATTTTCATGGTCAAAATCATTTTCTAGAAATGTTTAAAACACGTTTATGTGTGTGCCCTGCTGTGTGTGAGCAAAAGTAGTGCATACTAGCCAAGTGCACTGGTTTAGTTCAAGCAAAGCAACATTCAAGCATGACTGTGTTGTGCACATAGTAGCGCACGCCCCTGGAAGTAGCGTAAAAAGTGAAAAGACTAAAAATTAACTTGTTTCTTGGAAAGATGGTTCTCATATGGTGTGAAAGGGAGCATGAGGACATGGATCAAATAGCATTACAAGATCCAGTGACTCTCCATGCACTTCGAAGATGTGGATTATTGAAATTTTATAGAACTGTCAACATGTGGGCACAAATCCGCTTGCTTGAGAGGATTGTCCAATACTGGGATGCCGATGCATTGGTGTTTGATATTCAAGGTGAAATACTGGAACTCACCATAGATGACATCTATTTTATCACGAATATTTCTTGGAGGGGAGACTTGGTGAACTTGAAAGGGTCCTCTCGCAATGTGGGTTCCTTGTCTGTGCAAGAGTATGTCAATGCCTACTGTGTACCGGGAACTGAGAACCCCGGTAGTCAAATTCTTATCTCGACTATTGCAAGCTTTCCCCTCAAATTCATCGTGAGTATTCTTAACCGGATGGGAGGGAATGCTACACAACATCTTGCTTTGAGACATTACATGCATATAGGTACTGAATGTTTGCACGACAAAGTATATGACTGGTGTTCAAGTCTTTTTGCGAACATGAAGCTCTAACTCTTGGGGTGTAAGATCGGGAGGATGAAGAATTTTGGGTAGGGAAGCATACTTTGTACCTTTTTCTTTGAAAGGGTTCTTGCTATCAGTTTGGGCATGCCTTTGCCCCTAGTCAAACCACGTAAGCCAATGCTGTCTTGTTGGGGTGAGATCCTCCTCCGCCACGGTGGTGGAGAGAGCAACTTTTGTTACCATGAAATGATTTCTGGGGTTGGTGGCAACAACAAGTGCCATATCTTGAGCAGTTTCCATATGTGGGCATAGACTTCCACCATGATCCTGAGCTGATACTTCCTCCAAGAGAAGCCTCAGGAGACATAGGTATGTTTATGATTTTGAAAGATTATTTAAATTTTATGTTTTATGGATATGATTTTTATGATGAGTGTGAGGTACTGAAACAAAGTGTCATATACAGATGTTGGACCAGTATGTCCTGAGGGACACCCCCGTACTTTCGTGAGACCAGTGATAGTGTGTGCATCTGATGCCATGCTGGGAAACATAGAGAGGAAGATGAGTCGGTTGAATCATGGCATTCCGACTTACAGGATCGAGCAGATGCCGCTTGACATGCAAGAGGATGTGTTTGGTGTGCCCCCAGCCTAGATTAGGTTACTGCGGAAAGTAGCTAGGCTGGTCATTTGCTATCGAGAGGCAACAGAGGAAAATGAGGCCACACCTTCTCCATAGGAGAAGGATATTCTTTGAGGCCATCGAGCCCAATTTTGCATCTTATGACATGACTCTGTGACAGACTTATGATCCAAACTCATACTATTTTTTGATACGGATATATATATACAATATTGATTATTTACATGTGTGTCATTGTGTTTTATGCATGAATTATTATGTGTGTGTATGATGAAAATGCCAATCTAAAACGTAGTTTGCAAATGAATCAGCTAATGCATTTAAGTTCCTTGGAATATGTTGATATGTGATATAATCAAACTGTCTCTCAAGTAGCTTAACATGAAGAAATTGACGTAGCAAAGTAGGGTCTCTAGCCTGATAAACACCCATTAACTGAAAAAAAACACTAACTGCGAGTCGATCCATACCTCCAAATGTGAAATGACATGGAACAGAGCATCTCAGAGTACCTCTATGACTACACTGTATTCAGCCACATTGTTCATTGTGGGACCTAAAAAATCCACTCCCGAAGACACCAGTTGGCCAGTTGGTGAGTAAATAACCCACGCAGCCGCGACCAACTGACGGGTGTGGTGGCTAGTTCCATTAGCAAGCCCTATAAAGTGTTCAGTTGACATCTGAAACATAAAGAAATAGATGCATAAGACGTAACTACAACCGTAAACAAAACTAACTCTACAAAAATGTACAGCTATAATACATAAAAAAACACAAATGCCTAAGCGTAGTACTTCTTCAAGTAGGGTCGATGCCTGGAACCTCCTCGTGAGACCAAGAAATGACATCGTGGAATTCTTAAAAAAGATTGGTATATAGAATGATCTCTTCAGGAGAATAATCCGCTCCAATAAAAATATTTTCTGCGACCCCAGGTTTGGTGGAAACATTGATCAGGATGGTTCTCGATACATTCGCCATATTCCCTTCGGCATAAACAGCTTGTGAGGTAGAAGGGATAGAGGAAAAATCAACACTCTCACTGGGTCTCGTAGAAAAATCACCTCTCTCTATCAATTTTAGAATGGGAAGTAAATAGGACCTCAGGTGCAAATGTTTCAAAGGGTGATTTAGGCCCATCATAGCTTCCAAAATGGCTATGTCAGAAGGAAAAACCGTATCTATACAATCAAAAGAGTGAGTAGAGTCTAGCGACCATGCGAATGCACATTCCATATTTGACTCAGTAGAGACTAATGAAGTCATGATATGTTCTATTGCGACATATTGTGAATCTAAGTAATTTATCTCTGCAATAGATTGGGGCATAACTGGTTATGATTCAATAGGGAGAATCCGTGAATCTATCGTTAAACCGACTATGGAAGTCTCAGAAGATGAACTTTCTTCATAACTAACAAAATGAACATGAGAAGGTAGGTCAAAAGTGCCTATTAATGACCCATAGCGACCTACTCCCAAACTCTTAGTAACTGGGCAGGACTGATCAACCAAGGGGATTGTTGAATTCGAAGAAGTCTAGTTGTTTTTCCGAGAAAATGAAAGTTGATCAACTATGACGATCTTGCCTTCGTGAGGGAACATTATGATCCAGAAAATGGATGACGGCACTTCCTCCATGGTATATGTCCAGCTCCTACCCAACAAAAAGTTATAATCGAGCGGAGCATACAGAACTTCAACCTCTACCGATACTATTTTTCCCGCAAGTTCAACATCAAATGATTGTAAGACTCCGTGTGGATGGAAAGATCTTCCATTAAAGGTAGTAAGTACCATGTTCGAGGGAGCTAACTCAGGTTCACCTAAAGCCTTCCAACAAGAAATGAACATTACGCATGTAGATGCACCCTCATCTACAACATCTTGTCGAATGGTCATGGGACCATGGACGACCTCTATTTGAAGAGTGACGTGGTACGACAGCTGGAACTTGATATATTTCATATAAAAATGGGAAAGCATATTGGATGAATCTATGCTTCCAATTGCTGTGAGGAGTGCACTACGTTGCAATGGAAAACTTTGTAGTACCTCCAAAGTGGACATGGAATAGGGGGTTTGGGATAAATCCTCCACTAAATTGTAGTTAGAGGCCACCCTTGCATTGGGGTTGTGAAAAACCCATTTGAAGACACCTTTCGGGATATTTGGCAGCGGATCCACCTATCTCTCAATGTGGAGAGGGGAGATGACTTAGGAGTATCCTTTTGCTGCGGGTCTGGGGTATAATTTATAGCTCAAGTTTGCAAAAGAGCATCTGAATTAACCATATTAATGAATGACTGATCAACTGAGTTTGCATAAGTAGTGCCCCCAGCAATGGAGCTTCCAGAACCTGAACTCTTTCCATGAGGGAAAGGGTCTTTTAAGATAGCTGGTTTCTTTTCACGAATCAACTTCTGGAGTTCTTCCATTAGAGGGCATTGATGGGTAAGGTGGTCTTCTTGACATAGATTGCAAGGGAACTTAACCTTCCTTTTTTCCTTCTTACCCTCCTCGGCATTTTGCGTGTTCTTGGGATTTTGTTGGTTTCCCTCCCCTTTCTTTCCCTTTCTTTTGTTGTTGGGATACCGAGAGCCCTTTTGGTTTGTCTGCACTTGTTGTATAGATTCATTTGTTGAAGGGGAGGATGAAATAGAAGATGATTCTGCAGTAGACTGTTTGACTGAGAAGGCGTGAACCTACATTGTTAATGCATCAAATGTTGTAGAGTCTACTGAACCCACAATGCCATCAGCATGTGGTCCAAGTTTAGGTTTACCTAAGTCAATGTTAGACATCGACACATCAAGAATAATCTTGTATAAGATCCCAAACTGAGCATATACCAAGTCAAGCTGCTGGCTTTTAAAAATGGCTTTCTCTTCGGAGGACACCCCTGAAGTTGCAACTTCCTTCTAAATATAAGGAAGGAGTGATTTAATATACCACTCTAATAAAAATGCAGGAGGGATGTCGGCTTTAATGAGCCTCTTTCTCCTTCGCCACTCCTAAATGTGATCAGATAGATGAGTGGCTTTATTCTGTTGCAAGGTCGACAGAAGGTCTGTGCCGCCATCGTACCAGACAGGAAGTTGAAAGTGGTTCAGAACAATAGTGGCTAGATCCCAAAAGGTGCCATAAGCAGCTGCTGGCAGTTCAATATACCATTTAGATGCGACACTTGTCAAGCTTCTTTGAAAGAGCCTCAACCTAATGGAGTCATCATTCAGTGAATTTGAGGAGCACTAGAGATGAAAAGTTGTGACATGGTCACCGGGGTCCCCACCAGTCTTACCTTCAAACTTCAGGATGTCTGAGGGAAACTTAGTGGGAACAGGTGGCCATGTAGGATCATGACGCACAAGGTCATTTTTAAGTTTCAAAAGATATATCAAGTTCAAAGTTTCCAGAAATGGTAAACGCGGTCCGTTGGTGTCTATTTTATCACCATTGTTTATCATCAAATCTATTCTGAATTGCATTATTTCCATCAGTTTTTCTATAATAAGCTATTCTTTCCGCCATTCAGCCCATCAAACAGAGTAGGTATGCATATATTTACTTACCACATGAATTTTGATTAAATATTTCTATATTATGAATTATTGATGTTTAATGTGACATTTCGGGGCATACTTGGCATTTAGTTTGATTTACAAGATGGGATTTTTCAAATGACCCTTCATTTAGAGTGTGTGTTTAAGTTGCTCAACGTTCAACCGTGTCCACCTAGTCATTCAGCATTGCATTCGACCTGCGGAATCAGCGGTTGGCATACTTCAGGCCATTAAAGACAAAAATGGGCACGCGGGCTCTATTTGCCACACGGTGGTCATGGTTAATGAGTTTTCATTCTGGAATATTCGCCTTCCTGCCTTCCAAGCTCAACAGCACATCATACCTCCACGTCAATACTCCATGCACCGATTTTCTAGCTCGTTCAGCCTGGGATTACGCATGCCTGTTCACGCCAACATTCTAGAGGAGTCCGTCTGCCCATGCTCAGTCCGTTGGCTTGTCTCACTGCCCACGTCAAAGGGAGATCGATGTTGCAGCATCCTTGTGAAGGAATTGACACCATGAAGCTTGGTGGATGTTCCTTGCGCTGTCACACATCGCTCAAAGCAGCCGTTTGCAGTCATAAAAGCTTCTATTTTTAGAGAGGTCGATGTTGTCGACCTTCTCTCCCACTATAAATGTATAGATAGATGCTTTGTATAGAGAAACAGAGTTAGAAAATGATGAACGGATCAACATATTAGCAGATAGTTTGTAGAAGATAGCGAATGCTTTTGTAATTTTCATCAGTTAATGGAAGTTCAAGTTTGCAGCTGTTGGTGATTAAGTTAACCTAGTTTCAATCTCTGATTGCTGGGAGGGGCGCCTCATCAATGTGAAGTTTTGTTTACTTTTTTCTACATTTTCTTTTCTACAAATAATTAGTTTATTTTCCTGTATATTTAATTAATTTTGTTTTCCTGTTCATGTCATTTTCTGTCTCTCTATAATTTGTAATGTGTTGCTAACTTAATTTGTTTTTCCAGAATTAGAAATGGTCGACCAAGCATATGATTCATAGTTTATTTTCAGTCTTTTGTAATTAGATAGAGTTTAGATAAATGTTGTTTACTTAGTTGTTGCTTAGTTAGCTTATGTTTTAGGCTTAGATATAATTAGAATTAGGCTATACCTTCTCTTCTCTATAGCTATAGGTTTATTCTCTCTCTCACCTTAATCTTCCTTTAGCATAGAATAGGAATAGTTCATCTTTCCAAAAATAATTAGAATAGGTTGCTTCCCATTATTGTAGCTTCTCAACAAGTCTTCTCACTTACTTCTTTGCATTGTAGGTTCATCTGTTTTCTCCAATTCACGTTAAGATCATCAAAACTACCTCTTTCCCTAGTTTAATTCATTTTTCCTCATCCAGACTGTTATTCGGACAATCATCTGGATTGTCATTCATACTTTTATTATTTTTGCACTATTTTCTGCTCATTTAAATTCAATTTCTTAGTTTTTCTTAATTGTAACCTTTCCTGCTCTTAATTAGCATTCTTAACCATAATTAGGACCCTGTTTTACATTTCATAAAGTTTTAATTCAAGTTTTTTTATCATTCTTAGTTTGCTTTAACCGTCTTTTTAAATTATGTCTTTCATATGTAATTTGCGAAGATGTTACTATTTAAGCATTTATGAGTTTTATTCCTAATCTAGTTCATCACATGCTCTTAAGATTTATTTTAGATTAGAATTAATAATTTCATTCTCCAAGTATTTTAGTTTTAATAGCTTTTTCATTAAGAATAGGATCAGTTTCTTGTTTTTAGATAGATAATGAAGATGTTCATGGAATAGAATTTGGATTCAGAAATTAATATCTTTATCAAGTTTTCTACTTGATTCCAAATTAAGTTCAAAAGTAAATATCTTTATCAAGTTTTCTACCTTCTTCTAGATCTGATTAGTTTCATCTTATTTTGCTTATGGATAGTAGATAGATCATAATGTTTAAAGTTAATTTTAATTGGTCTCTTTGTAGTTTACATCTCTTTGCAAAAAATAGATTAGATTTACTTCCATTTTCTTTTGCTATTATATTTGAAAGTCATTATGATACATTTACTCCAGTTCCTATTAGTTTTGACGTACAACATCAAGGAGAATGGAATTAGAATTAGATGCTCTAGTGTAGTCCTGAATGATTATTGAATTTATTAAATAGTCTATCGTTGTGCTTTGATTAACATAGTTTTCTGTTTATGTAATTCATTACTAAATCAAGTCATTTCATAGATAGGTTTCTTAATTCATTTCATAGTTCCTTCTAATTCCTAGATTAGAATCTGAAATTGATTAGGTAGTGTTCATTCTCATAGTCAGTAGTTTGCTTTGTAATTAGTTTCCATTATTCAATTATAAAGTAGAGTAGTATGATTGGATACTGTTGTTTGGGAAATCTACCCTATAGCAAGGAGAGGGACACTACCAACTTCTAGGGTGATAAGTAAACACATTGATCATATCACATAGGATTCTACAAAAGGAAAGAGATCAAGGTTCTTGAAGGCATACCTTATTAACGAAGTTCGATCATAGCTTTCACTTGCTCCTTCAATCAATCCTCCACTTGATCTTCCATTTGACAAACCTGCAATACAAAGATACATTCCTCAGCGTATCTTGACTGATATAACAATGATGAAATTGAAATACAATTTAGACATCAAATACAATCAAGCATTTAATCCAAACAAATATGCAATCCATTAGACATTTGATTGGGATGGGAAGGGTATTTCAACCTTTATTGTCAAAATAAAATAATCAGTACAATTTATACCTGATAATTCAGAGTGCTTCTTCAACCGGATCCTGGGCTCCTACTCTTCACACTAACTTTGGAATTCCTTTAGCATAACAACCCTTAATGCATAGTTTTTCCCTCCCTTCTCTCATCTATCCCCCTTGTATTTATGGGACAAGGTAGGCAGTTTGGATTGAGAGGTAGTTTGATTGGGAAGTTGCAAAACCAACTTCAACTAATCCCACTTCGTCAAATTAATATATTTTTTATTACTTTTTAAGGTGTACGCTACTTTTCTTATGTGGAGTAGCATTCAACATGCAACTTCCTTGCTTTACAACCAGTGTTTGCAAGATTTTTGAAGTTGTACGCTACTCTATTGAAGCAAAGTAGAGTATTTTTTAGGGAAAACGCTACTTTAATGAAGTGGAGTAGAGTATTTATGGAGGCAAATGCTACTATCATGATTGTAGGGTACTGTTTTTCCATAATAGTAGGTAAAAAGAGAGTTTTGTCAACTCCTGAGGGGTAATTCTAGGCCATTCTTCATCTAGGGTCATCATGCTCTTCAATCCAAGTTGTCCTTTTGCGTGCTCAACAGCTAAATGTGATCACAGATGGAGAAGTGCAAATTTGACCTATAATAGATGCCCCCTAATGTGTGAGATCAAAGGGAAACGAGGGCCGAAATACATTATAATTCCAAGTCAACGGAGGAGCAAGAAACCATAGAACCAAGTCACAAAAGTACCTGAAATAACGATCAAGGTCAGCGAGCAATTACAATCTTGACATCATACAGATGTGTAGCATGATACAACATGATCTCCGATATATAACTAGGAGATGTATATATAGCATGGCCACTGAAATAAAAGCGTGGATCCATGTCAGAATGAGAGATCATAGCCATAACAACAAACTGGATCTATGTCTCATGGGGAGCCAAAAAATGAGTGAGGCTCAGTCTTGCGCAGCTTGGGTGATAACATAATGATGTAATGCTATCAAAATCCCAAGGTGTTCATCCAAACAACCCAAGGTACAAACCCTAACCATGTGAATAAATGAGCTAAAAGTCAAACATGGGGGGTATTGTTTGATTATCGGTCATTTATGTATACCATTAACAAACGCGAGGGCTTCCACCGATAATGATAATGAGGCCCAAGGAACCTAGTACGATCCAACAAGTGTGAATAAATGGACTTGACATTGAACACTTGAGGAACCTATCAAATAAGATACATTGATGTATTCTCATAATTCAACAGCGAGGGAAATTGCCACTGGTGACTGGAATCCCCAAGGTACTAACCAAAACTCTAAACTTCATTACTAGAGAAAAATAAGTTGATGTCGATGGGAAAAAGTCCATTGGAAGGGAGGCCTTAAGGCATCTTCCATCATCCAACACAAGGAGCACTGAAATGGTATGAGCTAATGTGGAGTAGTACAAATAACAAGACTGACACTAGGATGGCCGACACATGAGGTCAAGGTAAACTGTAGAATGGCCGACATAGGCTATATCCTTGAATAGTGAACATGACACAAAGTGACTTAGGCAGTTTTCAACATGATGGGAAAGTGATATAAGCTTGCAATGTAAGGGACATTAGCAGACTCTCCATATGGTTGGAAGAATAACCAACCAGGGGAGTAAACAACTTGGAGATCAGGTTCACCCTAAGGTAAAAAACTAAACCCAACTGAAATGATAGACTCAAATAGGTGTTGTGTTCAAGGATAGGACTGACTGAACTGCCTTTGAAACTACAAGATGTGATATACCCTTCTTATCTCGTATTCTTTTTAGATAAAAGACTACCTTTCTTGTTGTTTTAATGAGTCCAAGAAAGAATGAAAACTCAATAGATCCAACCATGTAAATATTTTAACGAGCCCATGGGAGGAAGACTCAGGATCTTCTTCATTGTTTACAGAGTTCGAAGAAGAGATAGAAGAATGCTCTATAATACTAATCTCTGGATTTTAATATCGAGCCAAGATATGTTCTTGCTCGCTGGTGTTTTCAATTTTAAGGAGTCTGAAAAACCTAAACAATAACTCCATACACCTACTTGTGGATTTTAATATCGAGCCCAAGTAGGTTAATGATCGTCGGTGTTTTCCTGTTTATAGAGTCAGAAAAACTTAAACAATCCTCTATTCACCCTCTTGTGGATTTCACATCGAGCCCGAGTAGGTGAGTGCTCGCTTTGCATTTTCATGTTTCGAGAGCCTGAAAACCCTAAAGAAGGCTCCCAAAAGTCCTTTTTCGTAAAGTTAGCCTCCTTCCCCAAAAAAGTGTAAAACAATGAAAGAAGAACTCTTCTAGCCATCGATGACTTGAGTATTCCTTATTCGTATGTAATCCACAAAATTCTGGAAAAGGGTTAAACTTATACTTAAGCAGATATCACTTCAAATCCTTTAACGAGTCTGAAATGACAACTATACTCAGCAATCTTATCATATTTAAAGAGTCTAAAAAGAGCTCAGAGAGAAATCCGTCAGAATCTTTTTCGTAAAATTTTAACAAGCCCGAAAAAGTAAACTTGTGACCTCCTTACTATTTTTAACAAGCTCAAAGGAGAGATGGAAGAATGCTTGTAACTTCCTTACTGTTTTTAACGAGCTCGAAGTGAAGGTGGAAGAATGCTCAATGACTCCTTCAAGTAGGGTCGGTGCCTAGAATCTCCTCATGAGACCAAGCAATGACGTCACAGAATTCGTTAAAAATATTGGTATACAGAACGATATCTTCAAGATAATAGTCTGCTCCAATGAAGATGTTTTCGGTGACCACAGGTTCAGTGGAAATGTTAATCGGGATGCTTCTTGCTGTACTCATCCTATTCTCTTCAACAAAAACAACTTGTGGAGTGGAAATATACCCTATAGCGAGGAGAGGGACACTACCAACTTCTGGGGTGATAGGTAAACACATTGATCATATCACATAGGATTCTACAAAAGGAAAGAGATCAATGTTCTTGAAGGCATACCTTATTAACGAAGTTCGATCCTAGCTTTCGCTTGCTCCTTCGATCGATCTTCCACTTGATCTTCCATTTGATGAACCTACAATACAAAGATACCTTCCTCAGCGTATCTTGACTAATATAACAATGATGAAATTGAAATACAATTTAGACATCAAATACAATCAATCATTTAATCCAAACAAATATGCAATGCATTAGACATCTGATTGGGATGGGAAGGGTATTTCAACCTTTATTGTCAAAATAAAATAATCAGTACAATTTATGCTTGATCATTCAGAGTGCCTGTGCAACCGGATCCTGGGCTCCTGCTCTTCACACTAACTTTGGAATTCCTCCAGCATAACAACCCTTAATACATAGTTTCTCCCTCCCTTCTCTCATCTATCCCCCTTGTATTTATGGCACAAGGTAGGTAGTTTGGATCGAGAGGTAGTTTGATTGGGAAGTTGGGGAAGTTGCAAAACCAACTTCAACTAATCCCAATTCGTCAAATTAATATATTTTTTATTACTTTTTAAGGTGTACACTACTTTTCTTAAGTGGAGTAGCGTTCAACATGCAACTTCCCTTCTTTACAACCAGCGTTTGCAAGATTTATGATGTTGTACGCTACTCTATTGAAGCAAAGTAGAGTATTTCTAATGGAAAACGCTACTTTAATGAAGTGGAGTAGAGTATTTCTGGAGGAAACCGCTACTATCATGCTTGTAGGGTAGCGTTTTCCCCTAAAATTAGGTAAAAGAGAGTTTTGTCAGCTGCAGAGGGGTAAGTCTAGGCCATTCATCATCTAGGGTCATCATGCTATTCAATCCAGGTTGTCCTTTTGTGTGATCAACAGCTAAATGTGATCACGGACGGAGAAGTGCAGATTTGGCCTATAACAAATACTATTTTAGTTTGTTTATTTGATTTAGTTTTTTTATTGTCTTTTTGAAGTTTGACTCGGTTTTTCATTTTGAAAGATCTTTCGATATTTTCTTGATTAAAATATTTCTAAGGTTTGACAAGTCGAAATCCTAGTTACCATTCTACCTTAGCATATATTTTTCGACAACTCTAAGAATACCAACACTGGTCGATAATTAAATATTAGGTGTTTTCTTTGAGATAACTCACACACCCAACATTTTGGCATCATTTTTGGGGAGTTGTAGAAGATAGGTAGAATTCAGTTGTAGATAGATAGAACTTTCTCTTAGAACTTAGGGATAGATTTGAATTCTCCTCTTTTGAAATTTAGAAATAGGTTGGTGTCAAGTGAGCGGTAAGATGAGAGGTAAGAACCTGCGCATCTATTATAAAAGGAATCCCCAAAACCCAGCAGTAGTAGTTATGCAGTTAGAATTTATTTCAGTTATAGTTTGTTTTCATGAATAGGTCTAGAGATTCTCAAGGTAGATTGATTAAAAATAGTTCTCTTACTGAAATTCCTACTAACCTATACAGGGGGCGTGCCACCCCAACTACTAACTCACTAGAAAGGTATCGGAATACACCTAAAGGGGATAGTCCTACTTGGAAATCAAAATAAATCCTTTTTGGAAACCAATTAGGGGAAACCATAGGGACATCAGAACATTCTGTTCATAAAGAAAATCCACTAGAAGAACCTCAAAAGGACAAAAATTCAGAACCTCTAACCCTCCATTAGTCCAAAAACCCAAAGACACTACCTTTTCAATAGTAGGTGGTCCAAACATAGTATATTTTGTTGACCTTGCACAAGTAGATGCTCTTTTTGAGAGATCTGTAAACATAGTTGTCTCACAGATCGAGACAACAACAATAAGACCTTCAAAACTAGATTCCCAAGTAGCTGGTAATTCCCCTCCTAAAAAGAAGAATACTCTTCCTGAAACAGAACGTTGAGACATCCCATATTAACCAAGAAAGGACCTACCTAGATATTCTCTCTTTGGAAATTGGATCTTCATGGAGGAAGAAAATGAAGATTGTGTCCGACAATATGGAGAAGTAGTAGACATTAAAATTGAAGGTACCTTCGGGTTCCCTATCTTAGACACTGCACAAGATGTTGCTATGAGAAACATCCCTCCCTCCTCACTACCAAAATTTTGTGGGAAAAGTAGTGAGGATTCAGACACATTCCTATTCGAGTTTAACATTTTGTGCAGGAGTTATAATTACCTACAAGATGGCTAAAAACTAAAAATATTTCCTACCACATTAAAAGATTCTTCTCTTCGATGATTTACGGGACTAGGAGAATCTAGTTTTAAAACTTGGGAAGATATGAAGAATGCATTTCTATGGAAATATCAGGAATATTGTAGACCTAAGGACTCTCGTAATGATATTTCTAAAATTCAACAACTTGACGATGAGAGCCTAGAAGACTATCTCGAAAGATTTAACTATGTGTTACACAAATCTAAGTATAGCGATCTTCGAGAAGATGCAATAAGAACACTCTTCCTTAAGGGGATCTCAGAAGAATTCTTAGAAAACCTTAATCTCATGGCGGCAGGAGACATCTCTCATAATCCTTTTTCAGATATTTGTGAACTATGTAGGAATTACTCTAGGAGCAGAGGGAAAAGTGGAAGACACTTTCGAGAATCTTATGCTAGGAACCAAAAAGGAAATACATCTGGTCCTGGTGGAGTTACAAGGGTAGAGTTGGGAAACCTATTGAAAAATTTCAAAAATATATTTTAGGAGCCATGGGCTCTCAATTAGATGCACTACAAGCTAAAAAGAGACAAGATGAAGAGCAGACAGCAATGAGTGTTTTCTTCCCTAGGTGTATAACTAAACATCCTTAACAAGAATGTCCATTAAACAATGTTTCATTTTGCCACCTTTGTACAAAAGAACATCAAACTGATAATTGCCCATCGTTGCCTAGGTTGCAAGCTATATACAAGAGTGGAAACTTTGGTGAACCATCTAGGAGGCCTTGGAAACCTAGAGATCAACCATCGTACCAAGATTCATCTCAAATTCCACCCTATTACTATCCTTATCAACCTCCTCAACAATGGAACACTTCAGTTTGGAAGAATTGGCCACCACAGTACCCTCCTCATAATGCTCAACAACAGCAATGGCCACATGGATGGAGAGGACAAGCTTATGTTCAAACACCTCCTCCTATTCCTAACTATCCTTACCCACCTAATATTCAACAACTTTTGCCTAGATATGTGCCTCCTTCATTACCCCTTATCCCGAATCAACCTCACCATTTCCAGAATATGAATCCTCCAAGACCCACAATCTTACCTGCACAACTGATACCAAATCCTAACAACAAACCAACCCAAGCTCTTAATAACATTGGGTTGTTACGTCTTCCATCATATGCCATTTCTACCGCACCAATATGTGAGATTCAACTGCGGTCTGGAAGAGTTTTGCAAGGTCATCCCAAGTCATCAGTTGTTATTCAAGAAGAGAATGAAGAAGACATACCTAGTGAAGTTTTGAACAATTCCATTGTTGAAGATGTGGTTATTTCTAAATATTCAACACACAATCATCCACATAAAGAATTAATTTGAGGAGAAAAGTCACCTCCATATCCAGAGCGTATTGTAATAGAAAAACCTGTAACTTATTGCTAACACCTAAAAAGTGCTCACTAGCTCATTCCCTTATTCACATGACCCATTTGTCCACTTTTCCACCATCTGAGCCCCTGAAGCCAACAAAAGGTCACCAAAAGACCTTAGTACACCCCTTTTTCCATTAAAAAAGAGTATTTTTCCAAGAAAATCATAAAAAACCCTCAAAAAGGGTCCAAATTCCCAAAAATATTAAAAAGGGAATTAAAATATTATTTTTATTCAAAAAAGGAAAAAGGAGGGAAAAGTACCTAAACCATGTTGGTCAATACTATTTGGTTTCCACAAAACCACAAATGGTATTCCCCACCACCAGAACCTATAAAAAGGTGGTAGGGGCTCCTCATTTCACATCCATCCATTATCTCATCCTTATGCTGCTGAAATCTCCCTTGAGCATTTTAGCCATTGCAAACCACATTAGAGAAGAGACCATTGGAGATTGGAGTTGCTCATCCTTGGAGCCATTCAACCTCATCATTAGAGGTATTGATTCCGCAATCACTTGCTTGCCCCATTCTTTCAATACAAATTCATTATTTTACATTATCTTGTTCTTGATTTTAAATTATTTTTGTTATTTGCTTAATATCTTTGCATAGATCCATGGTTAGTCTTGTTTAATTAGTTTATTGTTATTTATTTCCATTGAAACTGCTGCTACTAGTTAGCAGGTGCCCATAGCACTAAGCCTGGTTGTAAAACCGGGCCAACAGTTTTTGGCGAATCCGCTTTGGTTTGAACAATAGATCTCTAGTTTTTCCTTTAATCTTAGTTTTTTATTAGTTTTTAACCTTTAAATCCATAGATCTGCCATCTTAGACAGCAGATCCATTGCTGCTCTGAGTTTTGGCCCCATTAACAGCCCGAAATTCTTGATTTTTGGGTTTGTTTCTCGGTTTCCGTGCACGGCTTCCGCCTCGCGGCTTTTTGCCAGACAGTCGCGCGGTCCATCGTGACTTTTCTGCATTTTTCCGCGCAGTCCATCGCGGATTTTTGACAGACAGTCGCGCGGTCCATCACGACTTTTCTGCGTTTTTCCGCGCTGCACACCGCGGCTTCGCGGCCAATTTCCGTGCTGCCCATCGCGACTGTGAGGCTTAAACCCACGCGGTCCATCGCGACTGTGCGGCCAAATCCCGCGCGGTCCATCGCGACTGTGCGACAGAAACCCGTGTGGTCCATCGCGACTGTGCGACAGAAACCCGTGCGGTCCATCGCGGTTTTTCTGTCAAAACCCGCGCGGCTGAATTTTTCATTCGGCCATCCCGATTTTGAAAATTTTTTTTTACTGTACTTTCTGCCCATAGCACATTTTTTACAGTATTAAATTTTGCATATTTTACAGCTTTGAAAAAATTTCTACTATTTAAAAAAGCATATCTAGAAGTCTTTTTAAAAAAATTTCGAGAAAGTGAAAGAAAGACTCATTTTGCATTTTTTTTAATCTAGATTAAGATTTTTTTTCCTGTTTACTTCTTTAAAATCTTGCCCTTAGCAATTTACTTGAAAAAGAAATCCATTTATTTCTTTTTAAGAAGTCTATTATTTGCTTTCAGAATTCAAAAGATTCACTGTTTTTTGAGTTGATATTTGCAAAGCAATTTATTTGAAAAAGTCATAAATATTTGTTTTTATTTTCAAAAAGCTCCTTTGTTTTCTGAAAATTTCCTATAAAGCATTTCCCTTTTTCAAAGTTTAGTTTCAATACCTCATGTGCACCCACTCGATCACTTAATTGAACTAAGCCTTAAAACGTACCATAATCTCAACACACTTTTAACCCCACTTGGGGAACACTAAAAGAATTCTTGTAGCTAGGTAGTATTGGGGGGATAGGTGTTCCAATAACACCCCTCAGTTCTTACATCTGAGACATAGAAGTTGTCCAATTAGGGAGCTAAAATCTCTTAGTACTTTTTGGCGCGGTCACAACCGGTTTGTGGGAAGGCCTCTCCCTTAGGAGGGTTGAAGTCGCGAGGATGGTTCCGAAAGCCTGAGTGGAATACCGAAATCCATTCAGTAACCGAAGGGCTACCATTCGCATTTCTCGGGATATCCCTGTATTGGGATATTGCGATCAAAGGACCGAACGGCAGATTTACCTTTTCTCGACGCGTCATGAACGGAGTATCCTAGTAGCCTGTCTTTAGGATTGATTACCCGGTGTCCCTCCCGGTAGGGGGATATCTAGCCGTTGTCTCAGCACTCATATTGTCTGACTTGGATTTCATCACCTTGCAGAGGATATCGTTTGTTTGAGTCACAATACTTTTAGTTAGGTGTTTGCATGATTTCAAACTACCTGTGGTCTAGTTACACCTATTTTTTCTAGGAGCCGTTTGCATGTTGGTATTCTGACCAGTTGTTGCATTCCTCCACTTATTGTAGCACAGCTGCTAGGATAAGTGCCTTTTTTGAGGTTGATTTTTTGGCCTGAGAGCCTTCTTTTTTCACTCCCCTTCTTGCACCCTTGGTTGCATTAGGGTTTTGAGTCTTTTTATATATATCACCACCTGATACTTAAACAATTTTTTTACAAAAACTTAATTCTCACCATTGAGAATTTTAGACGATCCCGTCGTCTACAGGGCGAACTCCCAGAGTTTAGTCCACTTGGCTCTCCACGTCATGGACGCAGAGCCTTATCCCTTGATTCGACACATCGTCAATCAGCTGCACAGTCATCCGATTCTGATACACCTCACTTCACATTTGATTTGGAGGTAGAATCCGAAAACCCCACAGAGTTACCACCAACCACCATTATGGCTGGAACACCATTTGATCCACTCTTTACCAGCACCATAGGAGAGACGTCTACAGACCCTTCTACTATAGTGTCGTCCACGGCAGCAACCACCCCCCTGGGTATGCCCAATATGGGCAACACTCCACATTTACGAATGCCCAACACAAGGCCATCTCCTGTTATAGGAATTCCCAACACAAGTCCACCACCTGTTATGGGCATGCCCAACATAGGGGTCACACCCCCTCTGGTTCCCACAAACCCTATCCCAGGAATCCCCACTGCTATTCCTAACCCAAGTGTAACCCATGTTGCACTTGGAGGTGCTAGCCCATACCAGACTACACCTATTGGAGGGCACATACCCTCCATACCTAGCATACCTTTAGGTGCTACTGGACCCCACACCACAATGACTAGGCATATCCCAGTTCCAGTCACCACATCTGCTAGCTTACCATACATGGCGAGTCTAAACCTGCCAGACTTAGCTAGGCTCACAAATGACCCCATCAGACATGATCCTGCATGGCCTCACATGCCCACCAAACTCCCCTCTGACATCCCTAAGTTTGAGGGTAAGACGGGTGAAGACCCCCAGAACCATATCATGTCCTTCCATCTATGGTGTTCCTCCAACTCCATAGTGGACGACTCTGTTCGCCTCCAGCTCTTACAACGCACCTTCACTGGCTCTGCAGCCAAGTGGTATATCGAGCAGCCCCATGGGACGCATGCCACCTTTACCTCCCTAGCCTCGACCTTTCTACAGTTCCTTCAGTTACCTGTCCGCTATGATGCGGGTGTCGAGATCCTACTGTCTTGCAGAAAGAATACGGCCACCCACATCACTGACCATATTCATGAGTGGCGTCGACACCGGAGCCTCTGCAAAATTAAGTTAGACGACCGTATCTTTTTAGATTGGTTTCTAAAATCCCTCCTCCCACTCATCGCGAAGGATGTGGCATCTGAAAGACCCCAGTCTGAAGAAGAGGCCATCCTCAAAGCCCAACAGTTTGATCTCATCTACGCCCAGTCAGGTTATCTATACACAATCATACCAGACGCCCCACGATGCGACTCTTCACGTAGCGACGCGCCGGGGGCATCTCATGCCGCCGATGGCATTATTGGCCAAATCACACCCCAAGCTAAACCTTTCAGCATGGTGAGCACCATGCCTGCCCCAGACCTCTCTAGGGCTACATCCAGTTCCGGAGTGACAACTTCTTATGCTCCAACAAACCAGACCCATCACATTCATGGACCCTCTTGTCCACAATATTGCTATGGGCAAGCGCCATCAGCATATGTACCTCCTACATACTATACTCAACCTACCACACATACCCCCATGCAGTTCCCACAACAGCAGATGCATTACCCACAACCGGCTGCACCAGCTAATCTCGCACCTCCAACAGCTCAGGCGTACCAACAACCCCAATAGGCAGCTGGACCACCTCCAGCTCCACTTGCATACTACCCACCGCAACCTGCTCCTGCACCTGTGGCTCCCCAGAATCCCCCCAATGCTCAAGGGCATGTGTACGCACAACAACATCAGCCCCAATACCAAAATAACCAACGCAACCAGGGTGGGAAACCAAACCGCGGAAGAGGACGTAACCGTGGAAACAACCAAAACCATAACCAAGCTCCACAACCTACCCATCCTCCGCAAAACAATAACGCGGCGCCTGCTCATCAGAATCCTGATCGGCCACCTAAGCAAGCCAAAAATGCTAATTTACGAACAAACCATCCTTGTTCCATTTGCGGTGTCTATGGCCACTATACCCACGATTTCCCACATCTGGAGCGAGCTCGACAACTATGGACAGATGACGCCCATCGTCAAGGGTAGGCGGCTCCTCAGCCGCCACCCAACCCTCCACCACCTCAACAACAGCCTTTGGTGCTACAAAACCCTTTTCCAACACAAGGGGTGGTGAACACTCAGCCGTTAGCCCCCCCACAGGGCAACGTACAACCACAACAAATCACTTACGCCGCTCCTGATCAACCCATGTTTGATTCAGGGACTCACCACTTATTGATGATGTCCACTGCCGACGTCAATATCCAAACCCGCCGGAACCAGTATGGCCCTACCTCCGAAGCCCCCCCCGCCGATAAGGATACTAACGCTCATCCCACCGATCAGCCGTTACGGATACCACCTCTTCCACTTGATGGCGCATCTAAAACACCTCGTTTCCCACTCCGCCGTATCAACAACAACCCCAATGCACGGGCTGCGTCAAATTACAACATCGTAGATGACCTAGCTCACTCTCCCGCAGCCATGTCTGCGTTAGAAGTCTTGAAAAACTGTCCTACTCAACGCAAGACTTTACTTTCCGCCATTGGGGCGATTGACCCAAATGATTCGAAATTGATGACCTTTGATATAGACCAGTCTGAACCACGTCTGCCTTCCACCATAGCAGTCCAAGTGTCCGTTTCTATTCGGAATCATGTCATCCATTGATGTATCATCGACGAGGGTGCCTCCACATGCGTCATGTCCACATTTGTTTGTCAGAAGTTGGGATCCCCTACTCTCCAGCAATCCACCACTGCATTGCGGGCCTACGACGGTCGATCAGCTCAACCTCAAGGTTTACTACCCAAGGTCCCTGTCCAATTAGGTGGGAAAACTGTGCTCATTGACATAGAGGTCATTAATGCCCAGCTCGATTATAACCTTTTACTCGGCCGCAGTTACATGTACGCCATGAAAGCGGTCGCCTCATCCATTTTTCGCACCATGATGTTCCCCCACGAGGGACGCGTGGTCAAAATCGACCAACTCACATACTATGATCCCAATGCCCCCGCAGCACCCGAAAATGTTCTTCCCATGATTGAACAACCAACTTCTAGTGCAACTACCTCCTTTGTCTCCTCTTTGGGACCAGGACTTTATTCAGATACACCAATGACCTCTACATTCCAGTCCATCCCACCACCGTCACTGGAGACCCAAGTCGCAAACCTCTGTACTCTTTCACAGAATACACAGGCATCCGGTAATCAACCACCATTAATTCCTAGTCACATTGGTGTTACACCCATCCACACCATCCCCTTCCTATTTCCTCCTTCGGGTGTAGTAAGCGCCCCAGTTATGGCTACCCTTAGTCTACCCGGATTAACATTGGGATTACCCGTGTGGTATATTCCGCCTCCCGTTCGACCGCCGACACCAAACGTCATCCTCCAACCGGTACAACCTATTGTTACCACAAATCAACCTCCTCCTGGTGTCGCAATACCTTCATTGTCAATGAAACCTCCTCCTAGCCTCAATATCCCTTCGTCGTCAACGAATCCCCCCCCTCCTATCAAGCCCACTGGGGGCAGAGGTCCACAACCATACACTGCTATACCACCTCCTAAGGCAGTTAAACCCCCACCGGTGTTTCGAGCTCCCCCTAAATGCTCGTTGTGCGATGAGATAGGCCATCCAACTCATCAATGCCCACACTTACCGGCACTCCAAGAGCATATGAATATGTTGGACGATGACATCAGCATCCCAGTAGTTAGATTAGAGCCACCTCTACAGCCTCGCGACAAATCACTGCGCACCAACCATCCTTGTGCTATATGCAGTGTTTACGGCCACTACTCTCACCATTGTCCTGATCTACCTGACTATAGAGCAGCATTGTACGAGTTAAACAACGTCGACTTAGAGATATCTCCTCCCCTCATCGAGGAGATCCACCCCCCGCCATCATCCTCGTCGGAAGAAGTCAATACAATATATATGATTTCAACAACCTTCAAACCAGAACCCCTTGATTTATGGTCTTACTACTTCAATACTGATGAGAAAATTTTGGAGACACTCACTGCACCCGACTACCCTTGGGATGATATGCATCATCGCTCGTACTTCCTCCCGGAAGCATCTACACCCACCGCATCCAACCAACTATCGGTCGAATCGAAAGATTTCATACCCACTAAGGTTGATTGGGTAAGGGACCCCATCCCAGCACTGGATGCCTTTGAAGAAGGGAACATGTCGAACATTTCCCCCACTATACAGATAGACATTTCCACAACACCAGGGAAACCTGAGCTCATCTCACTGGGCGCATCTTGCACTCAAACAGAAACTCAGGCATACAAAAATCTCTTTCAAGAGTTCCGTGATGTCTTTGCCTGGTCCTATACCGAGATGCCTGGTCTCGACCCCGCCATCATTGAACACCACATTGATACATGGCCTGAGGTACCCCCAGTTCGTCAGAAACAATGACCCATTCACCCTTCCAAGCTCCCCGCTGTTAAAGCTGAGGTCGAAAAACTTCGCAAAGCAGGATTCATTTACCCTATTCCGTACACCACTTGGGTGTCCAACCCTGTTCCCGTCAACAAAAAGCAAGGCACCCTTAGAGTATGCACTGACTTCCGAGATTTAAACCACGCTTGTCCAAAAGACAATTTCCCCACGCCATTCATTGACCAACTCATTGATGAGTGTGCGGGCCATGAAGTCCTATCCTTCATGGACGGGTTTTCCGGATATAACCAGATTCACATCCGCAAGGAGGATCAGTACAAGACTGCTTTCACCACCCCATGGGGCACCTTTGCCTATCGCGTCATGCCATTTGGCCTTAAAAATGTTGGTGCCACTTTCCAGCGAGCCATGACCTATTGCTTTCACGACTTGGTCCACATCCTGCGAGTCTATCTTGACGACCTCACAGCTCGTTCCCGAAAACGATCAGACCACCTTAACGACCTCCGGCAAGTTTTCCTGTGTTGTCACAAATATAAAATCCGCTTGAACCCACACAAGTGTGTCTTTTGCGTCTTAGCAGGCCGCTTATTAGGTTTCATTGTCTCCCAAGATGGAATCACTGTCGATCCCCTGAAAGTCAAAGCCATCTTAGAACTTCCGCCTCCTCGCACACTCCGGCAACTCCAAAGTCTACAGGGGCGGTCCAATTTCCTTAGGCGCTTCGTTCCTGACTATGCAACCAAAGTTCACGGTTTCTTACGCTTACTCCGTACCCACGTACCCTTTGTTTGGGATGAGCAAGCAGACAGAGCATTCGAAGACCTCAAGAAATCTCTCCCGCAAGCCCCCTTGATATCCCCACCGGATTTCTCTCAAGAATTCACCCTTTATGTCTCGGCATCCGAATATGCTGTGTCCGGAGTTTTGGTCCAAGAAGATGCCTCACACCGAGAGCATGTGATTTATTACGTCAGCCAGACCTTGTCTGGCCCACCTCTGCATTACCCATATGAGGAAAGATTAGCCCTAGCTGTAGTCTTTTCCGTACAAAAATTGTGACACTACATCCTACTCAGTCATACCACGATCGTGGCCGACTCCAACCCCATGGTCTATCTCCTCACCCAGCGGCTCCTACAAGGTCGTGTTGCTAAATGGGTCATTATCCTCCAGGAATATGACCTCACTTTCAGAACTCCCAAAAGCACTAAAGCCCTTGCGCTCGCTCACCTCATCACGGACCTCCCATCCTCTTCAAAATCACCCGTTATCCAAACGGACTTGATTGACGAGCATATCTTCATCATTTCTTCTGACGACCCTTGGTACGGAGACATTTTGACTTACCTTCGTACGCAAAAATTTCGACCATACATCGATCGTGATGGACGCCGTCGCATACGACACCACGCCCCCCGATACCTCCTGATAGGGGATGTACTTTACCGACGCGGCGTTGATACCATCCTACGCCACTGTCTATCCCATAGTGAAGCAGAACAAGTCCTCAATGATTGTCACAGCGGTGCATGCGGAGGCCATTTCTCCGGCATGGCAACCGCCCAGAAAATCATTCGGGCCGGTTATTTTTTGCCATCATTGTTTACTGATTGCATCACCACAGTCAAGCATTGCCAGAACTGCCAGCTATTTGCCCCCAAAGCAAGAACCCCCCCCCGCCCCCCTTCATCCAGTCATCACCGTTGGACCATTCTGCAAATGGGCCATCGACTTTCTCGACTGCAACCCCACGTCAGCTGGCAGTCACAAACACATCGTTGTGGCTGTAGATTATTTCACCAAGTGGGCAGAATCCATGCCGACTTATAATTGCAAAGCCGACACTGTAGCACGGTTTTTCTTCAACCACGTTATCGCTCGTTTTGGAGTGCCCAAGCAACTAGTCTCTGACCACGGCTCTCACTTCGAAGATGCCGTCTGGAAGGAATTATCAACCATGTTGAAATTTGAACACCATTTCTCTTCCGCTTACTATCCCCAAGGAAACGGCCAAGTCGAAGCGATCAATAAAATTTTGAAGACCATTCTCCAACGTACTGTAGACAAGCACAAATCCAATTGGCACCACATGCTTTTCCCGGCACTATGGGCCTACCGCACCTCAACCAAAACCGCCACCGGTTTTACCCCTTTCCATTTAGTTCACGGTGTCGAATCCGTCCTCCCTATTGAGTGCCAGATCCCAGCCTTACATATCGCCGTTGAGCTCCTACCGGACACTTCCCCGATCGAGCAACGTTTACTACTCCTAGAGCAGGCCGATGAAGATCGGCGCACAGCCATCCAAAACATGGAAGCAGCTAAACAACGATCGAAACTAAGTTACGACAAACGCGTCCACCCAAGAACCTTTTCGGAGGGAGACCTTGTCCTCGCTTACGATCAAGCTCATGACAAAATCGGAAAGGGAAAGTTCGTGTCTATGTGGCAAGGCCCCTACATCATACACACCTGCCTCGGGCAGGGGGCATACATTCTGACTGATTCAGAAGGCAATCCCCTACACAACCCACGCAATGGGTTGTACCTTAAACGATTTTACCCATAGAAAATCTGATGGACACCATCATCCATTTTAGTATAGGCATACTTTCTTTGTTCACAAAAAATTCAAAAAACCTAAATATTTGTTTTTCTCTGCATGACCACAGATGGAGCCTCTTCCACTCTCCTATGTCGGTTTCGCTGATGGTGCAAGCCGTTGGTCTCCCAATCTCGCCTCCGCAGCTTGGGTAATATACTCCCCTTCACACGAGTTAATTCACATTGACGGAGTATGTTTAGGTGCCGCTACCAATAATCAAGCTGAATACGATGCCGTGACCGGTCTCCTGGCCGCTGCTCTCCAAATGAGCATCCGTCACCTCAATGTTTTCTTGGACTCACAGCTCCTAGTTTCCCAGCTCAACAATGATTACCAGGTACGCGATCCCTGTCTTTTCAGAAAATTCCTACGCACTAAACAAATGGTTAGACAGTTTGCATCCATTTCATTCACACATGTCCCAAGACACCTCAATAGTGTAGCAGATAATATGGCCAACAATGTCCTCGACTGGCACACCAGTCACATCATGACATATCCATAAACAAAATGCATCCACGTGCATAATATGTGCCTCCACGGGCATATCTATAAACAAAATGCATCCACGTGCATCACATGTGCCTCCATGGGCATAAAACAAATAACCAAATAATGCATCCACATGCATAACATGTGCCTCCACGGGCATATATAAATCAACAAACATACCGCATCCACGTGCATAACAGGTGCCTCCACGGGCATATACAAAAGATAAAGGTGCATCCACGTGAATACACGACAATATATCCAAATATATATCCACATATATATATAAATCAAATAGTCAACATGTCATAAGTGCCCTCAGCACCCGATATACAAAAAATACATCTGTCATACAAAAAATGCTTCCCCATATGCTCATCAGCATTTGGGGGCAGATACAGTATCGTCTACTCAGCTGGATCCCGAGGATCCTCAGGCTCCTCCTCCGGCTCCTCCTCTGAATCCTCCGCCGCTGGCCCCACCGGGTCATGACGAGCCCGAACTCTCCACTCTGCCGGCCCCGCTGGATCGTCCCGCAGACGTATCCTCCCCTGAGCCGGCCCTGCCGGATCATCCCGTCTATCATCCCTGTGCCTCGCCACGAACACCGCTGTCCTCAATAGGAGCGACTGCCACTCAGGCGGTGCACTGAAACAACCCTGCAAAATACCCCGATCCAGGTCTCTCCAACCATCCTCGGGAAGCCCAGCTAGGATCTCGGCAAAATTCTGTCGGACACCATCTATGGCGTCATCACGAGGGCCAACCCCTCGCCCACGAGCTGCAAATCCTCCACCACGCGGAGGAGGTACAGGTACAGGTGGATGGGCGACCGCCATCGCCCACCCCTGCCGAGCCACGTAGTCAGGCGGTGGCACTGGACCCACATCTGCACAAAGCAAGTAAGCCATCACATACTATACAACAATAATCATCAATGATAAATCATACAGCATATGATATAATATCAAATAAAACACAAACATACCGTCTAAACTCCAGGCCTGTCCTGGGGCACGAGGCATCTCTGGGTCACCTCGGTAATCCATGCCGGCATAGGGATAGTCCTCAATCACCAGAGGCATCTGCTCCCACTGCTGATAAAAATCCTCCGTGAAGTAACCACGGACACCACCGCCGCCACGGGGCATCATCTGCCCCCACCTCATCATATGAGGCTCACTCGGAAGACCAGCACGAATGGGTACCCGTGGCCGCAAGGTCGACACCTGCTCGAAGAAAAAACAGCATAAAAATGAGGCATAACAAAACTCGCCTCCCTCTCTAATGGCCTTGTCCAGATCTCTCCGGACACCAGCCAGGAACATCTGCGCCCAGGCATAATAAGTACCCTGAAGAACGGAATCCACCATCATCGTCTGCCCCCCAGACATACGATGTGGTGCAGCAGCACCCAATATCCGTAGAACGCAAGCCCCAATAGCTCGCATATCCCACTCACGCAGGGATCGCAGACTAATAGAGCTATTTTGTAAAACAGCATCATCAGAACAGAAAGTCTGTAAAAGGTCCTCCATATCTATACCTGGAGGCAACCTCGGCATGATATCACCCACCTCACCCAAGTGAGGCAACCCAGTCAAAAAATAAACATCCGTGAGAGTGATCTCTAACCTCTCACCACCAATGATGAATGCACCCTCTGCCGGCACCCACCACTGCACAAGCCTGTTCAGGAGCCGTCTCACTGAACGTATAGGCGGGATCTGAGCGAACTTTAAAAGTCCGCTCATAGCCAGAGTCTGTCTCACCCCTGCATCAGTCTCAATCCTCAACATAAGATCACCATCGATCTCCCTCTCCCGCCACGAGGACTGAGGTCTCCTCAACATCCTGCCAGGAAAACAGAAGAAATTTTTAGCCCCAGCATAAAAATTTTAGAAAAATCCCATCGCAGCTTTTACACAGAAAGCCGTGATGCCCATCGCGGCTTTTCCACAAAAAGCCGCGATGACCATCGTGGGATCCATGAAAAAACCCGCGATGAACATCGCGGATTTTGGACGGACAGTCGCGATGAACATCGCGACTATCCCCCATGAACTCGCGATGAACATTGCGGGTTCCGACCTCACAGTCACGATGAACATCGCGACTGTGAGCCTAGAACCCGCGCAGTTCATCGCGGGTTCAGCCCCGAAACCCGTGCGGTTCCACGTTGGAGAGTCAACATGGAATTTCGCGGCCTTCGGGGGCACGCCGCCAAACAAAAAAGACATAATTGACAAGGTTAAGGGAAATAGAGTTACCTGCAACTCGCTGAATCGAAAACCAACGGTGAAATCTCCCGGAAATCGAGAAAAAGCTCTGACAGCTCTATCAAACTCGCACATAACAATGACAAGTCATTTGGGCCCCACCCCCTATTTATAGAAATTCCACCAATTTGCCAACAACCATTGCGGTATCATATGAAGTCCATTTCTCAAACCGTTGGTACCGTTGGAATCAGCACCGCGAGAACTTCATACAGGTTCCTTCCTTTTTCCGTTTTCACGGGGTCCATTTTTTGACCATTTTTTGGCCTCTCTAGTGGCCTCGATTTGCGTGCCACATCGGTCGTTCTCCGTTTTGGACGTGCCTTATATCACCGGATTCAGTTTTCCGCACTCGTGATGACGCTTGAGATCATTTCTCGCTGTCACGTCCTGATTTTCAGGGCATTTTTTCCATGCCCCCGTGTCAGCTCGGTTCGCGTGCCACATCTGCCGTTCTCCATTTTGGGCGTGCCTTATATCACCGGATTCAGTTTTCCGCGCTCGTGATGACGCTTGAGATCATTTCTCGCTGTCACGTCCCGATTTTCAGGGCATTTTTTCATGCCCCCGTGTCACCTCGATTTACGTGCCACATCGGCTGTTCTCAGTTTGGGGCATGCCTTATATCATCGGATCCAGTTTTCCACGCTTGTGATGATGCTTGAGATCATTTCTCGCTCTCACCTTTCAATTTTTTGGCCATTTCTTCCATGCTCCCTCATCACCTCGGTTTGCGTGCCACATCGGCCGTTCGCCGTGTCCGACAATCTTTATGTCACTGGATCCAGTTTTCCGCACTGATGACGATGCTTGAGACCTTTTCTCACCCTCATCAACCCATTTTTGTTCGGTATAATTTTATCCCTTTTTCGGGCCGAGCAACCCCTTTGACGAAAAAGGCACTTAGGGAGTTTCTGTTAAGCTCTTTTCTGACTCCGAAAACAATGAAAAGATCGCTGAGCAATCTTGCTTCCTTTCATGCTCGCTAAACGTATCTGAAAGGGCGTCTACCTGGTATAAGTTTACCCCTTTTCCGGACCGCGTAGACTAATTACGAAAAAGGTATACTCTAGTCACATCGGCTAGAAGAGTACTCCATCCGCATCATTTTATGCTTTTTCGGGCCTTGGAGACTAAACTAACGAAAAAGAAACACCAATAGAGTCCACTTACCGCTTTCAGACTCTCTAAACATGAAATCAACTATGAGCATGAGCCGTCCTGGGCTCGCAAAATCCATAGGACCGTACCATTTCAGAGCACACTTTTATCCCTTCTTGGAGCTCATCAAAACTACGAAGAAGGAATCAATGGTGCCTCTTGGCGCCACAACAGATCATGTCTACTCACATAGCAGCTTCCCCATTCTGGTCGCCTTTGTTCAGAGTATTCTGCAGTATGTCACTCTAAAACTCCCTTGAAAGCTACCATCAGCTTCACCCCCCCCGGAGTCAGTACATACCCTTCAGTCCCTAAAAAAGCTATGATCCATACACCTACAAGTCAGTTCCATCCGCTGCCAGGTCAACCATGTCATCATGCTCTGAACAAAGGAAGTTTGAGTCTACCCATTTTTGACCCATTAATTTCCCGTTCCCACAAGTATGTCAGTCCTACCATCAGTACTACAACACTTCAGTTTTACACCTCGTGCTCCTATCAAGGAAACATCATTGCCTTGTTAGTTGCTGGTCTCCCTCTGTCGACGACAACAACATTGATTCCAGAGGATAGACCTAGAGGTCCCTGTGTCTTGGACTCATTACCATTTATGATGAGTGCCTACGAATCATTTCGAGAGGAATACTTAGTGCCTCTCCGAATGGTTGTTTCTCACATGCTCGACTTCAACACCTTGATCGCATCGTTGAGACTCGCACAGGGTATTGGTCCGTTCAGTTATTAGTCGAAGACCCCGGATACCACCTGACTCCTCCACATTTGAGAGTCTACCTATGGATACAACCAGTTACATTTTTTCTATAGATATCCGGGTTGCGTACGGCGACAGTATTCAGATGTACCCCAGTTTTATACTCCCTCGAGTATACAGATACAAATACTTCCCAGAGATGGCTCACAGTCATTGAGTCCATACAAATGATTGAACACCTTCAGTTTCAACAGTTATTCCAGTGTATCAGTTATTGAGATAAGCCATGATCACGAGTATATCCCACAATAATGTCCCCTCTGGACCATTATGATGTACCAGTATATTTCTTTACGTATTAGATCCCCCTTCTTGGGACTAATTGTTTTGTATATGTCTTGATACGAGCATGGGAATGCCCGCCTCGTCCTTCATCAGAGATTATACCTCATTCATATTGAGGCCATGTAATATTTTTTGTTTTTTGCAGCTTCCAAGGGCCGTGGCTCCAGTCTCCAACCGGTCTCTTCTCTCCCCTAAACCCCAGAAAAAAGGACAAAGAACTATGATGTCTATCGGCCATACGATGAGCTCCTGCCCTCACACATCAGGGAGCAATCTGTTAACACCTAAAAAGTGCTCACTAGCTCATTCCCTTATTCACATGACCCATTTGTCCACTTTTCCACCATCTGAGCCCCTGAAACCAACAAAAGGTCACCAAAAGACCTTAGTACACCCCTTTTTCCATTAAAAAAGAGTATTTTTCCAAGAAAATCATAAAAAACCCTAAAAAAGGGTCCAAATTCCCAAAAATATTAAAAAGGGAATTAAAATATTATTTTTATTCAAAAAAGGAAAAAGGAGGGAAAAGTACCTAAACCATGTTGGTCAATACTATTTGGTTTCCACAAAACCACAAATGGTATTCCCCACCACCAGAACCTATAAAAAGGTGGTAGGGGCTCCTCATTTCATATCCATCCATTATCTCATCCTTATGCTGCTGAAATCTCCCTTGAGCATTTTAGCCATTGCAAACCACATTGGAGAAGAGACCATTGGAGATTGGAGTTGCTCATCCTTGGAGCCATTCAACCTCATCATTAGAGGTATTGATTCCGCAAGCACTTGCTTGCCCCATTCTTTCAATACAAATTCATTATTTTACATTATCTTGTTCTTGATTTTAAATTATTTTTGTTATTTGCTTAATATCTTTGCATAGATCCATGGTTAGTCTTGTTTAATTAGTTTATTGTTATTTATTTCCATTGAAACTGCTGCTACTAGTTAGCAGGTGCCCATAGCACTAAGCCTGGTTGCAAAACCGGGCCAACACTTATCCAGAGTACGATATTATTAAAGAATTGAAAACTATTTGTATTAAGATCCCTTTATTGCAAGACATTAAGGATATCCCAATCTATAGCAAGGTAATAAAGGATCTATGTATTAAGAGACCAAGGAGAAAACAAAAGACCCTCCAGCGATTCATGTAATAGGAGAAATATCAGATTGCATAGAAAACCAACCTAGAATACCAAAGTATTCAAAACCAAGAAATCCTGTGGTGACTGTTATCATCGATAACACCACCATAGGAAACAAACTTATTGATCTAGGAGGTGTTATCAATTTGATGAATACCACAGTTTTAGAAACTGTCAATTTAGGCCCATTCCTCCACCCTATCCCAACAATGCTAGAATTAGTAGATCGCACTATGGTGAAACTTGCTGGGATCTTAGATGACATCATTGTATCAGTAGCTTCATGGGAATATCCCGTGGACTTCATGGTAATCGAATCAAAAGACCCTTCCAAAGTTCACCCCATTATTCTGGGAAGACCTTGGTTGGATACTACCAATGCATTTATAGGATGTAGGGATGGAGAGATGATTATCTCTGATGGGTTATTTACAAGAAAAATAGCTTTAAACCCACAAGCTCAGCTAATAGTCAAAAACCTATTCCAGTTAGATTGTCCTTTCGGTGATGAGAACTTGGAAGAACTCTCCCTTGTTAGTGATTTCTCTTGGCCACTTCAAGAACAGAACACCGATAATGTGTTGAATCAATTTATCTCTTCCACAACATGTATAGACTTTCCTCAGTCTTTTTCCCAACTTGACCAAATCTTTGGGGACTAATTCCAAGAAAATATGATTCTCTCAACATTTACAAGTACACCCGGTATCTTCGCAATCAAAGAACATTTAGGACCTATACCATACTGTGTGAGGTCAGTCCCAATAAGTTTCTACATATAAATGCAGGATTAGATGAGAGTCAGCAAAAACAATTACTGAAAGTTCTCAAGAGTCAAACTGGAGCAGTTGCATGGGAATATATTGATATGACAGGTATACACCGAAATACCTGTATTCACCACATTTACATAGACTTGAACATACCTCCTGTCAGGCAGCCCTAGAGAAGAATGAACCCAACACTAAAGGATATAGTAAAAGATGAACTACAAAAAATCCTTAACGCTGGATTCATCTACCCAATTTCTAATAGTAAATGGGTGTCTCCTCTGGTGGTAGTTCCGAAGAAAGTCATAGGGAAATGGAGTATCTGTGTCAACTTTTGAGAACTAAACAAGGCCACTCTTAAAGACTACTTCCCTTTTCCTTTCATTGATCAGGTGTTAGACACCTTATTAGAGAAACAATATTTCTCATTCCTTGATGGGTATAGTGGATACAATAAAATATTGATAGCACTTGAGGATCAAGACAAGACAACCTTCACTTGCTCTTGGGGGACATATGCCTACCGATTGTTACCATTTGGCCTATGTAATGCATCTGCTACTTTCTAGTGTGTAGTCCTAGGAATCTTTGTTGATCTCATACATGATTGTGTAGAAGTCTATATGGATGATTTTACAGTTTATGGTAATACCTTCCAAGAGGCCCTTGATAACCTCGAAACAGTTCTTATTCGGTGCCAAGAAATGAACTTAGCTCTTAGTCATGAAAAATGTAAGATGTGAATGACCGAGGGCATAGTTTTGGGACATCATGTCTCTCTTCAAGGTATCAAGGTGGATCCCACCAAGATAGAAATAATTGTTAATCTTCCTCCTCCAAAAATTACGAAGGAAGTGAGAAGCGTTCTTGGCCATGCCAGCTATTATAGACGTTTCATTGAAAATTTCACTAAAATAGCCGCAGCTATGCTCAAACTACTCATGAAAGACATAGAATTTCAATGGACCAAACCTTGTCAACAAGCCTTCGAAACTTTGAAGGCAAAACTATTAGTGGCACCAGTTCTTAGGGGACCTAACTGGTCCCTCCCCTTCCATATATCTACTAATGCTTCTAATATAGCTATAGGTGCAGTCTTGGGTCAAAAAGAAGGAAAGGCATCACATGCCATATACTTTGCTACTAAAAATTTGACTCCTGCAGAATCAAAATACATTGTTACTGAAAAAGAGTTTCTAGCAGTAGTCTATTCCATCAACAAATTTCATCATTATGTCACAGGATATGAAATTTTTATACACACTGACCACTCCACCATCATATTTTTGATGAATAAACCAATCACTAATGACAGGGTGACTCGGTGGCTTCTTTTATTACAAGAATTCAACATCACCATTGTTGATCATCCTGGTCGAGAGAATGTAGTAGCTGATTTTCTCTCTCGAATTCAAATTGATGATAATTCTAGCCCTATCGATGATAGCTTTCCAGATGAACATTTATTCGCTCTATCTGTTCGAACCCCATGGTTTGCAGACATAGCCAATTATTTAGCAACTGGAAAGCTACCTAACCATCTCTCTTGACTTGAGAAACGTAGGATCATAGTTCAAAGTTCCAATTATTCTTGGGTAGATAATGATCTCTTTCGTACTGGTCCTGATCTTATTATTAGACGATGTGTACAAGAGGATGAGATGGCGGAGATCCTTCATGCATGTCATGGTGGACCCTGTGGTGGGAATTTTTATGATAAGAGGACATCATACAAAGTATTGCACTCTGGGTATTATTGTCCAAGCATATTCAAATATGCTGCCAAGTATGTCAAGGGGTGTGACAGTTGCCAAAGAGTGGGTAGAACTACGCCATTTGATGAGATGCATTTGCAACCCCAAGTTATGATTGAACCATTTGAAAAATGGGCTTTAGATTTCATTGGACCAATTTCCCCTATGTCTCATAAGAAGAAGTACATCCTAGTATGTACAGATTATGTCACCAAGTGGATAGAAGCCAAAGCTCTATTCCGAGCCACAGAAACATCAGTGGTAGAGTTTATATATGAAGAAATATTTACCTGATTTGGTGTACCTAGGAAAATTATAACCGATCAAGGATCTCAGTTTACCTCCAAATTAATGAAAGATTTTATTGACAAATATGGTATTAGACATTGCGAATCTTCACCATATCACCTGCAAGCCAATGGTCAGGTGGAATCCACCAACAAAAGTATTAGAAGCCATCCTGACTAAAACTATACATTTACACCACAACGATTGGGCAGATAGCATTCCTGAAGCTCTCTGCACTTATAGAATAACTTGGAGGAACACCAATAACCACACACCTTATGAGCTTGTTTATGGTAAACAAGTTCTTCTACCTATTGAATTTCAAGTTAAAACCTTTTGTATGGCTGCACAATTAGGGATAAATCTAGAAGAAGCACAAAGACAACGAATCCTGTAAATAAATGAATTAGACGAAATTAGGCAAGATGTTATTCAACGCACAATCTTAATACAAAACCAACGCAAAAAGTGGCATGATAGATACATTAAACAAAAACAATTCAAAACTGGAGACTCGGCATTACTTTTCGATTCAAGGTATAAACAATTTAAAGGTAAATTAACTACTCGTTGGATGGGTCCATATGAAATTGTTACAGCTTTTGATAATAGATCCGTTAAAATTAAGACAATTGATGATTCTCAAATTTCCTTTGTTCTAAATGGTCATAGACTTAGACCTTATCATCAACCAATATCTAAACAAGATTTTGTGCAGAATTCCTTACAACAGGAGGAAATGGAGCCGGTAGAAGAAAAAGTCATTCCTCCTCCTCCTAGTCCTTGAAATATTTTGGGTTATTTTCTTTGTATATATGTAAATATGTTTTCGATTTTCAATAATAAAGGGTCATTTCTAACAACTGGTTGCATTTTTTACAGGAAATTTATTATGATCAGTTCATAAAAAAAATTCAATCAAAATAGGAAGACTTTTTTTCCTCTCGCTAATTTTGAAAATTTTACATATCTTTCCTTGTACCTATGTTTTTGTTTTGAATAAATTTGAATCATCTGACAAGTGGCTTTTCAGCTTAATTACAAGAACTCTATCTTTTTTAATTAGCTCATGCAATATTATGCGAAAAGGGAAGTGCTCCAAAAAGAAATACTTATAGTTCTCCTTCTCTTTCGGTTATTGTTGAAAATTGAAAATTTACAGTGAAAGGATAAAGCATTCTTTATATCATTTGTAACTGCTTTCTTTTATGATTCTGCATATGGTATTTGATTCAGACATGCACAGATCTGATTTATCATTAGAATAGTTGCTTAAAAGACCTACTTCAATTATTATGATCTCCACAAAACTCTATCTTACACCTATGGACTGCTAGTTCTTCCTGGATTCATTACCAAAACTTGTCTCTTAAA
Organism: Larix kaempferi; assembly: GCA_027924585.1. Classification (NCBI taxonomy): domain Eukaryota; kingdom Viridiplantae; phylum Streptophyta; class Pinopsida; order Pinales; family Pinaceae; genus Larix; species Larix kaempferi. The sequence goes on from BSBM01001344.1 coordinate 2,629,797, forward strand.
GCACCTTTAAAAGGTAGCCTAAAAGTGAGTGATATTTTCTATTTTGTGGGGAACATTACTGATCTTTTATGAAGAGGATGTATTGAGAAGTCAAAGAATAGCTTTAGGTTATTATCTTTTGACATGACCTATAATTTTGGCCATTATAAATAAAGTTACTCATAAGGTTCATGCTAAAAATTTGAATTATGTTTTTAATAGACTTAGCACACTCTAAGTGCCAACCGGCTTCCTTACAAAATATATATATATCATTATACGAAGCAAACCTACTGGGGTACTAAACAGTCTCGTTGGAAGCGGGTCCATGTTAAGTAAGATCTTAAATAAGGAAGCTCGGTAAATGCAAGTAAACCCGTCAGGGTACTAAATAGGCTCACTGGTATAGGGGCTATGCTTGCATGGTACCAAGATAAACCTGTCGGGGTACTGAACAAGCCTACTAGCAGCGGGTCAATATTGGGTAAACGAGGTTTGGTTAATGCATTGTTATTCACATGGCTCATAAAAACCTGAGTATACAAACATATGTTTGGGACGATTATTTATACTGTCATTAGATAATGGCTATAAGTTGGACTTGGACCCTGTCATCTAATTCAAACAAATACCTAGGATATGACTATCCTAGAAATGGGACCCATAATTATAGTAGATCTCACAAACTTTACGGTCAACCTTATCTATATTCTTTGGATGACAAGATATCTTTACAATGAGTCACGAATGACTTGTTTTCCTATGGCATTTTGTTTTTCGTATCTCTTATACTATTATTCTTCACATGGTATTCTTAAGCACTGTTGTATTCTTTTTTATGAGTGTACATATCTGAATCATTTACATTTAATAGTTAATATTTCATTTTCTTATGAAAATTATCACAGTATTTTAGAAGCTATCGGTAAGACTTTCAATTGAAATTTTTAATATTAATCATTTTCTTTGATGGCTTGAGGACATGCCATATCTTTGGTTTGGGGGAGGATTATAATTGTTTTAGAACTATTATTTTTAGTTTTTTTACTTTCTGAATATTTATGAAAAGTTTATTTATCTCTAATAAAATGATAGGTGTTCGTAGGTTAATGCAAAAAAGCAGAAAGACAATTGTTCTAATGAAATGACAAATACAAAGGACGTGACTTAAAGTTCCAGAAAGCAAAGTTTACAACATATTTTATGCACTAACAGCCTCAGAAATGCTTTGCAAAAACAGTTTTAGTCAGCATCAACAATAAGAGCTTGTATGAGACAAAATTCTGTATGAAAGGATGAATGACGGGTCGAATGTCGATCCAAATAAGGTGACGAACGAGGCAAAGAAACAATGTTTTGAATGGAGTGTTGAATAAAACTATAGCTTGTATAAATATTAATAAGTGTGCCAAGATATTTGAAATTTTGATTACCAATGATGACAGGGATCAATCAAACATTAATTCCATACATGGTCTCATTCCCTTACCCATCGTGTCTTTGTTAAAATGAATTAATCATGTATCATTACGATCTTTAGAATCATTGCATGACCGCCATGGTCTTAACTGTCATACGATCTGTTAGCATTTGGATCGAATCATCATGATCTCCCCACATGTAATCTATCCCATTACTTGAATTTCATTCAACCTGTCCAAAGCTCAGCTTTGGACATGGTTGAATATACTATAAACCACACATATTTACTGGATTCACGCACTTCTATGCTGGCACTTGACTCAAGATCTTCGAATGACAAGTGTGATCTTTTAATCATGTTAAGTCCTCGTCCAATGTCATTCAAACATTCAAATGGACCTTAGTTTAAACTGATGATCGCGTGAGTTTTGCCTCAGTCTATTCGCTCTCCATCTTTTTGATGAGCCGTGTCCTTTGCAATTTCTTGCACCCCCTATACCTATCTATTTGCATCCCCCGTCCTCTGTCAACAATGCCAATCCATTACGATCCTAGTAGCTATCAGGACCTCCTCCGCATTCCTAAATTCAAATCCTATCGAGAAGTGTTTTTGCAAGCATGTTGGGGTCCATTTCTCTGCCTTCTCCAAGGCCACAACCGTGAAATTTCATTATTGTTCGCTAAAGGTTTTGACAGAAAGATGACCAAAGTTGGCCATCTGACTTTCTCCGTGATAGAAGAATCCATCGTGTTGGCTATGAAGCTCCCTAGAGAGGGTGCCCAGTGGCATAAGCACCTCTTCCTTCCACGGAAGGCTCACGAATTTGCCCTGAAGGCCAATTTTCAACATGTTACTGGTACCAAAGGATACCATAGAGAATGGGTCAAGCCAGAATACTTAGATCCTTTCACTATCATCATTCATTTAATTACTTGTGAGGGTAAGTATACCATCTTTAAAGCCTGCCATTTTAGATTGCTTGCACATTTTGTCAACAGTTAGACCCTCAACTTTCCATTTTATTTCTTGAAGAGTTTGGAGAAGATGTCCAGTCAAGTTAGAAAAAATACTGTTAATCCCTCTGGTAGCCTGTACCACCATTGAATTATTAAACTCCTGATCATTCACCAGTTATAAAAGAGAGGGAAAACTTGGGATCGTTTTGTTTTTGAAATACTAAACCCTCATTTGATTGAGAAGTCTACTGTCAAATCCTCTCCCTCTCAAAAACATTGTTTCCAATCCGGTATTGGTGAGCCTACCCAATCCTCTACGCAAGCAGAACGAGACACTAAGCGTGTGCGATTTGATGAGGATCCCTCAGGTGATGTGCACTTGTCCAGTCATCGCCTTCTCCTGAACTTGTTGATGTATTTGTAACTTTGAAAGATATTCTTCTATGTATTACATTTGTACTTTATTGTATATCCCACAGAGATGTATTATTCCTCTAATTGGAAGTGTCATCATGTGCATCGACAAGTGTCGTCATTTGTATTGATGGGTTATTAGACCACCAGTGTGGGGTCGGCCCTGGTTAGCACATGTGGTTGGGTTATTAGGCTTGATTAACAAGTCGGCCCCAGTGGATTATTGGCAGCTCAAGTTAGTGTATTAATAGAGAGGTTGTGTCTCTCATTTAGATGATTCACTCACTTCTCAAGCTCGCATAGCGAAGAGAGAAAGTGGCGCACAAGTGAAGGAGGAGGAGAATTTGCTAGAGACATCTTATTGCGTTTGATCCTTGTGATCTTGTATTGTGGCTTATCTTATCTACGAGGAAGTTGCGGGGTTTTTCATCTTCTTGGTTTTCCCCAGTGAAACTCTGTGTCTCTTGTGTGATTTTTTTTGTGTATATGATTGATATGCTGTAGACATATGTTGTACATGTTATTCTCATAGAGATCCTTATGATAATGGAATGAAATTATCGGAAAATTAACATGGTATCAAAGCTGACCTAAGAAGAAGGCACTGTGCAGCTGTAGAAGCTAGGGATTTTTAATATTTGGGTTTCTCTTCACAGATAATCAAAGGCAGAAGGCTATATTGACTCTCCTTGGAGGGTGCATCTTTCTATCGAGACAGAATTCAATTCTGAGCATTTTTAGTTTTGACCCTCAAAATTAGGGTTTCCACAAAAATAGGAATTTCTGAAATCTAAGGACATAGCAGGAAGCTCCTTGGAAAAATCGAAGTTTATAGATTTGGATCGAACTTTTTGGTTGGGTGAAGATCTGGGAAACTCAAACCCTAATTCAAGGTCCTCCCTAGTGAATCCAGGAGATTGAAAAGCATTTTTGAAAGGTGAAACTTTCCAATTTTCAATTTCTAAGTATACCAGGATGATTAGCTCATCAAGGCGCATCTTTCTATCCTTTCAGAATTTTGAACTTCACATTTTGAATTTTTAGGGTTTCTCTGACAAACCCTAATCCAGCTCCAGATCCAGTTTTCAGCAAATGAAGTGGTAAGACCTAAATATTTTATATTTCCATTTGAAGTACTCTTTAAGATGTCTCACCACACCAAGCTTGAGGATAAGCTTGAAGGGGCTGATAACTTCTGAGCATGGAAGTATAGGATTGGGTTAATCCTAGAAGTGAATGAGTTGGACAACTACATAAAGGAAGAGGTTCCAGTTCTAGAAGAAGAAGAGGCTAAGACCTTACACAAGAAGAACCTGGTCAAGGCTAAGAGAATCATTGCTGATTCTATAAAAGAACATCTCATACCCCATGTGTCTTCCCTAAAGACACCTAAGGAGATGTTTGACTCCTTGACCAAGTTGTTTGAAGGAAAGAACATAAATTGAAAGATGACTCTGCGGAACCAATTGAATGGGGTAAAGATTTAGAATGGAGAGACCATTCAATCCTACTTTTCCAAGGTCTCCCAAATAAAGGAACAACTTGAAGCTGTGGATGAAGTAGTGGAGAATGGTGAAATTGTAATGACCACATTGAATGTCCTACCTAGGTCATGGGACTCCTTCATCCAAGGAATTTGTGCAAGAAGAAAATTGGTCTCCTTCAGTAGACTATGGGAGGAGTGTTCTCAAGAAGAGGCCAGGCTTGTGGCTCAAGAAGAAAAGATGGGAAATGAAGATCAATCTCTCACAGTACACACCAAGAATGGAAAGTTCAAGAGGGAGCATTCTCATCCCAAGAAACCTTCTCACCACTATAAAAATAGGAAACATATAAGATGTTTTACATGTAATGAGAAGGGACACTTTTCCTCAAATTGTCCCAAGAACAAGAAGGACAACAACAACAACTTCAACAACAAGAAGAAGGGAAATAAAAGAAAATATCATGCTCATGCTGTTGAGGATGATGAACCTCCCAAGAAGAAGGCTAGAGCAGAAAGTCATGACTCATCTAGTGAAGATGAATATGTTCTATTATATGCACTCATAGGTACTATCTCTCATGGATGTAATGATTGGATTATTGATAGTGGGGCTTCTAAACACATGACTAGGTTTAAATAATCTTTTGCAAATTTATCTGAACATGAGTCACGCCATAAGGTGAAACTTGGGGATGACTATCAATATCCTATCAAAGGAAGTGATGAAGCCTCCTACATAATAGACTCTGGGAAGTCTTTGAAAATGAAATATGTTCTATATGTACCTGGAATCAAGAAGAATCTTCTCTCCATATCATCCTTGGATGCAAAGGGAATGAGAGTTGCATTTGTGGATGGCCAAGTACTCATGTGGCCAAAGGGTAAGACCATAGATGATGCAGTAGTGATTGGAGAGCAAGAGGGAGGATTGTGTGAATTGAAAGGACAACCTGAACATGCCATGCTACATGAGTCCATGGAGCCAAGTGAAAATTGGCATAGAAGGCTTGCACATATGCACTATAGAGCACCTCCAATTGCAAGCAAAGCTATGGAAGGTCTTCCTGAAATCCAGCCAAAGCATGAAGTTGTTTGCAAAGGATGTGCAAAAGGTAAGAATACAAAGAAGGCATTTCCAAGCCGTGAAAGCAAAGCAAAAGGAATCTTGGAGATTATCCACTCCATTGTATGTGGACCAATGTCTTCCAGTTCTTTAAGTGGGTATGTATACTATGTTTCCTTCAGTGATGATTTCTCTAGGAAGACTTGGGTTTATTTCTTAAAAAATAAAGATGAAGTGTTTGACAAGTTCAAGGAATTCAAAGCCTTGATAGAAAATCAAACTGATAAGAAGATCAAGACCTTCAAATCAGACAATGGAAGAGAATTCACTTCAGGTGATTTCAAGAAGTTATGCAGTGATTCAGGGATTAAGAGGGAGTTGAATGCTCCCTACAATCCACAACAAAATAGAGTTGCAAAAGGGAAGAATAGAAATCTCATGGAAGCAGCACGGGGAATGCTTCATGATCAAGATCTTCCTATGCATCTATGGGCAGAAGCAGCCAGGATAGTTGTATATGTTCAGAACATAACACCTCACAAGATACTTGACAACAAGACACCAGAATAAGTCTTCTCTGGTAAGAAACCAGAAGTTAACCATCTCAGAATATTTGGCTGCCCTATATACACACACATTCCAAAAGAAAAGAAGACAAAACTAGATCCTTCAGGAAAGAAGGGTATCTTTGTGGGTTACAGTGAAATCTTGAAGGCTTACAGAATATACTTTCCAGGGTTCAAGAAGATTGACATCAGCAGGGATGTAACATTTGATGAATACTCAGCATACATCAAATCAAGGAAGACACATGTTGATGACCATTAAGAACCAAAGGAAACCAGATTTCAAGACACCACTATGAATGAAGCAATTCCAGAAGTAGACCGTGAAATTGAAGATCCACAAGAACTTATAGATCGACCTCATGAGAAGAACTCTCACAAGAGGAAACCTACATGGGCTAGAGAGCTCAATGAAGATGCAGAAAGGTATGGTGTTCCAAAAGAAGAACACAAACAAAGGAAGAGGACTAGATCACATACATGTTATGTTGCCTTACTCTATGACATTATGAACAAATAACCCTCCAGTTATGAAGAGGCAGCAGAAAGGAAAGAATGGAAGGATGCCATGGTTAAGAGTACCAAGCGATCATGAAGAATGATGTTTGGGATGTGGTCCCAAGACCTGAAGGGAAGTCAGTGGTGACTTCCAAATGGATCTATAAGATCAAGCATGTTGTAGATGATAGCATAGAGAAATACAAAGCGAGGTTTGTAGCTCGTGGCTTTTCCTAGAAAGAGGGAATAGATTATGAAGAAACTTTTGCTCCTGTAGCCAGATACACTTCCATCAGAATAGTACTTGCTTTGGCTACAGTGATGAAATGGAAGATACACCAGATGGATGTCAAGACAACCTTCTTGAATGGTGTAGTCAAAGAGGAAGTGTATGTGGAGCAGCCACTTGGTTTTGAGACACATGACAGAGAGTCAAATGTATGTCGGTTGAAGAAAGCCTTGTATCGCTTGAAGCAAGCTCCTAGAACTTGGTATGGTAGGATGAATAGTTTTCTATCCAGTTTGGGCTTTACCAAGAGTAAAGCAGATTCCAACCTTTACTACAAAGTTGAGGAAGGAAATCCTGTGATACTACTCCTATATGTGGATGACCTGTTTGTTATAGGAGAGGATGGGTTGATTGGCGACACCAAGAGGAAGCTTGCTGCCGAGTTTGAGTTGAAGGACTTAGGGATAATGCACTACTTTCTAGGCATGGAGGTGTGGCAGAGTGCAGATGGGATCTTCCTTGGACAAGCGAAGTATGCAGTAGAAATCCTAAAGAGGTTCGGGATGATGGACTGAAAGGCCATGGCAAAACCCATGGCATCAAACCTGAAGATTTTGTGTGATGCTTCATCTATGCCAGTTGATATCACTGTGTATCGTCAGATGATTGGGTCCTTGATGTACCTGCGAACACAAGACCAAATATTTTCTTTGTGGTGAACACATTGAACCAGTTCCTGACGGATCCTAGAGGTGTTCACCTAGTTGTTGTAAAGCATATTCTGAGGTTCCTGAAGGGTATGGTTGATTATGGGCTCAAGTATGATGCAAATCAAAAATTTAACCTAGACGGTTATGTTGATTCAGATTGGGTAGGAAGTGCTTTAGATAGGAAGAGCACTTCAGGGTGTTTCTTTAGTATGTGATCAGGTGTGATCTCTTGGTTTAGCAGGAAGCAGTCCTATGTAGCACTAAGTACAACCAAAGCAGAGTATGTTGCAGCTTGTTCGGCTAGTTGTAAGGCAGTATGGCTGAGGAATCTATTGTCTGAGTTATTTGATCTCCTGTTGGATGCTACTGGTATCTATTGTGACAACCAGAGTTGTGTGAAGCTGTCTAAGAACCCAGTGTTCCATGACAGGTCGAAGCACATTGAGATCAAATATCACTATATCAGGGATATGGTGCAGAGAGGAGCAGTGAAGCCCCTGTATGTTTTGATAGATGAGTAGGTTGCAAATGTGTTGATGAAACCACTAGCCAGAGTCAAGTTTGAGTACTTCAAAGAAGGCTTGGTGTTCTTCAGATTGAAGATACTTCAAGGAAGAAGTGATGGGACACATTTGCAGAAGCCATTCCAAGCACGGTGAGAGAAGGATCCTTCCCATGGTTGTGGATGTAAGCGTTGTGTGATGAGCATCAAGATGATGCTCCAACTGCTGCTTGGTATGATTAGTTGTATGATGTATGTGTATATGCATCGGTTTGATGCTTGGTATGATCAGTTGGATCATGTATATGTATACGCATCGGTTGGATGCTTGGTATGATCAGTTGGATCATGTATATGTATATATATCAGGTAGATACTTGGTATGCATCAGGTGGATGCATTGTATGATCAGGATGATCATGGATCATGAGCTTCAGGATGTTGCCCCAAATGATGTGCATCAGGACGATGCAGTGATGATGATCAGGATGATCATGTGTGATGAGTGTCAGGACGATGCTATGATGATGATATGCATTAGGATGATGCTATGATGATGATCTGGATGATCATATGAGATGATATGTATCAGATGGATACATTACATAATAAGTTGGATTATGTGTGATGAGTTCCGAAGACACAGATGCACATGAGCTTTTTGAACATGGTTGTAGATGTGTTCTCCCATGGTTGCGATGTAATTGCTGGGCTTTTTTGACATGGTGGAAGATGTGTTCTCCCATGGTCATGATGTAATTTCCGGAGCCATTCTCACATGGTGGTAGATGTGTTCTCCCATGGTGTAGATGTAAGGGCTGGAGCCATTCTCACATGGTGGTAGATGTGTTCTCCCATGGTGCAGATGTAAGGGCTAGGGCCATTCGAGCATGGTTGTAGATGTGTTCTCCCATGGCTGCGATATAAGTGCTGGGCCATTAGAGCATGGTTGTATATTTTTTCTCCCATGGCTACGATATAAGTGCTATTCCATTCTCACATAGTTGAAGTGTGTCTTCCCATGGCATAGATGTAAGTGCCGAGCCTTTCATGGATGGTTGAAATGTTTCTTCCCATGCCAGTGAATGTAAGTGCTGTGTGATGTGCATCTGGGTTGTGCTTCGTGAACAATGTTATGATCAGTGTGATCATGAGTATCAGGATGATACTCTGTGGCCGTGGACAGGTTGTGTAGTGGCATGTAAAATATCCTGGGATATCTGATAGGTTGAGTTGTGTGCTCGTAATCAGTCCTGGGATGCTCTTTCAAGGTTTTGTTGACTCACGTAATAAGTCCTGAGGATTCCACAGTATGGCCAGTGATAATGAAGACCTATAGGTGGTGGGTCGACATCCAGCATGAAAAAGGGTTGGCTCTACAGAACTTCCTATGACGAGCATATTTCAGAAGATAGCCCAGTGATCGAGATGTTGAGTATAGCAGCGATGATGATGATGCTCCATGATCCAGTGATGTTGATCCAGCTCCAGAATTGAAGACTTGTGCCAATATGTATTGAGAACCTATGACGAAAGATTACCTTTGTAGTTAAGAGGAAGTGTTGATGTATTTGTAACTTTGGAAGATATTCTTCTATGTATTACATTTGTACTTTATTGCATATCCCACAGAGATGTATTATTCCTATGATTGGAAGTGTCGTCATGTGCATCGACAAGTGTCGTCATTTGTATTGACGGGTTATTAAACAACCAGTGTGGGGTCAGCCTTGGTTAGCACATGTGGTTGGGTTATTAGGCTTGATTAGCAAGTCGGCCCCAGTGGATTTATTGGTAGGTTAAGTCAGTGTATAAATAGAGAGGTTGTGTCTCTCATTTAGATCATTCACTCACTTCTCAAGCTCGCATAGCTAAGAGAGAAAGTGGTGCACAAGTGAAGGAGGAGGAGCATCTGCTAGAGACATCTTATTGGGTTTGATCCTTGTGATCTTGTATTGTGGCTTATTTTATCTCTCAAGAAGTTGCAGGGTTTTTCACCTTCTTGGTTTTCCCCGGTGAAACTTTATGTCTCTTGTGTGATTTTTTTTGTGTCTATGATTGATATGTTATACATGTTATTCTCTTAGAGATCCTTATGATAATGGAATGAAATTATAGGAAATTAACAGAACTTACCCTTGGTGACCCTATTTCGGTACCTCCACTCTTTTCAGTACCTACTAAATCCACGGGAACGGATTGTGACTAGTCTGTCGACCAGTATTTCATTTAGACTGTCGTTCATCCATTGCATTCAAACGTCCAGTCAGACGACCATAACCTTGAAACACCTCTCCTCAAATTAGCTAATGTATTTGCTCGAATGAGTGAAGCCTCTACTACTGAAAGTCCTCCTGCACACAACGAGGACATAGTTCTTGAGGACCATATTGACAATCTTGAAACATTTCCAAGAGATTCTAGTTCCCCAAAGAGTCCTAAACATCATAGGGAATAGCCCATTCTGACTCAACAGGAAGTAGATAAATTAACTCAAGTCATAGCATGGTTGACAGACTAGAACCAAAGCTATGTGGAAACAATCTCTGAGCTTCATGAAGAAAACAAAGCAATACATACACAAGTAAGAAGCATAAAATTTCAGGTCAAAGCCAGAACAACGTCCCATACTACTCTTCGGATGAAGTATGACACCTTGAAGGGACAATTTAGGAAGCTTCAGAAGTTTCAAGCTAAACCATTTCCTCTTCCAAGTCGAAGGCAGCTGCTACCGCAACTCATCCTTCTTCCTAAGCTTCTCTGTTTTGCTCAGTGGGACCTGGCATGTCTCTAATTTGGGAGGATGTTGGTGTCTATTTTGTCACCATTTTTTATCATCAAATCTATTCTGAATGGCGTTATTTCAATCATTTTTGCTATAATAAGTTATTATTTCCATAATTCAGCCCATCAAATAGACCAGGTATGCATATATTTAGTTCCACATGAATTTTGATAAAATCTTGCTATATTATGAATTATTGATGTTTAATGTGACATTTTGGGGCATACTTGGCATTTAGTTTTGATTTACAGGACGCAGTTTTTCAAATGACCCTTCATTCAGACTGTGTGTTTATGTTTCTCAATGTTCAACCGCATCCAGCTCGTCATTCGGCCTCACGTTCGACCCGCAGAATCAGTGGTTGGCATACTTCGGGCCTTTAAAGACAAAAATGGGCACATGGGTTCAGTTTGCCACACGGTGGTCATGGTTAATGAACTTTCATTTTGGAAGATTTGCCTTCCTGCCTTCCAAGCTCGAAAGCACATCATACCTCCACGTCAATACTCCATGCCCCGATTTTCTTGCTCGTTTAGCCTGGGATTACACACACCTGTTCATGCCAACGTTCTAGAGGAGTCCGTCTGCCCACGCTCAGTCCGCCAGCTCATCTCACTGTCCACGTCAAAGGGAGATCAATGTTGCAACAGCCTTGTGAAAGAATCGACCCTATGAAGCCTGGTGGATGCTCCCTACGCTATCACACATCACTCAAAGCAGCTGTTTGCAGTCATAAAATCCTCTATTTTTAGAGAGGTCGACATTGTCAACCTTCTCTCCCACTGTAAATGTATAAATAAATGCTTTGTATAGAGAATTACAGTTATAAAATGATGAACAAATCATCATATTACCAGATAGTTTGTAGAAGATAACAGAGGTTTTTGTAATTTTCATCAGTTAATGGAAGTTCAAGTTCATAGCTGTTGGTGATTAAGTTAACTTAGCTTCAATATCTGATTGCTGGGAAGTGCCTCTCATCAACCAGAGGTTTTGTTTATGTTTTTTTGCATTTTCTTTTCTGCAAATAATTAGTTTATTTTCCTATATATGTAATTAATTTTGTTTTCCTGTACATGTCATTTCTGTCTCTCTGTAATTTGTAATGTGTTGCTAACTTAATTTATTTTTCCAGAATTAGAAATGGTCGACCAAGCATAGGATTCATAGTTTATTTTCAGTCTTTTGTAATTAGACAGAGCCTAGATAAATGTTGTTTAATTAGTTGTTGCTTAGTTAGCTTCTGTTTCAGGCTTAGATATAATTAGAATTAGACTGTCACGCTTCTCTTCTTTTTAGTTGTAGGTTAATTCTCTCTCTCACCTTAATCTTGCTTTAGCATAGAATATGAATAGTTCATCTTTCCAAAAATCATTAGCATAGGTTGCTTCCTATTATTGTAGCTTCTCAACAAGTCTTCTCACTGACTTCTTTGCATTCTAGGTTCATCTGCATTCTTCAGTTTACGTTAAGATCATCAAAACGACCTCTTTCCCTAGTTTAATTCGTTTTTCCACATCCAGACTGTCATTCGGACAGTCATCCAGATCGTCATTCATACTTTTATTCTTTTTGCATTGTTTTATGCTCATTTAAATTTCGTTTCTTTGTTTTTCTTAATTGTAATCTTTCATGCTCTTAATTAGCATTCTTAACCATAATTAGGACCCTGTTTTACATTCCATAAAGTTTTAATTCAAGTTTGTTATCATTCTTAGTTTGCTTTAACCATCTTTTTAAATTATGTCTTTCATATTTAATTTTCCAATATGTTATTGTTTAAGCATTTATCAGTTTTGTTCCTAATCTAGTTCATCACATGCTCTTAAGATTTATTTTAGATTAGAATTAATAATCTCATTCTCCAAGTATTTTAGTTTTAATAGCTTTTTCATTAAGAAAAGGATCAGTTTCTTATTTTTAGATAGATAATGAAGATGTTCATGGAATAGAATTTGGATTCAGAAATTAATATCTTTGTCAAGTTTTCTACTTGCTTTTACATACATATCTTTATCAAGTTTTCTACTTGCTTCTAGATCTGATTAGTTTCATCTTATTTTTCTTATGAATAGTAGATAGATCATAATGTTTAAAGTTAATTGTAATTGGTCGCTTTGTAGAAATTAGATTAGATTTACTTCTGTTTTGTTTTGCTATTACATTTGAAAGTCATTACAATACATTTACTCTAGTTCCTATTACTTTTGACATATAACATCAAGGAGAATGGAATTAGAATTAGATGCTTTAGTGTAGTCCTGAATGATTATTGAATTTATTAAATAGTCTATCGTTTTTCTTTGATTAACATAGTTTTATGTTTATGTAATTCATTACTAAATTAAGTCATTTCATAGATAGATTTCTTAATTCGTTTCATAGTTCCTTCTAATTACTAGATTAGAATCTGAAATTGATTAGGTAGTTTTCATTCTTATAGTCAATAGTTTTCTTTGTAATTAGTTTCTATTATTCAATTATAAAGTAGAGTAGTATGATTGGATACTATTCTAGTTTGTTTGTTTGATTTAGTTCCTTTATTGTCTTTCTGAAGTTTGACTCGGTTTTTCATTTTGAAAGATCTTTCGATCTTTTCTTTATTAAAATATTTCTAAGGTTTGACAAGCCGAAATCCTAGATACCATTCTACCTCAACATATATTTTGCCACAACTCTAAGAATACCAACCCTGGTCGATAATTAAATATTAGGTGTTTTCTTTGAGATAGCTCACACACCCAACACAGTCATGCCGATGGGATTTGATAGACCGGAACCTAGTATTGGGTATTTCCCACTACCTGATTCGTGCACTATTGGTTGGGGTTTCCCCCAACCATCTGTTTTGAAGTGAATGCATTAAAATTGTGCCACCCAAAAGAAAGCATATTACTTCCCAGGGTAGTAGTCCATTGAGGCTGCGTGTTAACCCCACCGTATTGTGGATTAATAAAATTACCCCCTCTTCCAGAAAATAAAGAGAAAGGGATACTCCCAGTAGGTATATTTGATGGATTAACATTGTAACCTGCATAGGGGTTAAAGCTAGGAATAGTAGTAACAGACAGTGTCATCATCGTACCCATAAAAGGCATAGATGCAGAAGGGATCGATCCTACAATGGAAGTGGAAGCAATGGCTTGGGTCACACCCTAAAACTGTTGTGTAACAGGAGGCTAAGTGAAATTCATTGCAGGTATCCCTATCAAAGTGACATTATTCGTTCCAAAAGTAGGGGTGGAAACTGAGGCAGATGTCGAAGCTAATGAGCTTGACATGCCTAGAGTACCAGCATTAAAACTAAAGGATGAAGTCGAAACAGAAGCAGTCTGTGACAAACTCGGTGTGGCAGTGTTTGTGAAAGAAGGATTAACAATCCTTGTAGCCATGAAAGTTGTGGTAGTTTGAGGAATTCCCTGCTCATCTCCTGGGTTAGTCATGGTGTAACCAGGTGTAAACAAAAATGCACTGTACTTAGGTTGTTGAAATCCTATAGGTATGAGAAGTGGATCATTGGTTCTAGTAAGAGGAGGGTTGAAAGGAGTAGTGAACTCTCTAGAAGTTAGGTCCTCAACCTCGACAGTATCAAAGACTTGTCGATCTGGGGTTCTGGTTTGCGGATCTCCAAGAACCTTTGTTTCTCCCGTAAGTTCAAATGAACCATAGGAATCCGTCCTCCAGTGTCGCGGTGGCGGTTGAGGTTCCACAGTGAGTGGGGGAAGGTTTTTCAACCTCTGAGACCTACGAAGATGTTTTCCTCCACAACTATAAAAAATAAACTAAGTAAAAAACCTGGTGGCCACTACAACTAAAGAACAAACAACATACCACTAAAAAAATTCCTAAGTGATCAAACTAGGAAAACAATGGAAAATACTCTCAAAAGTAAGTCTGGGATGATTAGGGCCTAGAACAGACTAATAGAGTACCAATAGTTAGTTATGAGGCATCCAATGGAGGTCCTCTGGGTGCAAGCATTTGAAACACCAAATCACCCTCTTGGGATTACTACCTAAGGGTTACCTTCCACGTCTGTCCAAGGTGCAGTGGGGATATCCTTCCACTCTACCTGTGTAGAGCCCTAGGGTTATGATACTAAGGATACCACCAATACGAAATAGCCCAAGGGAACAGTCGTCATCCTAGTCAAAATGCATGGGCAGTGTAGCAAAGCACGAAATCCAAAAGCACTTTAAAAATCACTAGTGGACCCCTGTACACAAGTCAACTCTGGTTTATGATTGATGGGAAAGTGAGGGGGTATACTCAACAATTCCAATCGCCCACGAACTCGTGCTTAACTTTGGTTTGAGTAGAGTGTTCCTAGGACAGTTTGATAGAGGTGGATTTACCTAATAGATAGTTGTACTACGATTGTTGAGTAATGAAGCCAATTCCGGGTGGTTTAAGGTGATTTAAACCCAAAATCCTAGCCTAAGCTAGTTGATGATGTGTATACCTATAAAGAAAAATGTTGCTAGTTAATTTTAGTGAGATTTATTTTTAAGGGCTACTTTTTAATCAATAAGGGCAGTGCAGTGTGTGGAACAGTTTCGATAGAAAGCAAAGTGCATAAAGAAATAATGCATTCAAATTCACAAAAGACTCTTTTTTTTCATTTATATTCTTTCAAAAACTAAAATTAGGAAATCCTAAATCAAATTTCTTTTTAATTTTCTTTTAAAATTCAAAGCAAAGCAAACTATGCTATTTCAAAACAATGATAAATATTACTACTAAGCTACCGAATTCACTTTTTGTCTTTTCTAATAATTGCAAAAGAAAAAGAACTTGGAAAGGAGCAATTAAGACCTAACGCAAAGTGTGAGTAAGACAAACAACCTAATGGTTCAAAACAATCAGATCAAAGACTTGAGAAAGACTCCACCTACCAAGTTGTTTCCATAGGAAAAACTCTAGGCTTGGAACAAAGTGTTAAAGACGTAAGGAAAATATATGCCCAAACAGAAAGACAAACCTAAAAGGTTGCTCCTAAGCACCAAAACCCTAAGAAAACACTCGCTAAACAAAGGAGTAGGTAAGCAAAAAAAAAAGTGACATTACCAACACACTGACTCAAATGAAAAGCAAACTAGAAAGCTTTAACTCTCTTAGGCTGAACTGAAAAGATAATAAAAAAGTATCTAGACCAAACAAACTTTCAAAGCCACCCTAAGGACTCAAACTTGGGGTCAAACCCTAACAAAAGGATAAGACATAGTAAAAGCGTGCTAATGTTGCCACAGACAACAAACGTTAAGAACGTAGGTTTGTATGACTGCAACAAGCATCTAGGGAAAGAAATGTGCAGCTATGTCTAACAGAGAGTAGTGCACAACCTTCAAAAGGGTTAAAAACAGTAAAGACACCTTAAACAAGTACTCAAGCAAGTAAAGGAAAACTAAAGGACTTCAGAGAGGCAAACAAGACTCAAAAGAGACATATAAGTCTCAGGGGTCAGTGAGGGAAGAAAAACAAAAGGCTGGAAGTGAAACCAAACAACTAGAAATCAAACCCTAGTAGAGAATTGAAACCAACACACACTAGGAAAGATGCACTCCTATGTAGTACAGAAACTAGAGCACACTAGGAAAGATCCGCTACTGTGTAGTGTACAAAGCAGCGTTCATCAGATAAAATGCACTACTGTAAGTAGGGTAAACCATCGCACAAGGTTCAAAAGCAAACAAAAAGGATTTGCAACAGTGGAATGAGATGAGTCTAGACAAAAAGAACAAGCAACAAAGACCTATAAGACGTCTCAAAGAACAAATAGATTGAAATAGATTGGAAGAAAAACCGAACAAGGTCTCCTAGAGTAGAAAAACTACTAGTTACTCCCCAGTGGAGTCGCTAGTCTGTTGTGCAAGAAAAATACCTTATAGTGAGGAGAAGACACTACCAACTTGGGTTGGGTGATAGGTAAATACATTCATTGTATTGCATTTAGTTATTACAAATGGAAAGAGATTGAGATATCCAAAGAAGTACCTTTTACCGACGACTGGTCCTAGCTTTTGCTTGATCTTTCGCTATGGTGAACCTGCATCACAAAGTAAACCTTCCTCAATGTATCTTGACTGTAATAAATATGATTATATTGAAAAAAATTTAACATCAACTACAATCAGATATTAAACCAAATGAACATACAATCCAATAGCCATTCGATTTGGGATGGGAAGGGTATTTCCACCTTTTTATTGTCAAAGAAAGATAAATTAGTACATATATACCTGATCTATCCATACGCTTCTGCAACCAAGTTCGGGGCTCCTGATCTTCACAATGACTTGGGAATTTCTCTAGTGTAACAGCAGTTAAAGCATTCCTTATAGGTTCCTCTCCCATGTATCCTCCTTGTATTTATGGGACAAGGTATGCAGTTGGAATCGAGAGGTGGTTGAATTGGGAGGTTGGGGAAGTTGTAGAACCAACTTCAACTAATCCCAATTCGTAATTTCAATATATTTTTTGACTTCATCTTAAGATGTGCACGGATTTCATACAACCAGAGTAGCACACAGTATGCAACTTTTGCGCTTTACAACATTTTTTAAGGTGTGTGCTGGTTGTCCTTGAGCAAAGTAGCATTTAGAACACTGGTTTACTATGCAAAGAGTAGCGCACATGTTGTAAAATCAGTAGAAATAGTAATATTTTCAGCTGAAGAGTGTAGTTCCAGCAGTAACGTATCCAGGTCAACCTAGCTCTTCAATCCATGGTGTCCTTTTGTGTGATCGACAGAGTAATGTGATCACGGACGGAGAAGTGTAGATTTGACCTATAACAGTTTCCGTAATCGAACCCTTTGGGGAAATATCATACATCGCATGGTGTAATGAATTGAGTTTCCATCCTTTGCAAGTTCCTTTGGAAAATCTGATGGTTGGAAGACCTTCAACCATGTCTTCTTTGCTCAATGCTTGAAGATATATGTAGTTGAGGTGTCCAAACCTATCATACCAAAGTTTTGTTGACTTTATTAGCATGTGACAAAATTTCATTTGGAGAGGAGTACTCAAGAAAGTGAGATAACTTATACATTATTGAATCATGGTGTGCAACACCAAATGTAACCAATTTGCTAGTAGAAATTTCATAAATTTCCACATCATCTTGAGTGAAGATCACTCTCTTGGCCAAACTAGTGTGGGTCATTTGGTAAACAGATAGTAAGTTTTCTACAAGCTATGGCACATACAGTAATTACTAAAGTACCCATTTTCTAGAGTGATTTTCCCAATGCATCTAGTTAGGATTTTTGAATCATCTCCCATGAGAATGGAAGGACCATTGTAAGGAGAAAGAGTAGAGAATGAATCTCTTGCAGAAGCCATGTTCTTTGAGGCACTTGAATCTATGCCGAAAGGATAATATTTTGAGGTACTATCCATCAATGCATGGCACCTCTCCTTGAGGTACTATCCATTAATGCATGGCACCTCTCCTTGTTCTTTGAACTTTCTGGAAATGTTATTCTTATGGAGGAGATGGGTCATCATATCAATAGTTTTCTTAATGCATGTGCTTTCAGGGTGCCAACCCTTTTGACAGTAAGTGCATTTGGTCATTTCTTTCTTCTTTCCCCTTTCTTTGACAAATTCGAACCCTCATCAGAATATTTGGGCCTCTCCTTGTCTTTCTTCTTCTCTGGGTGTTTCCAACCCTTGGGATTTTGCTTTCCTCTAGCTTGCCTCGAATCTCCAGCAACAAGAGCTTGGTCCTTTTTCTTAATGGATGCCACTAGAACCATTTTATATTTATCTTTACTTAGAATTTCCATGAAATCAGCCAAACATGGAATCTTCCAATTGCGAACTGTAAGCTCGGTGGAGTGAAATGTAGAGACAAATACTAAGTACTCATGACACAATTTCTAAATGATGGAAAGAACCAACTTTTCTTCTTTCTTATCAATGCCACATTGTTTTATATGCAACACCAAGGATTTGAACTTGGGGAATAAGTCCTGGATGGATTTGAATTTGCTTGGGATCAGTAAGATCAACTCATTCTCAAGGTGGTGGCATGTCATCTCTTTAGTCTTCCCAAACAAAGAATCAAGCTTGAGACAAAATTCATTTGGAGTACTAATACTATCAATATGAAACAGGAGGTCTCTTGAAATACTGAGAAAAAACATGTCAAATGCTTCATCCATTCTGTCATGAATAAATTGGAATTCTCTACTACAAAGTTTGGCTTAACTTGAGTTCCCATGGTGATTCTAAAGAGACCCTTCGATCTCAGTTGGATAACCATTTTGTCCTTCCACTCAAAATAGTTGAATGGAGTGAGCAAGTTAACATGATATTGCTCCATCTTCTGTAGCTTGTGCACTTGGTGACAATGAACACTTTGAACCTATAATGCAAACTCTCAACACTTAGGAGGGGATCCTAACTAACTAATTCAAACCTTGCTTGACAAAAGGCAAATTTGGGAGAGCATCACACTGTGGGTAGAATCCAAAGTATTTCTCCAATGGCTTCAAGGAAATGGCCCCGGGTACTTCTGTGGTTTCTCCATTGTTTCCGGTGCACTTCTAAAATAGTCTTGGTTTGAATAGAAGCTCTGAGAGCTTTGATACCTTGTGAAATCTTAATCACAGTAGGATCTAGTAGCTAAAGATTACCTCACAATCAATAGATTTCACTTAGTATGCAATAAATTAGTGTAAAAATAATTATGGAAAACAAATGATCAAAAACCTGTCACAAATGATAAAAACCAGTAATAAATGATAAAAAACCAGTGACATAAATGATCAAATAGCAGTAACAAATGATAAAAAACTTGTGACGCAAATGATCAAATAGCAGTTTTATTATAACTATCCAACCCAACAATGAGTTTTGAATACATTTATATATTATTTGGAATAGTTTGTTTTCCTTTGGAGGAAGCTACAAGTGGCTATCTTAGATTGGACCTCAATGCCCCCTAGGTTGACCAATACGCTCCAAAATTACCCCAAACAGGTATGAATTATCCATGTGAACATTGGGTGAGCATGGGAAGACATAATTGAGGCTCACACATGTGGTTTCTAAGATTTGGTGGAGGTTAGATGGCCAATGATATGCCAAAACAACCAAGAAAGGGGAAAATGTCCACATACAATGCATGGGCACCTTAAGTCAAAGACAGTTTCCTTAAAACAGGGAAACATGGCTCCTTTTCTCAAGAGGCGGTAGAAAATGATGGAGGTGGCCATAAATAGGGCCCCCAACAGCTATATTGACCATATTTTGGGCCAGAAGTGGTGGAATGGTCATAATTATCCCCAACTAACTTCTAACAACCTTGGATTGTAATCATTAACCTTATTTTGGACCATTTAATCAAAAAATTGATGTATGAATAAGGTCCTAATTAGGTGTAATAATGTTCTAATAATATGACCCTTCTCTTGGATAAAATAATATCACTCTTCTAGATGGCACAAGGAAGAAGGACAAAGAAGACTGGAATGGTCTTCCAAAAAGAGGTCATGCACTCACGGAAAGTGTTTTGAATTCAATGGATCTTCTCATAGATTTAGGATTTTAAAATCACATGGTTTCCATAAAAGACTCTTTCTCATCATTGGACTTTGAAAGCTGTATCTCCATTCACATGGGATATGATTTCACAAATTTTATCGAAAGGAAAAAGTACTATTCACTTACAACATGACAGTTTTCAAAATGTTCTCTATGTCCCTTCTCTAGCCTCGAACCTGCTTTCTGTGTATCAAATGACACACATTTTTTCACAATAAGTTTGTATTCATACCTAATGATGTTTAAATTT
Source organism: Larix kaempferi (assembly GCA_027924585.1). Taxonomy (NCBI): domain Eukaryota; kingdom Viridiplantae; phylum Streptophyta; class Pinopsida; order Pinales; family Pinaceae; genus Larix; species Larix kaempferi. Next base: position 2,650,209 of record BSBM01001344.1, read on the forward strand.
CTTATATTACCACCGGAAATCTCATTGCAGTAGGAAAGGAAAATCATGTTGCAAAAACATGTGAGTTTTCCCATTGTTTTGCCACATTCAAAGCCAATTTCCCTTCTGAATCATGAAAATGAGCTTATCTGGATATGGAATGAGAGGTTTGGACACCTAAATTATAAATATTTTCATCTTCTACAAAATTATTCCATGTTTGAATGCCTTCCAAACATCAAATCTTCAAAAGGGATATGCAAAGGTTGCATTATTGGCAAGCATCTTGAGCACAAGTTCGATTGAGGCAAAGCTAGCAGATCTTATTTATTTTGGGGATGATTCATAGTGATATCAATGTTCCATTACCAAATCCCGCGATGAATGGATCAAGGGATTTTCTAACATTCATTGATGACTTTTCCAGATTTACATGGGTTTACTTTCTCGAAAACAAATCGGACGTGTTTGAAAAATTCAAGAATTTCAAGGCTTCTGTTGAGACTGGTAGTGGGAGAAAGATAAAATATCTTAGATATGATAATGGTGGATAATATATCAAAAATTATATTCTACAAATTTGTACGGAAAATGGAATCCAAATAAAACACATAGTCCCCTACACACCCTAGCAGAATGGTATAGCAGAGAGGAAAAACCAAGCATTGAAAGAGATGTCTACTTGTATTCTTGAGTAAAAAGGTTTGGATTCAAATATTTGGGATTAGGACATGAATTTTTCTGTATAAATTAAAAACATAGTTCCACACTCATCCTTCAAAGGTAAAACTCATTTCGAAGCCTACCCTGGTCACAAGTCTGATGTGTCACATCTCATGGTTTTCGGGTCCACTGCATGGGCTAGAATTCCGATTGAGAGGAGAAGATATTTGGAACCAAAAAGTATTGAGTGCATATTAATTGGATATTTTGAATAATACAAAGGATACAAACTCATGGATATCAGATCCAAAATAATATTCATCAAGAGAAGTGTCCAATTTGAAGAACTGCTTCATGATCTACAAATAGTGGAGGAAGAAATTGCCAAATTGCTTCCTCTTATGGAAGAAGATTCAAGAGATGATACTGAAATTTTATGTTCTAATATTTCTGATATTATGTTTGATATTAATGAACATGAAATATTAGGTTCATATTCAAATCTAGATGATCCCCCTCAGTTTCCAATGTGGGAAGAAAAGACTCTCACATATGTCGGTTCTAACATCAGAAATCTTGTCCATCAAATAAGAACCCGAGCAGACTTTCAATGTGCAGGTATGGATATTTCATATGATGATCCATTGCTTCCCGAAAGGTTTTTTTTTTATGTTTGTATCAGATCCAAAGTCATACTACCACTCCCACTGATATCGGAGATCGAAAACCGCCATGGATGAAGAGTACAATTCTCTTTAGAAAAATGCAACATGGGAGCTAGTTTCACTTCCACATATGAGGAAATTGGTTCAATGAATGTGGATCTACCAAACCAAAGTTTATTCTTATGGTTCAACCTGAAAATACAAATCTAGTTTGGCATAAAAAGGTTTCTCAAAAGTCCATGGTGTGGACTACACAGAAACATTTGCACCGGTTGCAAAAATGGACTCAATCTGGCTAGTTTGGGCAATTTCTACATCCAAGCATTGGAGGGTGAACCACATGGATGTAAAGAGTGCATTTATTCATGGGGATATTCAGGAAGAGATATACATGAGGCTTCCAAAATTTTACATATCAAATCTGACACTTGTTTGCAGATTAAGAAAATATTTGTATGGTTTAAAACAAATCCCAAGAGCTTGCTATGCAAAGATGGACTCCTTTCTTCTGTCGCAAAACTTTGCATGATGAAAATCAGATCCGAATTTATATGTATAGAAACATGAAGGCAATTTTATGATAATTGTACTTTATGTTGATGATTATTGATTAGTGGAAGAAATATTGCTTCGATTGGCACTATAAAAACTACTTTACACCAAGTATTTGATATAAGTGATTTAGGCATGCTAAAGTAGTTTCTTGGTCTCGAGATCACTCATAATTTTTATGGGATAATGATTTATCAATAAAAATATGCTTTGTACATTTTAAATAAGTTCAATATGTAATAATTTAAAGCTGCATGTTTCTCATTCCTCTCAGGAATTAGTCTTGAGGATGGTGATTCTACACCATTGGTGGATTCTACACTTTACCGACAATTGATTGGTAGTATTTTGTATCTGACACACTCCAGGCCTGATATTTCTTATGCCGTGAGTGTTGTGTCAAGGTGCATGCAGTATCCCCATGAACTTCATTGGATGGAATCCAAAAGGATCTTGCATTATGTGCAAGGTACGATACATTTTGGCATTCACCATGCTGCAGATTCCAATAGTGACATCGTTGGATTCACTGATTCAGATTACCAGGTGGGTGATAGCATTGATCGGAAGTCCACTTCTGAATATGTTTTCATGATTGGAACAAGGATTATTTTATGTTAAATAAAAAAGGTGGCTTCCATTTCCTTATCTTCAGCAAATGAAGAGTATAGAGGAGCAGTCAATGCTTGCATTTAGGCAGTTTGGTCGTAGAGTATTCGAGCAGAGTTTGATATTGGTAGCACCACTTCTACTGTCATTTTTTGTGACAATCAGAGTGCTATCAATATATTAACAGATCTGGTTAATAGATAGAGGACCAAACGTATCGATATCCACATGCACTACATCCAAGAGCTTGTGCATGATAGAACCATTGTACTGCAATATTACCTTACAGAAGATCAAATTGCAGACATCTTCACAAGAGCTTCAATGAGAAGAAGTTCTCTTACCTTCGTTCATTATTGGGGGTGATTTATACTATGGTGAGGACAGATTAGATCCTTTAGTTTTAAATTTGAGAAGTTTGCTTCTTTCCCACCGGGTTTTTCACTCTTTCTGCACTTATCTTTTTAAAGCATTTTTTGGATTATTTATGTACTGGGTGACCTATGGCCTTTGTTGTTGTGGCCCTTTTATTATTTTATTTTATTCCTCCAAATGAAATTATCTTAGTGGGGGGTGTTGGATTCATTTTCCAACTAGACATCATTTATTTGGGCTTAAAAACCTAATTTACCTCTTATCCTAAGTATTTTGACTAAATTATGTGCTTACATCATCAGTTTCAGTCAACTGGGCCCACTCCTTCATTCAGGGAGCCAAGTGGGTCATCAAATTTCATTAACTGGGCCTCCTTTATCCTTCAGGGAGCCAAATGGGGTGATTTGCATGATTAATGCACCCTACTTAGTCCAACTGGGTGTGTTTCACCTAACAATCAACTAACTAGAGTAAAAAAGGTGCCCTCCTACTTAGTTTGACCTAATTTTGGGTAATTTCACCTAAAAATTAGTTAACTGAAGTTATAAAGGCTCCCTCCCCTAATTTTTGGCAATCAGTTGAGTTATAGACTTGGTTAGACTCAGTTTGACAGTTTGAGAGTCCGGTAGAGTCAATTACTTGGTAGTTAAGTGGTTAACTGATGTGCCAAATGGTGTTAACTGACCAGTAAGCTGTCATGCATTTAATTTGAATGACCTCTCTAGGATTTGAATTTCCTAGCTATTGTTTCCATTGTTACACATTGTAATCATCATCTGAGTTAATGCTAATGCATGAACTGCTACAAACATTTTGCACCAGTGTTTTGACACACAATTTGCTGCATGCATCTCTAGTAATTGTTGTTCTTTTTTCCTAGATATTATGTGCTTGAATTTAACATGGTATTAGAGCAATAGCAGTACAAGGCAACTCTTCCACAAATCTTTACTGATGAAGCTTTCTACACCAGTTTTTTTGCACCAGTGCTTTATGCACCTGTGTTTTCTGCACTAGTTCTTTTTGCACCAGTGCTTTTTCCACCCGTGCTTTTTGCACCAGTGTTTCTGCACCTAGATGACATATGAATCTTGAGCAAGATTGCTATAAATTATTCCAACAATGCACCAGAAGATGAAATTTTTCCACATAAATGCTATATAATTGTGCATATGGTTTATCAAGCTTGCTTGATAGGCTATGAGAGGTGTGATGCAACTTGAAAAGTGCAGGTTTTCGACCTAAAGATTTTTGTTTGTTTTTTAATGTAAGTTTCTCAAAGCCTCCTATTGCATTCTCTATAGCAATATGGACTCTTCTTCAAACCATCTTCTTACTCCTTTCAACTATCCTCATTGGAAGGATGATATAGAGATAGCATTGCGCTCTAAGGGAATCTATAGAGTTACTATGGGATCAGAACCAGAGCCTAATGTAGCTATAGAGAAGTCCAAGTTCTTCAATAAGTTGATGAATCTTATGGTTTCTTATGTCTCGATATTCGAAAGACCTTCTTTTCCATTTCAGTGGATTGAAGACTCCAAAAGAAGTATGGGAATAACTTGCCACACTCTTCAACAAGCAGGATGATATGAGGGCTTATCAATTCGAGAATGAATTGATTTCCCTCAATCTTGGAAATTTCGATACCATCAATGAGTTTTTCACCAAGTTCAAGCATTTGGTGCTTCAGTTGAAGCAATGTGGTGTCAAGAAGAAAGATGATCAGTTGATTTTTTCAATCCTTTGAAATATAGGAGCATATTATTCAGTGTTTGTCTCTACCTTTCATTCGGGAAAAATCACCATTCCGAATTGGAAGATGCCATCCTTGAACGCATTCATTGAGTCCTTAACAAAATAGGATGACAAGCTTGTTTGGATGGGGTCCATTAGATCCTCCAAATATCAATACCTATTTGTTGGAGGACCCAAGGATACAAATGCTAAAGGAAAGCAAAAGAAGGATAATACCAAGATGATCATCCTAAGCAAAAGGAGAAGACCAAGTAGTCAGATGAGCTCTCAGGCTCAAGAAAATACAAGCAAAGGGGAAAGGAGAAGACAAAGTGTTCTTACTGTGGTAGGCGATTTCATCTTGAAAGCTCATGCATGAAGAAAACTATTGATCATATGGCCCTTATCTTGAAGAATAACAATATCACTCTTCCATATGGCGCAAGGAAGAAGGACAATGGAGACCAGAATGATCATCCAGAAATAGGTCATGTAGTCATGGAAAGTGTTTCAAATTCAGTAGCTCTTCTCATAGATTCAATAGCTTCGAGTCAGATGGTTTCAAGCAAAGACTCTTTCTCATCATTGGAATCCAATGGTTGCATCTTCATCCACATTGGAGATGATTCACAAATTTCATTGAAAGGAAAAGATACTATTCACTTAGAACATGGCAATTTTAAAAATGTTCTCTATGTCCCTTCTCTAGCTTCGAACCTGATTTCTATGTATTAAATGACACACATTGGTTTTCCCAAGAAGGTTGTATTCATCCCTAATGATTTTGAAATTTCTGATATTACTACCGGAAATCTAATTGCAGCAGGCAAGGAAAATCATGCTGCAGAAACATATGAGTTTTCCCATTTTTTTCCACATTCAAAACCAAGTGCCCTTCTAACTCATGGAAATGAGGTTATCCATCTATTTTATGAGAGGTTTGGACACCTAAATTATAAATATTTGTAGCTTCTACAGAAAAATTCCATGATTGAAGGCCTTCCGAACATCAAATCCTCAAAAGGGATATGCAAACATTGCATTATTTGAAAGCATACTGAGCACAAGTTCAATCGAGGAAAAGATTGAAGAGATTATTTTATTTTGGGGCTGATTCATAGTGATATTAGTGGTCCATTACAAAATCCATCTATATATGGATCAAGGTATATTCTCACATTCATTGATGACTTTTCCATATTTACATGGGTCTACTTTCTCAAAAAGAAATCGGAAGTGTTTGAAAAATTCAAGAATTCCAAGGCTTATGTTGAGACCGGTACTGGGAGAAAGCTAAATATCTTATATATGATAATAATGGAGAATATATAAAAGTTGATATGCTGCAACTTTGTGCAGAAAATGGAATCCAAATCCAGCACACAGTCCTCTACACACCTCAGCAGAATGCTGTAGCGGAGAGGAAAACCGAGCATTGAAAGAGATGGCTACTTGTATGTTTGAGTCAAAAGTTTTGGCTTCAAATATTTGGGCTGAGTCCATGAACGTTGTTGTATACATTCATAACAGAGTTCCACACTATGCATCAAAGGTAAAACTCCCTTTGAATCCTACCTTGGTCACAAGTCTGATGTGTCACATATCAGGGTTTCCGGGTCCACTTCATGGGATAGAATTCCAATTGAGAAAAAAAGAAATTTGGAACCACAAAGTATTGAGTGCATACTAATTGGATATGCTAAAGGATCCAAAGGATACAAACTCATGGATATCAGATCCAAAATAGTATTCATCTAGAGAAATGTCCAATTTGAATAACCGGTTCATGATCTACAACTATTGGAGGAAGAAATTGCCAAATTGCTTCCTCTTATGTAAGACGATTCGGGAGATGATACTGAAATTTTATGTTTTGATATTATGTCTAATATTAATGAACATGAAATATCAGGTTCAAATTAAAATCCAGATGAGCTCCCTTAGTTTCCAAATTGGGTAGAAAAGACTCTCACATCTGTCGATTCTAACATTGGAAATCCTGTCGATCCAAAAAGAACCCGAGTAGACTTTCAAAGAGAAGGTATGGATATTTCATATGATGATCCATTAATGTCCGAAAAGTGTTTTTTGATGGTTGGATCAAATCCAAAATTATACTACCATTCCCAACAATATCCGATATGGAAAACTGCCATGGATGAAGAGTACAATTCTCTTCAAAAAAATGCAACATGGGAGCTAGTTTCACATCCACCTGGGAGGAAATTGGTTCAATGCAAATGGGTCTACCGAACCAAGGTTTCTGTTGATGGATCAACCTGATAATACAAAGTTATTTTGGTGGCAAAAGGTTTCTCACAAGTCCAAGGTGTGGACTACACATAAACTTTTGCACCGGTTGCAAAAATGGACTCAATACGGCTAGTTTTGGCAATTTCTGCATCTAAGCATTGGCTACTAATTTTGGAAATTTCACCAATTGGCTATTTTTTGGGCCTTTTTTCAAAAAATAAATTCGCTACTTGGTCATTTTTAGTCTCTAATATCGCCTATATTTACCTAAAATATGTTTTTTATCATAATATTCGCCAAAACTTACAATTTTCAGTATTATATTGTATGTTTCATATTTAATATTCGCCTACCAATCTATATTTATGTTTCCTTCAATCCAAAATAATAGCCTAGAATATACACTTAAGAATACTTTTGTAATCCTTAAAAAATACCCTGAGGTGCACCACATGGATGTGAAGAGTGCATTTATTCATGGGGATATCTAGGAATAGATCTACATGAAGAATCCATAAGCTTACATATCATATCTGACACTTGATTTTATATTAAGAAAATATTTGTATGGTTTAAAATAGGCCCCAAGAGCTTGGTATGCAAAGATGGACTACTTTCTTCTATAGCAAAACTTTGCGAGATGCAAATTAGATCTGAATGTATATCTATAGGAATATGAAGGAAATTTTTTGATCATTTTAATTTATTTTGATGAATTATTTATTACTAGAAGCAATATTGCTTTGATCGGTAGTATAAAAACTGCCTATGTCAAATCCCCTCCCGTCGATCCGATGCAAAGAAGGGAACACGACTAACATTCTAGGCTTCTTTGGAAAGCTCACCCCATTCATTACTAACAAAATTCATAGTAAATAAAAACTTATGCATGCAGATTCATACTCAATATAAACACAATGAAAATAAACATTATCCACATACAAGTACATCATGCATCCAACATATTAATAACAAAAATAAATTAAAAGCATGGTAGAACACAGAATTAACATAATTCAAACCACAAAGAATACTTATATTCAAGATGAAACTATCCAAAAACTGGCTATGTGAGAGCAACGTTCCACCCAACCATAGGTATCTATCTAACCTGTATTCTTTCAGCTGAGAGACCACCCCCGAGCTGGGATGTGTATCCACTAAATAGGAACTCAACAGGTCCACTCACAACCATTTTTTCACACAACCAGTCATGCAAAGACAACACATGGATGGGTTTATCAAGCATACAAGAGTCAAAGGAGTAGGATGCTAAGTCAGTGAGATCAACCACAGAGCTACAGGCATCTCAACTAACCTCAATCAGTCATGGAACCCACAATACCTACCACACCCAACACAAGGAAGGTCCCCTACTACATAGTTCCTCAGGTGTCCCTTCCCTCCAGTGCTCTTCAGGATGGGCATAGAAAGGTCCAACTGCTACATTCTTGAGATTCTATCCTTCACTAGGTTTATCAAGCAATCCAATCCTTTGTTCAAACATTTACACTTGGATTTTCTCAATTCGATGGCCAAATAACTCAATTCCGTAATTGGATTTTCGGGCTATCAAAACTGAATTTCCCTATGGATTTATGGACATCAAATACTTTCAAATTTTCCCCAAGGTTCATGTCTATGGATCCCGCATTGGATTTTATTGTCAACATGAAATTCTGGGTGTTTATGGCACTTCAAAACGTGGGTTAATGCAAAGTTGTGGTTTCTTGTTTTTCACACTATTTGGTATGCGTGTGTTAGGAACCCATGTCAACCCTTCTATTTACTTTGTTAGTATATTGTTGTTGGATACATATGCTTTGTAAGTCATCCTATAGTATTTGTTGATCCATAGTTTGTATTATTGTTGTGGATGCATATGCTTTGTAAGTCGTCCCGTAGTAATTGTTGATCCATATTTTGTATTGGCCCATGGTTTGTATTGACACATGGTATTGATTCCTAGACTTAGTATATAAGTTTGTGTTGAGACCAATGAAGGTATAGTGAAGTTATTTGTATTGAGCTTGCTCAAAGGAGGCTTCCCCCTCGAAGTGGCCTACGATCAATATAAAAGCGATTCTGAGTTCTGTTATTTCAGTTATCTTGTGTGTTTTCATTAATTAAATATTGCAGGTTCTTCACATCTGGTATCAGAGCACTTTTTTGGCCTCGTTAGGTGAAAGTTCTGCCAAATTTGTTTTTTGCATCTGTTGCAACTTCAGATCTGGGAATAATCCCTATCCACTTAACTATGGGAAGTAATTGGGCATAATCCCTAAAACTCATTGTGAGGAGTACCATAGGAACCCCAAACTAGCTGGCCCATTGAGAGGACTTGCCAGCGAAAAGGGAAACGACCCCTGCCTGATTGACTAGTTCCCACCCATGAGGTAAACAAAGAGATTTCATTTGTGGCAAAGTGGTTATCAGTTTTACCTGAGCCATGGAGTGAGGGGTACTGCCCCAATACGCAAGCCGTCAGATAGCATTGGTGGCCTAGTGAAACCAAGAAACTATTAGGAAGCTGCACATACCTGGGGTCCATATCTATTTTCAGCTGAACTATTGTTGATCACTGTCGTGCCATTTCAGATCCATTCTGAAATCCATTCCCTATCCAACAATTTCAAATCTATTTCAGATCCAATCGTTTTTTATCTAGCTGGCACCGTTTCAGATCCCTTCGTTTCCAATCACTTCTGCGCTGTTGCAGATCTATCTATTTCATATCCCTTCCGCGTCATTGTAGATCCATTCCTGAAAAAAAAAAAACATTTGGCCATATGACGGGCCTTGGATTTAGCATATTTTTACCACCATTTCACCCTATTTATAATTCCTTTTGCCTATCCATATTCATGCATTAATCCTTTCTTACGCTCATATCCGGGTTTTTATGCTCAAGTAATTTTTCCATTACATGTCTTAGTATTTCATTTGATTTTTTACTAACATTGAGGGAATTAGTGTACTTTGTATTTGCTTTGAATATTGAATCAATTGTTGGAAAGAAGCTACAACATATTTGAGGGAGTTCTGTAGTAGTGCAGAACATTTGTTGCAGCATTACGGAAACTCCATCTGCAGCATTACAGAAACTCTACAGGTATCTGCAGCATTACAGCAAGTCAATAATTCCAATTTTACCTTCAACCACCAACTTTGGATAAAGATATTCATTAGGAGTAATGGATTTTTATAAATCCATTATTTCTATTATTTTTAAATGTCTCAAATCATGATGTTAAATTAAAGTTGGTAAATGGAGGTGGATATGAGTGCATATTTGGCTTATTCACAAAGATTGAAGATCTCTATCAAATATATGATGGACCTAAGAAGTCAAAAGTTGTTAAGAGACATTTGGGATGAGTTTTTACTATTTTATTATAGCCTCTATCCCTAAATTCGAATTTGACTTCAAATGTATTCTAAATAGCATGTAGTTAGTAAGGATTTTGGATTAGTTTTGAGATCCAAACATTTAGGAATTTGTTGAGGATATTTTGGATCCTCATTTATTATTTGTTATGGAGAAATCATGTATAAATAATAGTTCTTTCTCCATTTTATGAGGAGGACTCTTAGAGCAATAGTCCAATTGATGATGGAATAAAGCTATATTCTCATTTTGATTCAATTAGATCTTAGTTTTATAATTTCTTTTGCAATATGATTTTATCTATTTTATGTTGATGTAGTTGTACTTCATTGCTTAGTTGTGATTTCTTATGAAGTGTGAATTTTATTTCTGCAATTTGATTTCAATGCATAAATAGAGGTTTAAATGTTTATTTTACAATCATTGAGCTTAATGCAACAATGTTATTTACTCCATTGAATCATAAACAGTAACTTGTATTTGGCAAGGATAGCTTTTAGATTTTATTTTTGTAATTTACCTTTCTGTCAAGTATGTTGTGAACTTATATTTAGAATTTACTTTCTTGCATGGTGTGAACATAGTATTAGAATTTACTTTTTCTGCAAAGTGTGACATAGTTCTAGAATTTACTTTTCTGCAGAGTGTGAATGTAGTTTCAGAATTTACTTTCAAGTGTGAATTTAGTTTTAGCATTTACTTTCATGTCGTGTGATTTACTTTCCTTACAATTTAGTTTCAATAGTTGTTTAGATGGCTAGTTCCTTGCCAAGACAATGTGACTGCTCATACCATTGTTTGTAAGTAAGGTTATTGAACTACAACTTCAAGTAGATCAACTAATGTAAGAGGAGATTGTGGTTTGCACATACAATGCATAGTAACTCACAAGTTCTCAACGAACCCTGGGTTGACAATTAATGTACACTTCTTATTTGTTTTCTAAGTAATTAGAAAGAAAATAAAAATCCCCTCACCATATCTCTCTTGTTTTCACTTTGTTTCCCTTGAAACTTCCCTAACACCCCAATAATCTTATTCTGCATATTTCATTCCTGAGGACCCTATACCAAATTCCACTTCCCAAAGCTCGAAATCCCACATTTGTCTACTTTTAGGGTTTGCCATAAATTCTTTGGATTTCACCCAATCGCCTTCAAATTTTTCCACCGAGTTCCTTTCCTAGTTTTTCTTCTTTGTCCCTCTCTGCCAAATTTTCTCATTCTTTCACCCCGCTTCTGAAATCCCTATTTTTTGCTTCCCTGTCCATCAAAAAGTGTCCAAAACCTAGTCAAACCCCAATTACCCCTCCGAGTTTTTCTCAAATCCAAATTTCCTTTACTAAATAAGCTTTTGTTTGTGTTTTTCTATCCATTCCCCCCCCCCAAAAAAAAAAAAAAACTTTTGGTTATGGTTGTCACCCACGTAGGAGCAACAACCATGGAGGAATAATTTGTAGCCATCCAAACCAAACTCCAAGATCTAGATAAAAAATTTCTCAGCCTACATCTTCAGCATTCAGCCATGAACAATAACCGATAGCATGAATCTTCAGCAGCCAATAAGTTCTCTTCTTCCAGCAATTTCCATGGTCTGAAGCTTGAATTTTCTTTCTTTAATGGTACTAGTCCAACTGGATGAATCTATCGTGCAGAACAATATTTCAGTCTGCATAATACTTTTGATGTCCAAAAAGTTCCACTTGCATCCTTTCATTTGGAACAGGAATCCCTTCAATGGTACCATTGGTACATCAAGGCTCACGACACGCCAAAATGGACATATTTTTCCCAACTCCTTTTGTAACAATTTGGTCCTAGTGCTTTTGATGACTTCACCGAAGCACTCACTAAACTTCGTCAAAGTGGCACTGTGAGAGAGTATTAGACAGAATTTGAGAAACTAGCCAATCACACAGAAGGATTGTCTGATGAATTCTACAGGAGTTGTTTTATCAATGGTCTTAAGGATGAAATCCGGTCAGAGGTTAAAATGTTCTGTCTCAACACAATGATGGAAGTCCTAGGGTTGGCTAAGTTGGCAGAAGACAAGATTGCAGCCCAACAATGCTCCAAACCCACTTTTGTTCCCTTTTGAAATATGGGTTCTCAACGACATCCCATCCCGCCACCTCCTCGACCAAATCCTATCAAGCATTTGTCTGAAATAGAGATGCGGGCACATAGAGAAAAATGGCTTTGTTATAATTGTGATGATAAATTCACTTGGGGACATAGATGTGTTCAACAAAAGCTCTATCTCTTGGATATGGATTCTCCTCCTACCTCTACAATTGGTCAAGAAACTCCAGATACAATGGATGATCAAGTCGACATTCAGGAGCCGCCTATTGACCCCCCATCTCAGGATGAACAACCAAAGATATCTCTCCATGCTTTATTCGACATCACCACCCCCCCAAACATAGCGGGTTAGGGGTTACTTCAATAAGCTTCCTCTTACAATACTCATTGATTTTGGTGGCACTCATAACTTCACTGACCCTCGGATCGCCAAACACGCTGATTGTTTTGTCCATCCTTGCTCCAACTTTGAAGTCATGGTTGCCAATGGGGGCACATTAAATTGCAAGGGGAAGTGTCACAATGTGTGTATCTGTCTAGAATATTATATCCTGTGCTCTGACATGTTTTCCTTGTCCCTAGGCTGATGTGATGTGGTTTTGGGTGTTCAATGGTTACGCACACTTGGCCCCATCTTATGGGATTTTGCTGAACTTTGAATGCAGTTTTCAATCAATGGGAAACAACACAAATTTAAGGGTTTACAACAAGGGTGTCTTTGCATCATCAGTTCACATCGCCTGGAAAAGATCCTTAAGAAGAATTCACATGGTGTCATCACTCAACTCCATTCCATTCAGATGCACCCGTCAACGGTCTCCCCTACTTCCTTGGATAGATATGCAGGTGTCCTTGTTGAACCAGTGGGCTTGTCGCTTTCAAGAGACCTTTCTAGTACGAATTTAGGCGCATCTACATCTCAACCAGAAATTATGGCTATTTTGCATGTAGTACAGAAGTGGCAGCCATACCTATTAGGTAATTATTTCTGCATCAAGACTGATCTCCAGAGTCTGGAAAATTTTCTGGAATAATGGGTCTCCTCCCTAGCACACCTGGAATGGGTTATCCAACTCATGGGTTATGCCTATGCGATCACTTACAAGAAGGGTAAAGAAAATATGGTGGAAAATGCTCCTTCTCGCACATTTGATGACCCAATTTATCTTACAGTTATTTCTCTGCTTACTCCAAATCGGTTGCAATCTGTTCAATAGGGCTATCTCTTCTATGAACTCCATGCTTCTTCATCAATAGGGCACTCTGGATTCCTCAAAATGTATGATTGGGAACAATGTAACTTCTTTTGGCAGGGACTGAAAATGATAATTCAACATATGGTGGCTAACTGTGATACTTTCTAGGTCAATAAGGGTGAAACGTCACTCCTTTCGGGATTGCTTGAACCCTTTCCCATCCCTAAACAGATGTGGACAGCTATTTCTATGGATTTCCTAGAAGCGCTCCAGTGGTACAATACCACATCTAAAAAGACACCATATGAAGCAGTTTATGGATAGGCACTGCCAGTTCTTCTTCCTTACATGCTCAGCAGCTCCCCAGTTCAGGCAATTGACTCAGTTCTTTGAAACCGTGATTAGATTCTTCTCATTCTATAGGACAATCTTCACATGGCAAGAATTCAACTGAAACAACAAGCCGATTAGCACCATACTGAGCACACTTTTCACATAGCTGATATGGTCCTTCTTCATCTACATCCTTCCAAGCAATCCTCCTTGAAACTCAAAAGGTGTCAGTGGGCCAGAATGCAACCCAAGGATGCTACAGGGGAACCACTCCTTCATATTCTGCATCAATTTCCATATCTAAAACTTTGAGGACAAAGATTTTTCTAAGGGAGAGGGGATGTTAGGAACCCTTGTCAACCCTTCTATTTACTTTGTTAGTATATTGTTGCTGGATGCATATGCTTTGTAAGTAGTCCAGTAGTATTTGTTGATCCATAGTTTGTATTATTTTTGTTGGATGCATAAGCTTTGTAAGTCGTCCCATAGTAATTGTTGATCCATACTTTGTATTAGCCCATGGTTTGTATTGACACATGGTATTGACCCATGGTATTGGCTCCTATGATTAGTTTATAAGTTTGTGGTGAGACTAATGAAGGTATGGTGAAGTTATTTGTATTGAGCTTTCTCAAAGGAGGTTGCCCCCTCGAAGTGGCCTGCGATCAATATAAAAGCGATTATGAGTTCTGTTATTTCTGTTATCTCATGTGTTTTCATTAATTAAATATTGCAGGTTCTTCACAGTGTGATGGATGAAAAATGAAACTTGGGTGCTTAAAAATAGAATGGGGATGAGGAAAAAATGAATTCCCTCGAGGTAGACTGACTTGTGGGTTGGGAAAAACAGAGCCCATACCTTCCATACAAATTTATGGGTTGCCCATGCCCCATTGAAGCCATGGAAGTATTTCTTCAACAACTTTATTACACAGAACTAAATGTTAGTAAAGAAATTCAAATGGGTTCACAAGATGACATTTGGAAGCATATGGTTCAACCCCACAACCCCCTCACCACTCCCTAGTGGAATACACATGGCCCCTTCTCAATAGTGGTTTCCATAGCCAGTTTTGGTATTTTAATGAAATATTAATATTTACATCATTTCATAATGTTCCATGGCTTAATAGCACATGGATATAAAAATATCAAATACTTGTCCATTTTAAATAAAATCGGAACATACACTAGCGGGGCCTTGGACTTAAGCTCCATGCTAGGGAAACACACGTCGCATATATACAATATTTACATAAAATCCAATATACCATAGGGGTCAAAATCAGGGTATTACATTCCCCTTCCCCTTAGAACAACATCATCCTCGATGTTCTCAAAATTGAACAAAAATGGGAATGTCTCTCTCATGGCATCCTCCAGCTCCCATGTTGCCTCATTGGGACTAAGGTGATCCCATTGGACCTTTACCTTCCCGATGGCTCTGTTCCGGAGTAATGTGACCTTCTTGTCGAGCATACACATAGGCTCTACTTGGAACTCTCCCTTTGGTTCCACCTATATCACATTCCAATCAATCATATGATTACAATCATGTACATACTTAAGCAAAGATACATGGAAAAAATTATGAGCTCTTATATTAGAAGAAAATGCAATTCTATATGAAACTAGCCCTACCCTATCAAGGACTTCAAATGGCCCACAATATCTTGGTTCCAGCTTGGCACAACTCCCCAACTTGAGAGAACTTTTCCTTGGTTTCACTCTCAAATAAACATGATCCCTAATCTGAAATTCCTTATGCACTTTTTTTAAATTTGCATAACTATTTTGCCTATCCTGAGCTGCCTTCAAATTCTTCCTGATCTTAACAACTTGCTGTTCCATTTCCTTGATCATCTCTAGCCCAAGTACTACCTTGTTCACCAAACTATCCCAATTCACTGGAGTCCTGCATAATTTTCCATACAATGTCTCAAATGGACTCATTCCCAATGATGCGTGATGCCCATTATTGTATACAAATTCTACCAATTGTAGGTAATCTTCCCACTTGGATGGTTTATCCATCACATACATTCTCATCATGTCTGCAAGAACTTGATTCATCCTCTTAGTTTGGCCATCTGTTTGAGGATGATATGTTGTATTGAAATTCAATCTAGTTCTCAATTCCTGAAATAATCCGTCCCAAAAATTGGAAGTGAACTTTGTATCACGATCATAAATTATTTCCTTAGGTAATCCATGCAATCTAAATATCTCTCTCATGAATATATTTTCAATTTCATTAGCCTTGTGAGTAGACTTGACTGGAATAAAGTGAGCTACCTTTGATAGTTTTTCCACCACAACCATGATTGAATCATTCTTTTTCATTGTCATGGGCAGACCTGTTATAAAATCCATAGAGATCACTTCCCACTTCCACTCTATAATGGGTAAGGGCTGCAACAATCCTGTTGGATGTTGGTGCTCTACCTTGACCTGCTAGAACTTTTGACACCTAGCAATGTACTTAGCTATATCCTTCTTCATACCATGCCAAAAGTATTGCTTTCTTACTGCTATTATATTTTTTTGATATCCTGGGTGTCCAGAATATGGAATTTGATGTATTACATCCATCACAAGCTTCTTCAAATCTGCACTATTTGGAATGTACAGTTTGGTACCATGATAAATGAGAACATCATCATCACCTAGTTGATATCTTGCACATGCTTCATCCATATTACCTTGCTGCAACTTCTCTTTAATTTGAAGGTAAGTTTCATCACTAGTTTGAGCTTCTAGGATCATTGCCTTCAAATATAATTTACACACACTTAATGCTGCAACATGAAATTTTATGCTAAGAGCATCTACAACCTTATTCTCTTTCCCTCTTACACACTTAATTTCAAAATCAAATTCACAAAGAAATTCCATCCACCTGGCTTGCCTAGCATTCAAGTTTGGTTGGTAAAACAAATAGTTCAAGCTCATGTGGTCTATCCTAAGCTCGAATCTTCTTCCCAACAAATAATGTCTCCACATTTTGAGAGCATGTACTATGGCTGCTAATTCTAAATCATGCATGTCATAATTCATTTCATGCTCTTTTAATTTCCTTGACTCATAGAAAATCACAAATCCTTCTTGCATGAGCACTCCACCTAGCCCTTCAATCCAAGCATCTGTGCACACAACAAAATCCATCTTTGGATCTGCTATCTTCAAAACAGGAGTGCTGGTAAGTAGCTCCTTTAACTGCTGAAATCTTTTCTCACATTTTTCAGACCATACAAATTTGATATTCTTCCTTTGCAATGAAGTGATTGGATGATCCATTTTGGAGAATCCTTCAATGAACCTTCTGTAGTAACAAGAAAAACCCATGAAAGATATAACATCTGAAACATTCCTTGGAGTTGAACAATTCATGATGCCATTAATCTTTTTTGGATCCACTACAATTTATTCTTCATAAATGACATGACCCAAATATTGCACCTTCTTTTGATAAAATTCACACTTGCTTAACTTGGCATACAACTGGTGTTCTCTAAGGACTTCCAGCACCATCCTTAGATGTTCCTCAGTCTCTTCTTAATTCTTTGAATAGACAAGAATGCCATCCAAGAACACAATCACAAACTTATCCAAATATTTGTTGAAGACACTATTCATGAGACACATGAATGTGGCAGGTGCATTGGTAAGACCAAATGGCACCACAGTGAGCTCATAATGACCATATCTAGTTCTGAATTGCATCTTGTGAATGTCTTCTTCTTTTATCCTCACTTGATGATAGACAGAACTCAAGTCAATCTTTGAAAACGTTGTATCTTCCTTCATCTAATCAAACAATTCATCAATTCTTGGTAATGGATACTTGTTCTTGACTATCACTTTATTAAGCTTCATGTAATCAATACACAACCTTAAAGTCACATCCTTTTTCTTAACAAAAAGCACAGGTTCTCCGCAAGGGGATACACTTGGCCTGATATAACTCTTGTCCATTAACTCTTGTAGCTGCATCTTTAATTCTATCAATTTTGGTGTGCTCATTCTATAAGGAGCTTTGGAATTTGGTGTTTCCCCCGGAACTAGATCGATGGTAAAATCAATATCTCTCTTTGGTGGTAGTCTCAGCACTTCATCCGGAAACACATCTTTGAACTCTTGCAACAATGGGAAGTCTTCTATCCTTGGTCCTTTGTCCTCTGATTAATCTGATATATGAACTGCATATAAGTGGCAACCTTTCTTATAAAAAAATTTCAACTGTAAGGCTGAAATATGTCTTACTGAAACTTGCTTGGGAATTCCTCTTACCAAACTTGGACTTCCCTCTTCATCAATGCATTCAAGTTCTTTCTCATAACAACCCAACTTGTCTCTATGTCTCTCCAACTAATCCATGTCAATTAAGGCATCATAAGATCCTAATGGTAGTACATTTAATACTACATGTGTGTGGAGTCCATTCAATTCTATGGGGCACTCCACCACTACTTAAGTTACTTTTCTCTTGGTCCCTGTGGCTAATTGAACTAGACAAGACATATTATGCTTCACTTTCCAAAGAGAACAACCTTCAACCACTTTTGGAGAAACATAACTATGAGTAGATCCTAGATCAATCAAAATATAAATAGATTGCTTAGCAATCTTACCTTCAATTTCCACCACTGTTGACTAATGATCTGCTTGATGATTATCCAATGCTGCATAAATTCAAGGCATTTCCCTTGCCACATCCTCCACTCTAGTTGCTCCCTTTAAGTTGTGCAAGCTCTGGGGATTCTCCTTTCGATGTGGACAATACTTAAGCATGTGATTTTCTCCACGTCCCCAACAATGAAGTGGTCATTTTGATGCTTTATCTGCTGCTACTACTGGCTTGAATCCACTCCTTGCTTGCTTCCCCTGTGGAAAGGTTATGGGATGATTTTTGAATGGTTGCTTGAAGCCACTTTTATTTTGATCAAACCTCCCTCTTGGCTTTCCTTTCAATGTTGGGTGAACCTCTTATTTTCCCTTATTCTTCTCATAGAAATGCATTGCCATCCTAATGGCTTCATCAAGACTTGGTGGATTAACAAAATCAATTCTATCTTTGAAACCTTGAGGTAGGATTCCAAGGAAACATTGGATTTTTATCCTCTCATTTTTGATATAGTCCAAATACCTCAACAATTCCAAGAATTTATGGACATGTTCTTCCATAGTTTTATGTCCCAACCTAAGTTCATTCAACTCTTCCCTCTTGTTGTCATAATAACTAGCAGAAAGGTATTTTTCGTTGAAATACTTCTTAAATATTTCCTAGCCAATATTCCTTTCATTGATCACTTTAACTTCCAAGAGGTTATTCCACCAAATTGAAGCTCTGCTATTTAGACTGTAAATGGAAATTCTGGCCTTTTTCATTTCCTGAGTAATCATGAATCCTGAAATATTTCTTCATCCCAAGAAGCCATGCCTCTGCCTGTTGGCCCGTCTTACCTTTTAGGATATTCCTATACTCCATCCTAGTCCCACCAGTATTTTGATCATTTACATTTTCAGTCATGCATGCACCTTTTAGGGTTTGCATGCATTCTAGGGTTTGCATGCATTTTGCATGCATCCCAGTCATCAGTCCAGCACCTATCCCTCAGTTAGCCAGCCCCCAGGAGCTTCTCACTATTCAGTTTTAGCCCTCCAGTTGCTTAATGCGCCCTTCTTCCTTGATTTTAGGGAGCAACTCGCCCTTCTTCACCT
Organism: Larix kaempferi; assembly: GCA_027924585.1. Lineage (NCBI taxonomy): Eukaryota > Viridiplantae > Streptophyta > Pinopsida > Pinales > Pinaceae > Larix > Larix kaempferi. The sequence goes on from BSBM01001344.1 coordinate 2,669,764, forward strand.
ACCAGTCCATTTGTCACTCAGTCACACTCAGTTACACTCAGTTACTCTTAGTTACAATGAGTTACACTCAGTTACACTCAGTTACATTCAGTTACATTGAGTTACACTCAGTTACACTCAGCTACATTGAGTTACACTCAGTTACATTCAGTTACATTCAGTTACACTCAGTTACATTGAGTTACACTCAGTTACACCTACCAGAGTTAGTTTGATTGATGGTTGACGGTTACTTGAGCAATGATGACTCCACTGATGATGATGAAGACTTCCAGTTGCGCTCCGATGATCATGAGGACACCTAGTTGTGCTCCGATGACACTCCAGTGATCCTTTGATCACTCCATGAAGGCTAATTCGAATTGCCACCTTAGGCATTCGAATTCCTCATGCATTGTATTATTTATATGTCCATTTGTGATTAATAATCTAGTATGACCGAAGTATTATTGCTTCTATCTGAGTTCTACTGTACCATATTATTCTGTTGCTCATTATACTGCATGTATCACTCTTCTTCTATTCTCTTGCTTAATCCATTATTCTCTTGTGAGGTATACATCATCTCTTAGATCTGCTGTGAGGATTTTCACATGGTATCAGAGCGTGTTGAGAGAATTGTTTATCTCCATTCTTGAGAGTTTTTTTGCAGGTTATTACCAAGATTTCGAGTGCAGCAGTTGCAGCAGTTTCTGCATTTTTGCAGCAGTAGCAGTTGCAGTTATTCTATATTGTTTTGCAGGTCCTCTACAACTTCAATGTATTCATCAGGAATTACTCCTCTTGATCCACTCAACTATGATGAATGGAAACCAAGAATGATAGCAGACTTGAAGATCCATGATCTTTTTTATTGTTATTTTGAAAGAGAGTTCGAATCCCCTGAAGAGAAGATTGACTGGTTAAATAAAAGAGACATGCACTTTGCAGCAATAATGTTTTCTTTGTTTGCATACCAGAGATTCCAATTCAAATACCGTGATGGTGTTGAAATTCCAAGAGAGTTATGGACTCCAAAAGAGATATGGGCTCACCTGGATGGAAAATTTGGCAGAGAGAATGAAGGACTTGGTCCCAACCCATTCGAAAGAAAACAAAGTGATGCATTCGCTCCTCTTGATGGTCTCTCAGATCATGCACCAGTATCATCTCATATTGAAGTTGTTGACAAAGAACTTGCAGATTCTCCGCTCATGCTCAAACTTTCTTCTCTTTCTGTGCCAGCTCACACTCTAGATATTGCAGAAGGTCCTAAATCCTCTCTTGCACCAGAGTCTATTGGTTTGCATCGTGATCACATGATTATTTTAGAGGTCAAATCAGCTAATGGAGGTAATGCATTCGCTCCTCTTCAACAAACATCTCTTTTATACTACTATATGATCATAAATTCATGCTTTCAGAAGGTCATTGAAGAATATGGCCATTGCCATTCGCTTGGGATAATTTCTCATGCATCTACTGGTTTTGATCTCACCTCTCATGGTTCAAAGGAGATCTCAAGAAGCCATGATTCAAGTCTTGTATCTAATTTGGGTTCTAAGCAATTACTGCTTGGGAAAATTTCTCATGCATATGATAGTTTTGATCTCACCCCTGCTGGTTCAAAGGAGATCTCAAGAAACTGTTTTGAAAGTCTTAAATCTGATTTTGATTTCAAGCAAACATGTAATAGTTCTTTTTGGCATAATCTCACCCATGGTGGTTCGAAGGAGAAGACAAAGGACTATATGCACATTCAAAAATTTGATCCTACCTCAGCTGATTCGAATCACAGGTTAAAGGATCATTCTAATACTGTTGGATTTGTTCTCATCACATTCGATCTGAAGAGCAAGTACAAGCACATGTTTTTTGAGCATGATCCACTTCTTCCCAAGAAGAAGATACCTCCAGACATATGACCAAGCATCACACATGCTTGAGTTTGGAGCTTTTATTTTTTATGTGTGCCTTACAGTCTATTTTTTTGAGGAGGGGGTATGTTTCCCATGAAATTTTCCCACTTCCTTGGTTTATTGATTGTTATTATTCATTGTATTGGGTGACCTTTGGTCTTAGTTACCAGGGCCCAGGATGGATTAAGGGGGGGTGTTAGGATATTCCTATACTCCATCCTAGTCCCACCAGTATTTTGATCATTTACATTTTCAGTCATGCATGCACCTTTTAGGGTTTGCATGCATTCTAGGGTTTGCATGCATTTTGCATGCATCCCAGTCATCAGTCCAGCACCTAGCCCTCAGTTAGCCATCCCCCATGAGCTTCTCACTATTCAGTTTTAGCCCTCCAGTTGCTTAATGCGCCCTTCTTCACCTACCAGTCCAGTTGTCACTCAGTCACACTCAGTTACACTAAGTTACTCTTAGTTACATTGAGTTACACTCAGTTACACTCAGTTACATTCAGTTACATTGAGTTACACTCAGTTACACTCAGCTACATTGAGTTACACTCAGTTACATTCAGTTACATTCAGTTACACTCAGTTACATTGAGTTACACTCAGTTACACCTACCAGAGTTAGTTTGATTGATGGTTGACAGTTACTTGAGCAATGATGACTCCACTGATGATGATGAAGACTTCCAGTTGCGCTCCGATGATCATGAGGACACCTAGTTGTGCTCCGATGACACTCCAGTGATCCTTTGATCACTCCATGAAGGCTAATTCGAATTGCCACCTTAGGCATTCGAATTCCTCATGCATTGTATTATTTATATGTCCATTTGTGATTAATAATCTAGTATGACCGAAGTATTATTGCTTCTATCTGAGTTCTACTGTACCATATTATTCTGTTGCTCATTATACTGCATGTATCACTCTTCTTCTATTCTCTTGCTTAATCCATTATTCTCTTGTGAGGTATACATCATCTCTTAGATCTGCTGTGAGCATTTTCACATTACCCTCTCCATCAAATGTGGGAGGTCATGCCTTCCTGGACTCTCCCTATGGAATGTCTTTGAATTTCTTTCTTCCTTCAAACATTCTAGAAGTATGCCTTGGAATTCTTTGAAAACCTCTGGGGTCACATGATCTGCTGGAAGAAGATCTAGAGGAAGGTGTTCTATGCTTTTTGCTCACAGAACGCTTTCTTGCACTTGGATTCCTCCTCCTAGAATGATTGCTAGAGCCACTCCTTGCATCTCTTCCTTCTTCACCTACATTTCTTGGGTTAAACCCAAGGTTTATCCTCTGCTGCATATCAGTGAAGCTCTGCAAAATAGCAACATTGAGCTCGTTCTATTCCTCCTGATCCTTCATCAATTTTTCATTGAAGCTTACCATGGTCTCAACCAAATTCTGAAGAGTTATTTGCTCCTTTCACCCATTGGATTCAGTCTCAACATTCCCTTATTAAACATTTTCTCCTAGCAATATCCCTCTTCCATATGGCGCAAGGAAGAAGGACAATGGAGACCAGAATGATCATCCAGAAAGAGGTCATAAACTCTTGGAAAGTGTTTCAAATTCAATATCTCTTCTCATAGATTCAATAGCTTCAAATCAGATGGTTGCAAGAAAATACTATTTCTCATCATTGGAATCCAATAGCTGCATCTCCATCCACATTGGAGATGATTCACAAATCTCATCAAAAGGAAAAGGTACTATTGACTTAGAACATGGCAATTTTAAAAATGTTTTATATGTCCCTTATCTAGCTTCAAACCTGTTTTCTGTGTATAGAATGATACACACTGGTTTTACCAAGAAGGTTGTATTCAACCCTAATGATTTTGAAATTTCTGATATTACCACCAGAAATCTAATTGCAGTAGGCAAGGAAAATCATGCTGCAAAAACATGAGTTTACCCATTTTTTTCCACATTCAAAGCCAAGTTCCCTTCTAACTCATGGAAATGAGGTTAGCCATCTATTTTATGAGAGGTTTGGACACCTAAATTATAAATATTTTCATATTCCATAGAATAATTCCATGATTGAAGGCCTTCTGAACATCAAATCCTCAAAAGGGGTATGTAAAGGTTGCATTATTGGAAAGCATCCTAAGCACTAGTTCAATCGAGGAAAAGATAGAAGAGATTATTTTATTTTGGGGCTGATTCATAGTGATATTAGTGGTCCATTTCAAAATCCATCCATGGATGTATCAAGGTATGTTCTCACATTCAGTGATGACTTTTCCATATTTACATGGATCTACTTTCTCAAAAACAAATCGGAAGTGTTTGAAAACTTCAAGAATTTCAAGGCTTATGTTGAGACTGCTACTGGGAGAAAGCTAAAAGCTCTTAAATACGATAATGGTGGAGAATGTATCAAATCTGATCTGCTGCAACTTTGTGCAGAAAATGGAATCCAAATCCAGCACACAGTCCCCTACACACCTCAGCAGAATGGTGTAGCGGATAGGAAAAACGAGTATTAAAAAATATGGCTACTTGTATGCTTGAATCAAAAGGTTTGGATTCAAATATTTGGACTGAGGCCATGAATGTTTCTGTATGCATTCATAACAGAGTTCCAAAGTATCCATCAAAGGTAAAACTCCCTTCGAATGCTATGTTGGTCACAAGTCTGATGTGTCACTGTCGTCACATCTCAGGGTTTCTGGGTCCACTGCATGGGCTAGAATTCTGATTGAGAAGAGAAGATATTTGGAACCACAAAGTATTGAGCGCATACGAATTGGATATGTTGAAGGATCCAAAGGATGAAAAATCATGGATATCAGATCCAAAATAGTATTGATCGAGAGAAGTGTCCAATTTGAAGAACCGCTTCATGATCTACAACTATTGGAGGAAGAAATTTCCAAATTGCTTCCTCTTACATTAGATGATTTGGGAGATGAAGCAATTCATCATTCACCACCCCATCTAGTAAACAGTTAATCCCCACACCTAGTGACTTCAAATTCATTGAAGCACTTCACTAGCGGTGATGCCCATGATTGGGATATCCACTTCCTCCACTCGACCCCTCCGCGCCTAGTACCCTGCTGGAGGCCTCGGTCCCACATCTCCACACATAAGTACATCATCAGTATCAACATAATAAAAATCCTCTAGATATCATATATGCTATGAAGTATTGTTGGGCCTGGCCCAAGTGGGGCATTTTGAGCAAGAAGGATTTTTGGAACTGCGGAGCTGAGCACAATTCAGCTATAATATTTTTTGTATAATTTGTTGGGATGCTACGAAGTTGCATGCAGTGCAGCATCGGAAGAGCTGTGAAGATCAGTGTTGCGAGGAGGCAACACTGTGATGTGTCCAGTCTACGTGGATCCGAAAAAGGAGAGTGTTGGACGGAAGACGGCACATATTCTGGTTAGATCGTCGATAGTCTATTTTTGGTAAAGATGCTCTAGGAGTGCTAGGAGATGGGTAAGGAGAAGAAGCGGAAGAATGTGATGGGTCGCAAATGCGAAAGAACTACTACCTTAACCAGTCGCACAAGACCGTTAGAGAAAGAACGGCTCGAAAAAAGCGACCTGTCAGCAGGTGTGCAACAGGAAGGCCGATAGTGACGTGAGGCATTCACTGAAGGCGGCCACAATGGAATATTCGCTAGTAGAAGCCAACAATCTGGTTAAGGGAAAACCGTGATAGTTTTGTAAACCTAAGGGTTTTTTCCTTCGAATTGTAAAGACATGACCTACGGGCATGATCTATATATAAGGAATTTTTGTATGGGAAAGGGTTTCTCTTCATTTTGTATTGTTCTCACTATTGATTTGATAAATCTCTATTGAGGAACATTTTGTAAAGGCTCTGCAAGCTGTGTGCGCAGAGGCCTATTGAGAGAGAGAAGAGGGTCTACAACTGAGTGTGCAGACAAAGAACTGTTGTTCCCTTCCCAAAAGACTAATACAACAATAGTTCTTTTGGATGTAGCTCCCATCCGGTGGGTGAACCACATTAAATCTTGTGTAGTGTGTTTGTTTAGGTCTTTGCACTTGTCTATTTGCTTACGAATGAATGTCTGAGTTCTCATTTATCAGCTCTTATGTTAATGCTTTTATATGTATTCTCTAGAGGAGAATGATGGGAATAATATGTTAAGTATTTTGTTAATGGATGAATGACGAATGCTTAGTACCCTAAGTCTGCAAGCATAAGAATTTATTAAATAATCACAAGTGTACATAGATTTTGGGCTGTGTAACTCTTAGAGACACCACATTGGAAATGTGTAGCATCGTATCTTGTGTTTGGTTGTATTCGGTATAAAGTTAAATAATCTGAGGTAGTAGATGGATTATTAAGTGTTAAAGTAAAGTCTTTGCAGTGGTTTTGGAAGAGGAAGTGTATAAGTCAGTTGTGCTCTCCTATGATTCGCATTCTATCCCAACCACGTAGTACGTAGATGCGTTGGTTGCGCAGGCTAGTTCGCTTGTAGAGGTAAGCGCCACGACGTAGTCTATCGTCGCATAGTCCTGACTCCACAGTGCAAGGCTAATAGTGAACTGTGTAGTAGTCCTGTCTAAACAACTCATCACATCACTATGGAAACCTCATTCCACAATGCCCCCATAGATACACCTCGGGTGAGACCTCATCCTATTGGCAGGCTGTTGCCGAAAGGGCCGGTGAGAAGGGGTTTTGTTGGTTCCTGGAAACTGCGAAGAACCAGGGTCTACCTTGGAAACCTCTAGATCATATTGTAAGCCAACAAATGGTTTCGATGCCGAGACAAGAATCCATGATGAGTTGAAGTCGTGATGTGTGAAGTAGAAGAAGTTGAGCTGGGCGTCGAATTTTGGTACCCAAACAAGAAATAAATCTAGGCGTGGTGTGACAAGACAGAGAGAGACTTCAAAAGGAGAGAAAACAGACACCCACATCTCTCTGACGTTCAGTGGTTGAATAAATACATGTGGAAATACGTTCACAAAGTTTTTTGGGCGTCTTTTGGGAATGAGCTAAATGAGTGGTTGTCAAGGTTCATAGAACATAGAAACGGTACCCCGCGAGATGTACCGACCAAGTGGACACCAGAGCTTATTGAAAGGCTCAAAGCACTAGATAGTCCATTCTTACAAGCAGTCGACTTCTGGGTCTACAGTACATTACAAAGTTTTTTGATGCAGTTTCTCTGGACATACTAAAGTCCTACAACACAACTAAAAGAGATTGTTTCAAGGGAATCAGAGGTAAGTATCTGAACTACCTCAGTCTATACATTAAAATTCTTTTAGCTGAGAAAGGCGTTTTTAGAATGCAGTAAATTTTTTGAAATCTGTAATGGTCAATAGCATTTTTAGTGAGTGAGACGAAGAGACACATAATCTAAGAAGTGGGAAAAGGTACAAATATACACCTAAGAAGACTGCTAGTGGAATTGGACTCCACGTAGACATTGTTTCAGAGGACGAACCTGATAGCCAAACTGCACCTCTATCTTCTACCTATTATCCTATTACTCCGCAGAATCCACTGGGTGGGAACACCGCGCCTTCCATTGCACAAACTCAACCAGTCCAGAACCCCCCTATTGTGAATATCCCTAGCACTCAGATAAGTCCATTTATCTTTTCTACTCACCAACCTGCGCAGAACCCTCCACTAACTAGAATAAGCATGACCGAGGATATTAAGCTACCGATATTCAAAATAATGGGTCTAGAAGACCCTGATGAGCACTGGTTTCTATGTGAAGATGTTTGGAGTGCTAAACAAGTACAGGACGATACTGTTAAGCAAGCACAGATCATCACCAACTTTAGAGATAGAGCCTTGCATTGGTTCATGAAATACTCGTAGGGACAACAGAGAACCCTGGAAGAAATCAAGGCTACACTCTTAGCAGAATTTAAGAAGTCGAAGTCAAAGTCCTAGTGCATTACAGAGTTGAAAGAGATCAAACAGAGACCCAATGAAACATTCTGGGAATTTGACCCAAAGTTTAAGATGTTGTTGGACCAAGTAAGATTCGTTATAGCACAAGGAGTGGTTTATAGCCGCGTTGTTGCCCCATATTAGATAGTCATTGATGCAACCGCAAGTGGCTTTGCAGTAAGAAGCCTTGGATCAATAGCAAAAGGAGTGGTTTATAGCTGCATTGTCGCCCCATATTAGACAGTCATTGATGCAACAGAAAGTGGTTTCGCAGTAAGAAGCCTTGGATCACAATGAAGATTGAAGCTTCACCAATGGGAGAAACTAGCACTAGCATGTCACAGATTCAGAACCAGTTAGCTACCCTGACACTACAGTTACAAGATATCAAGAAATGAAAGCAAGAGAGATAGAAAGTCTGGTGTACAAGCTGTAAAGGGGAAGGACACACTAAGGATCATTGTCCTTTATTCCAAGAGTTCCTTCACATGGGTGGACCAAACCGATGAAATCTACACCCAAGGCCATGGTGTGAAATTTGCAGAACTAGAGGACATCGGCCAGAAGACTACCATATGATACATAAATACGTAAGAACACCTAAAAAATTATATTGTAATTTCTGTAAATAAGTTGGACATGATGAGTCCAATTGCCACGCATATGAGCTCATGCTAGAAATAAAGAAAGATAGTGAGCATATGTATGGAGGAATGTACAGAGTCCAAGGAGAGACTCTGTAGAAACAATAAAATGCACCGTGTTTGTGCTAGAAATTGATCCTAGACTACAAAGGAGCAAGCTAACACAATCTCAACAATACAAGCATGAAATAGGTTTTTTTTTTTGTAGTTTGTTGGTTTGAAGGTTTCAATTTCAAGAAAATAAAAGGAAATCAAACTAAAACAAGTTACTAAATCATGTAATTCATTGAAGAACTGAAATCATAAATTTAAATGAGGTAAATATAAACCATCACATTCATAACCACACAAATAAGTTTTTATCTACAACACATAAGCATTCACTTGATTAAAACATTAAAACAGAAAATGAAATCATATGTTGAATGATCAAACTGATCAGAAACAAAAACTCAATCAAACAAGATAAAATGGCTTATAACACATATATATTAATCTCAATCTTCAGGACTTACATAATAGTCTTGCAAGCTTCAATATCATCACTGTATATAGCTTCTTGAAACCAAAAAATCCCCTCTCCCACCTGAATGCTTGTCCTCCTTTTATCATTACAAAGATGTAGTAGTTCCATAACTACTTCCTTAGGTCAAGTTTCGAAATATTCAGCAGTTACACTTAGTGGTTATTAAAGACTAATTAACCAAAACTAATAAAATCGGATTCTGGGGAAAATGGCGAATTTCTGGAAAATAGGGTCTCAAAGATGCTTTCATATCTCTCGATTCATGAGATCTATTAGAAAACTAAGAGATGTTTATTAAATGATCCCATGATGAACAAAAATCTCTCCTCGTTTTTGAAAATTCATCTCCAATTGATCGGAAAGCATGCCAAAAATTTGTGACTAAAACAGTAAAATATTAAACATTTTAAACCCTAAAAATAGGCCACAAAGATGAATTCGAATCTTTCAAATGATGATAGCTGTTGAAAAACTGGGAGAGGTTTTTTTAAATGAGTCTGTTTTGGACACAAAACTCTTTTTTGTTTCCAAAATTCGCTTTCACCACTTCGTAATATGTACTTAATTATAATGACTAAAACAGAGGAAAAATAGACATTTTGGTCTCATTTCCTTGAACATCATCAACACTAAAATATGGAATGTCGAATATATTCTCTTTAACACTTACGGCATAAGTAATTATGGCTGATCTCCCTTCCTCGAAAACACCACTATGCATTCCTTCCTTTGAACTGGAAGCTTCTTCCATGTCTTTATGAGTAACGGCTTGCTCTGTATTATTTTCTGAAGTATGGCTTCGTTGCTTTTCACACATATCTTTTTGCTCTGCGTTTCCAGAATTTTCACACTCTATATATCAAAAACTTGCAAGTCATCTTGCATTTCCTTCTCACCTACATCTCTTTTGAATTTCTTCATAAAACTGGACTGCTTGCTAGGTATGTGCTTCTTTTCCTGCTCATCTTGCTTAATCACATCGTACTCTGCAAATTCACTATCCTATTCTCTTGTAACCGAATTGAAGGAGAGATTCTTCAACCTTCACGTGTCTCCAACTTTGAAACTCAAAATCCCCAATTTTGAGGTCATGGCATCCAAAACCCTGAAATTACTTCATAATTCTGGGATTCTTGCAACGCGCTAGTGGTCTATTTTGGACTTTGCACTGCGGGAATCTCTTAACATAGCTAATTTGACAAATATACTTACGATAAAGATTAGATCCTGATTACAAGTTTTTAACAAGGCTAAATAGGTATAATTGAAGACTTTGAGAGAAATAAAAAATTGCATAAGCCATTTAAAGGTTTTAGACTAAAAAATAAAAACAATAAAAAATTAATAAAAATTGAAAAGATAATCAAAATCATGGATAAATAAAAGGAAAATAAAGTTCAAACAATTCTAAAAGAAACACATAAAAATGAGAACAATTTCAGCATTAACACACCGCAAGATTAGGGAGCATATAGAGGCCGCGGAGGATACCGCGGGAGAGGAAGGAAGAACGACCCAGCGCAGGGACAAGGCCGAGGTCAAGTAATCTGTTACAACTGTGGCCAAGCAGGACATGTATCTAGGGACTGTATCAACCCATGCACTACATGCAGTTATGATCAATCATTTGATCATGTTATTGAAGACTGCCCAGTTTTAGAGGTAGAAATGCAGAAAAGAAAACGGCCAGAGATGCCAAACCCAAACATCTAGTTGATTGCAGCAGAAAGGAGACCTGTGGATCCAAGTATCAACGTAGTGATGCGAAGTGGCGCTACAACAGGAAGAGATAGAGGAGTAGAAGCTTCAAATTCTGGATATTTTGACACTAAGCAGACTCCTCTTTAAATGATATGGATAAGGAAAGTTGTTGGGAAAGCACTTGCTTTCGACTTGAAGAAAAATAGAGAAGTCTTTGAAGAAGCATGGGATATATTCAAAGAATCAGCACTTGGATCACCAAGAATCCCATTGCGCAGTGAAATAATGCATATGGAGATATGCCAGCTGCTTATGACAGAACGAGCACCACAATAGAGACATGCACCTCTGTTGTGCAGTTCCTCAGGATCTACATGAAGTTGCTAAAGAGTCCAAATGCTATAGAAGAATTGCAGAAGTTGGTAGACTAGTATTAACTGCACAGCAAAAATGAAACTACTGATAGCGTGGTTCATCACATCAAGAAACACAAGATAATGGGTAGAGAAATGAGACTTAGTGCATAGATAGGAGATTATGAAACGGATGAGATCATTCTTGATTTGGGATCAAAAGTAAATGTCTTAACCAAGTAGACATGGTAGCAGATGGGGAGACCGAAGCTGTCATGGTCACCTATCTAGTTGACAATGGCCAATCAAGAGAAAGTCATGCACTTTGGATGGTTATCCAATGTGATTGTTGAAATTGATGGAGTACAGAGTCACATAGATTTCAAGGTTATCGAGATTATCAATGATAGTCATCCTTTTCCTGCACTGTTGGGATTTGACTAGGCTATTGATAACCTTGCCATCATAAACCTAAAGACAAAGAAGATGATCTTTGAAGGAAAACATCTCAGGATCATTGCACCATTGGATCTTGTGGATGGAGACAAATATAGCAAGCTGATTCCAGAGGAATACAGAGCTCAAGGTTTGGATCGATTGTACAAGATGACTGCAAACCAGGAAGACTACATTAATCCTACTGCGGATGGAACACTCAGCTAGAGATGCGACAGCTCTTGCATTTCAAACTCTGATGCAGGACTAGAGAACTTGCAAAGTCGAATTCATGAAGTATCAGCAAGAATATGTGCACAGGTTACAAAGTCATTGCGCTGGATTGGAAAGGAGGTAAACCCAATCCCCACCTATGATGGTTTAGCTAATGTTTACTCCTTTATCAAAGATTATACTGTAGATGAACATTGCTTACCAGCACTAGATATGGCACTATGCGAGACAACTACCACATGGTGTGCTGCGCATAAGGAGACATTGACCACATGGGATCAATGCAGAATCAAGATGCAGATCAGGTTTTCTGACAAGGTTACCCTACCATTTGACAAATATAATGGACAGATAGATCCAATACAACATATTGAGGTCTGTTCACAAGCGTGGGGGGAGATACCAAAGACAAAATGGGTGCATCTATTTGTGCACACGCTGGAGGAATAAATTACAAAGAAGTGGTATCTAGATATGGAGTTGCGCAGAGAAACTATGGGTTGGCCCACTCTTACTGCGAAATTCCAGAATAGTTTCAGTTTTGAGGATGAGAGTCCTACCATAAATGATGTGCTGCAGATTATTAAGGAAAGAATATTCAGACCAGAATGTGCACATAATAACATGACATTAGAAGAATTCTTTGGAGCTGAAAGCATACCTGCAAGCCTATAGATAGAATGGAAGGAATAGGTAGAGCATGCCATGGAATATTATAACCTAGCTGAAGAAACTAAAGAAAAAGAAGGAAATGATGAGGAGGACCTATGCAACATAAATATACCTGAGTCGGAAGGTGCACGTGAGGTAGAAGGACCTCCGCTTGAAATCCCAAATATGAGTGGACCTATGAAAATGAGGAAAGTGAACATTGGCACTAGTGAAGAGTTGAAGTTCACGGCTATTGGAGACTACTGGGATGATAAGACTGTTGTGGAGATTTTTGGTATATTACATGAATACCAGGAGTTATTCCTAGCAAAGTTTATAGAGATGAAGGACATCTTGGGAGACTTAGGAGTTATCAAAATACCTCTTAAACTAGGAGAAAATCCTATTAAGCAAAGGCCCTATAGATTGAATCCGCGATATAAAGAACGAGTCAGGGCAGAACTTGATAAAATGCTCGATGCAGGGATCATCGAGCTAGTTGAAGCATCTGAGTGGATAAGACATATGGTTGTCAAGGATAGGAAGACAAAAGGTGAGATCCGCATTTGTGTGGATCTCAGAAAGTTGAACGATGCTTCAATACATGACCCATTCCCTAGTCCTTTCACTGATGAGGTACTTCATAATGTTGGAGGAAATGAGGCCTATTCCTTTACTGATGTTTTTTTGGGATATCCTCAGAGAATAATTGATCCCGCGGATAGACACAAGACCACTTTTTCCATCGAATGGGGGTCGTTCCAGTACAGGTTCATGCTGTTTGGTTTGAAGAACACACCTGCCATCTTTTCCATAGTTGTGGTCACAGCATTCAAGGATTTCATGCATAAGTTTTTAGAAGCTAATTTTGATGATTGGACAGTGTTCGGGTTGCTGAAGAACCATTGCGAAAATTTGAGATTGATGCTAGAGAAGTGTAGGCAACATCAAATTTCGCTCAACCTGAAGAAGTGTAATTTTTGTGTACCTTACAGAATTTTGTTATGACATATTGTGTGCAAACAAGGCTTGATGGTTGATCCCGCGAAGATCGTAGTCATTGTAAACTTGCCAATGCCAAATTCAGTCAAGCAATTGCGCACTACATTAGGGCATACCAGTTACTACAAGAAGTTTATAAAGGGGTATGCACAGATAACCACAGCAATGGAGAAGTTGTTGAAGAAATATGTGCCATTCATTTGGAATGCAGAGTGTGAACAAGGTTTTGACACCTTGAAAGAGAAAATGGTCACTCCGCCAATCCTAGTTTTTCTAGATTGGGAGAAGCCATTCCATTTTCATGTTGATGCCTCATGTATAGAATTGGGAGTTGTATTAGCACAACCAGGAGAGGGAGGTATTCACCATCCCATCACATTTTCTTGCAAGAAGCTCTCATCTACAGAGAAGAATTATACCACCATTGAGAGAGAAGTCCTAGCTATGGTCTATGCACTGCAGAAGTTCAAGCACTATTTGCTTGGTGAGCACTTCTCTATGTTCACGGACCATTCTTCCTTGAAATACCTGGTCAACAAGCCAATGTTAGGGGAGCGAATCTGCAAATGGTTGTTACTCTTCTAGGAGTACGACTTTGAAATAGTGGTTAAGCCAGGCAGATTTAACTTAGGACCTGATCATCTATCAAGAATTGAGTCAAGAGAAAAGCTTACCAATCTTGAAGACAATCTGCTTGACACGGAGTTGTTTGCGATCTAGATAGATGATGATTATTATAAAGACATCATAGACTTTTTGACTACTGGGTTAGCACCCATAGAGTTCACTACGTAGCGCAACAAACTTCACCATTATTGCAGGTCATTTATATAAATTGGGACTGGATGAAATACTGCGTAGGTGTGTGTTAGAGCACGAGAAACCATCTATACTAGCAGATGCACATTCAGGAGCAAGAGGAGGTCACTATGCAGGTAGAGCTACTGCACAGAAGATATTGCGAGCAAGGCTTTGGTAGCCTACCATTCACACGGACTCGAAAGAGCATTGCCAGAGCTGCAATGTCTGTTAAAGGACAAGAAGACCATCGCGAAGAGATGAAATTCCTTTAAATCCATAGTTGACATTATAGGCATTTGAGAAATGGGCAATTGATTTTGTGGGACATATAAACCCACCGAGAAAGAGAACTAGTGTGAGGTACATTATTACTACAACTGATTACCGCAACAAATGGGAAGAAGTGAAGCTAGTAAAGGACTGTAGCATAGGTACTGCCACACAGTTCATATTTGAATACATCCTTACGAGGTTTGGATGCCCGAAGACTTTACTAAGTGATCAAGAAACTCACTTTTTGAATAGAACCATTGAGGCGTTAACAGAATAATTTTTCATTCAACATCAACAAAGTACACCTTATCACCTACAAGCAAATGGAATTGTTGAAGTGTTCAATAAAGTACTAGAGAGTGTGCTAACTAAGGTATGCAATGTCACTAGGGATGACTGGGACCTGCACATTAGTGCTGTGTTATGGGCATATAGGATCACATGCAAGAAGTTGATAGGACACACACTTTTTAGGCTGGTCTATGGACAAGAATCAATAATGCCAATTAAGTACATTGTTCCCAGCTTGAGAATAGTTGCTTTTACAGGCATGGCAGATCACGCCACGCTAGAAGAAAAGATTCTACACTTGGTTGATTTGGAGGAGCATCGTTGCATCACAGGATTTCACCAACAAGTGCAGAAAGAAAGACAACAAGCATGGCATGATTGCCACATCAAGAACAAGTCTTTCTAGGTAGGTGATTTAGTCCTCCTGTATGATAGCAAATTTATGAAATTCCCTAGAAAGTTTAAAATGCATTGGCTTGGTCCATTTATTGTTTTACATGTAATTAATTGTAATATCCCTTTTTCAAATTTTATTAAAATGCCCAATTTTCCACTTTTTTTCCCAATTTCGACCTTTGACTAGTTTTACTGTTTTGACCTCCAAATCAACCCAAATGCTCCCAAATATTTTGTAGGAGTGTATAAATGGTATTTAGAATTGAATATAAGGTTTAGGGATGTTTTATGGCCTTCCAAATACTGCTGCAAACTTGATTTGTATTCTGATCAATATATGTAATTTTGACTAGTAATTTGTGCATCAAATCCCCCTCGGGTAACACTGCAAATGGCCTTCCAAATGCCTCCAAACTCCCACAAATTTATGAAAAGAGGTATATAATGTGTTAAGTATGTGATTAAGGTATCATATGCACCATTAATTGATTTTTAATACTGTTCTAACTCTCTCACATTCAACAGCAAAAACCCCCAATTCGACCCTTGGGGAAATGGCACTATTTAACCTCCCAATACAACTAAACTGAGTAAAAATGCTTCAAATGCTCAAGTACAATACATGAAACTTGTAGAAGACATCCATGGAAGCATATTTATCACAAATATATCAGATAATCATCCATCAATTCGAAATAATCAACATTATAGTGTCATACATCAATGCATTGGGGAAATGGACATTGTTTGCTCATTAATCAATAGTTTTGCATACAACTAGTGGGTATTTAGACCTGAGACTTTCTGAATACGAATAACAGAGGATATGAAGCTATTACAATCATAAATATGTAATGAGAAGCTCTCTCAAGAAGCACAAGTGCTCACCAAAAACACCCTCCCTCAAGGAGCACGAATATGCCTTCAAAACTGGAAACGGTGGAGAGAAAGTGCTGCACTAAACCAAACCATGAAACTTCTTGTAGCTTCTACCTGAAAATACAAACTCCATTAAAGCACAATGAAAGACCTAAGTGGCCTCTCCAAACACCAACTTGGATGGGAATCTTTCACCCTCGAAATTGGCTAAGGCAAGAAACTAGTCATCCACTAGCTCTCTCTTCACAAATGCATGTTTTCTCAAATCATCAAAAGCCATTCTCATACTTGATTTCTACATTTTATAACCAACATTAGACTTCAAGGGGTCGAAATCCTCTCAATAGATTCAATAATTTTCCATTTAGAAAATATTCCTCATTTGCCACTTGTCTCCTAGTTCCAACCTTCCATCTTCTCCCAGATTCGAATTTGAGTCTCTTTAGATTCCTCCAACTCCATGAGTGCCTTATTGAGCCTATTTTTGGGGCTTACATGTCATAATGGTCAGGTGTAAGAAGTCAGGTCTGAATTTTATCATAAAATGTCATAGATGCTTCATTATTGTTGTCATAAAACTAGGGAATCTAGCCCATGTGTCCACTAGTCTCCAATTTGACTCTTCCTCTCCCATGGAGGTTACTATTCCTTCCCATTTCGACCTAATATGCTCAATGCCATGTGTTATGACTTACCAACTCACCCAAGAGTGTTCACCTTCCCATGAATTCGAATTGGCAAGAGAGAGCTGCCATGTGTCATTGAAAAATCAAGTTAGTGTGGGTCCCACCACCTCCATATATGTCTCCAAAACCACTTGCCACCTAGAATTTCTCTTGAATTTATTTATTCATCATATTTATTAAATGCTTGAACCATTCTAATGTCTAAATATCATTTATTAGTTTCCTTATTACCATCCCACATGTGCCCATCCAACCTAGGAAACTAGTAGGATTGATGGGATTGTCTTACTATGCATTTATTTGAATGGGGACATTACAGTCCTCCCCACCCAAGATTTATTGTACTCAAGCAATTTCAAATTTGGATGCTGCAAAATCTTCTCCTCTTCCCATGTGGCATCTTCATTTGGTAATTCCTTCCATTGCACTAAATATTCTTTGATGATTCTACTCCTCAACCTTCTTTCCCGTGTCTTCAAAATCTTTTCCGGAACAAGTGTGAGCTGACCTTCATCATCCAAAGGAGGAAGTATTTCTGAAGTGATGATTTGCTGACCAAGAGATTTCTTAAGACAAGAAACATGAAATACATTGTGGATTTTACTCCCTTCCGGAAGTTCTAGTTCATATGCTACTTCTCCAACCTTCCGCACTACCTTGTATGGCCCATAGTACCTTGGTTTTAATTTTTCTGCTCCATTCTTTTTGAGAGATGTTTGTTTATAGGGTTGCAACCTTAAATAGACTAAATCATTGACTTGAAAGGTTCTCTCTTCTCTATGTCTATCAACATATTGTTTTTGTTTATTTTGAGCAACCTGCAAATTGTCTTTCAAGAGCTTTAAAATTTCTTGGCTCTCTTCCACCCAATCTTTAGCCTTTGGGGCTCTACTATTACCAAATATAATGTCAGCAAATGTAAGTGCATCATAACCATATAATTATTCGAAAGGAGACATTCCTATTGACATATGATAAGTGGTGTTGTAGCAAAACTCACCCAAGTGTAGCCATTTTGCCCATGCTTTTTGCTGCCCTCCCACATAGTTTCTTAGGTATCCTTCCAACCATTGGTTTACCCTCTCTATTTGTCCATCAGTTTGTGGATGATAGCTGGTACTTTGAGTCAATTGAGTGCCTACCAATCTAAAAAGTTCTTGCCAAAAAGCACCCATGAATCTACTATCTCTATCACTGACAATGCTCTTGGGGAGCCCATGCAATCTGAATATTTCTTTGAAAAAAATATCAACCACTTGTGCAGCACTAAAAGATGATGTAACAACAAATAAATGAGCAAATTTTTTCAACCTATCAACTACCACATAGATGCAATCCTTACCTAAGTATTTAGGCAATCCGGTGATGAAATCCATGGAAATACTGTCCCATTTTTGCTCCGGAATGGGCAATGGTTTTAATAGGCCGGCTGGACATGTAAGTTCTGATTTGTTTTGTTGACATGCTTTACATTCATTCACATATTTCTGAACATCTTCCTTCAGCCCCTTCCAAAAAAGTCTTTGCCTCAACTGTCTATAGGTTTTGAAGATCCCCGGATGGCCCGCTAGTGGGGAATCATGTGCTTGTTGCAAAATTCGGTACTTGAGCTTGGAGTTATGAACTAAATAAATTCTTCCCTTATAATATATCAGCCCATTCAAAATCCTATAATTATCATCCCCTTTGATTCCATCCAACACATCACAAGCAAATTTGTCTTTGTCATATTCAACTAGTAGCATGTTTTTCCAATCCTTGGCAATATCCATGAGAGAAAAGAAAGGCCTTCTTGACAAAGCATATTCTACTATATTATTCTTTCCTTTGACATATTCAATATCAAAATCATAAGCTTGAATCTTGCTTACCCACTTTTGTTGCCTTTCATTTAGATCTTTTTGGGTGAGAAAGTGTCTTAGACTATTATGGTCAGTTTTCACCACAAACTTGTTGCCCACCAAGTATTGTCTGAATTTGGCCAATGCATGCATAATGGCCAGCATTTCTTTATCATAGATGGAGTAAATTTTTTCATGAGGCTGCAAATTTCTGCTCTCAAAGGCTATGGGGTGTTGGCCTTGCTTTAGGAAAGCCCCTATTCCTCCACCTGAAGCATCACATTCCACAACAAACAGTTTAGTAAAATCGGGAAGTGCAAGTATGGGACAACTACTCATTACCTCTTTCATTTTTTGGAATGATTTTTCAGCCTCTTCATCCCACTTGAAATCATCCTTCTTAGTCAAATCAATGAGTGGAGAAGTCAACTTGGAGAACCCTTTCACAAGTTTTCTGTAGTAGGTGCATATGCCAATAAAGCCTCTCAATTCGGTAATATTTTTTGGTGATGGCCATTCCAAGATAGCCCTGATTTTTTCCATGTGTACCTTCACTCCTTCTTGCCCAATAATGTGCCCAAGATACAGTAGTTCTTTCATCCCAAACTCACATTTTGATAATTTAGCAAATAAGGACTCTTCTTGCAAGATTTTCAACACAATCTCTAACTGTTGCAAATGCTCTTCCCATGTTTTACCGTAAATGAGAATATCATCAAAGAAAACCAAAACAAACCTTCTTAGTTTCTTGCAAAATATCCTATTCATACATGCTTGAAAGGTGGCTGGAGCATTAGTTAACCCAAAAGGCATGACAAGAAATTCAAGTGGCCAAAATGACATCGAAAAGCGGTCTTTTGCACATCTTCATCTTTCATTCGAATTTGGTGATACCCTGATCTAAGGTCAATTTTTGAGAAGTATTTGGCCCCATGTAGCTCATCCATGAGCTCATCAATCCTAGGAATAGGATACCTATTCTTGATAGTCTTTTTGTTCAAGGCTCTAAAATCTATGCACATTCTCAATGTTCCATCTTTTTTCTTCACTAGCACTACTGAAGAAGCATAAGGGCTAGAGCTTGGTCTAATGAGCCCAACTCTAGGAGTTCTTGAATATATTTTTCAATCTCATCTCTAAACCTTTTAGGATGTCTATAAGGTGGTATCTGAATGGGTGAAGTACCCTCCTCCAAAACAATAATGTGCTCAACCCTCCTATCTGGTGGCCTACCATGTGGAAGGTCTCTAAAAACCTTTTCATATTTTTGCAAAAGTTTCTCTATCTCCTTTGGGTGTTTCACAATATTTATAGTTGGCTTGGGAGATGTAATATGACATTCAGCAGCCCATTCTATATTCCCATGCCTCAATATAGATCTCATTCTATTGCAAGTCACTACTTGATTTGGATAAGTGTGTTGCCCTCTCACAACTCTTTGTACTCCTTTTGAATCTTGGAATTTCATTTCGGGAATTTGATAATTTACTGTATGCTCTCCTATTGAATACAACCATTGCACTCCCAAAACCACATTAGTATCAGCAACATCAACCACATAAAAACTATCAACAAAAGTATAGTTACCTACGGTGACTTGCAGCTTTGGAACCCATGTTTTGCATTGCATTGTGTTGTGACCGGGAATGACAACTGTGAAGCCATCAAATGGTTCAATAGGTATCTTTCTTTTCTCTACCATCTCTGCATCAATGAAGTTATGAGTGGCTCCTCCATCTACCAAAACTGAAGTTCTTTGTCCTTGTACCACACCTTTGCATCGGATAGTATGATAGCGAGGTACTGCTGAAAGCACTGCCATTCTTGCTTTGTCCGGTGAAGGTTGATTTTCTTCTTGTCTTTCCTCTTCTACTGCTGTCTCATATGCCTCTTCTTGATATGAAATATGTCCATCTTCATCCATGCCCCCATCATACCCCTCATTATCAGAAAATACTTCTATGTATTGAGCCTTTCCTTTGGTACATTTGTGCCCCGGTGTCTATGGTTGGAAGCATGTGAAGCATAGTTTCTTTTTTCTAAGTTCATCCCTGTTTAGTCCCTCTTTTTTATTCCTCTCAAATGACTCTCTTTGCCAAGGTTTCTTATCATATCCATCCCTTTGCCAAGGTTTCTTTTCAAATTTATAGCTAGGCTTAGGAGGAAATCTCGTTCTAGGAAGCACATTTTGGAGATCCCTAGTCAAGCTCATTGCATCTTTTAATGTAGTTGGCTTGTGGGATTTGACCAAACCTCTTAAGGGTTCAGCCAAACCTTCAGTGAACAGCAATACTAATCTTCCCATAGATACATCAGCCACCTTGACTGATAATTTTTGAAAGTCCAACATATATTCGGTAGGGGACCGAGTTTGCTTCAATTGAGCTAGTTCTTTGAAAGGCAATTCTGGATCTTTTTGTTCAAATCTTTCTAGTACCCTATCAAAAAATTCTCCATATGTTTTAACCTGATTATGACGCAAGGTTTTCAGCCCATGAAACCACCATTCATTGGCATCTCCTTCCAAATGCAAAATGGCCATTTTTAATGCATCCTCTTCCAACATAGGATTCAACTGAAAATATACATCCAATTTTTGCACCCAAGTGTTAGCAGAATTTTGAGAAGAACCATCAAAAGTAAGAAGTGACATTTTTCCAATAGCACTATTCAATTCTTTGTTATGTAATGGACTCCTATTGTCTCCCTTCATTTTAATCTTTTGCATAGCATCAATGTAGTCACTGAGTGGTACACCTCTTTTACACTCTTCATTCAAATCATTCCAATCATTTACTAGTTTCTTGTAATCCAATTCAAGATTGGGATCTTCTTTGGGTGTGAGAAATTTAGGTGCAGTATGCCTTTGTGTGCTTTGAAATTCATCAGGTCTATTATGAGGTCCTGTACTTGAGAAAATATGCTCATTCCCTTTAATCTTTTCCCCTGAGTGTGAACCACTATTATCTCCTATCATCCCTTTGCCTGAAAGTTGGCTACCCAACAATTCGAAACCTTTCATCATTTGTTTATTCATATCTAGCATAACCATGGTAAGTCCTTCAAAACATGGTTTTAAGGCTTCAATAAATTCCTCCTTATGTCTTAATTTTTCCTCCTCCTCTCTACCCATTGTTTTAGAAAAAAACTCTTTTTCTGCTACTATCTCTTCTTCAACCAAAACTTCTTCAACTATTGATTCAAAGGGTGGTGTTTTATTTGTTTGGATTCTTGTTAATACCATCAGGTGCCAAGACCATGCTCTGATACCACTTGTAATATCCCTTTTTCAAATTTTATTAAAATGCCCAATTTTCCACTTTTTTTCCCAATTTCGACCTTTGACTAGTTTTACTGTTTTGACCTCCAAATCAACCCAAATGCTCCCAAATCTTCTGTAGGAGTGTATGAATGGTATTTAGACTTGAATATAAGTTTTAGGGATGTTTTATGTCCCTCCAAATACTTCTTCAAACTTGATTTGTATTCTGATCAATATATGTAATTTTGACTAGTAATTTGTGCATCAAATCCCCCTTGGGTAACACTACAAATGGCCTTCCAAATGCCTCCAAACTCCCACAAATTTATGAACAGAGATATATAATGTGTTAAGTATGTGATTAAGGTCTAATATGCACCATTAATTTATTTTTAATACTGTTCTAACTCTCTCACATTCAACAGCAAAAACCCCCAATTCGACCCTTGGGGAAATGACACTATTTCACCTCCCAATACAACTAAACTGAGTAAAAATGCTTCAAATGCTCAAGTACAGTACATGAAACTTGTAGAATACATCCATGGCAGTATATTTATCACAAATATATCATAGAATCATCCATCCATTCGAAATAATCAACATTATAGTGTCATACATCAATGCATTGGGGAAATGGACATTGTTTGCTCATTAATCAATAGTTTTGCATACAACTAGTGGGTATTTCGACCTGAGACTTTCTGAATATGAATAAAATATGATATTAAGCTATTACAATCATAAATATGTAATGAGAAGCTCTCTCAAGAAGCACAAGTGCTCACCAAAAATGCCCTCCCTCAAGGAGCACGAATATGCCTTCAAAACTGGAAACGGTGGAGAGAAAGTGCTGCACTAAACTAAACCATGAAACTTCCTGTAGCTGCTACCTACAAATACAAACTCCATTAAAGCACCATGAAATACCTGAGTGGCCTCTCCAAACACCAACTTGGATGGGAATCTTTCACCCTCGAAATTGGCTAAGGCAAGAAACTAGTCATCCACTAGCTCTCTCTTCACAAATGCAATTTTTCTCAAATCATCAAAAGCCATTCTCATACTTGATTTATACATTTTATAACCAAAATTAGCCTTCAAGGGGTCTAAATCCTCTCAATAGATTCAATAATTTTCCATTTAGAAAATATTCCTCATTTGCGACTTGTCTCCTAGTTCCAACCTTCCATCTTCTCCCAAATTCGAATTTGAGTCTCTTTAGATTCCTCCAACTCCATGAGTGCCTTCTTGAGCCTATGTTTGGGGATTACATGTCATAATGGTCAAGTGTAAGAATTCAGGTCTGAATTTTGTCATAAAATGTCATAGATGCTTCATTATTGTTGTCATAAAACTAGGGAATCTAGCCCATGTGTCCACTAGTCTCCAATTTGACTCTTCCTCTCCCATGGAGGTTACTATTCCTTCCCATTTCGACCTAATATGCTCAATGCCATGTGTTATGACTTACCAACTCACCCAAGAGTGTTCACCTTCCCATGAATTCGAATTGGCAAGAGAGAGCTGCCATGTGTCATTGAAAAATCAAGCTAGTGTGGGTCCCACCACCTCCATGTCTCCAACACCACTTGCCACCTAGAATTTCTCTTGAATTTATTTATTCATCATATTTATTAAATGCTTGAACCCTTCTAATGTCTAAATATCATTTATTAGTTTCCTTATTACCATCCCACATGTGCCCATCCAACCTAGGAAACTAGTAGGATTGATGGGATTGTCTTACTATGCATTTATTTGAATGGGGACATTACATTAGTGGTGGTGCAGTATTTTTAGCCACATTAGCAGGAGATAACTTGTCAGGTCTAGTCAATGGAAGCAGACTAAAACCCTATCGGGATAGTCCTGCTTCGCAGAACCTCTGATGATCAGAAGAAGGACATTTCGAAGTGCCAAGTACAGTTGAAAGCGGGCACTTGAAATACGGAAGATTATGTACGCAATGTATGATAAGGAAATGTATATACTATGCAGCACTATTAAGATGTGCCGCTACGCCAAAAAAAAAAGAAAGAAAAAGAAAAGAGGAACTACGCAGTTGTGAAGTCCAAAAGGAAATTGCGAAGATCAGGTGAATGAGGAAATATGCTCATTCCAAAGCCAGAAATCAGGCACCACGAAGTAATTGTGCAAGAGCAATGATGACCTGTCGCGTAGTTCGACATAGCACTCTAGAAAAAATAGCCATTACAATGGTGGTTGAAAATGTTGCCATTATATTGTACTTCGCCAGTGATCACTTTGGCATTTAACGCAAAGATAGCCATTCTGAACGAGTTTATGAAGGAAAGGACCAAAGAATCCACTAGATATGGCCAACGGATACCGCATTTAATGCTTATCTAGACATTAAGGGGCACGTAGGGGGTCAGTTATGCCTATAAGTAATGTTGCATTCAGACTCGCAAGTGTTACCAAACACTTAGAATTTTCCTGTGCACAATAGTTTGCAAGTTGTTTTTAGTAAGTTGTCTGAAACCCTATAGAAGTTGTCTAGTGGATGTCAGAGAGGTCTTCCATTGAAGAAGAGTTCACCATCCAAGAGACTGTGAAGGTATTTCAATACAGAGGGATCGAAGGGTTAATGAGAACCCCATCCAAGAAGGGCGTCTTAGAACTAGGTCAAGCATTTATAAGATCACCAAGACACAGTCCAACAATGTAGGACAAAGGAAAACATCTAGTGGGGCCAAGAATGAAGCTACCAAAGATGGGTTCGACAGTGTAGAAGCCACCGATAGCTGATAAATAAATAGCTTTGACAATGACCCCAGATTATATCTCACCGTGTGCACTAGACGCACCGGTCTTCAAGTTAATGAAGAACGCCAAATGTGACATTCCGTTGTTGCCCATATTAAAGCATGTCGACGTAGATAAAAATTTGCTGGGTAAAATTCCTGAATGTAAGTGGGAATATTATGATCTGCTTCAGATGCAGAAGGAGGAGTGTAATGAACCTAGGTTCCCATAGTTCCATCCCGACCAGTACATGTGCTGGAAGAAAGATGTGAAGGGTGACCTCGCCTTGGTCGCTGAAAGCCGGTTATCGAGAGTAGTCAAGTCGGGACTACTCAATTTGCTCAGACTCCCGCATTTTGAAAGATCACCAGAGCTGAACGTGGTGGTGCAAAATTTGATGGAGTGCAATCACCAGGGATATATGTGGCTTGAACGCAATGTTGACCTAACCATTGACATTATCCACCATATCATCAAGTTGAGTAAAAGGGGTAAATATCTAAAGCAGTTTTTCCAAGTGAAAGCAAGAACAAGGAAGCCATGGCAAAGATGAAGAAAACTCAAACTATCGTCAAAGGAAAGAGGGGCTTTCAGATGGACGACATAGATGATAAAGAACGAAGTTTATCATGTAGTTGTTGGCCGACAAGATTTTAAGAAAATGTAGGCCTCTGGAAGTACCTACGGGTGCAGTACCGCTTGGTGCTGCAATCGCGGAGGGAGAGCAATTCAAATGGCATGAATACCTATTGAATGAGTTCCTAGAGGAACTAAATGACACACAGCTCAATGCCAAAAATTTCCATTTTACCTGGATGATAGTGTTGATTTCCTTCATAGGGTGGAAGGAGCCAAAGGATTACATTGGCGTAATCACTAATACCAATGACTGCAGAGGGGCACATTACTCAAACCTCTGGGAAAATATGAACTCACAATGACAGCACACGAGAGCTGAGATTTTCTACCAATATTATGACCAGCTACGCGCGACAATCATGCTCACGCCGCGGATAACAAAAGAAGTAACGAGTAAATATATTTGTAGAGTTGATTTTTATGCTGACATGCATTGCAGCCACATTTCAGCCAAAGCAAAGAAGAAGAATGTTGAATGGTTCGTAGGAAACTACCATATGTATGAAGATGATATTGATACTATCATGAAGGAATGGCCTATCGAGTTTCGAGTGGAAATTGTAGATGTCGAAAGCATCTCCAGCGAGGACAAACCTATTCCATGTCCTATCACTAAAGAAAAGGAGATGGGAAAAAGAAAGGAAGCTGAGAGCCAAGCACAGAAAAAGGGACTACGGAAGAAGTAGAAAGATGATAAAATCCAAACAGATGTAGTACTCCACGATGAGGATTATGAAACAATCACGACAAAGGTCACACAAAAGATGGAAGACTTGATGACTGAGAAGGAGAAATAGGACAAAGTGATTCAGGAAAGTCTGCAAATGAATCTGACCACGTTGCATTGGATCACAGAGAAAATTGAAGAAGTCCACAAAATATTACTCCTGCTATGGGACTTAGAGTCCGAAGGGAAGTCAAGAGTAACTTCACGGTAGAAGGAGCCACAGCTAACCATAACCGTGCTTGCGAAGTCCCACATTGTTCACATTGATCCATTCATTGTAAGGCTGCCATTACCTGAACAAGTAGTGTTGGACACAAAGGATGTCGAGCATGTGGAGCTAGACCTTGTGATGATACCACTGCCTGGTCTACACTAATTGCATCTGTAGGTTGTTGAAGAGATGCATGAGAGAACCACTGACACGCTAAAGGGACAAGTTGAACTGCAAGCAGGTAATAAATAGTTCGAGGAATCTAGTTTGCGGAGAGCTATGCAGTTGCAAGATGAGCATGATCATCGGAAAAGACTAAAGTCCACGATCACTATGTTCACAGATGATATAGAAGAATTTGAAGTACAGCTAGACCCCATGGACACTGTCGTTAAGATTGGTGAACTGGTTAACAATATTAAGACAGAGATGCAAGACATGGAGATCATCCATGAAGCTAATATTGCTTCTTTGGAGGCACATATCAATCCACATACCCCACCAGATCAGCAGCAGTTAAGAGCAAGGGAGGTGAAGGCCACAACAGAGAGTATCGTTGCCGAAGTGGCTAAGTGCCATAGTTTGTTACATGTGGTGTCAAAGGCATTCACCGCCCTCGAAGAGGACCCGGGATTGCTGCAAGTAAAGAACACTGTGAAAGATAAGCAAGCAGCACTAGAACACCAGGATGTAGAAGTGAAAGCCCTTCTACCAAGAGAAAGGCTTCAGAAGTATAGGGAAATCAACGCGCTGAAGAAGGAAGTGCAAGACTTAAGAAAAAAAGAGACTGAAATGGGAGATAAATCACAACCCTTACTGAAGGATGCCAACATGATCTCACAGGAGATCGAGGGAAAGTTAAAGGAGTTGCACGAAAATCAAGAACAGGTGTAAGGCTAGGTCGGTGATGAGATAACACCTGATATGTTGGAAATAGTCAAGCAAGCTAAACAAGACACGAAGGAAGCTATTGAAAAGTTGATTGTCGCATACAATGCGTTCGCTGTGAAGCTAGCTCCACAGGTAGTGGAATGGCTCAGAGAAGTTGAAGCTGCAGGTGGCTCGAGGAAGAGCCACATGTGAGTGTTACGGGACTGTTGAGCCTGGCCCATGTGGGCCATTTGGAACAAGAAGGATTTTTGGAACTGTGGAGTTGAGCACAGTTCAGCTCAAATATTTTTGTATAAGTTTTTGGGATGTTGCAAAGTTGTGCGCAACGTAGCATCGGAAGAGATGCAAAGATCAGTGCTGCGAGGAGACTGCACTGTGATGTGTCTAGTCTACATGGATCTGGAAAAGCGGATTGTTGGACTGAAGATGGAATAGATTCCGGTTAGACCATCAGTGGTCTATTTTTGGTAAAGATGCTCCAGGAATTCCAGGTGACGGGTAAGGAGCAGAAGCAGAAGAAAGCAACTGGCCGCACATGCAAAAGAACCACTACCGGAACTAGTTGCATGAGACCATTAGAGAAAGAATGCCTCGATGAAAGCGACTTGTTGGAAGGTGTGCGATAGGAAGGCCGATAGCGATGTGAGGCATGCACTAAAGGAGGCCACGCTGGAATATTCGCTACCAGAAGCCAGCAGTCCGGTTAAGGGAAAACCGTGACAGTTTTGTAAACCTAAGGGTTTTTTCCTTCAAATTGTAAAGACATGACCTATGGGCATGATCTATATATAAGTCATTTTTGTATGGGAAAGGGTTACTCTTCATTTTGTATTTTTCTCGTTATTGATTTGATAAATCTTTGTTGAGGAACATTTTGTAAAGGCTCTGCAAGCTGTGTGCGCAGAGGCCTATTGAGAGAGAGAAGAGAGTCTGCAGCTGAGTGCGTAGACAAAGAACTATTGTACCCTTCCCAAAAGACTAATAGAACAATAGTTCTTCTGGACGTAGCTCCCATCCAGGGGGTGAACCATGTTAAATCTTGTGTAGTGTGTTTGTTTACATCTTTGCACTTGTATGTTTGCTTACGAATGAATGTCTGAGTTCTCATTTATTAGTTGTTATGTTAATGCTTTTATATGTATTCGCCAGAGGAGAATGATGGGAATAATATGTTAAGTTTTTTTTGAATGGATGAATGATGAATGCTCAATACCCTAATTCTGCAAGCGTAACAGTTTATTGAATAATCACAAGTGTAAGTAGAGTTTGGGTTGTGTAACTCTTAGATACACCGTACTAGAAGTGCACAGCATTGTATGTTTCATCTTCTTGCATTCGGTATAAAGTTAAATAATCTAAGGCAGTAGATGGGTGATTGAGTGTTAAATTAAAGTCTTCGTAGTGGTTAAGTTTGGAAAAGGGAGCATATAAGTCATTTGTGATGTCCTATGATTCACATTCTATCCAGATCGCGTAGTACATAGATGCATTGATTGCGTAGGCTAGTTCGATTACAATGGTAAGGGCCACGACGCAGTCTATCATCGCACATTCCTGAGTCCGTAGTGCAAGGCTAATAGTGCACTGCGCAGTAGTCCTATCTAAACAACTCATCACATCACTATGGAAACCTGATTCTGCAGTGCCCCCATAGCTACACCTTGGGTGAGACCTCAGCTTGTTTGCAGGCTGTTGCTGAAAGGGCCAGTGAGAAGGGGTTTTGTTGGTTCTTGGAAACCGTGAAGAACCTGGGTCTACATTGGAAAACTCTAGAAATCAGTTTATAAGCCAACAAATATAAACAATGTGGGGACCATACCATCTAGTCCCCATGCCTGGTCGGGTGGTCTTGGTAGCTCTGTATCCCCTCTGTAGTACATCCCTACATACGGGTAATCCTCAATCACCAAAGATAGCTTCCACCACTATGAAAACAAATCCCATGTAAAGAACTAACCAACCATTCCCCCACCATCGTGAGTCATCATCTCTTCCCATCGTCACATCCTTCTCTCAATGGGTACACCATCACATAATACTCTGTGTAGTTGCAACATCAAAACTCTCTCAAAAAAGAAAGAGCATATCAATGGAGGGAAATAGAAATCCCCTCCCATACGACTCATCTTTTTCAACTCGTGCTGAACCAGTGTCAGAGACATCTTCCCCCATCCAAGGTATGTCCCTGCTAGAGCCTGCTCCACTCGAATCATCTGAACTCCAGAGACCCTGTGGGGCGCCTTTGACCCCAGTATCCACACTACCAATGCTACTATGGCTCGTGTCTCCAGAATATCTATGTTTCATATTAGTATATCATTTTCATGCACATAGGTCATTGCATAACAATGTTGCTCTAGTAGATCGTCCATTGAGACATCACTGGGATTCCTCGGTTGTGTGTTCACAATCACACCTAACCACGGGAGCCCCATAAAAAAGTATACATATTTCCATGTAATCTCTAGCTACTCCTCCTATATAACAAATTCCCATACATCGGGATCCAAAAACTCTATCAACTTGCTCAAGAATAAATTTTCCGTACGCATTGGGGGCACCCTGGCAAACTTTAGCAGCCCACCCCGGGCCAAAGTGTCCTGGACATCCTCATTATCCAGGATATCATCCAACAATATCCCGAGCTCTCACTCTCACAAGCTCACCCTTAGCATCCTACAACACAAATTCCAAAACCCCTTTTCAGTACTATGTAAACAATAACCTATCCCCCCTGGGATATGGCACAAATCTTGGGAAAAAAATAGCGCTCCAAAGAGAGCCTTTTTCCCCACATGCGCGCTTCAAAGCACGCTTTTCCCATCAAAATGAACACTACTCAAGCATGCCTGTCAGGACCACAGTTTCACTTGGAGCATGCTTTTCATCTTAGAGAAAGACACGCTATAGAGAGCGATTGTACAACCCACAGTCATGCTCTAAAAGCGTGACTGTTTGGATTACAGCCGCACTTGGGGTGCATCTTTTTCCTCAAAAAGCATACTCCGACACATTTGTGACCTAGCTAAGCTTTCCACGGTTCCCCAGAGGACCAAATCCAATAAAATAAGCATGGAAAATGACAAAAATAGCTTTAAGCATTACCTGCAAGTCACAAAATTCAATTCCGCCGGATAGATTGAGAGAAATCAGAATTTCCTCTTTTGGGCCCCTCCACACTCTTCCCAATTTCCAGAGTGAAAATGACATGTGTGGGTGGGCTCCCTTTCTATTTATAGCCCATTTTGAACCCTTTTTGTTTGTGACCATTCCGGAGTCATCCGACCTCTATTTTATGTGCCATTTCCACCATCAGATTCAGAATTTTGTTCCCATGATGATGCTTAAGATCATTTCTCACTCACTCACTCATTTTTTGGTTTTTTTCACCCCCCGCCTCAATTTGCGTGCCACCAGGGACGTCAACATTTTTTGCCCTCCTTTGACCATTTTGACTATCACGGTCTATTTGCAAGCCCTCCATGTTGAATATTCTCACCATCATCATTTCTATTTGCATGCATCCAGTCATCAGTATGTTAGCCTCCCAACACCTAGTCCTTATTTTTGGCCCCTATAGAGCCTATTTCTGCTCAGCATTATCCCTCCTAGCCACTAATGCACCCTTGTTTCAATCACTGGAGTACAATTGCGCCCTAATCCACTGATTTAGGAGATCTATTAGTCATTTCCGTTATTTGGGGATCAGGTCCTTGATTTGAGGACTGATTATTGATTTAACAGAGTATAGCTCTTATATTGACTGCTATAGCGACTAGAGTAGCTCTACTTGACCACTGACAGTTGGTATGCGCCGTCCTTGGAGCCTCCTTCCCTATATTTATGCTCACATGCATTAGTTACACTCACATTGACTGATCTTTGACTATCAATGGCCACTACACCTGATTGGGAGATGTTCCAATGCAGTCCAAGCCATGCCTTGAGGAGAATTTGAATCACCTTGGATGATATCAAATTCATTCTATTATATTGTTAACGTTTTTCCAACTTACAATTGATGAATGTAACAACAACAGTTTACCACATTATTTGAGTTTCATGTGTGACTTTTGATCATATTCTGTTTATTCGTCTCTGCAATTATCTGAGTGAAATTGTTTGGTTTGTTCAAGCTAAAGTGATCTCCACCTGTGGAATTTCACACTCCGCTCCCTTAATACTACAATTATTACGTTATTTTTTTGCTATTAATCTACCCACAAGGATGCCCCATCAATGTTCCCCCTTACCTTTTTTCTTGGTCCACTCATACATGACCTTTGTTTGAACACTTCCTCCTTGCTTGACTTTCCTATCTGTTCGATATACTTTTATCGCTTTCTTGGGCCGAGTAGTTTCTTTACAAAAAAGGAACTTAGGGAATTTTTGTAAGCTCTTTTCTGACTCCTAAGAGAATGAAAATATCATCGAGCAATCTTGCTTCCTTTCATTCCCATTAAAGTATCTAAAAGAGCATCTATATGGTATAATTTTACCCCCTTTTCTAGACTTGGTATACTAATTACAAAAAAGGAATAGTCTAGTCACATTGGCTAGAATAGTTCTCCATTGCATACTTTTATGCTTTTTTAGGATTTGGGTACTAACACACGAAAAAGAACCCCCTCAAAGTCTTCCTATTGCTTTCAAACTCTCTAAATTTGAAAGCGGCCATGAGCATTCATTATCCAGAGCTCGTACAAATCCACATGAAGGTATCCTTTAGAGCACACTTTTATCCCTTCTTTGAGCTCCTTAAACCATACAGAAGGCCCAATCGGTGCCTCTTGGAACCATCACCAATCACGTCTACTCCCACCATTATGGAAGCATCCCCAACATGGTTGCATTTTTTCAGAGTATTATGCGATGTGTCACCCTTGGATTCTCCTAATCTCACTCATTAGTTTCCCCCCTGAGTCTTCCCCATTGTAGTCACAGCTCTTGATCCCTTAAGCTATGATCCCCATCCTCGAGGTCAGTTTCATATGATTCATGGTTAGCCCTATTGATGTATATGTAAGTTTGGAATGTATTTTACCCATGTATATTGTATTCCTATAGAGATGTTATTATTCCTCTATACGAAAGTGTCATCATTTATATTGTAAGTGTCGTAACTTATACTTGATGGGTTATTAGATCACCAAGTGTGGGGTCGGCCCGGATTAATGTAACCATGGGTTATTAGGCTAATCTAGACAAGTCGGCCCCACTGGTTTATTGGGTAGGACAGGACAAGTGTAAATAGAGATATGGAGATCTCTATTTGATCACTCACTACTCACTTCTATCTCTCTCAGAAAGTGGTGCACTTGTGAGGAGGAGGATCATCTGCAAGGAGAAGACTATCTCTTGTACTTTGGTTGTATCATTTCTCTTTCTATCTCTAAGGAAGTTGCGGGGTTTTTCACCTTCTTGGTTTTCCCCAGTGAAACTCTGTGTCTCTTGTGTGCTTGCATTTTTGTGTCCATGATTGATATGCTGTAGATATCTTGTACATGTTATTCTCTCAGTTAAGATCCTATATCAAATTGAAGTAAATTCTGAAAAACTAACATGGTATCAGAGCTAGCATGAAAGAAGGCATGGTATGGCATCTATGACACTTGTTGCACTTACGATGCTAGGGCTTGATATAGAAAAAACCAGTCATCGTAGCAATTTCACTATAAATCCATTTAGGTGAGGGTTCAAGATCTAAAAGACTTATAGGATGATGATAATATCCCAATGTACCTTGTTTCCAAAGCACAACTTCTAATTCATTGTACTTTGTGTTTTATGATCTGTACAATCTAGGGTTTTTGCCTCTTCCAGATCTCAGTCATAAATAGGTGACCTAGGAAAAAAGGTCACAACATGGGCTAGGAAGCTCCAAATGAGATTTCGTAAAAAGTGATAGGTATGGAAAGAACTGTAGTTTCTCTGGTAAGGGTTTCGGAAGCCAAAGTTGAACCAATGATACGTGGCACGCCGTACAAGTTCGATCTCTTGTTTTATCCCATAAACAGGTCACGTTGCGACACTTGGCATAACTCTCGCTCAGAGAATCCAATTGAGGTCAGACCTATGGGGTTGGAAATATGAGAGGTCAGGATACCACAAGTAGAATATTCACACCATGTGGATTCGTAATTTCGGAGTTACACCAGAAACAATCAGGTGCATATTTCTGTCGAAACAAAATTGGATTTTGAGCACCTTCATTCATGGCTCTGGGAATTAGGGTTTCAGAGAAAGTTGGAATTTTTGTAATCGGAGACCAAGGATGAATGCTACTCATCAAGATCAAATTTTTTGGTTGGGAAGAAGGATAGGCTTGATCAAACCCTAGTTCGGGACTTTGATCGGAAAAGTGGAAAATTAGGGCTTCTGCACAAGTTGGAATTTTTTAAGTCTGTGACCACGGCTCGAAGCTCCTAAGAAAAATCGAAGATTAGAGCTTTGGATTGAACCTTTTGGTTGGGAAGAAGGGTGGCATTTATCGAACCCTAGTTTGGGATCCCATCCATAAGATCCAGAAGTTTCAAAAGCAATTTTGAAAGGTGAAACTTTACAGTTTTCAAATTCTGAGTATATCAGCTTGATCAACTCATCAAGGCGCATCTTTCTATCCTTTCAAAAGTTTGAAATTAAAAGTTTGAATTTTTAGGGTTTCTCTCACAAACCCTAATCTAGCTCTAGATCCAGTTCCTGCAAATCAAGTGGATTGGATTAATCCTAGAAGAGAATAGATTGGTCACCTGCATAAGTGAAGAAGTTCC
The DNA here is from genome assembly GCA_027924585.1 of Larix kaempferi. Lineage (NCBI taxonomy): Eukaryota > Viridiplantae > Streptophyta > Pinopsida > Pinales > Pinaceae > Larix > Larix kaempferi. Next base: position 2,703,565 of record BSBM01001344.1, read on the forward strand.
TGTTTCAAAGGGAGATGAGGCTAAGGCCTTACATAAGAAGATTACAAGCAATCTCAATAGGTATGACTTATAGGTATGTTTCAAAATCTATTCATGATTAAGTTTACGATATGTTTGTCTTTATATTATTACGTTAGTACAATCTTGATTAATTTTTGACTTGTCGTATCACCTTAATAAAATTATGAATGCATGATAGAAGATATTCATTGATTAGGGTTTTGACACTTATGATTGTACTAATGCATTATGGTGTTGTATGAGGTTGATGTTGTCCGCTAACATGAAAGGTACATCAAGAAAGACAAATCATGTTCTAGTTCAAGAACATATGACCATGGAGACATGAAGACAAAGATTCGTCCATTATCATGGATCACATAGAAGATATACTTACGAGGTATGTATAACTTGGTTTTATAATGGTTAACTTATGAGATATGCAGGTTACTAGCACAAGTCATTGAAGAACAAGAAGACATCATGTGGGTATGTTAGACTTAACCAGCTAACATATTAATCCGGGTATGTTTTTCCTTAATCAAGTTAAAATCCTACCTTGTGTTAGGATATCTTATATAAGTATACTTGGCATGATTGATTATGATTATTCATGAAGTTATAGGTTTGAGTAATCATGGGTTTAAGCATATTATGTTTCTTACTTTAATTGATGATATGACTAACCAGAAATATTCCCGGAAACCTTGAATACTAATGTTTATTATCTATGTTTGAAATGATCATGACTATACATGTAAGATTATAAGAATAAATGTATGATTATGTATGAGATCTCGAGGATAACACAATGATGATACTAGTAAGTATGCATAGTGATCGAGGATGGATATAAGTTCAAAGATAGGTAATCCAGGAAGCAAAGATCAATAGAGAGCACACTCCAGTAGTTCCTGCAAGGAAGCAAATATTGAGAGGGAGTACACCCTACAACCAAACAAAGATAAGTATTTGAATTGTCATTTCTTGCATACTTGTTTGTTTAAATAATATTGCTCAATGATGTATATGGTTATGTTCCTAGACTTAGGGTGTGTATTATGCATATTAGAATAATTGCATTAATGAACAGTATACCACTAATCTACATGTAATGGGTAAGTGGCCTATGGCACTGTACAACAGTCCATTGCTACTTATCTAGAATGAAACCTTTTTGCTGACATGTTGGGAGTTATGCACACTCTTAACAATGTTCTAGTAGAGATTGGAAGGCATCTAGAAAGTTATAGAATATGGATAAATGTTGTATTGAAGCATTGGCTACAATAATTGCATGACTTTATGACATATTCCTTTATGTGTAAGAACTTGTTCTAAAAACTATGAGATGTTTATAATCATGCAATTTAAATTTTATTGTAGGAAAGATCATATTCCATCACCTACAAAGGAAGGACTACAACATTTGTTCCAGCAACAAAGTTATCTATTGAAGATATTGAAGTTCCCAGGATCCAAGATGAAGTAATGGAAGAATTCCATGATCCGTCGATTATGATGAATGATGTTTGGGATGTGGTCCCAAGACCTAAAGGGAAGTCTGTGGTGACTTCTAAATGGATCTACAAGATCGAGCATGCTGCAGATGGCAGCATAGAGAAATACAAAGCGATATTTGTAGCGCATGGATTCTCCCAGAAAGAAGGGATTGATTATGAAGAGACTTTTGCTTCTGTGGCCAGATACACTTCCATCAGATCAGTACTTGCTCTAGCTATAGTGATGAAATGGAAGATACACTAGATGGATGTCAAGACAACCTTCTTGAATGGTGTAGTTGAGGAGGAAGTGTATGTAGAGCAGCCACTTGGTTTTGAAACACATCATAGAGAGTCATATGTGTGTAGGCTGAAGAAATCCTTGTATGGCTTGAAGCAAGCTCCTAGGACTTGGTATGGTAGGATGGAAAACTTTCTATCTAGTTTGGGCTTTACCAAGAGTAAAGAAGATTCCAACCTTTACTACAAGGTTAAGGAAGGCAATCCAGTGATACTACTATTGTATGTGGATGACCTGTTTGTAACAGGTGAGGATAGATTGATTGCCGAAACGAAGAGGAAGCTTGCTTCCGAGTTCAAGATGAAGGAATTGGGTATGATGCACTATTTTTTAAGCACGAAGGTGTGGCAGAGTGAAGATGGAATATTCCTTGGACAAGGGAAGTATGTAGTAGAGATCTTGAAGAGGTTCGAGATGATGGACTGCAAGGACATGGCCACACCTATGGAATCGAACCTAAAGCTTCTGTGTGATGCTTCATCTGATCCGGTTGATGTCACGATGTATTGTTAGATGATTGGCTCCTTGATATACCTGACAAAGATGAGAACAAATATTTGCTTTATGGTGAGCACATTGAGCCAGTTCCTGATGGATCCCAGAAGTGTTCACGTGGTTGTTGTAAAGCATATTCTGAGGTACCTAAAGGGTACAATTGGTTATGGGATCAAGTATGATGCGAATCAAAAGTTTAACTTGCAGGGTTATGTTGATTTAGATTCCGCAGGTAGTGCTGCAGATAGGAAGAGCGCATCTGGGTGTTGCTTTAGAATAGGATCAGGTGTGATCTCTTCGTTTAGCAGGAAGCAGTCCTTCATAGCACTGAGTACAACTGAGTTAGAGTATGTTGTATCATTTTCAACTAGTTGTGAGGTAGTATGGCTTCAGAAGCTACTGTCTGAGTTATTTGATCTCCCCCTGGAGGCTACTAGTATCACCTGTGACAACCAGAGTTGTGTTAAGCTTTCTGAGAACCCAGTGTTCCATGACAGGTCAAAACAAATTAAGATAAAATATCACTATATTAGGGATATGGTGCAGAGAGGAGCCGTGAAGCTCCTGTATGTTGCGATGTATGAGCAGGTTGCAGATGTGCTAACAAAACCACTAGCTAGAGTGAAGTTTGAGTACTTCGGAGAGACACTTGGTGTTATTCAGATTGATGACACTTCGAGGAAGAAGTGATGGACACATTTGCAGGATCCATTCTAAGCATGGTGAGAGGAGGATCCTTCCCATGGTTGTGGATGTAAGCACTGGATGATGAGCATCATGATGATGCTCCAGTTACTGCTTTGTATATGCATCATGTTGGATGTTGGATATGATTAGTTAGATCATGTATATGTATATGCATCATGTTGGATGCTTGGACCATGTATCTGTATATGTATCAGGTGGATACGTTGTATGATCAGGTAGATCATGTATGTTGATATATATCAGGTGGATACATTGTATGATCAGGTAGATCATGTATTTGTGTATGTATCAGGTGGATACATTGTATGATTAGGTGGATCATGTATGATGATATGTATCAGGTAGATACATGGTATGCATCAGATAAATGCATTGTATGATCAGGATGATCATAAGTGACGAGCTTCAGGATGTTGCTCCAGATGACATGTATGGTGAGTATCAAGTTGATACTCTGTGGCCGTGGAACAATTGTGTAGATAAGTATATAATCCATCCCTGAGAGGTTTGCAGATAGTCTTTCAAGGTTTTTCCTATGGCATGTAATGTGGCCCTTGGATATTTGGAAAATGCTCTTTCAAGGTTTTGCTTTGGGAGGACATATAATCCGGCCCTAGGAGATTTGCAGATAATATTTCGAGGTCTTTCCTATGGCATGTAATCTGGTCCTGAGATATTTGACAGAAGCTCTTTCGAGGTTTTGTCCTATGGCATATAATCCATCCCTGGGAGATCTGATAGGTTCAGTTGTGTGCTCATAATTAGTGCTGGGATGCTCTTTCAAGGTTTTTCCATGACCCTAGAGATCTGGACAGGATGAAAAAGGCCTCAAATGCTCTTTAGATTTCTTGCTATTCAAGACACTCTTTAGAGGTTTTGTGGTAGGGGTCACATGTAATATGTCCTGGAGATATGGACAGGATGAAAAAGGCCTCAGATGCTCTTTAGAGATCTTGCTTGTCAAGACACTCTTTTAAGGTTTTGTGACAGTCACATATAATACAGCCCCAGGAGATCCGACAGGTAGAGCCATGTGCTCGTAACATTTTGGATGCTCTTGTTAGGTTTTGTGATGCACATAATAAGCCTTGAGGATTCCACAGTATGGCCAGTGATGATGAAGACCTGCAAGTGGTGGTCCTACATCCAGTATGAAAAAGGACTGGCTCTGTAGAACTTCCTATGACGAGTAGTCGAAGATTGATTGAGATAGCAGTAGCAATGATGATGATGATGATTCAAGGATGATGATTCGCTGATGACGATCTAGAGAAGAATACTTGTGCTAGCAGATCTGTGTCGAAGAAACACCTTCCTAGTTAAGAGGGAGTGTTGATGTATATGTAACTTCGGAATGTATTTTACCCATGTATATTGTATTCCTATAGAGATGTTATTATTCCTCTATACGGAAGTGTTTGTATTCCTATAGAGATGTTATTATTCCTCTATACGGAAGTGTCGTCATTTATATTGTAAGTGTCGTAACTTATACTTAATGGGTTATTAGACCACCTTGATGGGGTCGACCTTGTATGAGTCATGTGGGTAAATGGGTTAATAGACCACCAAGTGTGGGGTTGGCCCGGATTAATGTAACCATGGTTTATTAGGCTAAGCTAGACAAATCGGCCCCACTGGTTTATTGGGCAAGACAGGACAAGTTTAAATAGAGATTGGGATATCTCTATTTGATCACTTACTACTCACTTCTATATCTCTCAGAAAGTGGCACACTTGTGAGGAGGAGGATCATCTGCTAGGAGAAGACTATCTCTTGTACTTTGGTTGTATCATTGCTCTTTCTATCTTTGAGGAAGTTGTGGGGTTTTTCACCTTCTTGGTTTTCCCCGGTGAAACTCTATGTCTCTTGTGTTCTTGCATTTTTGTGTCGAAGATTGATATGCTATAGATATGCTGTACACGTTATTCTCTCAGTTAAGATCCTATTTCAGCTTGAAGTAAATTCTGAAAAACTAACAAGCCCTATCATCATACTTTGAAGAAAGGAATTTTGAGTCCCATCACTCTCTGACCCCTGTATCTACCCACAGTATGTCAGTCTCATGTCCAGTAATATCCCATATTGGTTGTACACATCATGCTCCTATCACGGAAACATCATTGCCTTGCTAGTTGCAGGTCTCCCTCTATCGACGCCAGCAAATCTATTCGAGAGGATAGACCGAGAGGTCCATGTACCTTAGAACCATATTTATTAGAGGTGAGTGCCTATGGACCATCTAAGAGGAGTCCTTACTGCCTCCTAGAATGGTTATTTCTCATGTGCTAGACTTCAAATCCATTATTGCATCATTGAGACTCGTACAGGGTATTGGTCCCTTCAATTATTGGATGAAGACCGCACATGTCCACCGACTCTAGCACATTGGTGAGTCTATTTGGAAGCCCTCAATTGTACGTTCCCATGGCTATCTGGGATGCGATGGTAATAGCGTTTGAAATTCCTTAAGCTATATGCTTCCTAGAGTATCCAGTTCAGATGTAGTGTAGTGTACCTTTGATATTCCAACTCTTATTCGTTGAGTCCATATAGGTTTTGGACACCTTGAAATCCCACAGAGAATCAGTTGATATAGTACCACATTCAAGATGGATTCCATTGTTTCCATGTATCATTTCTTTAGATCAGTCATGGTTGTCCCATGAGTATATATTAGATTTGTGTCCCTTGTGGACCATTACGATGTACATAGTAGTTCTCTATGTATTGTTCAGGTCCCCTTTGGGATTCACCATTATTTATATATCTTGATACAAGCATGGGTATTCCCGCCTCGACCATATATTTTAAATGATGTTCCTCATCCATTATTGAGGTGATATATTTCTAGTGTTCACCCTTGCAGTTTGTATAAAGAACATGTTCCTTTCTGCAACCTGTTATGCTCTCCTCCATCGCAATGCTCACACCCATGGAAAAATTCAAAACCTATGATTTCTATTGGCCATATGATGAGCTCCTTCCCTCACATATCAAGGGGCAATCTGTTAACACCCAAATATTATTCACCTAGCCCATCCCCCTGGTCACATAGCTCAGTTATCCCTTTTTCCCACATTTTTGGCATCCAAATACCCAAAAATCCCTAAATTGGTAACCAAATGGGAAAAAAATAATTATTTCCCTCATCAATTAATTAAAATCCCCCTAAAAAATGTCAAAAACCTCAAAAAAGTAAAATAAAAGGGAAAATTATTCAAAATAAAGGAAAAACAAGGGAAAAATTAAAATATTATAAACCAATACTGGTGGTTTCCCAATACCATGGGTCAATACTCCACCACTTAAAATTACTATAAAAAGGTGATGGATGCCCCCCTTTTCAAGATTCATGATTCAGTCTTCCCTTTCGAAACTCTGCCAAAATTCATATTGAACTCTAGCCTACCTCTTCCAGCTATTGTTCCCATTTAGTTGAGTTCTAGCCACCATTTGAGCATTCAGAGAAGAGCGAGGAACCTTGGAAACCAAAAGAACTACTCATCGTACATCTATGAGCGTCCCCACCTACTCACCTTTTGAGTTAAATATTCATTGTAAACCATTTTTTACAAAGTAATACAAAATAAATATTTGATTCATGGGTTCCTATTTGTTTGTTATGTTACTGCAGTAATTATTTAGATTAGTTTTTTACTTTTCCTTGCACTCACACACTATCCATTTAGGATCTTCTAGTAAGGGTTCCATAATCCTTGGTAGGTTCCCTTGTAACATCCTGAATTTTCATAAAAAATTAAAACTTTTGAAATTAACATTAAATACGATAATTATAGTTGTGGAAAATAATAATTGTTTGAGTACGACTGAAATGATTAAAGGTCGTTAGTATTAAATGTAATTTAATTTCTGGATTAGCAGCATTATGATAATGGCAACTTTAACACACATTTGACCAACCTGATTAATGTACTTAAATGTACTGACAGGTCAGAATTATGATGTGAAATTTATAAATATTAACAAGACACTGACAGTTTGTTTTTTGATGTCCAAGGGTGTCCTACGAGGTACCCTAGAGTTTACTTAGCTGCAACACTAAAGCATTTGAAATGTTCTATGTGCAAACGACAGGTAAGAAGTTCCATGACTGCGTAAATTCAAAGTACATGTATAGTTCAAATTCTATGTTGTAGATAAATAGAATGTTAGAAAACTGTTGCGACTCACTGATAAGTATGCAGGTATGAATTACATGGTTATAATTACTGTTTTCGAATGTTGTATTACGACTCAGCAATGTTTAAAACAAAGTTATCAATGAATGTCATTAAGCTGATACGTTTGTCACTGTAATCTTTGTCGTTGTTGTAGCTGGCTTTTTCGTCGTCTTAAGATAGTTAAATTATCTTCATATTACTGATGTAGTAAATGTACTACAAAAATCATTAAATGTTTATAAGGAGAAAATATGGTATGAAATACATAGCATTCAGTTAGTTTTCATGCTATATATTTACCATTGGATTCATTTGAAATATTTACCCTACAACTATTTATTTTTATAATTGCAATCATAGAAATTATATGGACAAACCCAACATTACAAGGTAATATTTAAATCTCCTATGTATGGACTATACTAAACTATAATTTTACAATGTTTAACTATAAGTGATTCTTATAAGCTTTTAAGGGCTTATTTCTATAGTATCACTCATTGTATAATTTTGCATATAAATGAAAACTATGTCAATTTTATGACTTTGGTCATACTAACCACTATTACATAAACCATATATTTAATATTTAAAATCTACAAATCTTACCTTGGGAACTATATAAACTTTTATAATGTTAATCTAAATAACTATATGATTCTTATAATGCGCTATAGGCTTGAAACTATATATATATATATAAACGTTGACCAATGAATAAAACATAACACAATAATGTATGTTTTAAACGTAACTTGGAAACCATATAAACTTTGGATTAGAGTTAACATATCACGTAACTTTTTAACGTTGTGAATCATACGTTCGAAACTATATCATTGGAATAATACAGTGCTAAATGCATTAACTCTTGATTGACAGGTTGGTGGTTGGAATGCGTTATGAGCCGGATTTGGTGATCGTGATATAGACCTACAATAATGGCCATCACTAAATAGTGATGATGAAGACTTAACAAAGCTTCCATGTATGCAACTTGGTACATATGGTGACTGCAAAGGTTGCTAGGTAATGCTTCCCGTTAATATTTCTCCGAGCTGGATGTCATTCTATCCATCGTAGGCAATATGTGGCAAGGCCATGCTTTGGCAATGAATGAACCATAATTGCAATGGCCATACGATACCCAATGTAAATGAATTGGCATAATTGTGATCGTTGATCGACTTTGATCCTGGCCATTGGATGCAACCCTAGTGTTGCGTTGATGTGTTGGGTTGATGTGTAGTGAATGTAGTTCATTGTTACTATCGTTTTGGAAGTAAGGCTGACAGGTTGCTGCTTTGTAGGGTTAGAAGACAATGTAAGAGGGTTTCGTCTTTCTGTAATGGTGTGAATACTTGTTGTGTCTTGGGTTTCAATACTATCGAGTTAATAGGTTAGCTGTTTTCTTTTTCTGAGTTTTGAGTGAAAAGATACCTTCCTGCAACAAAACAATGGTATCCTGCTCTTGTCCGAGGCAAGGAATTTCGTCGTGTATAGGCTTATGTACAGAGTTCGGCCTTCAACTATAAAGGGTAAGTGACTACCGAACTCGGAATTTCTAGTATGTTTTGTTTACAACTTTAAAAAGTATGATGTTTAACGTTTGATTTGTTCATTTCGAAGGCATCGGTTTCAAAAAGGAAATGCGAACCAGGGTTTGGAAAAGGATGGCAATTCTCCATTCCTGGTAAGCTCCGGGTCTTCCAAAACCCTCATAGGTGCTCCTTCGATCTTGGTTGATGTGGTTGTTTCAACAATGAGTAACCAGTGTTGCCATGTTTCGGCGTCGTCTGTCAGTTGAGATTTTAAGAAGATTTTTATGTTGAAGTGAAAAGCTCTACAGGGAAAGACCTTTGTCTAGTTAAATGTTACTCTGCATTTTACAATGGATGACTAGTTTTGTCAAGTTGGAGTTGTAAAACTTGTTTTAAGAGTGGGGAAAAACCCTGTAAGGTCTTTATTTCTGGAAATGTAAAGTCGACCTGTGAATGTTGCTTCCTTTGTGAAGCCTGAACCAGTGTTGGTTCGAACCTCAACTTGGTAAAATATTTTGGTTTTTGAGTTTGTATGAAATAAATTTTGGAGCTGAAGCTCGTTGACTCTATGTGCTATAATTTTTAATTCTCGGCAATGTAGAAGTTGGTGTTATGCTATTCGTTCTGTGTTATATGTTTGAATAGTGTAGATATTGTGACCGTTGAACTAAGTGAGGATCTATATGAATTTTCTTAGAGGATAACGTTCTGTATGATGCAAATGATAGAATTGTTTTCTTTTTGCTTGTAAGTGGACAATAATAGGGCTACACCCTAGTTCGAATCTTGTCTTCGAAAATAAAAAAAAATGTTTAAATATAAACTTCTAGAATGGGTTTTCGATCCAAAAACTAGGATTCGACCTGTAGCTTGTATAAATTGTTTCTTTTTATGTTTGCACGATGATGATAATGGAATTAGAAAATCTATCTAGGGTTCAATACGAAACCCAGTTTTGGAATCAATAAAAGCAGTTTGTAATGTATATAGAAATAAAATGAATGAAGGAAAAATAAAGTTTATCATGTTTTCATTATCTGATAGAACTAAAATAATCGTTGCAAATGTTATAATAGGAAATGAAAACAATGTGTGTGTAAAACATGAATACTGTAAAATAACTATGGTTTGCAGTTTTGTCCATAATTTATACATTTATTTATTTACAGCAATAATATTTATATTGAAGACATGATATGATGTAAGGAAATTTGAACTCCATTTTTTTTTTAAATACATAGTAATGATGAGAATAATACAATGTATCTATACAAGAACTAAACAATGTTTGTTTTTCATGAAACAAAGGAATATTCTGTAATATATTAGATACTATATACAGTAATTGTTATTTTTATTAGCTATAGGGTAGAAAAATAAACAGAACTCAATTACTATACTTCTCTACCGAATCAATGGCAATTTGCCTATCTTTTCATCTATACTTAATTTGCTTCTCTACACTAGAGTACGATGCATAAAACAACATGTGGAAAAATGTAGAAGTTGGTTTATCAATTTAGATTATCATTTAACTTAGCATTCAGACTCTAAACAAAATCAGAGATCAATTCTTCTTCAAAAACAAAGATTACTAATTTTACTAAACAGAACTATTAGCTGAGATAAAGTAGAAAACTATAAAACCTGGATAAATATGTAGGGAAACAAACAGCCCAAGAAGACTGTTCCACCCAACCAATTCCTCAAGACAACCAAGTACTTGCCTTAGGACCCCCGAGCCTGTTCACTAAACCACTAGGAGGAAGAAACTTAGGAATTTAGGATTTTTTCTTGCAATAGCAAATAACTGTCGAATCTTCAAGAGCTAGCAGTCCAAGGGACCTGCTCCAGCACCTTTGGTTCTCCTTAACAAATAGTTTGCAGACTTATGATTGCACTCACAACTAGCCTCCCTATTCAAATCTCTCAGTGATCACCTGATGCACATGAGGAAAATATTTATGTAGAAAATATAATGTAAGAGCTGCTTGCTCAATTCAAATTTGCCTTATGTAGGTTGCCTACGCCTTTTTAGTTGTTAATTTGTCATTAAATGAGCTGCCTGCCCACTCCCACCACCTAGGGGATAATGCCAGATTATTAGGGGTAGTTGTCCCATAACCAACAGCTACTGGTGTGGTGCAATTGCTGCCATCTGTCCCATACCTCCCAACAACTTCCATTCCTCCTAGTGGGTCAGTGAACACTCATTTAACAGTCCCCTTGGGTGTTTGTCTCCTAATTAATTAATTTAAATAATAATAATTAGTAATTACATTCATCCTTGATCAAAATTGATCATAATTACAAAACTTTGTAATTAAATTTAACATAAATTATTTTTCTAATAAAATAATAATTTCAGAAATTTGGGTAGGTGACATACACCCCCCTTAAATCTCAGCATCATCCTCGATGTTGGTTAATGACTCCTTGAGTGTTCTTGAAATAGAGTTGGGTATGCTGCCTGGATACTACTCTCCAACTCCCAGGTTGCCTCTTCCAGTCTAAGGTGCTTCCATTGCACTTTCACTTGCCCAATGGTGTGATTCCGGAGTAGAGTTTCCCTCCTTTCGAGGATACAGTCTGGTTCCACCTGAAAATATTTGTCTTGTCCCACATGTACATCATTCCAGTTTAAAACATGAGTAGTATCGTGTACATACTTCTTTAAAAACGATATATGAAAAACATTATGTATTTTTAAATTTGGTGTCAAGGCCAGTTGGTATGCCACTGGTCCAACTTTGGACAATATTTCAAAAGGACCACAATACTTGGGTGCCAACTTAGCACAGCTTCCGAATATCAATGAACTCTTTTTCGGTCTTACCTTGAGGAATACATGCTCACCAACCTGGAACTCTTTATGAGTCCTTTTTAAATCTGCTTGACTCTTTTGCCTATCTTGGGCAACTTTTAAATTCCCTTGTACCTGTTTCACAATTAGTTCTAACTCCTGCAATAATTCAGGTCCTAAAACAACTCTATTTACTAGATCATTCTACGAAACAGGTGTATAGAACTGACTGAACTGCCTTTGACAATGAAGATATGATATGTCTTTCCTATTCCTTATTCTTTTTAGATAAAAGAATACCCTTCTTGTTGTTTTAATGAGTCCAAGAAAGAATGAAAACTCAATAGATCCAACCATGTAAAATGTTTAACGAGCCCATGGGAGGAAGACTCAGGACCTTCTTCATTATTTATAGAGTTCGAAGAAGAGATAGAAGATTACTCTATATTTACTGATCTCTAGATTTCAATATCGAGCCAAGATCTGTTCTTGCTCGCCGGTGTTTTCAATTTTAAGGAGTCTGAAAAACTTAAACAATAACTCCATATATCTGCTCGTGGATTTTAGTATCGAGCCCAAGCAGATTAATGCTCGCCGATGTTTTCCTATTTATAGAGTCTGAAAAACTTAAACAATCCTCTTTTCACCTATCCGTGGATTTTATATCGAGCCTGGATTAGTCTGTGCTTGGTGGTGTTTTCTTGTTTATAGAGTTGAAAGACTTAAGCAGTCCTCTACTTACCCTCTCGTGGATTTCACATCGAGCCCGAGTAGGTGAATGCTCGCTTGGTATTTTCATGTTTAGAGAGCCTGAAAACCCTAATGAAAGGCTCCAAAAGGTCCTTTTTCATGCAGTTAGTCTCCTCCCCTGAAAAAGTATAAAACAATGGAAGAAGAACTCTTCTAGCGCATACAGGAGTATACCTAGAGTATACCTTTTCCGTAGTTAATCCACCTAGGCCCGGAAAAGGGGTAATTCTATACCTGAGTGGATTAGCCTTTGATTACTTTAACGAGCTCGAAGAGGGAAAGCTTGCTCGACAATCTTGTTTAGGTTTAAATAGTCCAAACAAGAGCTTAAAATGACTTAAAGATTAGCTTCTAGGATCATAGCTTCATACTCTGCCAAAACTAGGTCTTCGACAAAATATTAGCCAATGCGGCAAAAAATCTCGAATGATATATGAATTTGAACTATTTAACTAGTTGACAAGGTCTATCATCAAGAGTTTTTAAACTTAGGAGATGAATCCGACAAAAATTAAATGAAAATTGAGCTTGAATTAGTATTGTACCATATGTGTGTTTCAATTGATTAATTAGGGATTTTTTGAAAATTTTGAAACTATAGAAAATTAACAATGGTGGGTAAAAATCAAACTCCAATTCTTATATATAATTTCATTTTAAAAAAAATCAATTTTCAATTTGTTTTGTAGCGCAAAGATTGGGGCAACCTTTTGCAAATTTTGAATCTCTGTGGTGATCAAACCAAGCATCCAAACGTCGTTATTCCTCCACCAAGTAAGTTAAAATTCACCCTACTTGCATTTTCATGGTTTAGTTTTCATTTTTTGAGCAAAAAATGGCTTGAACGTGATGCTCACATCCTTTGCTGCATGGGCACTACTGTGTAATAGTAACAGTAGCATGTAAATGCGATGGGCGCTACTGTGCTTAAGCATAGTAGCACCCATACGTGACTGTGTGGTATACACAGTAGCGCTCATTCATGAAAACCTACATACAAGCGCCGAGACTAAAATATTTTCATTTTTTATGCAGGATGGTTCTTCAATGGAGGGAGAGAGAACATGAGGACATGGATAGGTTGGCCATGCAAGATCCGACCACTCTCCGCGCTTTTCGTAGATGCAGTTTATTGATGTTTTACCGAACCGTAAACATGAGGGCTTTAAACAAACTGTTTCAAAGACTTATTCATTACTGGGATGTGGATACCAATACTTTTGTCATCCGTGGGCAAAATTTGGAGCTTACCGTTGATGACATATATTTCATTACTGGTCTCTCATGGAGAGGAGATGTAATCAATCTGAAAGGGTCTTCTCGTGTGGGTGTAAGGTTTGTGCAAGAGTACGTGAATACATATTGTGTTACCGGAGCTGAAAAATCGGGAAGCCAAGTCTTGATCTCAACCATTGATGGCCTCCCTTTGAAAGTGATAGTGAGCATGATCAACCGAGTGGCAGGTAGTGCATCACAACACATAGCTTCCACGAACTCTATGCATATTGGTGTACAATGCTTACACGGTCATGTCTATGATTGGTGTACTAGTTTACTGGCGAGCATGAAATCTCAATTGACAGGTTGCAAATCCGGCACAATGAAGAATTTTGAGTATGGTAGTATTTTGTGTACTTTCTTCTTTGAGAGGATGCCCACTATCAGTTTGGGGATGCCTCTACCTCAAGTTAACCCCCGTGATCCCAGGCTAGGCCCTTGGGGTGACATGTTCCTCCGCTAGGGTGGTGGGGAAAGTCACTACTGTTATCATACTGATGATTTCTAGGGGTGGTGGGAGAGGAAAGTGCCCACTTTCGAGCAGTTTCCATATGCTAGATTGGATTTCCATCATGATCCAGAACTGGTGCTTCCTCCAGGTGGAGCCTGGGGAGATATTGGTATGTTTAAATTTTGAGGTTTATTTAATTTTTTCAAACCTTTTCAAGTATTTGATTTTTATGAATGAGTTTTGAAGTTCTAATCAAGTGTCATATGCAGATATGGGGCTTGTTCGTCCTGAGGGACATCATACCATCTTTGTGAGGCCAGCTGATATTGCTGCAGCAGATGCTATGTTGGGGACCTTAGAGAGAAAAATGAGTCAGTTGACTCATGAAATTCCTGCATGCCATATGGATCAGATACCTATTGATATGCAGGAAGATGTTGTTGGGGTGCCCCCGGCATGGCTTAGGGTGCTGCGAAAGATAGTTGTTGGTTGTGGAGCCAGATCTTCTAGTCTCATAGATGATATTGTATCAGCCGTGTTTGTACCCCAGTTCTATATGATATGTAGGTGGACTGTACACTCACCCCAGCGGGGGGGTGTGGGGGGGCATCGCCCCCCCACGGGGTTCCAGGGGGGACCATCCCCCCTGGCTGGGGGGTCCGGGGGCCAGTGGTCCCCCGGCGGGGGTTCGGGGGCAACGCCCTCGAAGGAAATTTTTGGGGCTGTTTTCGCCAGCTGTTTTGCGGGCCCATGGTTTTGGGTATCCCGTGGTATTTTCCCATTGTATTTCCCTTATAAAAGAAGGACATTGTAATACGGCTAGGGTTGATGTATTAGGTTTTATGCATTGTAAAGATCTTTGAGATCAGGAGAGAGACTGTGAAACAGAGAAGAGGAAGTGCAGCGGTTGTGCTGCAGGTTGTATCCCTTCGACTTGCTGGACGGTAATAATAATAAGGACTGGAAAATTCAGTGTGGACGTAGCCCAAGTTGGGTGAACCACGATATATCTGTGTCTCTCTTATAATGTGTATGTGTGATTATATTTGCATTTCTGTTTATTGTGATTGCTCTGCGATCCTGTTTTTTCTAACAATAGTTAGGCTAGTCATATGCTATCGCAATGCAGTAGATGATGATGATGTCCCTCCTTCTCCATAGGAGAGAGATACATTCTATGTATATATTTTTGAGGCTACTATGCTCAGTTTTTGTACTTTTATGACCTGACTTGATAGACTTGTGACCCAAAACTCATATATTTTTTGATACAGTATCGGCTATATATAGTATCGGTTATTTACATGTGTATGTGTTTTAATTTTATGTTTGCAATGTTGTTTATGAAAGTGTATGATGCAAATGCCAGTCTAACACATAGTTTGCTAATGAATCAGCTAATGTGTTTAAACTTCTTGGAATGTGTTCATATATAATAGAATGAAATTGTCTTTCCAATAATCTAACTCGTAGAAACTGATGTAGCAATCTCGGATCTCTAATCTGATAGACACCTGTTAACTGAAATACAATTAATTGTGAGTCAAGTCTTACCTCCAAATGTGAAATGCCATGACTGAGAGAATCTCGGAGAAGTTCTATAACTCCACTGTATTCAACCACATTATTCGTGGTAGGACCCAAACAAACACCCCCCGAAGAGACAAGTTGGCCAGTGGGTGAATAAATGACCCAAGCTGCTGCAGCCAACTGACAGGTGTGGTGACTGGTGCCATCAGCAAATCCTAAGAAATGTTCGGTTGACATATGGTACACGAAACGAAAAACACACATAAGATTAACTAACGAGCATAACAAAACTAGCTTTACAAAAATATATGGCTATGTTACAAGAAAAAGTACTTCATCCTAAGCATAATACTTCTTCAGGTAGGGTCAATGCCTGGATCCTCCTCGTGAGGTCGGGCAAAGGTGTTATGGAAATCACGAAAAAGATTGGTATACGGAATGATCTCATAAAGATAACAACCCATTTCAAAAAAAATGTTTCCATTGACCCCAGTGAAAATGTTCACCAGCAAGGTATTCAATCTATTCGCTTCAACAACACCAACTTGTGAAGAAGTGGAATTAGTATTTTCATTGGGTGTTGGACAAATATCACCTCTCTCTATCAAGTTAAGAAAAGGAACCAAGAAGGACCCGGGATCTATATATTCTCGAGGATGATCCAGGTCAGTCATGGCTTCTAACATTTCCTCCTCGGAAGGTAAAGTAGTATCTGAACTGTCAAGAGAGTGGATCGGGTCTGGTGACTGAGTAGTAGCACAATCTATATTTGACTCGACAAACACCAATGGAGTCAACATATGTTCTGTTGTAGTTTGATAGGAATCCAAGTGGGTAACTTCTGCAATAGGGGTGGGCACAGAGGGGTTTGTATTAGTTGGGAGAAACCCAGAATCATTCGTTAAACTAACCATGGAAGTCTCACACGATGAACATCCCTCAGTACCAATGAATAAGGTAGGAGTCGGTAGGTCAAAAGTGCCAATTAGTGACCCGTAAAGTCCTGCTCCTAAACTCTCACCAACCGGGGTGGTTTGATCAATAAATGGAACTGTGGTTTCCGAAGAAGTATGGTTGTTTCTCTGAGTGAAAGAAAGTTGATCGACGGTAACAATCTTACCTTCAAATGGGAACATAACCACTCGAAAAACTGTCGATGCAATAGCTCGCATGGAATATGTCCAACTCCTGCCCAATAACATATTGTAATCAAGTGGAGCGTCCAGAACTTCTACTTCAACAGCAACTATCTTACCAGCCAAAGTGACATCAAATGATGGAAAAACTCCATCTGGACGGAAAGTTCTGCCATCAAATGCAGTAAGTAGTGTGTTAGAAGGGGCTAACTCAGGAGAACCTAGAGCTTTCCAACAGGAAATTGACATTACGCATGTCGACGCGCCCTCATCTACTACAACTCGTCTGATGGTCATTGGACCATGAACGACTTCAATCTGAAGGGCAACGTGATAGGGAAACTGTTATTTGACATCAGTCATATCAAATTGCACAGACATGTTAGAGGATTCCATACTTCCAATAGCTGCCAGAAGTGCATTCCGTTGTAAAGGACAACTTTGCAAGACTTGTAAAGTAGACATGGCACAAGGGGTCTGGGATAAATCTTCAACAACATTGTAGTTGGAAGTGGCCCAAGTGTTGGGATTGTGTGATGCCCATTTAAAGACACCTTTCAGGATCTTGGGCATTGGGTCCACAGGTATGTGGAGCGGAGTGGAGGATTCTGGAATCTCTTTATCCTTTTTATGTGCGTCCGGGGTATAGTTCCTGGCTCTCGTTTGTAAGAGTGCATCTGAATTAACCATGTTGATAAAAGTTTGATCAACCATAGCATGTGTAGTGCCCCCAGTATTGGAGGTGCCAGAAGTTGAGCTCTGTCCTTTAGGGAATGGATCTTTCAGGAAGGCAGGCTTCTTTTCTCTTAAGAGCTTTTGGGATTCTTCTAGCAGAGGGAATTGGTGAGTAAGGTGATTCTGCTTGCAAAGTTTACAAGGGAACTTAACCTTCTTTTCCTCTTTGTTACCCTCTTCAACATTCTCTTTTTTGGGCTTTTGTTGGTTCCCCTCTCCTTTCTTTCCCTTGTTTTTGTTATTGGGCTGTCGAGGGCCCTTTTGATTGTTTTGAACCTAGTTGACAGGCTCAGAAGTAGAAGGAGAGGTTGTGACAGAAGAAACATCTATAGTCGATTGTTTGATAGATAAGGCATGAACCTGTTTGGTCAATGCTTTGAAAGCTGCAGAGTCAACTGAACCTACTATGCCTTCAGCATGTGGTCCAATTTTAGGTCTACTCAGATTGGTATTCGATCACCGTGCATCAGGTATAATCTCATATAATAACCTAGATTGTGCTTAAACGAGATCTAATTGTTGGGTCCGTAGGATGGCTTCTTCCTCGTTGGATACTCCAGATGTAGCTACCTCCTTAGAAATATAAGGAAGGAGTGATTTCAAATACCACTCAAGAAGGAATTCTAAAGTTATGTTGGCCTTAATGAGCCTCTTCCGTCTTCGCCACTCCTGAATGTGGTCAGATAAATGAGTGGCTTTATTTTGCCTAAATGTAGACAAAAGGTCTGTTCCGGCATCATACTGAACAAGAATCTGGAAGTGATTCAAAAAGATAGTCGCGAGATCCCCAAAATTAGAGAAAGTAGCCGCAGGTAACTCAATGTACCATTTGGCTACAGCACCAGTTAAGGTCCTTTGGAATAGTCTCAATCTAATGGAATCTTCGTTTAATGAATTTGAGGAACACCATAAGTGGAAAGTAGTGACATGGTCACCAAGGTCTTCACCTGGTTTTCCTTCGAACTTTGGAATGTCCGAAGGTAACTTGGTGGGAACTGATTGCCATGTAGCATTATGACACACAGGATTGTTGGTTAGTTTGGAAAGATCTGGCAAATTTAAAGTTGCCAGAAATGGTAAACGAGGTCGGTAAGATGGTACTTAATAAGCTGGGGTCGAAAACAGGGAACCACCCATAGTTTGACCCATGAACTGCTGGTAGGGGTTTCCCCCAGCCATCTCCTGGTAGGGGTTGCCCCCAACCATCTGTTGATAAGGGTTTCCCCCGGCCATATGCTGATAGGGGTTTCCACCTACCATCTGTTGATAGGGGTTTCCCCCAGCTACTTGTTGGTAGGGGTTTCCCCTTGCCATCTGTTGTTGTACGAAAGAGTTATTGAAATTTCCCCACCCATATGAAAGTGGATTAGTGCTCTGTGGGTTCGTCCACTATGGCTGGGTATTAGCCCCGCCATATTGCTGGTTAAAAATATTACCCCCTCCCCCTGAAAATAAGGAAAAAGGGACATTACCTGCAGGCATATTACATTGATTCATGTTGGGGCCTACAAAGGTATTGAAACCAATAGTAGCTGATGTGAACGGTGCAGTCATGGTACTCATGACCGGCACGGTTGCAGAAGCACTTGGTCCTACAGCAATTGTGGAAATCCAAGTACTAGGTATCTGATATAACGGTTGAAAAGCAGGAGGTGGTGCAAAGTTAGGTGTACTGCTAGGTCCAACAGTAGGTGTAGGGATAGATGCCATCGTTGTTGAACTTGGCATACCTAATGTACCAGTATTGAAACTGAAAGATAGAGTAGGCACCGAGGTTGTTTGTGCCTGACTCGGTGTAGCAGTAAAAGTAGGATTTACCGTGTTAGTGTTCATACCTAAGGTGGGAGTTTGGGTAACTCCCTGTTCACCTCCTAGAGTAGACATCAGATGTCCGGTCAAGGGATTATCTGCACTAACATGGGGCTGCTGGAAACCAATAGGTGACAGAAGCAGAATTCTAGTATTGGTCAAAGGAGGATTGAAAGGATTGCTATACTCCGCAGAAGTAAGATCTTCAACCTCAATTGAACTAAAGTGTCGTTGATCTGGGGTACCTGGTAGTGGTTCCTCAGGAACCTCTATTTCAGGGTTTTCTGGTGCAAGAATTTCCTCAGGAAATTTTGTTTCAGGAGTAGTTTCTGAAGAAATACCGGTGTTTACCCACTGTCGTCTAGCTGGCTGTAAAGGTTCTGTTCTAAGTGGTGGAAGGTTTTGGAACCTTCTCGATCTACGAAGCTCTTGATTCTCCGTGATTATATATATATAATAACAGACTAGAACCTAGTGGCCACTACAACTAGGGGGCAAACAACACGCCAACTAAAAAAGTCCTAAGTATGCAAACCAGGCAAACAAAGATGCCTTCCGGAGAAGAGTCTGGGATGATGAGGGCCCAGAACAGATCAACGAAGGAATAAAGACAATTACCCGGGGTCCACAATACAATGACTAAGGGTGCAAGCATTGGAATCACCCAACCGCCCTCCCAAAGACCTGCAAGGGGTTTCCTCCCATGTCTTCCTTAGGTACAACAGATATACCTTCTGCTGTCACCTATGTATGAACCTAAAGTCAGATACTAAGGATACCACAACACCGAAAACTCCTGGGCGAACAGTCACCGGTCGAATCAGAAAGCGTGGGAAGGGTAACTAAGCCCGAAACTCGAAAGAGTCCCCAAACGCAATCCGATCCTGGCGTATGCTCGAACAGAAAATAGGAGGAGTATTCCGAACAATCTGATCTTGCAATGACCTGCTGCATAGATCCCAGGCAAGTTTTGAGTGAAATGGATTTACCTGTGATAGTCTTACTACGATTTTTGCGTAATGTGTGATCTTGAGTGGTTTAAGGTGATTTAAACTCAAGATCCGAACCAAAACTAGTTGGTGTAATGTATCCCTAAAAAGAAAAATTGTTTCTATTTCATTTTATTAAAAAACATTTAGGGCTGTTATTACTCAAAAGGTAGTGCTTTTGTGTGGCGTGGTTGCAACAAGAAAAAAAAAGTGCATAAAATCAAAACTTTCTACAACAAAGCTCTTTTCATTTTTTCATTTACTTCTTTTCAAAACTGGAAATCTGAGCAAATCTACTAAAAATGTTTTTGTTTTCTTTTTGGAAATGGAGAAAATATCCTATGCTATCTTGTAACAAGAAAAATAAGTCTTATTAAACTTAAACTACCAATTTTTTTTTGCTTTTTCTATAAACGAAAAAGAACTATAAAGATGGAAAGCAAAATAAAACTTATGTGCAATGTGTGTAAGTATGGCTAAAAAAGTTCTTAAGCTTATAGTTGTCAAGACACTAGCTCAAAAAAGACTTGATCTACAGGTTTTTTGCAAAGAAAAAGCCTCTAAACTCGGAAACAAAGTGGGAGAAAACAAAGGAGATAGATGTAAAATTAGTCACAGCAGATCTAATGAACAAGTAAATCAATCACAACAGATGAACATAGAAAATATGGTGCAAAACTGTGCAAAACATGCAGCAGTGCTCTCTATCCCAGAAAGGGTGAATGAATTACAATAGAATACCATCTCTGTCAATGAGCAATTCGAATTGACTAAGTAGGCCATTCGAATCACTGAATAGAGTAGCTTGACTCTATCTAGGAGTCCTCATCAATCATCGGTGGTGCTCATCAATCACAATAACCAGTCATCCAGGTGTCAAACTGAGTCTAACTGAGTGTAATAAATGTAACTGAAGTGTGTAGCACTGATATAGGATCTGGAGGCTCAGTGGGGGCGCATGGGAGGCTAACTGAAGTCAGAACAAGTCACCTAATCAAACTGGAGGTCAAACGGAAGTGATACAGTCAGTCGGGAGTGAAACTAGCCTCAAATCAGGGAGAATTGGAGCTAACTGAATGTAACTGGAGTGAATCTGCAGTGGTAGATGAACAAGTGCGCCCTTCTCTGGCAGTAGGTGAGAAGAGGGCGCCTTTCAGCTTAGGAGGGCTAAAACTCTGTGGTAAGTGGCTCCCAGGTGCTAGAAGAAGGTGGATAAGGTGCTGGAGGCATCAAACTGGTGACTGGGATGCATGCCTGTGCATGCAAGATCCTGAAATAGATCATATCCTGAAATAGATGATCCTGAAATAGATCATATCCTGAAATAGATCATGCAAGATCCTGAAATAGATGATGTATCCCGAAATAGATGATGGATATCCGAACACCCCCCCTCAAGCTAGACTATGATGTGCCAACTAGAATAATGTGGGGCCCTGGTAACTAAGACCAAAGGTCACCCCAATACAATAATAATCCAAACTAATAATAGTAAATAAACCGAGGAAATGGGGAAAACCTCATGGGAAAAATACCCCCCCTCAAAATGAACTGTAACACACCAAAAGATTTAACTGCTCCAAACTCAAATAGATATGTCTGGAGGTATCTTACTCTTGGGAGTAAATGGATTATGCTCCAAAAACATGTGCTTGAATTCTCCATCAGTGGATGCAAGCGAATGTGGAGACTTTATTAACTTGCTCTTCATACCGAAAATGGTGAGAACAAATCTGAAAATATGAGGATGATCCTGGAACCTGTGATTCGAACCAAGTGAGGTAGGAATAGCTCCAATCGGATCAAATAGATCTTGAAACTTGAACTTCTTATCAATAGAAGTTAAATCAGCTCCAAAAATAGATGAATGGTTTCTTGAGATCTCCTTTGAACCAACAAGGGTGAGATCAAAACCAAAATCAGCAAAAAGTGCATGAGAATTGAACTCAAGCGAATGGTAGTGCTCTTCATCTTCATTAAAACTCTGAGAAACTTTGCAAATGATAGAACATAAGTTTATAGAAGGCATGCAATCAAGGAGGGCGAATGCTTCACCTCCAAAATCAGATTTTACCTCCAAAACATCAAGTAGATCATTATTCCGCATGCCGACAAACTCATGTGAAAGAGAGGATTCAAGAACCTCTTCGGAATCTAGAGTATGAGCTTGTTTATCTTGCTCAGAATTCGAAATAGAAGACTTTGAGAGAATGAGTGTTGAATCTACAGTTTCTTCTTCATCTTGAACAATTGTTGAGGCCAACACATGATCGGAAAGAACACATAAGGAGATCTCACTGAGCTTGTTCCCCAAAAGACTAGCATGATCCTCTTCTTCCTGCTTTCCAAATTCTCTGTCAAGTTGGACCCATAGATCACTTGGATTTTCAGCAAGCTTAATGAGGTAGCGCATACAAGGAGACATAGCAAGACATATTGCTCCAAAAGCTCTATCACAATCATTGAGCCAATCATTCTCCTCTTCATCGGAATCAAAATCTCTTGTATTACCAATGCACATATCAAAAAGACATTGTCTCTTCAAGAATGCAATCATCTTTGGTTTCCATTCATCATAGTTGAATGGAGTAAGAATATTTTGTGAAGAAGAAGTCTCCATCTTTGCATTAGCGAATGCACATGGAGGAAGTAAGAAACCTGCAAATCACATCAAAACAACCACAATAAGGTCGAACAATCCACCCTTTGAGAGTTGCATCACACCTGGGATTGGATTTCAAGCAATGTTGAATGGGTCCAATGTATCAAATCCAGGAATTATGTGGTAACTCAAGCTTCTGGAGTGGTATTGGAATAATTTTCAAGCTTTGCATGCACAGGAGCGAATGCCCTTGAGATATCTCATGCCAAACTTATTGCAATTTTTAGCAATTCAGTCAAATCTTCTTGTATAAACACCTGTAGAAAAGAGATCTTGTCCCTGCAATGGCTCTGATACCATGTAAAATTAGTCACAGCAGATCTAATGAACAAGTAAATCAATCACAACAGATGAACATAGAAAATATGGTGCAAAACTGTGCAAAACATGCAGCAGTGCTCTCTATCCCAGAAAGGGTGAATGAATTACAATAGAATACCATCTCTGTCAATGAGCAATTCGAATTGACTAAGTAGGCCATTCGAATCACTGAATAGAGTAGCTTGACTCTATCTAGGAGTCCTCATCAATCATCGGTGGTGCTCATCAATCACAATAACCAGTCATCCAGGTGTCAAACTGAGTCTAACTGAGTGTAATAAATGTAACTGAAGTGTGTAGCACTGATATAGGATCTGGAGGCTCAGTGGGGGCGCATGGGAGGCTAACTGAAGTCAGAACAAGTCACCTAATCAAACTGGAGGTCAAACGGAAGTGATACAGTCAGTCGGGAGTGAAACTAGCCTCAAATCAGGGAGAATCGGAGCTAACTGAATGTAACTGGAGTGAATCTGCAGTGGTAGGTGAACAAGTGCGCCCTTCTCTGGCAGTAGGTGAGAAGAGGGCGCCTTTCAGCTTAGGAGGGCTAAAACTCTGTGGTAAGTGGCTCCCGGGTGCTAGAAGAAGGTGGATAAGGTGCTGGAGGCATCAAACTGGTGACTGGGATGCATGCCTGTGCATGCAAGATCCTGAAATAGATCATATCCTGAAATAGATGATCCTGAAATAGATCATATCCTGAAATAGATCATGCAAGATCCTGAAATAGATGATGTATCCCGAAATAGATGATGGATATCCGAACAATAGATACAAGAGGACTGACCTAAATAATCTAACACTAGCAAGACCACTATGCCAAGCAAAAGTAGACAAGGAAGTTGCCAATTACCCTACTAACACAAAGAACTAGGAAATGAATCATCCTAAAGCACTTTCAAATACACTTGAAACCAGAAAAAAGACAATAAGTCCAAGAAGATTGGAAACCAACAAAACGGAAGACACCCTGGAGGCTCTAAAACGGACCAAACCCTAAAACAAAGGATAGGATGATTAAAGAGCAAACAAACATTGCCACAAACAACAGATACAAAAGTATGCAGGTTTGCAAACCAACAACATACAGTCAGGGCCTAAAAAAGTGGAAGTGTTCACCACAAAACACAACCTAGTCTTCCAAAAAGTCATAAACAGTCCAAACGTTCCAAAGGTAAACAAGCGATTCAAAAGATGGAAGAAAGACTCGAAGAAAGGTTCTATGACTCAAACAAAAGTTAAAAACCTCATACACCAGTCAAAAAGACCTAAAAGCAAAGTCAGCAAACCACCAAAAGGCTAAAAACTCAAGCAGACTACTAACACAGAGCTTCAGGAAACGTACCCTACTGTGCAATAGGGAAACTCGCGCCCCTCCAGAGATGGGCGCTACTGTATGTATAGCACAGTAGCGTATGGGCGCTACTGTATGTACAACAGAGTAGCGCTCATATCTCAAAAGCTTAAAAACTGACTTTGAAAGATACAAAAAGACTGATGGATGCAGAAAGAAACAGGCAAGGGATACCTACAGGGTTTCTCAACACATCAAAGGAGTCAAAACAATTCTGGGAGACAAACAAGAACAAGGTTTCCTAGAGCAAAAACTCAACTTTCTCCAGTGGAGTCGCCAATCTGTTGGCGGGCAAATCTACCCTATAGCAAGGAAACTAATGCTATCAACTGGAGTGGGGTGACAGGTAAGTGTATTGATGATATTTTAGAGATATTTATGAAAAGAAATAAGTTATGGATCTTGAGAACACACCTTTCAATCGAAGTTCGATCCTAGCCTTTACTTGATCTTGTGCTCAACCTTCAAATACACCTTCCTTTCTGTAAACTTGCAATAACAATACCTTTCTCAGAGCATCTTAGACAATATATAATGTTTAAAAGAAACCAAAATAAGGTTAAGCATTTGATATTGACCAAAACAGATCCAAATTAAGATGTCATTTCAGAACACATTTAACTTGGAACAAGAAAGACACTTCAACCTTTATTGTCAAAAGTAAATTGATGTACAAGTATACCTGATTCTATGACAGGCTCCTGCAACTTGATTCTGGGCTCTTGCTCTTCTCTGGCTTGGATATCTTCAGCATCAACTCCTCCAATGCAAGCTTCTTCTTTAGATCTCTATGTCTCAAAGTTTCTCCATTAATCCATCTAACCTTTCTCTTTAGTATTCCTTGTATTTATAGGATTAGAGAAGTAGTTCAGGTCGATGTATGGTTATGGAGGAAGTTGGGGAAGTTGGGAAACTACCAGCAACTAATCCTCCTCGAGAAAATTAATTATTTTTTAATCATCTTTTGATATGTACGCGACTATTATTCAGTGAAGTAGCGTATAGGGCGCTACTTTAGTGCTTACCAACTAGCACTCATTCAATTTTAAATGTTGAGCGCTACTATGTTGAGAAGGAGTAGCACCCATAAGGCTTTGGGTGCTACTATTGTACACTGGAGTAGCGTATGGGCGCTAGTCTCTTTGAGTAGAGTAGCGCTCATATCTCAGAATGATATGTTTAGGGTTTTTTCCAGTAAAATTAGAAAATGGAGTAAGTCAAAGTATCATCTAAGGTCAACATGCTCCTCCATCCAAGTTGTCATTTTGTGTGATCAACAGCTCAAGGTGATCACGGACGGAGAGGTGCAAGTTCAACCTATAACACCTACCATAAAGAATTTCAAAAGGACTAAGTCTGGCTAATGCATGATAATTATTATTATAAGCAAATTCTGCTAAGTGCAAGTAGTCTTCCCACTTACTAGGTTGATCCTTAACATACATTCTTAATAAGTCTTCTAAAAATTGATTTACTCTTTCTGTTTTTCCATCCGTTTGCGGATGAAATGCTGTGCTGAAATTTCAGGTTGTATTCAACCCCTTAAATAGTGACCTCCAAAATTTTACAGTAAACTTAGATTCATGATCTGAGATTATTACTTTCCGTATCCCATGTAGTTGAAAAATCTGTTTCATAAAGATTTATGCAATGTCCGGAGCTTTATGTGTAGTCTTCACAGGTATAAAATGTGCTGCTTTGTTGAGTTTGTCCACTACCACCATGATAGAGTCATGTTGTTTCTAATTTTTAGGTAATTCGGTAATAAAGTCTATGCTGATCACTTCCCATTTCCAACTTGGTATCGGTAACGGTTGCGACAATCTAGCAGGATGTTGGTGTTCAACCTTCACTTTTTGACAATCCAAACATTTAGCTATGTACTCTGCTACTTCATCCTTCATTATGGGCCAATAGTATTCTTTTCTTAGCATAGTAATGGTCTTTTGATAACCTGGATGACCAGAATAATAACTTTTATGCATCTCATTTAATATAGGAATTTTTACTTCTGGTATGTTTGGTACATACAATATGTTTTTATATAGTAATAACCCATTTACTTTCATACTGAAATCTGTCATAAAATTTTCAGAACTGTTGTTTGTTGTCCTTTCTTTTCTTTTTCTATATTCTTCATCAGTTTCATTCTTTTCAAGAATCTGATTTTCAAATCTGTGGAGTAAGTGCTGATGGCTGAAATAAAATTTAGTTTTTCCTTATGACTCAAGGCATCTGCAACCTTGTTCTCTTTCCCTTTAATATGTTGAATTTCGAAATCATACTCACTTAAGAAAGTCAACCATCTAGCTTGTCTAGCATTCAAATTTGTCTAGTCTAATAAATATTTCAAACCCATATTATCTGTCAATAATGTGAATTTTCTACCAATAAGGTGATGACGCCACCTTTTTAAGGCATGAATTACTGCCAATAACTCTAAATCATAAGTAGAGTAGTTCTTCTCTTGTATTTTCATCTTTCTTGATTCATATGTCATCGCATGCCCTTTCTGTGTCAGGACTCCACCGAGTCCGTCATTGCATGCATCTGTACAAACTATAAAATCCTTGTTAGGGTCTGCTATCCTCAAGATAGGTGCTGTAGTCAATAATTCCTTTAATTTCTTAAAACTATCAGAACATTTCTGATCCCACACAAATTTCTTCCCTTTCTTCTGCAAAGAAGTTATGGGATTGGCAATCTTTGAAAAATTTTCTATAAATTTTCTGTAATATCCAGTAATGCCCATAAATGATCTTACATCCGACACATCCTTAGGAATTGGCCAATCATTAATGGCCCTTATCTTATCGGGGTCAACCGAGATTCCTTCCTTAGAAATTATGTGTCCTAGATACTAAATTTTGTCTTTATGGAAGTCACACTTACTAAACTTAGCGTATAGTTGATGATCTCTCAAAACTTGTAAGATAATCCATAAATGTTCATCATGCTCTTCTTTACTTTCAGAATACACTAAAATGTCATATTAAACACAACAACAAACTTGTCTAAGTATTTGTGTAGAATATTATTCATAAAACACATAAATACAGTCGGGGCATTAGTCAAGCCAAATGGCATGACTACGAACTCATAATTTCCATACCGAGTTCTGAAAGCTGCCTTCAAAAGATCTTCATACTTAACCCATACTTGATGATATCCGAATCTTAGATCAATCTTTGAAAATATCGTTACTTCACGCAGTTGATCAAATAGATCGTCTATGCGGGGCAATGGAAACCGATTCTTTATTGTCATCTTATTAAGTTGGCAATAATCTATGCACAATCTTAAGGTTCCATCTTTCTTCTTAACAAAGATGACAGGTTCTCCCCAAGGAGATACGTTGGGTCTTATATAATTCTTATCAATAAGTTCCTTCAATTGTGATTTCAATTCATTTAACTCCGGTATATTCATTCTGTATGGAGCTTTAGAATTTGGTACTGCTCCTGGTATTAACTCGATGGTAAAATCTAAATCTCTTTTAGGAGGTAATCCTGGAATCTCCTCAGGAAATACATCCTTAAAATCCTTTAGGACAGGTACGTCTTCTAATTTCAGTTTGTCCTCTTTACAGATAAATTCATCGTTTACTACATTTACTGCAAACAACTGACATCCTTTCGTAATTGCCCTCTTAACTTGCATGGCTGAAATCTATCTAAGGGTTACCTTTCTTGGGATACCTTTTATTTCTACAGTTTTTCCTTCATCATTTAAACATGTAAAGATTTTTCCATAATAGTCTAGAATGACATGATGGGCTTCTAACCAGTCCATTCCGATTATAATATTGTAGGATCCTAAAGGTAAAATATTCAACTTAATTTGTGTTTGTAACTGATTCATGGATAAGGTACAACTTTCTATAAAATCTGATACTTTCCTCTTTGTTCTAGTTGCTGGTCTAACTAACCAAGATTTACTAAAGTTTTATGTTTTCAATTTAAGACTTTCCACAAGATCTGGTGATATATAACTTAAGGTAGCACCTGGGTCAATTAAAAAAGTAACAGGATGATTTTGTAGCATACCTTCAATCTCTACCATAGAGATTTGATGATCTACTTGCTTGTTGTCGATTGCTGCATTAATTCTGGGCATCTCCCTCGCCATGTCTCCAACATTAGGTTCGGTCTGAATAGAGTTGATGTTGTTAGCTTTTCGCTTCCTCAAGAGACATTCTGATGCATAATGGGGACATTGACATTCAAAACATTTGATAGGTACCTTTTGCTCATTGGTTCTGGTATTATTAGGTGCATTTCTGGGTGTTGCGGAATTCTGCTGTTGATTGTTTCTAGAATTATTCCCTTGATAATTCCGATTCTAAATTTTTTTCTTTTGGAAATCAAAATTTCCACTGAACCTAAAATTTTTCTTTTTCGGCTCAAAATTGTTGGGCTTATGACTTTTCTAGTTCAACATTCCTTCTCTTTTCCGATTTGTGTCATAATAGAAAATTGCTTTTCACATAGCCTCTTCCAGGGTCTTTGGACTATCATAATTGATTCTGTCCTTAATGTTGAAAGGTAAACAGCTCAAGTACCTTTGGATTTTTGGTTTTTCTTCTATGAGGTATGGCACCTATCTTAGTAAGTTCAGAAATTTACTATTCATTTCCTTCATGTTCATACCTCCCAACTTCAAATCGTAGAACTCTTTGGATTTTTCCTCATAGTACTATTCAAATAAATACTTTTTTTTAAAATATCGTTTAAAAGTAATCTAGCTTACATCTTTATCTTTGAATCCCTTTACTCTTTTGATGTCCTACCACCAAATATCCGCTTTCCTGATCAAGTTATATATAGCCATTTTTGCCTTTGAGGACTCTAAATAGTTATAAATCTGGAAGTATTTCTTCATACCGGACAACCGAGCTTCGGCTGTCTTTCCCTTCTCAGTTTCTCCATTGAAAGCTGGAGGTCTAATCTTTTTGAACTCCCTAGAAATCTGCTCATACTCCTTATGATTTTTCCTTCTGGGTTTGAAATCTCCTTCACTGCTATCACTGGTGTAGTTACGTTTCTTTTTACGCGTTTCAATGGCATCTCCTGATGAGGTTGAACTATTGTTCGCCTCACTGGTTTTTATTTTCTTATTTTTATTAGCATGAGGTAGATCCTCAACTTTGGAGATATCTTCATTACCTTTCTCTTGCTCCCCAGTTGGGCACTATTCAAACAACACTTGGTTTAATTGTTCTTGTGCTTGCAGAATTCTTTCATTGTCTTGTTTCACTGATCTGATTTTTGCCTTTAATTCATGAAAAGCACATAACAATTCTGACGAACTATTATTTAGTTCACCGTGACCTTCTTCTGCATAGTGTTGTCCTGAACTGTGGTTGTTTGGTTGAAATCTGTCTTCTACATGATCAGCTGGATTCTCCATACCTGTAGCTTAAAATAATTTTTGGACAACATCTTAATTAAAAATTCAAATTAGTAAATTTTCTGCTGTATAAAATTTTTTGTTGCGTGTTCTTGGACCTCTTTCAGGCCTAGAGTTCGAACATGAGCTCTGATACCACATGTAACATCCTGAATTTTCATAAAAATTTAAAACTTTTCAAATTAACATTAAATACGATAATTATAGTTGAGGAAAATAATAATTGTCTGAGTACGACTGAAATGATTAAAGGTCATTAGTATTAAACGTAATTTAATTTCTCGATTAGCAGCATTATGATAATGACAACTTTAACACACATTTGACCTACCTGATTAATGTAATTAAATGTACTGACAGGTTAGAATTATGATGTGAAATTTATAAATATTGACAAGACACTGATAGTTTGCTTTTTGATGTTCAAGGGTGTCCTACGAGGTACCCTGGAGTTTACTTAGCTGCAAAGCTAAAGCATTTGAAATGTACTATGTGCAGACGATAGGTAAGAAGTTCCATGACTGCGTAAATTCAAAGTACGTGTATAGTTCAAATTATACATCATAGATAAATAGAATGTTAGAAAATTGTTGCGACTCACAATAAGTATGCAGGTATGAATTACATGGTTATAATTACTGTTTTCGAATGTTGTCTTACGACTCAGCAATATTTAAAACAACGTTATCTATGAATGTCATCAAGCTGATAGGTTCATCATTGTAATCTTTGTCGTTGCTGTAGTTGGCTTTGTTGTCATCTTGAGATAATTAAATTATCTTCATATTACTGATGTAGTAAATGTACTGCAAAAATCATTAAATGTTTATAAGGAGAAAATATGGTATGAAATACATAGCATTCAGTTACTTTTCATGCTAAATATTTACCATTGGATTCATTTGAAATATTTACCCTACAACTATTTGTTTTTATAATTGTAATCATAGAAATTATATGGACAAAACCAACTTTACAAGGTAATATTTAAATCTCCTATCTATGGACTATACTAAACCGTAATTTTACAATGTTTAACTATAAGTGATTCTTATAAGCTTTTAAGGGCTTATTTCTATAGAATCACTCATTGTATAATTTTGCATATAAATGAAAACTATGTCAATTTTATGACTTTAGTCATACTAACCACTATTACATAAACCATATATTTAATATTTAAAATCTACAAATCTTACCTTGGGAACTATATAAACTTTTAAAATGTTAATCTAAGGCTTGAAACTATATATATATATATATATATATATATAAACGTTGACCAATGAATAAAACATAACACAATAATGTGTGTTGTAAACATAACTTGGAAACCATATAAACTTTGGATTAGAGTTAACATATCACATAATGTTTTAACGTTGTGAATCATACATTTGAAACTATATCGTTGAAATAATAGAGTGTTAACATGCATTAACTCTTGATTGACAGGTTGGTGGTTGGCATGCATTACGATTCGGCATTGGTGATTGTGATACAAGCCTGCACTAATGGCCATCCCTAAATCATGATGACGAAGACTTAACAAAGCTTCCACATATGCAACTTGGTGCATATAGTGACTACAAAGGTTTCTAGGTAATGCTTCCCGTTAATATTTCTCTGAGCTTGCTATCGTTCTATCCATCATAGGCAATATGTGGCAAGGCCATGCTTTTGCAATGAATGAACCATAATTGCAATGGCCATACGATACCCAATGTAAATGCATTAGCATAATTGTGATCGTTGATCGAATTTGATCCTAGCCGTTGGATGGAACCCTAGTGTTGCATTGTTGTGTTGGGTTGATGAGGAGTGAATGTAGTTCATTGTTACTATTGTTTTGGCAGTAAGGCTGACAGGCTACTGCTTTGTAGGGTTAGAAGACAATGTAAGAGGGTTTCGACCCTGCGACCTGTAAGTTAGGTTTGAATAGTGCAGGTTTCATCTTTCTATAATGGTGTGAATACTCGTGTGTCTTGGGTTTGCAATACTGTCGAGCTGATAGGTTAGTTGTTTTCTTTTTCTGAGTTTTAAGTGGAAAGATACCTTCCTGCAACAAAACAATGGTATCCTGCTCTCGTCCGAGGCAAGGAATTTCGTCATGTACAGGCTTATGTATAGAGTTCGGCCTTCAACTATAAAGGGTAAGTGACTACCGAACTCAGAATTTCTAGTACGTTTGGTTTACAGCTTTAAAAAGTATGATGTTTAATGTTTGATTTGTTCATTTGGGAGGCACTGGTTTCAAAAAGGAAATGCAAACTAGGGTTTGGAAAAGGATGGCAATTCTCCATTCCTGGTAAGCTCCAGGTCTTCCAAAACCCTCGTATGTGCTCCTTCGGTCTTGGTTGATGCGGGTGTTTCAACAAGGAGTAACTAGTCTTGCCATGTTTCGGCATCGTTTGTCAGTTGAGCTTTTAAGAAGATTTTTATGTTGAAGTGAAAGCTCTCTAGGGAAATACCTTCGTCTAGTTAAATGTTACTCTGCATTTTACTTTTGATGCATGGTTTCGTCAGGTTGGAGCTGTAAAACTGATTTTAAGAGTGGGGAAAAACCCTGTAAGGTATTTATTTTTGGAAATGTGAAGTTGACCTATGAATGTTGCTTCCTTTGTGAAGCTTGAACTAGTGCTGGTGTTGACACTATATTTGAAAATGCTCAAACCCTAAAAAATTTGTCAAAAAATATCCAAAAGAAGGGAAGTTACTACAAATGGGTTGAAGTAAAGGTTCGTAATACAAAAGCAACAAGAAAAACCCACATATGCAAAGTCCGAAAGTAATTTTTTGAAGAGGTTAAGTCTTGGTCAAGTTTCAATGGCGGAGATGACAATAGTAGAGATCAACGGCTGTTATAGTTTCCCGCGCCGCCAAAATGATCGTTTGCAAACATTAGTGAGTGGTTGTGGACTTAATACTGCCGGATATGTGTCACAGTTTCATTAATCTACATCAACTTG
Source organism: Larix kaempferi (assembly GCA_027924585.1). Lineage (NCBI taxonomy): Eukaryota > Viridiplantae > Streptophyta > Pinopsida > Pinales > Pinaceae > Larix > Larix kaempferi. Next base: position 2,736,490 of record BSBM01001344.1, read on the forward strand.
ATAGTGGTATCACAAACCACCACAACGTTGTACGGAACCACCAAAGGATAAGGCGCGGCGGGCCATAGCACGTGGCAGGATAATAAGCGGCGGGCCATATCACGTGGCAGATGGAGAAGACATAAGGGAATATGCCACATGTTGACATCAATCAGAGGGACAATATACATCGGGACAAAATCAATGGCCAAGATTCATCCGCATCAGGAAAAGTGCGCACTCGATAGAAGAAAGAGTGGTCATGGAAAGTATACCACTCTAACAGGTGTCATAAAATGGTTGATCCGCACAAGGAAAAAACCAGAGAAGAAAACCGTTATTGAGATTGCTGATACCACCATGGGAGATAAAGGGACGCAAGATCTAACGGCCCAAATCAAAAGGCTCGTGATCAACAGTTGGTTATAAACTACATTCAGAAAGCTGCTAGAAAGTTAATAAAAAAGGCTTATATAAAACAAAAGGGTTTCAAATAAAGACATTTTGTATATGTGTCACTATCCCTGGGAGCTCTGAAGACTGGTGGAGATCAGAAATTGCGACAGAAGGATAAAGATGTGTCTATACAGGTAGGGTCTGGTGACCTGGCCCACTTTTTAAACAGAATTTTGTTTGAAGAAACGTTTTAAATGGAAACTGTACATGATGTAGATGTTTTTAAAGGAAAGGAAGCCCTAGAAGATAGAGATGGGGACATTCATGATACCCTAACCAGGTTACCAGTCGCTGAAGTTAAACATAGGTTGTCTAAATTATTAAAAGAAGGTATAGACATGCACAGAGTCCACCAGTCATCCTTGTTAGCCTTTTGCCCGGACCAAATCCCATCTTTTCCAGAATTTGTGTCATGGTGTGCTGAGAATTACTCCAGAGAAGAAAGAACAGTTTTAGATAGTAAAAAAACTAGAGTTGTTTGTAAAATAGAGCCTACCGTAATAATTAAAGCCCTAGAAATAGAATTTTCCCAAACCCTCGAGTCTGAGATTTTTTCTGAAACGTCTGTTATTGAATATTATCATCAAACCCTTCAAGATGATACAGAAAAGTTTTTGTCTACGTGTCTTAAACCAGAAACCAACATTTCAGATATCCCGTACCCTATAGATATCAATTTGTTTGATGAAAATACCCAGTTGGTTCTGACATTGTTCGCTTTAATCCCAGGGTTTGATATAGACGTGCATGACACTAAGTTTTAGTTAAGTCTTTTGTATAAAATGAGTACAATTCAGTCAGGGATTGATGAAAATCAAATTCCTCGACTTAATTTGGAAGAATTTTTGATAGAGAAGATTCATGACTAGATGGCCAATTTCCCCACTCTGAGGCATTTCAGATTTCAGTCCTTTTTGATGAAAATGATCATGGTAGCCAATCATGAAGAGTTGCAATTCCCTGAGATCATTTTCACAACGTTGTTAGAAAATAACATGTTCAATTACATAAATTATATGCTCTCTGAGATTTACAGAATGATCTTTGGTAAAAAATTGCCTAGAGTATTACCAGAAATGCAAACATGTATGCAATTGAGTGCAGAGTACGCTGTAGGAGATTGGTTTTTGTCAAAGGACAGTACAATGATCAGATTATATGGTTTCAAACATAAACCTTATTTTTTACCAGCATTTTTTACCTTAAGGGTTTTTGCTTTGGAGTTCCTGAGACAGAAGTTAATTGTTGAGGATAATAATTTCTTGCTTTTCAAACAAGCAACATATATCAAGTATCCGTTCACACTTGGCCCATTCATAGTGAAGAATAAAAACACTGCTATTTATATAGAGAAATTATTGAAAGATATGGGTTTTGAGACAGACATGGCTATTGAGTATGATCCGTTAAACATAATATCAAAATGGAGAACGGATCATCGCATCAAAGCATTGAATCATTAGACGATTGAGGGAATGTCTGACAGAGCCAATTGGCTGGAGTATAAGGAAGAAATCATTCCAGATTCACATGATAAAGAAATGGTATTGACAGATACAACAGCAGAGGCAGAAAGCACGATGAATACTGCAATGGTGGGGTTCAAAAGACCCATACAGGATGTAGTGAACATTGAGGGTGAAGGAACAGAAAAAGGAAAAAAGTTGAAAATGGATGAAAAAAAAGAGTTAATGATAGTTTCAGAAGAGGAAAAAAGAACTGAAGTAAAAATACCAGAGGTAATGGTAAAGGAATACAATATTGAAGAATCCCCTGTGGAAGATGATGTAAATAGACCACACAATATGATGGATGTATTTAATGAACATAGTCAAAATAAACAGGAATCCTCTAGGCTAACCAATCTGTTATTTCCAAAGGTTAGAAATATATCCAACACTGAAGTCAATTTGTTTACTAGCAGAAATGTCAAAGAAAATTCTTTGAAATTTTCAGTTGTTACTAAAGATACGATTTCAGAGATGAAGGTAGATCTGACCAAAATCAATGCCCCAGATAAAATTTTATTACACAGACAAATAGGAGAGGTTATATATTCAGATTATTTGGGAGCAATATTAAAGGCAGACAAATTAAGAAATTCACTCGATAAATTGAATAACCAGTTGAGACAAGAGAAAGCAGAAAATAAGTTTCGCAACAACAAATAAAAAGATTGCAAATAGATTTGATAAACAAAGAGGGAGATGCAGTAGCAAAATTTCTCAAAGAAAAGGATGATACGATTCTAATGTTAAGGAGAAAGCTAAAAATTCCAAACACTGTGCTTATCGAAGGAGCCGAACTAACAGTACTGTAAAAAGAAAAAGAAGAACTGTCAAATGAAGTAAAGGATGTCACTGCAAAAATGTTGAAGCTCACCAGGGAAAAAGATCATTGGGAAAAAGAGAAAATTGGTTTGGAAGAGCAACTGGAGGAAATAAAGAAAAAGTTAGCAGAATTTGGACAGCAATAGGTGCATGCAGATATAGATGAAGATAAAACTGGATTAGATGGTCTCTTAAAATCCATGTCCCAAATGAGTTTTAAAGAAGGTGAAATTAAAGAATTGAAGACGGGAATACAGAATCTCAAAGAAGAAATTGAAACTAAAGATAAGGAAATAAAAACTTTGCAAATAAGGAATCAAGAATTAAGTGATAATAATAAAGGTTTGGCAGCTCATGTGACAGGGCAGGCTGCTATGCAAGGTTGCAAACATATGGTATGGGATCAAATTATAAAGGAATTTGAAAAATTGAGACCTTATCTTGATTATATAAGAGTCAAATAAAAAGTAGCCAAAGACGCCTTTGAGAGTTGTAGAGCAGTCAGAGAGAATTTAAATAAAAAGCCAAAAGAAATAGCGCAGAGAGCAATAACTTTCTTAAATAGTTTAACTGAAGCAGACTTAATAGCAATGAATATAATGAACAGAATTTCAGTCATTACATGGGCCAGAAGAATCTTGGGAAAATATTCACATGTTGAAAATATTGAAGCAAAAGCTGGAGATATACGGGAGGAAGTAATAAAGTTTAAGAAGCGATTTGAAAAATTAATAAACAAAGGATTCCCTGCTTTTTGGGATGAAAAGAATGAATTGATTCCTCCTAATGAATATAAGAGATTGTTGTTTGACATAAGAATGGATCACAAAAAGTTTCAGCAGTTGGATCATATGCTTATAGGGAATATTTTAATGGAGAAAATTGCGGAAGACTTTGAAATTTTAAATATGTTGATCTCAACCTGCGAGAATCTTCCTCTTGTTTCTTATGCAGGTCACGTTGAAATGCGAGTCTTGGTGAAAGAAATGACCAGTTATGATTTACCCACGGCCGACCAATGGAACTATGTGGACAAATATGGAAGGACAAGATATTCTGTCCATTCATAGATACATTCAGAATTTTTGCCAAGTGGCAAAAAAGATGCTTTTATTTTAAAATTTGTAATATTATTTGAAGACAGTTATCTATTATTTAAAGACAGTTATCTTTCGAGTTAAAACATTTTCAGTTCTTAGTTAGAAGAAACAGTTATGTCAAGCTTCTTCTGAATTTTGTATAAAAGACAATGAGAGTCATTTTTGAAAGGGTTGGAAACTCTTTGAGAGACGATTATGTTTTGAAGTCCATTTTGTTTTGATAAATAAAAGGCAGTACAGTGAAAATACCTATCTTTTGAGACCAGAGATTCATGTGTTGATCAGTTTTACAGTATGTTTTTCTCTTATCTTTATATGTGCATGTCCACTTTCTTTGTTATATCTTCCATTATGTTCTTCTTCTATATTTAAATGAACGTTTGAAATAAATCGGGATTCATACTGGTTATGCCTCGTTTTATCGCATTTAAATATCCACTATTTCTCCAAAGTTGACAATAGATTCATCCTAGTTAGATGCATGTTGTTAATGGACTGTCATCGTTTCTTTCTATACCACTTGAAAAAATCCAATTCAGTGTGATATGATTTCTATCTTGCCTCTGTGGAAATCTGTTTGGTATAAATCTCTTGCTGGCACGTTAAATATTTGAAAAGTTGACTCCATGCCCAATGTTTCTTGTTTTCCTTTTCAACCAAGAAAATCCTTTTGAGAAATTTTGAACGTACTTCTATATATTTTTAGCCTTTACATATATCTTGTGAGAGAGCCCTCTCTGGTGGAAAAAATGGCTAAGTTTTCTACCTAAAGTTTGGCTTGAAATAGGTTACGTTAGGTGTTATTCTTTTACAACCAGGATAAAATCTAAGTGCTAACAGCTGGTTCGAACCTCAAATTGGAAAAATATTTTGGTTTTTGAGTTTGTATGAAATAAAGTTTGGAGCCGAAGCTCGTTGACTCTATCTGCAATAATTTTTAATTCTCGATAATGTAGAAGTTGGTGTTATGCTATTCGTTCTGCGTTATATGTTTGAATACTGTAGATATCGTGACTATTGAACTTAGTGAGGATCTATATGCATTTTTGTAGAGGATAAAGTTCTGTATGATGTAGATGATAGAATGGTTTTCTTTTTGTTTGTAAGTGGAAAAGAATAGGGCTACACCCTAGTTCGAATCTTGTCTTCGAAAATAAACAAATGTTTAAATATAAACTTCTAGAATGGGCTTTCGAGCCAAAAACTAGGATTCGATCTATAGCTTGTATAAATTTTGTCTGTTTATGTTTGCACAATGATGATAATGGAATTAGAAAATCTATCTAGGGTTCGATATGAAACCCAGTTTTGGAATCAATACAAGCAGTTTGTAATGTATATATAAATAAGATGAATGAAGACATAATAAAGTTTATCATGTTTTCATTATCTGATAGAAGTAAAATAATCGTTGCAAATGTTATAATAGGAAATGAAAACAATGTGTGTGTAAAACGTGAAGACTGTGAAATAACTATGGTTTGCAGCTTTGTCCATAATTTATACATTTATTTATTTGCAGCAATAATATTTATATTGCAAACATGATATGATGTAAGGAAATTTGAACTCCATTTGTTTTTTATGTACATAGTAATGATAAGAATAATACAATGTATCTATACAGGAACTAAACAATGTTTGTTTTTCATGAAACAAAGGAATATTCTGTAATATATTAGATACTATATATAGTAATTGTTACTATTATTAGCTATAGGGTAGAAAAAATAAACACAACTCAATTACTATACTTCTCTACCGAATCAATGGCAATTTGCCTATCTTTTCATCTATACTTAATTTGCTTTTCTAGACTAGAGTACGATGCATAAAAAAAACATGTGGAAAAATGTAGAGGTTGGTTTATCAATTCAGATTATCATTTAACTTAGCATTTAGACTCTAAACAAAATCAAAGATCAATTCTTCTTTAAAAACAAAGATTACTAATTTTACTAAACAGAACTATTAATTGAGATAAAGTAGAAAACTGTAAAACCTGGATAAATATGTAGGGAAACAAACAGTCCAAGAAGACTACTCCACCCAACCAACTCCTGAAGACAGCCAAGTACTTGCCTTAGGACCCTCGAGCTTGTTCACTAAACCACCAGGAGGAAGAAACTTAGGAATTTAGGATCTCTTCTTACAGTAGAAAATACGTGTTGAATGTTCAAGAGCTAGCAATCCAAGGGACCAGCTCCAGCACCTCTGGTTCTCCTTAACAAATATTTTGCAGACTTATGATTGCACTCACAATTAGCCTCTCTATTCAAATCTCTCAATGATCACTTGATGCACATGAGGAAAATATTTCCGTAGAAAATATTGTGTAAGAGCTGCCTGCTCAATTCGAATTTGCCTTATGTAGGCTACCTAGGCCTTTTCAGTTGTTACTTGGTCATTAAATGAGCTTCCTTCCCACTACCACCACCTGGGGGATAATGCCACATTATTAGGGGTAGTTGTCCCATAACCAACAGCTAGTGGTGTGGTGCAATTGCTGCCATCTATCGCATACCTCCCAACAGCTTCCATTTGTCCTAGTGGGTCAGTGAACACTCATTTAACAATCCCCTTGGGTGTTTGTCTCCTAATTAATTTATTTAAATAATAATAATCAGTAATTACATTCATCCTTGATCAAAATTGATCATAATTACAAAACTTTGTAATTAAATTTAACATAAAGTATTTTGCAAATAAAATAATAATTTCAGAAATTTGGGTAGGTGACATCCCTTTTGCACAAGCTGGTGTGAAAACACTAGCTACAATCCTCGTTGTAATTATATCCCCCAATTATCCCTCATTGTGTCCCTCCCATTATGTTATCATGATTTTCACACATGCGGCTAGTTCATCCACACCTATGTTCTATCAATAAGGAAAGTTTTAATTCCCTGCTTAGTGGCCCCTATATACCCCTTGGTGTCCTTATTTCCATCTCGAAAGTATGAAATACTTATGATGTATTTCGGTTATACGATGAGCTCATGACCTCACATATTAGGGCACAGTATCTTAATATATAACATTTTATCACCTATGTTTTCATCAGTTTCATCACCATTATACATCAATAATTATAGTATTATCACCATTTCCATTTAATTAACCCATATGACCTGCACAATATAACCAAAAAAACAAAATAAAACTCATGCTTTTACCAAGTCAATACATGGTCAACCTTATCCCTCCAATAAGAGTGACTATACCTAGATGGTCCTTCCTTTTGGGAAAAAATGGGTGAATAGTCAAATCTTACTGAAAGTAGTGACCACACCTTAGAAAAGTCAAATCTTAGTGTCATTCCTCATTGTGCACTACTCAAAGATATTTTTGGTTGAAAAGTGGACACAGACATTGTCATGGTCAAAATTAATAATGGGTCTAACTTCCTAACCTATCCCCTAAGGAATTAATGGAAAGGAGAGCATACACATTGGATCTAGATGTTATTTATTACCACTAATTTTTCTATAAATGTATCCTTCGTGGTCACCAATTCACATCCATTCTTTCACACACAAAAACATCATTATGTTTTTAATATTCCATTAGAAACAAGAGACGCGCCATATATTTCTTTCGACTTTCACCATAAAGGGAATGAAAACTTGACACCTAGATAGATATTGGGACTATAAAGATATGAATGAACCTTCCGTTGGATCAATTATTGATTCCCATCATCCTCAACATACTGTACTAACTTGCATATGTATCACTTGTCAATTTTTATGCAATAGAAACCAAAATATTTCACATGATGGACAGATTACTTCAATGGTTATTGTGTTGATCAATATATACATGCATGTTTTAGAGTGTTTAATATTAGTTTAGTTTAGATTTTTTTATTGTTTTTGGATATGATACCAAGGATTGCACAATTCCTTGGTAGTTTATTTTTTGCACTCATGTGCAATAAATTGCACACTACAGCTCACAACATTGGATATCTTGTCATGAGAACTATTACACTACGGAATTTTTTCATGTGTGCAAAATTTTGGCTGAATAACATTATTTTCATCCTAAGTATTTCTAAAGCATTTACAAGTATATCCATTTACCCTTACATATATCTTTCATACTCCCTCTATGTATCCAACATATAATAGTTATTCATTCCCAATGTCCCCCTAATTTTTCCTTATTCTCACAAATTGCACTAAACTGTCCCACTAAATCATGCCTCTGTTGTGGGTTTGCATTTCACCTTCATGGTTTTTTCTACCATTATGGAACCCATGTTATTTTATCTCTTAGTATCAAGGGTCCATTATACCAACATATCACCAAGTAAGCCACATACTTCTTCCTGGATACGTTGTTTGTCATTCCTTATGGAATCCTGAGCATTTTCTTATCATTTTCTCTGGATCACGAGGAATTGATAATTGGTTCAAGCTCGTACTTGCATGACATGGGGTAAATTTTGGTTTGCTTCCACTATAACCTCCATGTGCGCCTTCATTTACCCTACGTATGTTTTCAATCTATTTTTAGGTTTCAATCCACAATGTCGCAAGGAGTTCCTAAACAGTTCACCCTATCTCCAATTGGTATACACTTTGAGTGCTATAGTTTCTTGTCACATTTACAATTTAAAATATGGCCTCTTATCCCCACCATTATAAATATAACATTTATGTTCAAAACTATTCTATTGGTTGTGCTTTCACACACCAACAGCAAGAAAATGGGGATCTACCAGCTTGTTGAAGCCAAGGTAGAGAGCCTAGGAAATGTGATTCCCGTGGCTCTGTGTGCAAGAGCATGCAGTAAAAAGATGAAGTAAAAATAGATGAAATATGGAAAAATATGCACATATATAATATAAGCTAACATAAATCTAAGACAAGAGAGGTAAAAATCGAAAACAATCTAAATCTACTTCCGTAAAACAATAAAACAGTAAAACAGTAAGAAAACAACTATCTACCGTAGTTTACTCCAGTTAAAAACACACATACAACTCAAACCACATATATTTCATGCATTTATGGAATTATACACATAAAAAAACTTATTAAATTTCTCACAAAGAATAAGGTTACAATGGTACCTATAGGGGCATGTGAGTTCGCTCGTCCTCCTAAAGCTATCCTCCTCTGCCGAGCCACCACAAGGAATGGATAGGCTAGATCTCAACCAGATAAGGGTGAAAGGAACACAAAGGGGTTCAAATTTCACATGGGAGGGAGTGCAGAGAGGAGGCTCTTGAGCAAGGGATGAGAATGGAAAAATGGTTCCAATATGTTTGTGAGGGTAGAAAAATTTACATTTATAACTATGGTGTAGGGCTTTTTTGGTAACCCTAAACAATGGTGGTTTTGGTTTTCACCGCCGGTAAGGTTTGGATGTGGGAGGGGATTTTTTTTTTGCGTGAAACCTCCATATTTTGTGGAATTCCCCTATTTCGGGGGAAGACCCTATTTTGGTGGATGTTCCTTCTTTTTAGGGGGATTGTCCTAGATAGGCTTTTATACTTAGGACAAAGTGCTTTTTGGGTTTTTTGACTTTATTTTTCATTTTTTGAGGGTTTTACACATAGGGATAGTATATGGTCATTTTTTGGTGCTAACAGATTGCCCCTGATGTGTGTGTTTGGGAGATAATCGTATGACCTATAGAAATGATAGGACCCTCAAAGTGGTGGTGTGGTGGTGGTTTCTTTGTAGGAGAGCATATACTTCAGCGGAATGATGCGGACGATGCCCTGCAGATACAACACTCATAATGAATGAGTCACATATAATATCCAATGTACATGGACGAGGAGGGAATACCCATGCTCGTATCAAGATATAAAAATAATAATGAGGCCCAAAGGGGACCTGAAAAATACATAGAGAACTGTTGTGTACATCATAATGGTCCAGAGGGGACACAAATATGGGACATACTCATGGTCCAACCATGACTAATCCAAAGAGTTGGAACTAGAAATAATGGTATCCATCATGGATGCAGTACCATAAAAAGGTACACTGAACTGCATTTGAAATGGATACTCTAGGAAACATATCACTGGAGGGATTCCGAAAATTGTCTCCAACACAACCCGGACATCCACGGGAACATACAAGTGGGGTTCCAAGTAGACTCACCATTGTGTGAGAGTCAGGGGACATCCGGGGTCTTTGACTAATAACTGAAGGGACTGATACCCTATATGAATCTCAATGGTGTGATTAGGGAGTTGGAGTCAAGCACATGATAATAAATCAGCTAACGAGGCACTAAGGGATCCTCGCAGAAGATCCGTAGGAACTCACCACCGATGGTGGTGAGGAAAGGATACAGGGAAATCTAGGTCTATCCTCTGGAATGGATGTGTTGGCGTCGACAAAGGGAGACCTCCAACTATCAAGGCAATGAGGCTTCCTTGATAAGAGCGCGAGGTATATGACCAAGATGTGGTAGAACTGGAACTGAGACACTGTGGAGGGAAATGAGGGCCATGAAGTGATGGGACTCAAACTTCCTTTTCTCAGAGTATGACGGTAGGGCTAATCGGGAAGCATATGAAACCAATATCGAGTGGACAAGACCATACCTTTAGGGCATCAGGAACTTCTGACTGTGATGGGGGAGACTCTGGTGGGAAAGGGGAAACTGATTGATGATATTAGGAGACTCCATGGGTGACTCATTGCATAATAATATGAACAAAGGCGACCATACTTATAAGTGCTTCCATAACATGGGGTTGTATATGATCTATCGTGGCACCAAGAGGCATTGTTTGGGCCTTGTTCATGGTTGATTTAGATCGAAGAAGGGATAGGAGTATGCTCAATATGGTACTATCGTGTGTGTTTTTCAAGCCCAGGACGGTAAGTGCTCATAGGTGATTTCAATTTTAAAGAGTTTGAGGGCTATAAGAAGACTCTGGAGTGGTAAGGAGATACCATTGTGTGGATTTGTATGAGCCCAAGATGGTGAATGCTCATGGTGGCTCTCAATTTTAGAGAGTCTAAAAGGAATAAGAAGACTCTGAGTGGGTTCTTTTTCATAGATTAGTCCCCAAAGCCCGAAAAAGTATAAAACTATGGAATGGAGAACTCTTCTAGTCAGAGAGACTAGAGAATTCATTTTTCATAATTATTCCATTCGGTCCAAAAAAGGGGTAAACTTATACCGAATAGAATCCATTTCGGATACTTTAACGAGCATGAAAGGAAGCAAGATTGCTCGACGATCTTTTCATTCTTTAAGGAGTCAGAAAAGAGCTTAACATAAACTCCATAATGGGAGCCCAGGGAAGGGCCAATGAGAGACAATATGAGGAACTGCATGTGGCTTCAACTCAATATGTCAAACTATAGGGGATCCCAATCCTAAGATGATATTGAATGACATGGGTGCCAAATTCAAGGGGATTTAAGAATGGTCACCCATGTGGAGGGAGACTCTACTACCGAGAAGGGGAAAATGCAAGGGTGGCTGGGTGGGGCCACCTACTTTGGAAGGGAGGGGAGTCCTAAAGGTGCAAGGGGGAATATCAAGGAAATGCATCAACTTTTCATAAGGGAAGGATGTCCTATATGCCAGATAAGGGATCATAAATGTGGAGATTAGTTGTCGACTGAAACAAGTGGAGGTCAATGCGACTTGGACCTATACATGTTGACACAGTTCTGTCGATAGGGGTTCACTTTGCACTGTTGTGAACAAATATGAACCAAACACCCTTAAACATCGACCAAGAAAGGTCTTACCCTTTCCAGCAACACTTGCGAAGCGAGTGAAGTCTCACCCGAGATGATTAAGGGGGCTGCAGGAACCGGGTTTCTGTAGTGGGGGAAGGAAATGAATCTATTCTCACTCTATCTCTACAGAAACCAGAGATTGTATCTTCACATCATGTTGAATGGTTCATATATTCATTCATCATTATCATATTCAAAGTGTAATCAACATTCGCACTAACATGGTAAAACCAACAGTCCCATCAGCAGAACTGACTAAACAATAGAACTTTAAACATATCACAACTAGCAGTCGCATTCATCATTCAGCATGAATAGAAATATAAACATAGCCAAACATCTTCATGCATGAACTCATCAAAAACCTATGTTATAACCTTCACAGGGAGAGTTCCAAACCACTTATCATGGATCCATAGAAAACTTGCCGAAAGAAGAGCAAAATATTACATAAATCATCTGCTTATCTCCTGATCTGATTCTAAGATGCCCTTAGGCTTACAATAATAGTCCTATTTATAGGAAACTATGGCGGTTACAAAATGGTCTAGATGACCCCATCTTAACTAAATAAACTAATCTTTCACTTTTGTCGACTCCTTGTTCTCCACAAATGGTCCTTTCTTTCACGGATGGTCCTTCTCATCGCTGTCGGCTTCCGAACTTCATGCAGTCTAACCCTATGCTAACAAGCCCCAAACAAAAACTTGTAGCTCGCCCTCGAGCCACCTTATTTGAACACCTTTGGCGTGTTTACCTGGCACCAGAACTCATCATATGCAACTCTGATCTAGTCGACAACTTATTTTGTCGATACTTTGAGTGTTGCGCAGTCTTGTACCTGTTGTTTTATTGGGTGCTCGCCATTTATCTGTTACACCTGTTCCAAATTTTGCTTAACCTATTTCATTACTACTATTTCCTAGATGTCCAACTATTCTGGCTATGTTTTAACTCATCTAGGTGCGTCGTCCTTCTTTGCTGCCTTTCGCGTGCTTTAGTTACCCGTTGCTCGAGTTCCTTCAGCTCCGATGCTTTTGTCATCTGCGTTAGTAAGGAAATCACTGCAAGCGATACCTTCATCATTTCCAGCTAAGATTCTGACTAGGAAAATTGCGTGTTTAGTTGGTGCAACTTCTCATATTCAACTAAGCTTCCCCAGAACTCTGTAACCTCTTCAGCAATTCTTTGGGCCGCCCTTTCTATTTCAGCGATCTCTATCGTAGCCTCTTCTATCGCGTCCTTGCGATTTTTAATCTGCTCAGGTGGTGTTCCTGGTACTTCCCTTGCCTGAAGCTCTGCATTTTATTTCCTTAGTGAAGTGATAACTACACTTAGCAAGATAACTTTTGCTTCTGGTAGTATATCTTGATCTACGTCTGAGGCTTCACATGCCTTGGATATCGCCTTTTCTAACCGACCTCTATCTTCTATATCCTTCTCTTTTTCAACTAGTGTTTGGGATTTCTCTTCCTGGAGACATGCCTCCATATCGTTGATGCACGCCTGCTACTTATACCTCACCATTTTGTCATGCATTGTCGCCTCGCATTCGTGGATTTCTACACTTACTGTGGGTTGAATCCTATGTAGTGAAAACATCGACAATAGATTGAAATTTACCATGATTGAATCATACTTCATTAAATCCAATTCCAAGGCCTCATCACATGTTTCCATTGCGTTTGGAAAAATTTGTAATATCCTTGGTTGTGTGCCGACCTCTACTTCAACTCTTCTTGTTGACAAACTTGGTGGGACATCCCCGTGTGGTACACTTGACTCTACAACTACAATAGCTAGTGTGGATAGTAGTTGGGTTACCTGGTGGAAGTATTTGGTGGAGTGTTGTGTGATTTTTGCATGGTTTTGATCTACGACCTCTGTTATTCTCTCCAAGAGCCTGTTAGCTTGCTCTGTAGGAATACCACCACTTGTGCTTTCTTCTCCATGGTCCATCCTATGCTTTGTTCTTGTTTCTTTGCGTTGTGCCTCTAGTTTGGAATCTGTCATGGTGGCTAAGGAGGATCCATCACGAATGGACATCTTTGGCTGTTCTTTTGCAGGATCATCTTCTCCTATGCCCCCATGTCGACTGGCTGAGCCCTTTTCTTCCACTGGCTACTTTGGTCGAGTTGTTTCCTGTCCATTCTCTAAATTCGATAGTTCCTCTTCTGCGACTAGAACTTTACATTCTGCTGGCCATCCGCCAATGATGGCATCCGATTCCTCCTCAGTGAGCTTATACTATGTTGGCAGCCACTACCTCTACCTATCCACCTGCGCTTGGATGTAAATTGTTTGGGATTCGACTGATAGCCTTGCGATCAGTCAATACTTCTTTGTTACTTCCTAAGTTATCCACGGTACTACTTGCGCATCTATCCACATCATGTCTAAGAACAAGTAGAATTGTACAATGTTGAATTCTTGTCGTTATTTGCCAGTTGTTTCCCATAAATTATGGTACTACGCCCCTTCTCGTACTCTGGATTCTACTGTCTCCATGCCTTGATAGTGCTTTGGCTCCCTCCATCTTGTTAATCTGACCAGCATCAAAATCCATGAATATGTGAATCCCTTACCCTTATCCTATGCATCAAATGCATCCTCCGTCAATTGGTTTAGCATAAATGTTGACCAGTTCATCTACACTCCTACGGCACATTGTTCCGCGGAGGCAATGATGCCTGAAGTGCATTCTTTTGGCATGTTCTTCCACACCACCTTAACTGCTAATATCTTTGCTCTGACCATGATATCTTGGTTCTTAATCATGTCAATTATGTAGCCTCTGGATTTTTTCTCTACTCCATACTTCTTCTTCAGCCTTACTACGAGCTTCTTATCATTGTCCTTCCACTGGAAAAATTGGGAAGGGTATTCTTCGTCCTTGTGTAGTCTAGTGATCATGCAATGTGGTCGACTCTGACCAGAATATTTTCATGTATCCATAGGTATCCTCCATGAAAATAGGATAATAACTACTTGACGCATGTGTTTACCTGCATCGGTCTCACGATGTGCGGTATTTGGGTGAGGCCTAGCAACCCCAATTGCTCCAATCCCAATGCCCACTTCGCTGGTTCCTTTTTGATTAGGCCTCCTTCGCCGTGGAAGATGTCGAGGTATGATTCTATGCATTCTTGGAATTTTGTGAGGTCGTGGTCGCTATATTGAAGCTTCTGCAAGTTTTCCATGATATTCCCTGCTTGCGGAACTCCCTTTGGTATTAGCGACATCTTAATGAGATATCGTTCATTCTTTCCCACACGAACTGCAGGCATCCCTTTCTTGATGGGAGGTACATAAACTAATATAGTTGGGCTAGGGTACGCACCTTGAGGGGTTGTTTCCTTTTCAGTAGTGCCCGAAGTTCCTTCTTCTCCTTCTTCCAGTCGTGCGGAATTTTGGGTCCCTTATTTCAGCTCTCGGCTGGTGATTGCAGGATGATTGGCGCTCCGCTTCTATCTGAATGATATTCTAGACATGATTTCTTATTTCTCCTGAATAACTCACATTGGTTGTGGTCGTTCGGTGTTGAAATATTGTAACTTCAAAGAATATTATATTTGTATATTATTTATTTCGGAGATGTTCCATACCTCCGATGTGATTATACTATAAATTCGGAGATGTTTATTCCTCCAAGTTGGTTGTGGTAACTAGGGTTATTAGACCCACCATGTGGGAGTCGGCCCAGTCAGTTATAATGGGGTATTTAACCTAATGGTTAAATACGAGCCTACATGTACTTGTGTAAAATACATATCAAAGTAGTGTATAAATAGAGGAGGTGTGTTCCTCATTTGATACACACACACACTTGAGGATAGCGCACTTGTGGAGGAGAGGTCTGCTATTGTGGAGGAGGAGATCATATCTCAGGGTTTCATCTTTGTATATTGCTGGTCATCTATATTGAGGAAGCTTTGCTGGGTTTTCTACCCCATGAGGGTTTCCCAGGATAAATCTCTGTCTCTTGTGTTTATGTTATGCTTGTTGTTTCTTCAGTGATCCTGTATATGCTATTATTGTGAAATGGAATGTAATGCTGCTATTTTCTGTCTTAGCATATTGAATTTTAACATGGTATCAGAGCTAACCTGAAGGAAGACAAGGTATGGCACTAACGACACTTGCTTTACTTACGACAATTTGAAGGTTAGGGTTTTACATAGCAAAAACCAGTCATCGTAGAACTTTCGCTATAAATCCGTTTTGGCGAAGTTTTCGGATCTGAAATTGTTACAGGACGAAGATTAAATCTCCAGGTACCTTGTGTCCAAAGGACAACCTCTAATTCGTTGTACTTTGTCATTTATGATCTGTACAATATAGGGTTTCTGCCTCTTCCATATCTGAGTCAAAATCAGGTGACCTTGGGAAAAAGGTCATATCTTGGGCTAGGAAGCTCCAAATGAAATTTCGTAAAAAGTGATAGTTAGTACACAGTCTGTACTATCTCCAAAAAAAAATTTCAGAGGCCGAAGTTGAACCAGTGACACGTGCCACTCCGTACAAGTTCGCTCTCCTGTATTATCCCATAAACAGGTCATGTTGCGACACTTGGCATAAATCTCTCTCAGAGAGTCCAATTGAGTTCAGACCTGTCAGGATGGAAAGATAACAGGCCGAGCTACCTTAGGAAATTTTTTTAGAGGCCGAAGTTCAAACAGCGACACGAGGCACTCCGTACAAGTTCGCTCTTCTGTTTTATCCCAAAACAGGTCACGTTGCGACATTTGACATAACTCTCTCTCAGAGAATCCAATTGAGGTCAGACCTGTCAGGATGGAAAGATAACAGGTCAAGCTATCTCAGAAAACGTTTTCAGACCCTGTGGATTGAAAAGTTTGGAGTTACACTAGAAACAATCAGGTACATATTTCTGTCAAAACAGAATTATTTCTAAGTACCTTCATGGCTTCCGGAATTTAGGGCTTTGAAGAAAGTTGGAATTTTTGTAAACGGAGACCACGGCTGAATGCTACTCATCAAAATAGAAATTTAGAGACCAAGATCATATTTTTTGGTTGGGAAGAAGGCCGGGCTTGATCAAACCCTAGTTCGGGACTTTGATGAGAAAAGTGGAAAATTAGGGCTTCTGCAAAAATGGGAATTTTTGAAATCTGTGACCATGGCTGGAAGCTCCTCAGAAAAATAGAAGCTTAGAGCTTTGGATCAAACATTTTGATTGAGCAGAAGAGTGGGATTTATCAAACCCCAGTTCAAGGTCACGTCCAGTGAATCCGGAAGTTTCAAAGGCAAAATTGAGGAGTGAAACTTTGCAGTTTTCAAATTCTGAATATATCAGTTTGATCAGCTCATCAAGGCGCATATTTCTATCCTTTCGGAAGTTTGAAATTCAAAGTTTGAATTTTTGGGGTTTCTCTGACAAACCCATATCCAGCTCCACCTCCAGTTCTTGCAAATCAAGTGGATAGGGTTAATCCTAGAAGAAGATGGATTGGTCACCTGCATAAGTGAAGGAGTTCCTATTTCAGAGGGAGATGAGGCTAAGGCTTTACATAAGGAGATTACAAGCGATCTCGATAGGTATGACTCATCGAGGTATGTTTTGAGATTTGTTCATGATTAAGTTTATGGTATGTTTGTCTTCATGTTATTACGGTTAGTACAATCTTGATTTTAGACTTGTTGTATCACCTTAACAAAATTGTGAATGCATGATAGAAGATATTCATTGGTTAGGGTGTTGACACTTATGATTGTACTAATATGATGTTGTGTGAGGTTGATGTTGTCTGCTAACAAGATACAGGTACATCACAAAAGACAAATCAGGTTCCATGACCATGAAAACATGAAGACAAAGACTCATCCACAATCTTTGTTCTACTTACGAGGTATGTATAAATTTGTTATATTATGCTTAACCTATGAGACATGCAGGTTCTAGCTCAGGATCTCTAAATCATTGAAGAGATTGTTTAGGTATGTTGTACATAACCAAGTAGGTATACTAATCCAGGTATGTTTCCCATGAATCTTACCTTGTGTTAGGATCCCTTATATAAGTATACTTGGAATGATTGGTTATGCTTATTCATAAAGTTAGTAATCAAGGGATTATGCATATTATATCTTTTATCTTGATTGATGATATGCATGAGTAAAAGAAGACTTCCCTGAAATCTTGAATACTAATGTTTATTAACTATAATCATGACTATACATTTTCAAGATTATTTAGTACTATAATGTTTTGATAGAATTTAGAATATACTAATGAGTATATGTTTGTGAGGATGACTCTTGAGCATGCACAGTGGTATAGAATGAATAGAAGTTCAAAAGATATGCAGAAGATCATTCAATGCTGAGTGTGAATAATGGACAATTGACAGCTTCATGACAAAGCTTGGGCTTTACCAGAAGTAAAGTTGTTCCTAACCTTTACCTTAAGGTTGTGGATGATGAACCTATCATACCATTATTGTATGACGATGATCTCTTTCTGACAAGGAATGAGAAACAGGTCATGAAAATGGCTTCATAAATGAAAATGAAAGATCTCGGATTAATGCACTACTTCTTAGGTCTAGAAGTATGGCAATATCCAAAAGGAATCTTTTATTTCAAGGTAAGTATGCTGTGAAGTTTCTAAAAAGGATTTGATGTGTTGGAGTATAAAGCCATGGCCACTCCCATGGACTCCAACTTGAAGTTGTTAGTTAATGACTCATCGTATTTAGTGGACCTAACCCTATTTATAGACAAATCATTAGGTCATTGACATATTTAACAAATACTAGGCCAGATATATGCTTTGTTGTAAATACCCTAAGTCAGTATCTAGTAGAACCTAGAAAGGTTCACTTAATAACTACAAAGCATGTAGTGAGGTACCTAAAAGGTACATTAGATTTTGGTCTATATTATCTTGGAGGTCTTGAACTCCGATTACATGGTTACTCAAATTCTAATTGGGCAGGAAGTGTCTCAGACAGAAAGAGTACATCAGGTGGATGTTATAGTCTTGAATCTACCATGATCTCATGGTTTAGCAAGTAACAATCTAGTGTGGCTTCAAAAGCTATTATATGGAGTGTTTGACTTAGAAATGGACTCCACTGTGATTATGTGTGATAATCAAAGCTGCATCAAGATGACTGAAAATACTGTATTTCATGATAAGTCAAAACACATAAAGATCCGATACTTTTATATACGAGATATAGTGCAGAAAGGAGCCATCAAGCTCGAGTATATAAGCACTGAGGATCAAATTGCTGATATCTTGACCAAACCACTGTCTCGAGTAAAGTTTGAACATTTCCGAGACAAGCTTGGTGTAGTTCAAAAGGGACCTTCCTCGAAAGGGGGAGTAGCATAGTATCTAATAACTAGTCTGTCTCATCAATGATGAGGTTACTTTTTACTGCATTTAATTATTTAGAATTATTTAGATTTAGGACTCTTATATTTTGATGATGATGATACATGTTTTGATGATGATGATACATGTTTTGATGATGATGATACATGATACATGTTTTGATGATGATGATACATGTTTTGATGATGATGATACATGATACATGTTTTGATGATGATGATACATGTTTTGATGATGCTTATACATGTTTTGATGATATATGTTTTGATGATACATGTTTTGGTGATACATGTTTTTGGTGATGAGGATACATGTTTTTGGTATACAACATGTGAAGGGATTGGATCATTCCTGGACTTCAGTCCGAAAGAAGAGCCGTAGATGTATGTCTTCGAAAGTGAAGTTCTTGGTGAACATGTGAAGGGATTGGATCATTCCTGGACTTCAGTCCGAAAGAAGAGCCGTAGACGTATGTCTTCGAAAATGAAGTTCTTGGTGAACATGTGAAGGGATTGGATCATTCCTGGACTTCAGTCCGAAAGAAGAGTCATAGACGTATGTCTTCGAAAATGAAGTTCTTGGTGAACATGTGAAGGGATTGGATCATTCCTGGACTTCAGTCCGAAAGAAGAGCCATAGACGTATGTCTTCGAAAATGAAGTTCTTAGTGAACATATGAAGGGATTGGATCATTCCTGGACTTTAGTCCGAAAGAAGAGCCGTAGACGTATGTCTTCAAAAATGAAGTTCTTGGTGAACATGTGAAGGGATTGGATCATTCCTGGACTTCAGTCCGAAAGAAGAGCCGTAGACGTATGTCTTCGAAAATGAAGTTCTTGGTGAACATGTGAAGGGATTGGATCATTCCTGGACTTCAGTTCGAAAGAAGAGCGGTAGATGTATGTCTTCGAAAATGAAGTTCTTAGTGAACATATGAGGGGATTGGATCATTCCCGGACTTCAGTCCTAAAGAAGAGTCGTAGACATGAGGTCTCCGATAACTGAACGATAGGACTGGATCGTCCCTGGACTTCGGTTCAAAAGGTACACGATAGGACTGGATCGTCCCTGGACCTTGGTTCAAAATGTACGTGACAAATCCTAGAATTGCTCTAGGTTACATCCAGCATGAAACAGGGTTGGCTCTGTAGTTGTGATACATCCAGCATGAAAGAGGACTGGCTCTGTAGTTGTGATACATCCAGCATGAAATAGGGCTGGCTCTATAGTTGTGATACATCCAGCATGAAACAGGGCTGGCTCTGTAGTTGTGATACATCCAGCATGAAACAGGGTTGGCTCTGTAGTTGTGATACATCCAGCATGAAACGGGGCTGGCTCTGTAGTTGTGATACATCCAGCATGAAACGGGGCTGGCTCTGTAGTTGTGATACATCCAGCATGAAACGGGGCTGGCTCTGTAGTTGTGATACATCGAGCATGAAACAGGGCTGGCTCTGTAGTTGTGATACATCCAGCATGAAATAGGGCTGGCTCTGTAGTTGTGATACATCCAGCATGAAACAGGGCTGGCTCTGTAGTTGTGATACATCCAGCATGAAACAGGGCTGGCTCTGTAGTTGTGATACATCCAGCATGAAACAGGGATGGCTCTGTAGTTGTATTACATCCAGCATGAAACAGGGATGGCTCTGTAGTTGTGATACATCTAGCATGAAACAGGGCTGGCTCTGTAGTTGTGATACATCCAGCATGAAACATGGCTGGCTCTGTAGTTGTGATACATCCAGCATGAAACAGGGCTAGCTCTGTAGTTGTGATACATCCAGCATGAAACAGGGCTGGCTCTGTAGTTGTGATACATCCAGCATGAAACAGGGTTGGCTCTGTAGTTGTGATACATCCAGCATGAAACAGGGCTAGCTCTGTAGTTGTGATACATCCAGCATGAAATAGGGTTGGCTCTGTAGATGTGATACATCCAGCATGAAACAGGGCTGACTCTGTAGATGTGACACATCTATTATGAAAGAGGACTGGCACTGTGGTCGGGATTGAAGTGTCCCTAGACATGAGACTTGTCTTAAAAGAGATAAGGATTGATCATCCTGTAATATGATCATGTGATGATGATGTTGCTGATCGTGTGATGACGATGCTGTTGATCGTGTGATGATGATGCTGCTGATCGTGTGATGACGATGCTGCTGATCGTGTGATGATGATGTTGCTGATCATGTGATGATGATGCTGCTGATCATGTGATGACGATGTTGTTGATCGTGTGATGATGATGCTGCTGATCGTGTGATGACGATGCTGCTGATCGTGTGATGATGATGCTGCTGATCGTGTGATGACGATGCTGCTGATCGTGTGATGACGATGCGACTGATTGTGTGATGACGATGCGACTGATCATGTGAAGATGATGCTGATCGTACGATGATGATGCTGATCGCGTGGTGACAATGCTACTGATCGTGTGATGACGATGCGAATGATCGTGTGATGACGATGCTGATCGTATGATGATGATGCTGATCGTGTGGTGACGATGCTACTGATCGTGTGATGACGATGCTATTGATCGTATGATGACGATGCTGATCGTGTGATGATGATACTTATGATAGTGATGATATTAATGCTGATGATCGAGTGATATTGATGTTCCAGTAACTAGTTAAGTTACTGATGATGATGAACTGAAGAAAGCTTCCGATGATATATAGATGAATCATGTATGATGTTGATGACTCCTTGCTCGTGCAGATACTGTTATAATATCCTTCTCGTTAAGGGGGAGTGTTGAAATATTGTAACTTCAAAGAATATTATATTTGTATATTATTTATTTCGGAGATGTTCCATACCTCCGATGTGATTATACTATAAATCCGGAGATGTTTATTCCTCCAAGTTGGTTGTGGTAACTAGGGTTATTAGACCCACCATGTGGGGGTCGACCCAGTCAATTATAATGGGGTATTTAACCTAACGGTTAAATACGAGCCTACATGTACTTGTGTAAAATACATATCAAAGTAGTGTATAAATAGAGGAGGTGTGTTCCTTATTTGATACACACACACACTTGAGGATAGCGCACTTGTGGAGGAGAGGTCTGCTATTGTGGAGGAGGAGATCGTATCTCAGGGTTTCATCTTTGTATATTGCTGGTCATCTATATTGAGGAAGCTTTGTTGGGTTTTCTACCCCATGAGGGTTTCCCAGGATAAATCTCTGTCTCTTGTGTTTATGCTATGCTTGTTGTTTCTTCAGTGATCCTGTATATGCTATTATTGTGAAATGGAATGTAATGCTGCTATTTTCTGTCTTAGCATATTGAATTTTAACATTCGGTGCTTGTGCTCGAAACGTAAAATTCCATGCGCGACTTGGAAGGTTCTTTCTTAACACACAGTGTGTCAAATTGTTCCCTTGACCTACATTTATAGTGTTGATATGCCGCATCCCACTGATTTTGGACAATGATTACCAAATCCAGTGCTGATTCACCAAATTCGTCGTATGCATCGGGTATCAATTGTGCCATTTTTTCATTTTTTCTGCCATCTGTCATGGCTTAACTGCTCCGTTTATGACTGGATTTGACCCTTTTGCACCGAATCGTGTCACTATGTGATTCCCGTGTCGACAGATGCTAATTTTTTATTTTTTTTTTAACAGGGAAGTAGTTGATTTTGCAGCACCAATCCTTCGTTGGATTCACTCTCGTTCATGTTTGCCGCACTCTTGGGATCTTAGGTTCAACTGATAAGGTTTATGCTTTCTTAAATTGACACAGATCCTCATTTCGCCAGTTTTCTTATCTTGGACTACCAATGGGCTAATCCACTCCGATTCCTCCACCAGTTCTATAATTCGTTCTTTCGGCATTCTCTCGAGTTCATCTTTCACCCACTCCTTATACCTCGGATTCAAGCTATAATGTCCCTACTTTCAGGCTTTGCATTAGGTTTCAGTGGGATTTTCATCTCGCCTAAGTCCCCATAAATCCCTTTCATCTCTGAGAATTTTGTCAAGAACAAGTCCTAAAACTCATGCAGTAGGTCAGTCATCTTGCAATCATTGAGTCATCCCAATAATATCTAATTCTCGCAAACTTGGGATTTTCCTCCGACCCAATGGTCACTTTCTTTATTCATAATGGCTGGTGAAACTTGTCGAAAGGCATATCTGGTGACTCGACACTGCGACTCCCTTTAGACTCCAATATATATGTAGCCCTCGGGTCATCCTCATTGTGTGGTTCTCCTATTATGTTGTAGCATTCCATCATCATTCTCGGGGTTGCAGTCCACTGAATTCCCATTGTTTTCTCTGTTGGAACTACTTCGAGTACTTTCTCACGGACCTCCTGTAACGCGCTGTGGATAAAGGGGTTTTCGTTAGAGAAACTAAATGTTTGGATAAAGAAAATAGTTAGTTTTTCCCATGAGGCTGTTCTACGTCGCATCTTTGTTGTGATATACCAACTTCATGGTACTTCATCCAATGTGTGAATGAATCCGTGGACCCATTCCTTTTTCGCTCGTGAACCCCATTTGCTTTGACATTCATTCAAATGCTCCTTTAGATATTCTCTTCCATCATACTTCCTTATGCAGTATCCTGTAGTGTCATCGAACCTAACCTCCATTAGGTGTTGACAGAATGGCCAGTTTATTATGGTTGACTTGTGCACGACCCACGATCACGCTGGTGTAGCCTTCAGGGCTTCCTCCAAGGCCAGTAGTCATTGTGGTTCTGCCAACATTTCTTCAAACTCAGTGATAAATGTAGTCAAGTTGGGAAACCCCTCATATGTTGGTAGTGGGCACTCTTTTGTAGCTACCCATCGCAGCGATTGGGTGATCCGTGCACACCTCCTAAACGATACTTAATGTAGTTGATTCTTCCAATTTTCAAGTGCTTCATCTAAATCTAACGACGTCGAATTGACGTTGCACCATCCTAACTCTCCATCTCTAGTAGGATTGATGTAGTCTTCTGAAATGTTGTAGATATTGTCCCATCCCTCAGTGAATTCATCCCTTTTCGACTCAACATATCTCTGCCCTTCTATGGAACAAGAGGTGTGACTACCCCCATATCACGGTTTTTGAATGACATGGTTCGTTTCTTGAAATTTATGATGGCCTGATTCTCCATCACCCAGTCTATCCCTAACAGCACTGGATATGGGCTTGTGTTGTCGACAATATCTATTACATCGAAATCTATGTATGTTTTGAGTCCTTCTATCTCAACTGAGACATGGCATAATTGACTAATCGAGGTGACCTTACTTTTATTCGCTAGTCGCAGTTGTACCGGGGACCATGCTAACTGTGGTTTCCCCATCATTTCCTAGGTCTATTTTGTCAGGATGTTTACATCTAATCCCAAGTCTAAGATAATGGAGTCAACAACAAATTCTCTGATTTGCGCATACATCATCATTTCTCTTCCTATCTTCATCTTACCATGCGCTCCTGTCGTGCACCCTCCTTTTGATGCAACAAGATGGATATTTTTTCCAATACATCCTAATATTTTTCCAACTCCAGGAAGCTTTTGAGGAGGGCTCTTAAGGTGGTATCCGTTCTCTACGAATTCGTTGTGTCGAATGTTGGCAGCATGTCATCAGTGACTTCTTTATGGTGAAGAGGTGGCTACCTCATCTATCTCATTGCCTCTTGTGCTACCAAGAAAATATCGCTTTTTGCTTCTACATCGAATGTGACCTGTTTTCTTCCTATGGGTCGGATGCTAGCTTATGACTTGTCGGCTCCTGTCACAGCTCCTCCTCGGATCACTACTCCAACAGTTGCAGTTTGAATTCTAAAGTCTATTAATATATTCTATACCGCTGGTGGTATATTTTGGTTCTGATTCTAATTTGGTGGATGCAGGGGTAGGTTCTTAGTTTTCCAATTCATGATGAGTTGAAGATAGTCTTCGACACCATGGTCCACAGCGCTGTAGTAAGTGTACTTTGGGGTTTGATCAGGAAATCCCTCTAGTAATCCCCCTTCTGAACACAATTGTAACATATGATTGGTACTCAACCTCATCCAACATCCCCTCCTTGGCCAACACCGATACCTCGACCTCCGCGGAACCACCCTCTGAAACCTCGTCACAGTGGCCCGGATGGCAGGTACTACGATTGTTGATATGGCAGTTGACCATACTACGATGGTTGATATTACAATTATGGATATTGTGGTTGACCACACTACGATTGATCATACTGCGGTTGTTGGTTATAGTGAGGTTTTTTTTATTATACTGCGGTTACTACTATACCGGCAATTTCTCTTCTCCCTTCATGAAAAATGTATATGCAGTCCATTCTTGGAGTAGGTTGTAAGCCCTACAATATTTTTTGTCATGGCCAACCTATCGACAGAATTTGCAATACAAATTTATTGGCTTTGATACCATCTTCTGTAGGTACACGCATTCTTTTGGTCGTTGTCCTCTCATCTGACAGAAACGATACCAAGGTATCCCTCCCTGACTGAGGGGATTCGGTGCACCTGAGTATAAATACTCTCGAAATTCTTGGCACTGTTCCTTGTGATGTCCTTCTGTTTTGCATCTACTGCACCATATATATTTGTGGATTTCTTTCCCCTTCTTCATATCTTGTAGCTGGAGTGTCAAATTTTCCAACTGCGCTTGTATCCGATCCATGCCTATGTCTGTTACGTTGATTGGGGAAGCCTCTAGTTTCATCGCAATTTCTAGTGCTTTTGCTTTAGTTGCTACATTTTGTTGCATCAGTGGCCCACGAATGTGTGGCACCAAAACTGTGATAATTCATTCTTTATGCTACATGTCGCTCATCCTGAAACTCACCTTTTCCATTAATGTTTTATACTGCTAGTTGAATTCCCATACTGGTTCATTTGGAAATTGCTTGATTTCCTTGAGCTCTGTGATGTACTATGACTCAAATTTGGGTTTTCTAAATTCTTCAATCATTCCCGCCTTGATCTGTGGCAGTTTTTTGTCTAGAGTT
This sequence comes from Larix kaempferi, assembly GCA_027924585.1. Taxonomy (NCBI): domain Eukaryota; kingdom Viridiplantae; phylum Streptophyta; class Pinopsida; order Pinales; family Pinaceae; genus Larix; species Larix kaempferi. The sequence continues at coordinate 2,762,445 of BSBM01001344.1, forward strand.
CCTGTCGGTACCTTAGTAAATTCCATAAACAAGTCTAGTGCACGGCCCCTAAGGTTCGTCGCTAGTTGTCCCTTTTTTATATTTTCATCTGGGACCTGCTTCACAGTCCATACCACTTCACACAAAAACCAATACTGTTCGGGATCCTAGGTCCCATTAACCTGGAAAGTTGGCATTTTTAAGTCCTCACCTCCCATTCTTGCACTCCTACTGTTATTCTTTATTGATCCGCTACTCTTACCATTGTTCTCGCATGTAGGACAGCTCTGCAAATAACTTGTATTCCTTCCTACAAAGTTCTGAGTAGTGTGCGGAGTTGAAGGTACATTGTAGCTTATGGTCCATCCCTCTTTGACTTCTAGGGTAGCATGTTCAACTTCTTCTTAATCGTAATAAGGTCTCTTCATCCCTTGTGTTCCTGTTTCGCAATCTTCTATTCCAGTCCCCTCAGGAGAATCTCTCTCAGTCCTCCTCTTCGTCTCTGGTCGCCGAAATATCGCCCCACTTCTCAAGGTACCCCAATCTTCCCCAGCCTCCCTTAAAAATTCCTCATCGCTCATGTCCATATACCCTGCATCTTTCTATTGGACCCACATTCACGCGGTACCCACAAACTCTGCACACTGATATTCTACTCGTCAAAATTCATCCTTAGTATACCCTTTTCACAGACAAGCATCTTAATCCACAACTTCAGCGATAGTAGGAATCTTCCTCTAGGTCCTTTGAAAATTTTCCTTTCTGCATCGTTGTATGATTTGATTGTATCAATGGAAAACTTAGTGATATATCCCTCTAGGATACTATCTACCCAGAATTCGACAGCCCTTGATACCCTATTGTCGACCCATTTTAACTATTTGATCTCTTTTAGAGTCCCGTGCTCAAGTTCACCTCCTTGGAAATTGTTCTTCTGAAATGTCAGCTGCGCCAACCACTCGTGTAGCAATACCAGGAATTCGCAGAAAAACACCTCGTAGATATCATAATAGATATGATTTTTCAACCAACTACTTGTCGTCTGCCCAGGGTTCTAATTTTCTCCTTCCGCGAATTCTTTTGTCTTCTTGTCAAACCAATCCTGAATCTCTGGTTTCGTCGGGTGCCACAGCATGTCCTCTTCTTTCTTCTTCAAGGTCTCGGCAACGGAACCATTTGTTGACACCTGTCGACAGGGGTTCACTTCGCATTGCTATCAACAAACACCAACTAAACACCCTTAAACACTGGCCCAGAAAGGTTTTACCCTTTCCAACAAGACCCGGGGAGCAAGTTAAGTCTCACCCGAGATGATTAAGGGGCTGCAGGAACCATGTTTCCGCAGTGGGGGGAGGACATGCATCTATTCTCACTCTATCACTACAGAAACTAGATATTGTATCTTCGCATCATGCTTAACAATTCATACATTCATTCATCATTCGCATATTCAAATTCTAATCAACATTTGCACTAACATGGTAAAACTAGCAGTTGCATCAGCATAGCTTACTAAACAACGTAACTTTAAACATATCACAACTAGTAGTCGCATCAGTAGAACTTACTAAACAACATAACTTTAAACATTCACAACTAGCAGTTGCATTCATCATTCAACATGAACCAAAATATAAACATAGTCGAACATCTTCATGCATTAACTCATCAAAAACTTGTGGTACAACCTTCACAGGGACGGTTCCAAACCACTTATCATGGATCCATACAACACTTTCCGAAAGTAGAACAAAACATTACACAAATAATCCGCTTGTCTCCTGATATGATTCTAAGATGCCTTAGGCTTACAATCATAGTCTTATTTATCAGAAACTATGGTGGCTACAAAATGGTCCAAATGACCCAATCTTAACTAACTAAACTAATCATGTGCTTTCATCAACTCCTTGTTCTCCGCAACTGGTCCTTTCTTCCATGGATGTTCCTTCTTGTCGCTGTCAGCTTCCACACTTCATGTGGTCTAACCCTATTTCAACAGTACACATGGAAACGATACCGAAGCATAAAATGTGTGTATGGAAATCAAACCAAATATACAAGTGATGTGTGACCTCGAAAATGGTTGAGATCATGCATGTGAAAAAATGAGTAGGGTTAATGGCCTTCCCCCATGCTATAGAAAGATAGCCTTGATAGAGATAAACATTCTATTACCCATTTTACACAGAAACGTTGCATGAGAGAGTGAAATCATTCAAAGCAAAGAAGTAATTCAGATGGTTAAGAATGATCTCACAGCCAATGCGTGAATAATGTAGAAGTAAGTCGGCTAGTCATTCAAACATTCCAATGACAAAACTCCATGCAGGCTTCCATTAGGCAAAATAGAACTTTCTTTATTGATGCAGTAAAATAGTTCATGTACAGCATAAGCCTATCCTTTCACCTGCCAAAAGTCCTTTTACATCTCGTCTATTCCTATATTTATAGATTTTACAAAACATGTCTCTTCTCAAAACCTAACCCTAGGGGGACCCAAAATTTTGTCCTCTAGTGCCTAAAGAGACAAAAGACATTTCCAACTGTTTTTTACAACATATTTATACAATAAAAAAATTCCAGCTGTCTTTTCTCAAAAATTACAATAAAACAAATTAGGCTCCAGATGGTCCCGCAGCTTCATCTGATTTCTCTACCTCTGCTGACTTGTTCTCTTTAGAAGGCCCACGAGATTCGGCTGGTTTGTCCAACTCTTGAATATAACTAGTCCACTGGCTAATATCTCTCAGGATGGTCTTTCCCCGCATAGATATTGTCACTTTCAGCACTATTTCATGTTTGCGCAACTCTGATTTGACACTTGCTACCTCTGCTATAGCTGCTTGAGCAACCTCTTCCAGGAAATAGGCATGGACAATAGTCTTCCCAATGAATTTGTGGAGGTCCTCCGAGGTTATCACCTCTATCTTCTTCAGATAGTCTAATTTTGCATTCAAGTTACCCTTCAATTACGCTAGATGCTGCTCTCTCTCAGGAAACTCATAAATGGTCTGAGGTAAAGCCATGTGACACTTATCATGGGTTTCCTGTATTTTGGAGTAGAAAGTGTGGCATTTTTTGACAGTTTTTTGGATCTCAAGACTTAAATTGGAACCACAATCCCTGCAAAATGCGAGGACTCTTGTATCCATGTCCAATTCTTCAATGGTTTTAGCACGCAGTTTTGAGGGGCATCCAGATCTCCCTTTCCTCCATTTAAATTGTTCCTTTATTTCAACTACATGAAGTGCATACTTATTCTTCATCTTTAGCACCTCAACCTCAATGGTTGTCATCCTTGTTATCATTTTTTTCATCCTACAGACCTCTTTCGAAATCAATACTAGCGATTGATGAGTCTTTTCTTGCATGTCGCAGGCTTGTTTGTAAAATGTAGCTAGATCTTGCTTCTTTTCAGTGACCTCATTGAGTTTTTCTAACAGTTCTGCCTTTTCTTGCGTCAGGATTTTAAACTGAGGCTTGAAGAATTCAATTTGTTGAACACTGTTGGGTTCATGATTTTCCAATTCTGTTACGCGAGCCTTTAAGTCTTTTTGCTCACCCTTTGAGATTGCCAGTTGCATTTCTAGTGTATTCTTTTCATTTTCAAGCTGGAGAATTTTCAAAGCTATTTCTTCATGTTCTTCCTGCGGCTTATTGTACTTCAATTTTAATTCATTCCCTTCTAACCTCTTTCTTCATGCTAGCTTTTATCTTGAAACACATCTCCCAGTATTTCCTAACATCTTCAACCAGATGATCAACATTATCTTTACTTGCTTGGGATGAAGCCACAGAACATGACACTGTAAACACAGGGGTGATGTCAGTCCCTTCAATGAGCGTGGTTTCTAATACTCTGATTTCATATCGGTCCTCTCCAATCTGCATTTTCTTCTCTGATCTGTCAATAATAACCTTCTTCCTTTTATGAAAATAAATAGAATCCAGGTTGGCCACTTGGCGTTGCTTTGCGGGGTTATATGGAGTAAGTGCTAACTCTTCAGTGCTGACAATCCCTTCATTAGCTATCCTTGATTGGTTTATTGTTGCTAGATCCAAATCCATGGCTTGCGGGCTGGACATGCCTTGTTTCACGGCTTTCTGAGCTTCTTCTTTTTCTTGCCTCTTTTCCTGCTCTACTAGCTCTGCTGCTTCTCTCTATGCTTGTAACCTTTTGGCCTATTCTTGTTTGGTTCTCTCAACCTATTCTTGCTACAATTTGGCATCTTGTTCTTGCAGGATTCTCTCTTCTTCCTCTCTCAGAGCTTTTGCTTCTTGCTCCCATTGAATTCTAGCAACTTTCGTATCTCCCTGCTGCTTGACGCTTGCTACCCCTACTCTGTTGGAATAATTAAGCCTTCCTACCATTTCTTTAATTACATAATATGCATTAATTAATCACTTGTTGGTTAATTCTATGTAATAATTGAGGAAATTGCCATTGTGTGGTCCACAAGAAAACATGGGAGGATAAGATTCCATTCAAGGTGTGATCTACAAGTCACCTAGGCCACTTGGGCGCATTCCTAAACATTTATGGATAATATTTAGGAAGGAGGGCGCATTTGTGAAGAAAGCTGCTGCTTTTACTGCTTTTTCCCCCATAGGAAAGAGCTAGTCAACCTAGGAAAGTGTTTTTTACACCAAAAACTTTTCTTAACACCAGTTCCAGTCAAATATCGTATTTGGCATCGATTTTCACTATATTTCACCTTCAAATCACTAATTAGAGAATTCGTGAGCTTTTGAGTGGTTTTGGAAAGTCAACTTGCCACCTAGGGGGGATGGGCAGTTTTAGAAAGTCTGATGAATGGGAGATTCTTTTGGAATCTTTAGACATTGAAATTATTGCTGTAATTTTATTTAATAATAGCCTACAACATTCATATGTTGGATGATGTAATTATTATTCATGAGAAGAAATACATAAATTTATTCTTGTGCATTATTATTGTGCCTTTGACTAGTTGTGTGATATTTTTCATATGAGAGAGTGTAATTTATTAGAGAGTTCTTGGATGTGATCTTATTTTCACATGGTATCAGATCCATCAAGCTATCCTTTCATATATTTATTGTCTTGGAGGATCCAATAGTCTCAGGAAGGGTGCATTGATCAAACCACCGGGTGATTTCTATTCTCTACAGGGCGCATTTTGGAATACAAAAGTGTTCTAATTTCAGTCCAAAATTTATATCAGTTTCAGCAATGGATCATACAAAGCAAATCATCCTCACTCCTTTCAATTACTTTTATTGGAAAGAACAGATGGAGATTCTACTGAGGAGCAAAGGGCTCTACAGGGTGACCATGGCAACAAAAGCTGAGCCAACCTCAGCAGTGGAGAAATATAAATGGCATAATCGAAGGGATGAATCCTATGGGATTTTATGTCTCACTACATCCAGAGAACTCTTATTTCATCTTGATGGCCTCACTTCACCCAATGAAGTATGGCTGAAACTTCAAGAATTGTTTGTTAAATTTTGAGCATTAATTCACAATACTCTAGGATCTTCACTGAGAGAATAACATATACAGTATATCAATGCATAACAATCACAATAAGCGTGACAACCATCACAAGAATCAAAAGAATGAGAGACAAGAGACATAGAGTTTTCGTGGGGAAAACCCTAAGGTGAAAAACCCCAGAACTTCCTCAAAGATAGAGAGAGTAATGGCTCAACCAAAGTACAACCAAAATACACTTGAGATAGTCTCCTAGAGCAGATGATCCTCCTCCTCACTAGTGCACCACTTTTTGAGTGAGAGAAGTGTGACTTTTCAAATGATCCAAATAGAGATATCCCGATCTCTATTTATACTTAACCTGTTTGCCCAGTTACACTATGGGGCCGACTTGTCTATCTAGATACATCCACAATATAATATATATTTCAGGGCCAACCCCACACATGGTGGTCTAATAACCCATCGGCAAGTACACACACTTGCGACACTTGTCAATCCACATGACGACACTTCCTTATAGAGGAATAACACATCTCTAATAACGGTACAATAAATATATATGAAATACATAGATGAAATACATTCCAAAGTTACACATACATCAACACTCCCTCTTAACTAGGAAGGTATTTCTCAACATAGATCTGCTAGACAAGTCTTCTTCTTGGGATCATCGTCATCAATGCATCGTCATCATCATCGCCACTGTTGTTGCTATCTCAACCAATCTCTGACTCTACTCGTCATAGGAAGTTCTACAGAGCCAGTCCTTTTTCATACTGGATGTAGGCCCACCACCTACAGGTCTTCGTCATCACTGGCCATACTGTGGAATCCTCAGGACTTATTACATGCATCACAAAACCTCGAAAGAGCATTCCAAGCTGTTACGAGCACACAGCTCTACCTATAGGATCTCCCAGGGCCATATTATATGTGACCTCACCACAAAACCTCGCAAGAGCATCCCAGGCTGTTACAAGCACACAGCTCTACCTATAGGATCTCCCAGGGACAGATTATATGTGGTCACCACAAAACCTTACAAGAGCATCCTAGGTTGTTATGAGCACACACCTCTACCTATAGGATCTCCCAGGGACAGATTATATGTGGTCATGACAAAACCTCGCAAGATCATCCTAGGACTTATTACGAGCACACAGCCCAACCTATCGGATCTCCCAGGGACATATTATATGCCATAGGACAAAACCTCGAAAGAGCATCTGCCAGATATCCCAGGGACAAATTATATGCCATAGGAAAAACCTCGAAATACTATCTACAGATCTCCCAGGACCAAATTATATGTCCTCCCAGAGCAAAAACTCAAAAGAGCATTTGCCAGATATCCCAGGGCCAAATTATATGCCATAGGCAAAACCTCGAAAGACTATCTGCAAATCTCCCAGGGCCAAATTATATGCTCATCTGCATAACCTGATCCACGGCCATAGAGTATCAACCTGATACTCACTTGATACTCACCATACATCATCCTGATGTACACATGATCATCCTGATCACCATCATTGCAACATCTTGCTACATGTCATCTAGAGCAACATCCTAAAGCTCATCATCTGTGATCATCCTAATCATACAATGCATCTACCTGATGCATACCAAGTATCTACCTGATACATATCATCATACAGGATCCACCTGATACAAATACAAATACATGATACATATATAGATACATGGTCCAAGAATCCAACATGATGCATGTACAAAATACATACAAATGATCCTACTGATCATATCCAGCATCCAACATGATGCGTAGATACATATAAATGATCCAACTGATCATATCTAGCATCCAACATGATGCGTACATAAATATACATATAAATGATCGAACTGATCATATCCGGCATCCATCAAGATGCATACATACATATATAAATGATCCAACTGATCATACAAAGCAGAAACTAGAACATCATCCTGATGCTCATCATCCAATGCTTACATCCATAGCCATGTGAAGGATCCTCCTTCCAACATGCTTGGAATGGCTTCAGCAAATGTGTCCATCACTTCTTCCTCGAAGTGTCATCAATCTGAAGAATGCCAAGCCTCTCCCTGAAGTACTCGAACTTCACCCTGGCTAGTGGCTTTGTTAGCACATCTGCAATCTGCTCATCCATCGCAACATACAGGAGCTTCACAGCTCCTCTCTGCACCATATCCCTAATATAGTGATATTTGATCTCTATGTGTTTCGACCTATCATGAAACAATGGGTTCTCAGACAGCTTCACACAACTCTGGTTATCACAGAAGATACCAGTAGCATCCAACGAGAGATCAAATAACTGAGACAGTAGTTTCCGTAGCCATACTGCCTCAAAACTAGCTGAACAAGATACAACATACTCTACCTCAGGTGTACTTAGTGCCATGCAGGACTGCTTCCTGCTAAACCAAGAGATCACACCTGATCCCATATTGAAGCAACATCCAAATGTGCTCTTCCTATCTCCAGCACTTCCAGCCTAATCTGAATCAACATAACCCTGCATGTTAAACTTTTGATTCACTTCATACTTGAGCCCATAATCCACTGTACCCTTCAGGTACCTTAGAACATGCTTTACAGCAACCAGGTGAACACTCCTAGGATCCGTCAGGAACTGGCTCAATGTGTTGATAGCAAAGCAAATATATGGTCTCATGTTCGTCAGGCACATCAAGGACCCAACAATCTGAAGATACATAGATACATCAACCGGCTCAGATGAAGCATCACATAGAAGCTTCAGATTCGATGCCATAGGTGTGGCCATGGCCTTGCAATCCATCATCCCGAATCTCTTCAGGATATCTACTGTGTACTTTCCTTGACCAAGGAAGATCCCACCTGCACTCTGCCACACCTCCATACCTAGGAAATAATGCATCATTCCCAAATATTTCATATTGAACTTAGCAACAAGCTTCCTCTTAGTATCTGCAATCAGTCTGTAATCTCTTGTTACAAATAAGTCATCCACATACAGGAGTAGAATCACAGGATTCCCTTCCTCAACCTTGTAGTAGAGGTTGGAATCTGCTTTACTCTTCATAAAGACCAAACTAGATAGGAAACTATCCATCCTACCATACCACGTTCTGGGCGATTGCTTCAAGCCATACAAGGCTTTCTTCAATATGCACACATATGACTCCATGTCATGTATTTCAAAACCGAGTGGCTGCGCCACATATACTTCCTCTTCAACTACACCATTCAAGAAAGCAGTCTTGACATCCATCTGGTGTATTTTCCATTTCATTGCCGCAGCCAGGGCAAGTACTGTTATGATGGAAGTATATTTGGCTATTGGTGCAAAATTTTATTCATAATCTATTCCCTCTTTCTGAAAGAATCCACGAGCTACGATTCTTGCTTTGTATTTCTCTACACTTCCATCTGCAGCGTGCTTGATTTTGTAGATCCATTTGGAAGTCACAATAAACTTCTCTTTAGGTACTGGGACAACATCCCAAACATCATTCTTCATTATTGATTGGTATTCCTCGACAATGGCATCCCTCCATTCTTTCTTTTCCGCTGCTTCTTCATAACTGGAAGGTTCTTTATTCATGATGTCACAGAGTAAAGCAACATAGCCGGTATGTGATATGGTTCTCTTCTTTGCTCTGTGTTCTTCTTCTGGAATGCCAAATCTTTCTTCATCTTGAATGAGCTCTCTAACCCATGCAGGTTTCCTCTTGTGAGAGTTATCCTCATGGGGTGGATTTATAGGTTCTTGCGGTTCTTCAAACTCATGAACAACTTCTGGAATTGCTTCAGTCATGGTAGTGTCTTGAAATCTAGTTTCCTTAGGTTCTTCATAAACTTCGATAGGTGCCTTCCTTGATTTGATGAATGCTGAGTTTTCATCAAATGTTACATCCCTGCTGACATCAATCTTCTTGAACCCTAGAAAGTATATTTTGTAAGCCTTCGAGCTTTCACTATAACCCACAAAGATACGCTTCTTTCCTGAAGGATCTAGTTTGGTCCTCTTTTCCTTTGGGACATGAGTGTATACTGGACAACCAAATATTTTGAGATGGTTGACTTCAGGTTTCTTACCAGAAAAGACCTCTTCTGGTGTCTTGTTGTCCAATATCTTGTGGGGTGTTCTGTTCTGCACATATACAGCTATTCTAGATGCTTCTTCCCATAGATGCATAGGTAGATCGTGGTCATGTAGCATTTCCCTTGCTGCTTCCATGATAGTTTTGTTCTTCCTTTCTGCAACTCCATTCTGTTGAGGATTATAAGGAGCAGTCAACTCCCTCTTAATCCCTGAATCACTACAAAGCTTCTTGAAGTCATTTGAGGTGAATTCTCCACCATTGTCGGATCTGAATGTTTTGATCTTCTTGTCAATTTGATTCTCCATCAAGGTTTTGAATTCCTTGAACTTATCAAACACCTCATCTTTGTTCTTCAAGAAGTATACCGAGGTCTTCCTGGAGAAGTCATCAATAAATGAGACATAGTAAACATACCCACTTAGAGAACTGGATGACATAGGACCACATACATCTGAGTGGATGATTTAAAGGATATCTTTTTCCTTGCTTTCACTGCTTGGGAAAGCCTTCTTAATATTCTTACCTTTTGCACATCCTTTGAAAACACCTTCATGTTTGGTCTTGATTTCAGGAAGACACTCTACAGCCTTGCTTGCAATTAGAAGTGCCCTATAGTGCATATGAGCAAGTCTTCTATGCCAAAGTTCACTTGGCTCCATGGATTCATGCACCATGGCATGTTCAGGTTGTCCCTTCAATTTATACAAGCCTCCCATCACTACTACATCATCTATGGTCTTTCCCTTTGGCCACATTAGGACTTGGCCATCCACAAATGCAACCCTCATACCTTTTGCATCTAATGTAGAGATGGAGAGTAATTTCTTCTTGAGCCTAGGTACATAAAGGACTTCTTTCATCTTCAAATATTTTCTAGAATCTAGGTTGTAGGAGGCTTCACCATTTCCTTTGATTGGGTATTGATAATCATCCCCAAGTTTCACCTTATGGGGTGATTCATGTTTAGATAGATTCACAAAAGATTCCTTAAACCCAGTCATGTGTTTGGAAGCCCCACTATCAATCAACCAATCATTACAACCATGGGAGATAGTACCTGTGAAAGCAGAGATTAGAACATACTCTTCTTCACTTGATGAGTCATCATCACTTTCTTCCCTAGCGTTCTTCTTTGGAGGTTCATCATCCTCGGCAGCATGAGCATGGGACTTTCTTTTGTTGCCCTTCTTCTTCTTGCTGGAGTTGTTGTTATTATCCCTTTTGTTCTTGGGACAATCCGAAGCAATGTGACCCTTCTCTCTGCATGTGAAGCATCTTAGATCCTTCTTATTCTTTTGATAGGATCTCTTGTAGCGAGAGTGCTCCTTCTTGGGCTTGCTTCTTTTGGTGTGAGTTGCAAGAGCTTGATCTTAAATCCCCATCTTTTCCTCTCGTTCCACAAGCCTTGCTTCTTCTTGTGAGCATTCTTCTCGTAGTCTGTTGAAGGATACCAACTTCTTTCTTACACAGATTCCTTCAATAAAGGAGTCCCATGACCTAGGTAGGCCATTCAAAGTGGTCATGACAACTTCACCATTCTCCACCATTTCATCTACTGCTTCCAGTTGTTCCTTAATCTAGGAGATGCTAGAAAAATAAGATTGAATGGTTTCTCCATTCTGAAACTTTACTCCTTTCAATTGGTTCCGCAAGGTCATCTTCAGATTTATGTTCTTCCCTTCAAATAGCTCGGTCAAAGAGTCAAACATCTCCTTGGGTGTCTTTAGAGAAGACACATGGGGTATGAGATGGTCTTTAATAGAATCAACAATGATTCTCTTTGCCTTAACCAAGTTCTTCTTATGCAATACCTTGGCCTCTTCATCCTCTAGGATAGGGATGTCTTCTTTTATATATGAGTCCAACTCATTCTCTTCCAGGATTAACCCAATCCTATACTTCCAAGCTCGGAAGTTATCAGCCCCTTCAAACTTATACTCAAGCTTGGTGTGGTGAGACATATTAAAGAGTACTTCAAATGGAAATAGAAAATATTTAGGTCTTACCACTTGAAATGTTGAAAACTGGATCTGGTTCCGAATTAGGGTTTGTCGGAAACACCCTAAAAATTCAAAATGTGAATTTCAACTTTCCGAAAGGATAGAAAGATGCGCCTTGATGAGCTAATCAGCCTGGTGCATTCAAAATTTGAGATCAGCAAAGTTTTACCCTTCAGATTTGACTTTTTATCCTCCTGGGTTCACTAGGGAGAGCCCTGAATTAGGGTTTGCATTTCCCAGAGATCTACCTAGCCAAAGATCTCAATCCAAAGCTCTAAACTTTGATTTTTGCAAGGAGCTTCCAGCTATGTCTTCAAATTTCAGAAATTCCTATTTTTGTGGAAACCCTAATTTTTAGGGCCAAATCTGAAAATACTCAGAATTGAATTCTGATTGGACAGATAGATTCTCCTTGATGATTAGAGCCAATCTACTATACTGTTTTTCCAAAATCTATGGAGAGAAACCCAATAAACAAGAAACTCAAGTTTCTATCACTGCAAAATGTCTTCTTCTCAGGTTAGCTCTGATACCATGTTAAATTTTGAGTATTAATTCACAATACTCTAGGATCTCCACTGAGAGAATAACATATACAGTATATCAATGCATAACAATCACAATAAGCATGACAAGCATCACAAGAATCAAAAGCATGAGAGACAAGAGACACAGAGTTTCCATGGGAAAAACCCTAAGGTGAAAAACCCCACAACTTCCTCAGAGATAGAGAGAGCAATGGCTCAACCAAAGTACAACCAAAATACACTTGAGATAGTCTCCTAGAGTAGATGATCCTCCTCCTCACTAGTGTGCCACTTTTCGAGTGAGAGAAGTGTGACTTTTCGAATGATCCAAATAGAGATCTCCCGACCTCTATTTATACTTAACCTGTTTGCCCAGTTACACTATGGGTCCGACTTGTCTATCTAGATACATCCACAATATAATATATATTTCAGGGCTGACCCCACACATGGTGGTCTAATAACCCATCAGCAAGTACACACACTTGCGACACTTGTCAATCCACATGATGACACTTCCTTATAGAGGAATAACACATCTCTAATAAGGGTATAATAAATATATATGAAATACATAGATGAAATACATTCCAAAGTTACACATACATCAACATTGTTCGGTAAAACTGATGAATTGAGATGCCACCAATTGGATAACAAGCTAGTCTCTTTGAGTCCGCAAAATTTTGATAATATACAAGACTTCTTCTCCAAATCCAAGTCTCTTGTATTGCAACTGAAGCAATGTGGAATAGACAAGAAAGATGAGCAATTAGTTTTAGCCATTCTCTTCATGCTTGGCCCAGACTATTCAATTTTTGTTTCCACCTTCCATTCCACTCGGAAAGCAAATAAAAATTGGAAGATCCCGTCACTTTCAAAATTCATGGAGTCATTAACACAAGAACAAGACAAGATGGTCTTAATGGGAGCCATTAAAAATCCATCCAAAGACCATTGTCTAAATGTTGGAGACTCAAAGAATTCGAAAGGCAAGAAGAAAGGCAACTTCAAGAAGCCCACCGGTGAGTGGAAAGACAAGTAGAATTTTAATGGAGAGCCATCAAACTTCAAGAAGAATCCAAACAAGAAGAATGAGAGGACAAAGTGCACTTATTGTAGCAAGGGATTTCATCCTGAAAGCTCTTGTATGAAGAAGACCATCGACCAATTAACTCATGCATTGGAGAAATCCAATATCCCTCTACCAGAGAGCGCAAGAAGGAAGGGTGGAGGATCAAATTCCGATGACAAATAGAGAGTTCATGCATTGATGGCCAGCACTTCCCAATCTTCATCATTCATCATTGATCTCGGTGCTTCAAGACACATGGTGTCTGCAAGTAAGTATTTTACTTCACTTGACTCTTCCAGTGGTCCGAATATTGTATTGGGAGACAATTCTGAAACTTCTAGCAAAGGCAAAGGTAGCATAGATCTCGAGCTTGGGTCATTTAATAATGTTTTTATGTCCTTGGACTTGCTGCAAACCTACTATCATTCCATCAGATGACCCATATAGGGCTTCCCAAGAGAGTAACTTTTACCCCCAATGATGTTGAGATAGCAGAAATTTCAACAGGAAAAATTATTGCATTTGGTACTGCTGACCACTGTTCTAGAATTTACAAGTTTTCTCATTTTGTGCCAAACTCCTCACCTTCTACTCTATTGACCCATGCCAATGAGTCCAGTAAGCTATGGCATGAAATATTTGGCCACCTAAACTACAAATACCTTTCCCAACTTCATGAGAAAGAGATGGTTATAGGGCTGCCCAATATCAAACTTTCCAAAGGTGTTTGTCAATTCTCCATCCTAGGAAAACACCCTGAGCACAAGTATGGGAGATCTACCACTGAGAGAACCACTGCACCATTGGAACTTATACACACTGATATATCAGGTCCATAGTCCTAATGAGCCATTGAATTCAGCAAAATATATTCGCACATTCATAGATGATTTCAACAGGTATTGTTGGGTTTATTTCATCAAGCTTAAATCAGAAGTTCTTGGGTTATTCAAGCTATTCAAAGCCTCAGCTGAGAATCAATCTGGTAGGCATATTAAAGTGTTAAGATTTGATAATCGTGGTGAGTATGTGAAATCATATTTTCGGCAATGTTGTGCTTCATCGAGCATACAGATGCAACATACAGTTCCATATACACCTCAACAAAATGGGGTTGCTGAGAGGAAGAACAGATCTCTTAAGGACATGGCCACATGCATGCTTGAGGCAAAAGGTCTGTCTCCTAAGATATGGGTTGAAGAAATAAATTGTGCCACCTATATTCAAAATAGAGTGCCACACAAATCTCTCAAAGGTATCACTCCTTTCGAGGCTTGGACAGGTAACAAACCGGATATCTCTCATTTCAGGATTTTTGGCTCAAAGGCTTGGGCTAGGATTCTGATTGAGAAGAGGAGGGATATGCAGCCCCAAAGCCAACCATTTTTGTTTGCGGGATATTCAAAGGAATCCAAAGCTTATAAGTTTCTGAACATGACAACTCATAAAGCATTCATCGAAAGAAGTGTGCAGTTTGAGGAAGATCCCTCTCAGAGCGCAGAAATTGGAGATTCATCTTCACCACTGACTGAAGAAGAAGTAAGTGATGTTATTGATATTTTTTATTCTGATATTTATGATGATTAGGATCAATTTATTGCAGATGCTAACTCACCTACAAGGCCTAAGTGGGCTGCAAAAACTTCTCAAGCAGCAGGTGAACTAGCAAGCAATCCTCAGGACCAAAGGAGGACTAGATCACAGTTTGAGACTGCTCTTAATGTAAATGATCCTTACCTTTCTGAGAAGTGATATATGATGATAGATTCTGATCCAAAAACATATGAGGATGCCTCACATGATCCTATATGACATATTTCTATGGATGAGGAGTTTCAATCACTACAGAAGAATGAAACTTGGGAGCTAGTCAAGCTCCCCACAGGTAGAAAGTTGGTAAGATGCAAATGGATTTATAAGACTAAATGTGCAGCGGATGGTACATCTATTAAGTACAAAGAAATACTGGTAGAAAAGGGGTATTCTCAGGTCCAAGGACTTGATTATAATGAAACATTTGCACCGGTAGCTCAGAAAGACTCCATTAGACTAGTTTTGGCAGTGGCAGCTTCCAAGCGGTGGGAAGTACATCAAATGGATGTGAAAAGTGCTTTCCTCCATGGGGAACTTGAAGAATAAATATATATGTAGCAGCCACAGGGGTACACATCAGATCCAAACCTTGTTTAAAGGTTGACTCAAACAAGCCCCCAGGGCTTGGTATGCAAAGATGGACAGTTTTTTGCTATCACAATCCTACGTGCAGTGTAAATCTAACCCAAATATCTATATGAAGTTTGTTGATGGTTTTATTATGTTAATAGGGATGTATGTTGATGATTTTCTGATCACAGGTGATATCATTGAACAAATAGCATCACTAAAGACCACAATGCACCAAGCAATCTCCATGAGTGACTTGGGAGTTCTTAAGCAATTTTTGGGGCTTGAGATTTCTCAAACAAAAGAAGGATCCAAGGTATGACATTCAAAGTATGCTTCTGATATGTTAAAGAAGTTTAAGATGGTTGATTCCAAGCCTTCTAAGACTCCATTCCTTTCTGGAGTTAGAATGGAAGAAGAAGAATCTACACCGCTTTTTGACAGTACTCTATACAGACAGTTGATTGGCAGCTTGCTTTACTTGACACACACTTGACTAGATCTTGCATATGCTATGAGTGTAGCATCTAGATATATGGAGAAACCACATGAGATACATTGGATGGATGCAAAAAGAATCATTCGTTATGTGCAGGGCACAAAGAGTGATGGGATTCACTATGTGGCATATTCGAGCTTAGATCTCTTCAGTTTCACAAATTCGGATTGGGTTGGTGATAGCCTTGACAGGAAATCCACATCAGGATTTGTATTCATGCTTGGAGGTGGCCCTTTTTGCTGTTATATCAAGAAACAAAATGCCATAGCACTATCTTCAGCAAAGGCAGAGTATAGAGGAGCAATGAATGCTGCTACACAGTGTGTCTGGTTGTAGGGGATTTTGTCTGAGTTTGAGATTTCTTTAAGTACTCCTACTATCATTTATTGTGACAACCAGAGTGCCATTAGAGTTTCATGTGATCCAGTACAGAGGAAGAGGACCAAGAACATAGAGATTCATATCCACTACTTCAGAGGCCTAGTGCATGACCAGATCATAGATTTGCAGTATTGCCCCATAGGAGATCAAACTGCGGGTATCTTCACCAAGGCTTTCATAGAGAAGACATTTAGCTATATTAGATCACTGCTTGGGATGGTTGGACATGTGGTGGAGTGAAGGGTTGATCAGCAACCTTTCAATTTTGATATGTCCATGTTTTGAGGGAAGGTTTTTCCCATGAGGTTTTCCTTCTATCCTTTTTTTGTGGACCGACAGTATTTTGTACTGGGTGACCAATTCTTGTTACTGGGTTTTTTTTTATATATTCTGATATTTAGATCCTTTAATTTAGACTAAAGAGGGGGTTTTGGAATAATTAAGCCTTCCTACCATTTATTTAATTACATAAGATGCATTAATTAATCACTTGTTGGTTAATTCTATGTAATAATTGAGGAAATTGCCATTGTGTGGTCCACAAGGAAACATGGGAGGATACGATTGCATTCAAGGTGTGATCTACAAGTCACCTAGGCAACTTGGACGCATTCCTAAACATTTCTGGATAGGTTTTAGGAAGAAGGGCGCATTTGTGAAGAAAGTTGTTGCTTTTACTGCTTTTTTCTCCCATAGGAAAGAGCTAGTCAACCTAGGAAAGTGTTTTTTACACCAAAAAATTTCCTTAACACCATTTCCACTCAAATATCGTATTTGGAATATATTTTGTCTATATTTCACCTTCATCTCACTAATTAGATAATTCATGAGCTTTTGAGCAGTTTTGGAAAGTCAACTTGCCACCTAAGGGGGATGGGCAGTTTTAGAAAGTTTGATGAATAGGAGATTCTTTTGGCATCTTTAGCCATTTGAATTATTGCTATAATTTTATTTAATACCAGCCTACAACATTCATATGTTGGCTTATGTAATTATTATTCATGAGAAGTAATACAAAAATCTATTCTTGTGCATTATTTTTGTGCCTTTGACTAGTTGTGTGATATTTTTCATATGAGAGAGTGTAATTTCTTGGAGAGTTCCTGGATGTGATCTGATTTTCACATGCTACATCCGCCTGAGCAACCTCTTCCAGGAAATAGGCATGGACAACGGTATTCCCAATGAATTGCTGGAGGTCCTCCGAGGTTATTGCCTCTATCTTCTTTAGATAGTCTAATTCTGCATTCAAGTTACCCTGTAATTCCGCTAGATGTTTCTCTCTCTTAGGAAACTCATAAATGGTATAAGGTAAATCCATGTGACACTTATTGTGGGTTTCCCAAATTTTGGAGTAGAAAGTGTTGCATTTTTTTACGGTTTTTCGAATCTCAAGACTTAACTTAGCACCACAATCCCCGCAAAACTCAAGGACTCTTGTATCCATGTTGAATTCCTCAGCAGTTTTAGCACACTGGTTTGAGGGGAATCTAGATCTCCCTTTCCTCCATTCAAATTGTTCGTTTATTTCTACTACATGAAGTGCATACTTATTCTTCATCTTTAGCGCCTCAACCTCAATGGTTGTCATCCTTGTTATCATTTCCTTCATCCTACAGAACTCTTCCGAAATCAATACTAGTGATTGATGAGTCTTTTCTTGCATGTCACAGGCTTGTTTGTAAAATGTATCTAGATCTTGCTTCTTTTCAATTACCTCCTTGAGCTGTTCTAATAGTTCTACCTTTTCTTGCGTCAGGATTTTAAACTGAGGCTTGAAGAATTCAATTTGTTGAACACTTTTGGGTTCATGATTTTCCAATTT
The DNA here is from genome assembly GCA_027924585.1 of Larix kaempferi. Taxonomy (NCBI): domain Eukaryota; kingdom Viridiplantae; phylum Streptophyta; class Pinopsida; order Pinales; family Pinaceae; genus Larix; species Larix kaempferi. The sequence goes on from BSBM01001344.1 coordinate 2,780,477, forward strand.
TGTTACGCAAGCCTTTAAGTCTTTTTGCTCGCCCTCTGATATTGCCAGCTGCATTTCTAGTGTATTCTTTTCATTTTTGAGCTGGAGAATTTTCAAAGCTATTTCTTCATGTTCTTCCTGCAGCTTATTGTACTTCAATTTTAATTCATTCCCTTCTAACACCTTTTTCTTCCTGTTAGCTTTTATCTTGAAACATAGCTCCCTGTATTTCCTAACATCTTCAACCAGACAATCAACATTGTCTTTACGTGCTTGGGATGAAGCCATAGAGTATGACATTGTGAACACAGGGGCGATGTCAACCCCTTGGATGAGTGTGGTTTCTAATACTCTAATTTCATATCGGTCCTCTCCAATATGCATTTTCTTCTCTAATTTGTCAATAATAACCTTCTTCCTTTTATGAAAATAAACGGTATCCAGGTTGGCCACTTGGTGCTGCTTTGCAGGGTTATATGGAGTAAGTGCTAACTCTTCAGTGGTGACAACCCCTTCATTGGTTATCCTTGATCGTTTTATTGTTTCTAGATCGAAATCCATGGCCCGTGGACTGGACATGCCTTGTTCCATGACTTTATGAGCTTCTTCTTTTGCTTGCCTCTTTTCCTGCTCTGCTAGCTTTGCTCCTTCTCGCTATGCTTGTAACCTTTCGGCCTCTTCTTGTTTGGTTTTCTCGGCCTCTTCTTGCTGCAATTTGGCAGCTTGTTCTTGCAGGATTCTCTCTTCTTCCTCTCTCAGAGCTTTTGCTTCTTGCTCCCGTTGAATTCTAGCATCTTTCACATCTTGCTGCTGCTTGACTTCTTGCTCCTTTTGGAGTCTCTCTTCTTCCTCCTTTTCCTTCCTCTTTGACTTTTCTGATTGATATGTCGCTGCCTCTTTCTCCTTCTGGATCAAACCAATAGGTTTAGGGCTGGAACTTGTTCTGCTTTTATGGCGGTAACATTTTCCCAATTTAGTTAAGTTCCTGGCACTCCGAAAAAATTCTTCTTCCTTGTCCCATAGATGTGCGTACTTAAAACTGGTTCTAACATTGAGGCAGTGCTCAACAACTCTGCTACTAGGATCATGCCTCCTAAAAGGATTTGTACGAAAATGAAAAACTTCTAAGCCCTGAGCAAATTTTTCACCATCTTTTGCTTTCTGGAGACTATACACACCGAAGGTAAAAGGCATTGGAGGGTACATACCTTTCTTCCTCTCACAACGAAATTTGCTGAACCCACTGATGAAAAGTTTCCTTAAAGCTTCTTTGTGTACTACAAAATCTGTGGCATACCGAGGAAACAAAAAGGGAGTTAGAGATCCTCCACTCATCCAGATATAGGTGCCCTTGGTGGAGAAGTAATAATCCCCAAACTCCTCTATGATGGGCATGGCATTTTCAGAGAGGCAGTTCGGCTCTTCTATAAAAATGAGATGATACAAGGGCATGATGAGATTCTCACAAATTTGTTTGAAGTAGTTTGTGTATTTTCTTTCCCATGTGGGTTGGTAAGCTACAAAGAGAAGGGACTCCTTTCTGCTCCATATGCAACCCAAATCCGGGAAAGGGTGTTTGCTTAACAAGTAGTCCATCAAATAAGAAGACATGAATAAATAAGCTTTCTTTTGGGTCAGTCCTCCTTGGGCAGTAGTTAAGTGCAACACCATATTGTTTGAAATTATATCGGCCCAATTGAATATCGTACCAGACGCGGCCACATGGACCATCACTGACACCGGGCCAAGATTGAAGATGTTTCTGTTTGGCATGCTGAAAATCTGACTCATCATTAAGGCAATGAGTCTGTAGGGAGTCCTTTGAAGAGCACTTTCATACTCATTGTTATTCCTTTGCCTGATTTTCCTTTCACTTATCATCATAATTCTGGCAGATATAGAAATTTATAGAAAATAATCAAGTCTAGAAGAAGTGCAAAAACTAAAAGTAGTAAATTCCATAATACCAAATGAATTGATTGGAGCATCAAATCAAATATCTGAAAGATGTTTATCAATATCTATCATGACTATTACCAGTACCCGATACAAAAAAATGTATTTCTCCTTAGAGTTTATTCTATGGGTGGTTGAAGTTGGTCTCTAAGACTAAATGCACCTACAGGATAAGTGAAAAATTGGGTAAAATTGGTTATTTTTAATGGTTGTGACTTTTAGACATGATATCATAACCGAGCACAATTATAGTCATTGGAAATATGATCCATAGGGGAACAGATGTGCTTGATCATATTTTGAAGGAGTGCTTTACATATTGATTATAGCATTTAAGGTGGGTATGTGTCTGCACTTAATTAACTATCTTACTATGAATTGGTGAGGTTCAACATCAGAAATGAACAATTATCTAACATTTCCTAAGATCTTTAACCATTTAGAATTCAAAATTAAACTTGGAGGGAAAACTTTAAAGTCATGAATGGAAGGAAAATTGAATTGTTTCATTTGATATCAAAGGAGAAAACAGGCTTACTTACAACCTTGCTTGAGATGAATCCATCCTCCCTTGCCTTGAGCTATCCTTCTCCATCCTTTCCTTTATGAAGATGAGATTTCCAACCTCAAAATATCCCCAGCATGCCTTTTCTCTCACTTTATGTCTACTTACCATGCCCCAAATGCCTTTGTTTTATAGTATTGGGAAATGGGAATCCAAGTTTTCACTTTCAATGTGGGATAATACCTTTTCTTGACTTTTGATTATTTTTACTCAAAAACCCACTTTCCATAGTATTTCCAGGCTTTTGTCACAAATTCAAAATTCTCAAGCACAATTAATGCAATTTTGTGCATTTCTTCTCACTGTTGACCAATGGAGACTAGATTTGAGCCTTTAAGTGAGCAGTTCAATCACTGAACCTTGCCTCTTTAGGATCCCTCTTTCTTCACTCAATCCTTCCCATCATGGAAGCAGTGATTAGATAAGAGAGGATTGTTCTCTTATGTACTTGTCTTATGACTTCATGTTGCAGGCGCATAGTAAAATGTGCTTCTGCCTTTCACTATGTTAAGGGTGTTAATTTGATTGTTAAAAGATGCCCCATAATGTGTGAGGTACGAAGTGGAGATAAGGGCTGAAATACATTAATTTTTATACTGATACTCTTAATATTGATAGTATTTATTGGTCAAAGCAAGGATTAAAAAGGATTAGCTCATGAGCGCAGGTTTCAAGAGAACACCTGCAAGTCAAACATAGCAATTTCCCAAATATAAAATATCTTATTGAGGAGGGCATACCCATGATCAGCAGTAAACAAGCATGTCCACAAACAATACACAATGGATCCATGTCAAAAGTAATTTTTTTAGAAGTGTAAACATATAGTTTGATGAGTGTGAGAACAAGGTCTTCATCGAACTTCTGATATGGTAGTTTAATCTTGCACAACTCGGGTAGTGCATTGATGAGTGATACAACTATTTTTCCCAAGGTATTCAATGCAAACTGAAGATAGTGCGAGTTTATATAATGTGAATAAATGAGCTAATTTCGAGCATAATAAAACACCATCTAATTACCGGTCATTGATGTATACTGTTAACAGATGTGAAGAGACCCACCAATAATGATGATGGACTCTTAAGTACTGAGTACAAACTAGCAAGTGTGAATAGATGTTCTGAATTCAAACACTTGTATAATCAAATAATCAGTGTTCATTGATTAATACCCACTGTCATTTACAAGGAAACCTGCCACTAATGACTGCAAGATCCAAGGTACTCCTGGGCTTCTAGATCCATTTCCTAGATGATGATTTGGTGTCGATAGGAATAGATCCATCGGAAGGAGGGAATTAATGCATCCCACATCAACCGATACGAAACAAAGATCAATAGTATGATATAATTTGGTGGAAATGCGAGATCCAACACTGTATACTGACACAAGGAAAGCCGACATGATTGGTCAGAAATATTTGAGGAATGGAAAACACAATTTTAAATTCCCTTGAACACATAACACGACGCAAAATGGACACTTGGAAACATAGGACTTGAGTAATCGACCTAAATGAAATATGCCAATGCAAGATGCATTAATGAAATCTCCATTAGTGATGAGAAGGATAAACCATCGATGGAGATCTTTTCAAAATACTAGTCCAATTTCCTAAGGTAGATGTAGACGGTGTACTAACGGAGGATACAAAATTGTGTATCATGTTAAAGGGAGACAAGGGATGACTATTTCCATTTTCTTCAATGATATGATATAAAATGATTCAATTCTCCCCCTTTTTTGATTGTTGTGTTTTTTTAATTTTTATGCCTTTTTCATTTATCAACCCGAAAAAAAGAATAAATAATGCTATAATACATGGGGGGAAACGAGTGTTGCATGGGCATACTCCTATTTTTCAAGGGCACGGGTCAAGCTATTTGTGCACAATATTTCAGATGTTACCTCCATGGGTAGGCTATTTGAAGCAGTGTTATGTGTCGATGGACAGTGAAATAATACCATGTAACTGAGTTTATCCAATTTGGTATAGTGTCCAAGTAGGAATGGGTCAATGAGTTTTAATTCATATTGAGTCTTGTGAAAAATTCTGAAATCATAAATCATCATTAATCATGGTATGTCTCCAACTACCTGAATCAAATAGTTTGAACTGTCAAAGTCTCCAAGTCCTGTAATCAAAACCATTTCACTACCCAACTGGTTAGTCAAAAACCGGTTCAAATATGCATTTCGTATCTAAAAAGAATCTAGCCAAAATTGAAGAATTATGCATCATTCTATCATTCAAAAGGATATGGTTATACATGTATGAATAAAAGCTAAGTAAAAACACTCATTTTTTACCATATTCCTTGTAGTTGTAGTCGATGGATGAGAGGAAGCATCTCCTTTAAGCATGAATTTCTAGAATCTTTGAACCATTATTCAATGATCTTCCAATTGTAGGTGAGTCTTCATATTGGACCAGGAAATTTGAAACAATTTCAAATGTTTTTTGAATTTTCCATATATTTTCATTAGTTTTAAACTTTTTGGTTTATTAGCTTGAAAAGGGAATAAAGCATGCTATGATACATTAGAGGAAACGAGTGTCTCAAGGACATGCATCTATCTTTCAATGGCATGGGTCGGGCCAAGGAAAAGATACAGAAGGAATGTTTATAGGCATCATGTAACAAAAAGTGATTGCAAAGGAAAATATTCAACATAAGCAATAAGCAACGAAGAAGTTGGCACAGATGTTCAAGTAGATATTTTAACACATGCTTACATAAAATGACAAAAATTTGGGAGCCCATCAGGATATGGTCAGAAATGTATGAAAGAGAAATATGTGATCTCAAATTCCAAGTCATGTTGGGACTAATAGGGATCCCAGGCCTATGAGAATAACTCAACATGGGGACCAAAATGGAAATGGGGTGTTGACTAGGGTGTCCCATATCTGGTAGGATTTTCTATTGGAATGGTGGAAAATACATATATGATGGTCTGACCACCAATTTCCAACAGGTTTGATCCTAGGGAAAATTTGGGTTGGAAAAGGTTCAAATGTATCTTTATAGAGGGATAATATAAACCTATATGCAAGCTTCCAAATATACCTGATCAGATCAAGGAACATGCAATGAATGCTCCTATGCTTAGGTAGATTTAAACCAATTATGCTCCTAGTGGCCCCACAAAAGGTGTCCTTAGTTGGGTGCAACCAAATGTTCACAATTTCAAGGATAGATTCATCTGATGATAAAATTTAATCCAAGAAATCATGTGAGATGGGAGATCTCACAGCTCAAATGGGCCAAGTAATCCAATCATATCCCTCCATCATGGGAAGAGTTTGATCTGAATCTGTCGAATCTATTTGAGTAGCTTGGTATGAAACTTATATGGCATATAGGGGTGATCCAAATGCTTTCCAACATTTAAATGACATTACACAAGGTGAGGTACCTTCATCTACTATTGTTCAAAAAGTGTTCGTACCATGAGTCATTACCTTAATCTGAAAGGAAACTTCAGAAAGGATCCTACATATTGAATGGTCTATCTCTGATGTGATCGAAGTAGCATCGGATGGATAAACAGTTCCAATGGTTGAAAATACCTCCTTTCTTTGCACAGGATGGCATTGCAATACCTCCAAGGCCGACATGGAACATGGTACTTGAGCTAGGTCCTAAAGAACATTACTGTTCTGAGCAGCTCGCGTGTTAGTATTATGCATTGTTCTATGTAGAACACCTTTGGGGGGGTTTGGTACTAATTCTATGGATGGTTTCTCAATGGAGAGAGAACCACTTGGATGTGATACTGATTGATCTAATGTACTAGGAGAGACATCATAAGAATCAAGTCTTGTTTGAATGTTCACCTCATGATCACACATGAAGACATTGACATTGGGATCATTTCCCACTTGCATTGGGGTTGGTTGGTTTCCCCCTTGTGCGGGCACTGATGTGAAAATAGTAGGTTGTTGTTTCCCACTGCATTGAATCATGTTCAGTGCTGCACCTCTTTTCCCATAGTTAGCATCTTGCTTACTCTTGTATTTATTCATCTTTCCCCTAAGGTCTTTGAATTGGACTATAAGGATTTCAGAATTATGGGAAGGATTAGCACTTTCCTTACCCTTATACTTCTTCTTATTTCCTCTAAGGGCTATGGATGAGACTACGAGGATGTCGGAAGTGTTGGAAGGATTAGGAGGTTGTTGCATTTCTTGGCCAGTTGTGGGTTCCGAAGTATGAATAGAAACGTGTCCCAAATGTCGGGTAATCTTCTCAAGTTGGTTGATGGAATCCATCATACCATTGGCATGAGGTCCATGTGGTGGCCTAGCTAGATCAAACGTAGGTTTTGCAGGTTGGTTCAAAAAATATTGGTTACTTCCTAGAACTTGACCACTCCATTATGGAATGGAGTTAATGATTGGATTTCCCCCTTATAGGGTTAGACCCCAAAAATATTGGTTACTTTCTAGAACTTGACCACTCCATTGATGTGGTCCTTGGGTGTGATAAGAACTCCAAGGTGGGTTTCCTATTTTTGGAGATTGGCCCCAATAATACTGGGTACTTCCTGGAACATGACCAATGGGTTGATTTCCACCTTGCAGAAGTGGGTGCCAATAATATTGGTTACTTATTAGATCCCAACCACAACATGGTTGTTGTCCTTGGGATTGAAAAACATTCTAAGGTTGATTGCCTCCTTGCAGAGGTTGCATCGAAAAATATTGGTTATTTCCTGAATGTTGTCCATTCGATGGTTGAACATGATGGATAGATGGATTGACCCCTTCTGGAGATATCCCCAATAAGATTGGTTACTTGTCGGAACCTAACCATATCATTGATTTTTTCCTTGGTTTAGATAAGCATTCCAAGGTTGATTTCCTCTTTGTGGAGGTGGTTCCCAAGAAGATTGGTTACTTCCTGGAACCTTCCCACTCCATTGTGGAATGAGGTTGATAGGTGTATTTCCCCTAGGCATTGTACTAGGATAAGTGGAAGGATAACCCCACAGGGAATTTCCACTAATATGTGGAGCATAAACCCAATTGGAATTAATGTTCCATGTGTTAGTTTTTCAGAATTTTCAATCTGATCTAGGATCTTAACTGAGAGAATAACATGTACAGCATATCTACAACATATCAATCATGGACACAATAATGCAAGCACACAAGATACACAAAGTTTCACCGAGGAAAATCAAGAAGGTGAAAAACCCAGCAACTTTCTCAGAGATAGATAGAGCAATGATACATCAACACACATGGGAGAACACATCTACCACCATGTCAGAAAGGCTCTACACTTACATCAACGCACATGGGAGAAAAAATCTACCACCATGTTGAAAAGGATCTACACTTACATCAATGCACATGGGAGAAAAAATCTACCACCATGTCGGAAAGGCTCTGGACTTACATCAATGCACATGGGAGAACACATCTACCACCATGTAGGAAAGGCTCTGTGCATCTATGTCTTCGGACTCATCACTCATAATCCAACTGATTATTTAATGTATCCACTTGATACATATCATCACATATGATCATCCTGATCATCATCATAGCATCATCCTGATACTCATCACACATGATCATTCTGATCATCGTCACTGCATCATCCTAATGCATGTCATCTAGAGTATCATATTGATACTCAACATACATGATCATCCTAATCATATAATGCATCCACCTGATGCATACCAAGTATCTACCTGATACATAAATACATGATCCAACTGATCATACCAAGCATCCAACCGATGCATATGCACATACATGATCCAACTGATCATACCAAGCATCCAACCGATGTATATACATATACATGATGGAGCTGATCATACCAAGCATCCAACCGATGCATATACATATACATGATCCAACTGATCATACCAAGCATCCAATCGATGCATATACATATACATGATCCAACTGATCATACTGAACAGTAACTAGAACATCATCCTGATGCTCATCACACAGCGCTTACATCCACAGCCATGGGAAGGATCCTCCTCTCACCATGCTTGGAATGGCTCCTACAAATGTGTCCCATCACTTCTTCCTCGAAGTATCTTCAATATGAAGAACACCAAGCTTCTCTCTGAAGTATTCAAACTTTTACTCTGACTAGTGGTTTCATCAACAAATCTGTAACCTGCTCATTCGTCACAACATACAGGAGCTTCACTGCTCCTCGCTGCACCATATCCCTAATATAGTGGTATTTGATCTCAATGTGCTTCGACCTATCATGGAACACCAGATTCTCAAATAGCTTCACACAACTCTGGTTGTCACAATAGATACTAGTAGCCTTTAATGGGAGATCAAATACCTCAGATAGTAGCTTCCTCAGCCATACTTCCTCATAGCTATCCGAACAAGCTGCGACATACTCTGCTTCGACTGTACTCAGTGTTATGCAAGACTGCTTCCTGCTAAACGAAGAGATCACACCTGATCCCATACTGAAGCAGCACCCCGAAGTGCTCTTCCTAGCTGCAGCACTGCCAGACCAATATGAATCAACATAACCCTCCAAGTTAAACTTTTGATTCACATCATACTTGAGCCCATAATCAATTGTACCCTTCAGGTACCTCAAAATATGCTTTACAACAACCAGGTAAACACCTCTGGGATTCGTCAGGAACTGGCTCAATGTGTTCACCGCAAAGCAAATATCTGGTCTAGTGTTCGTCAAGTACATCGAGGACCCAATCATCTGACGATACATAGTGACATCAACCAGCTCAGATGAAGCATCACACAAAAGATTCAGGTTCAATGCCATAGGTGTGCCCATGGCCTTGCAGTCCATCATCCTGAACCTCTTCAGGATCTCTACTGCATGCTTCCCTTGTCCAAGGAAGATTCCATATGTTCTCTACCACACATCCATGCCTAGGAAATAATGCATCATCCCCAAGTCCTTCATCTTGAACTTGGAAGCAAGCTTCCTCTTCGTGTCGGCAATCAATCTATCCGCTCCTATTACAAACAGGTCATCCACATACAATAAGAGTATCACAGGATTTCCTTCCTCAACCTTGTAGTAAAGGTTGGAATCCGCTTTACTCTTGGTAAATCCCAAACTAGATAGAAAGCTATCTATCCCACCATACCAATTTCTATGAGATTGCTTCAAGCCATGAAAGGCTTTCTTCAACTTGCACACATATGACCCTCTGTCATGTGTCTCAAAACCAAGTGGCTGCACCACATACACTTCCTCCTCGACTACACCATTCAAGAAAGCTATCTTGACATCCATCTGGTGTATCTTCCATTTCATCACTGCAGCCAGAGGAAGTATTGATCTAATGGAAGTGTATCTAGCTACTGGAGAAAAAGTCTCTTCATAATCAATCCCTTCTTTCTGGGAGAAGCCACGAGCTACAACCCTTGCTTTATATTTCTCTATGCTACCATCTGTAGCATGCTTGATCGTATAGATCCGCTTGGAAGTCACGACAAACTTCCCTTCTGGTATGGGACCACGTCCCAACCATCATTCTTCTTGATCAGTGGATCATGGTATTCTTCAATTACTTCATCCCGGATCCTGGGAACTTCAATATCTTCAATATATAGCTTTGCTACTGGAACAAATGTTGTAGTCCTTCTTTTGTAGGTGATGGTATACGATCTTTCCTAGAAGACAAGTTAAATTGGATGATTAGAAACATATCATAGTTTTCAGAACAATTTCTTACACATAAAGAAATATGTCATAGAGTCATGCAATTATCTTAGCCACTGCTTCAATACAACATTTATCCATATCCCGTAACTTTCTAGATGCCTTCCAATCTCTAACAAAACATTTTTAAGAGTGTGCACAACTCCCAACATGTCAGCAAAGAGGTTTAATTCTAGATAAGTAGCAATGGAATGTTGTACAATGCCATAGGCCACTTACCCATCACATGCATATTAGTATTATAATGTTCATTAATGCAATTATTCTAATATGCATAATACACACCCTAAGTCTAGGAACATAAGCATATACATCATTGAACAATATTATTTAAACAAACAAGTATACAAGAAATGACAATTCAAATACTTATCTTTGTTTGTTTGTAGGGTGGACTCCCTCTCAATATTTGCTTCCTTGCAGGAACTACTGGAGTGTGCTCCCTCTTGATCTTTGCTTCCTGGTTTACTTGTCCTTGAACTTATATCCATCCTCGATCACTATTGTGTTATCCTCTAGATCTCATACATAATCATACATTCATTAGTATAATCTCAATACTATCAAAACACAATAATCTTAAACATGTATATTCATGATCATTTCAAACACAGATAATAAGCATTAGTATTCAAGCTTTATATACAACTCTTCTGGTTAGTCATATCATTAATCAAGGTAAGAGACATAATAAGCATAAACCCATGATTACTAACTTCAATGAATAATCATTATCAATCATGCCATGCATACTTATATACGAGATCCTAACACAAGGTAGGATTCTAACTTGATATAGGAAAAACATACATGGATTAATATGCTAGCTAGTTATGTCTAACATACCCACATGATGTTTTCTTGTTCTCTTCAATGACTTGTGCTAGTAACCTGCATATCTCATAGGTTAACCATTATAGAACCAAGTTATACATACCTCGTAAGTAGATCTTCTATGTGATCCATGACAATGTATGAATCTTTGTCTTCATGTCACCATGGTCATATGTTCTTGAACTAGAACATGATTTGTCTTTCTTGATGTACCTTTCATGTTAGCAGACAACATCAACCTCATACAACACAACAATGCATTAGTACAATCATAAGTGTCAAAACCCTAATCAATGAATATCTTCTATCATGCATTCATATTTATATTAAGGTGATACGACAAGTCTAAAATTAATCAAGATTGTACTAATCTTAATGAAGACAAACATATCATAAACTTAATCATGAACAGATTTTGAAACATAACCGTAAGTCATACCTGTCGAGTTTGCTTGTAATCTTCGTATGTAAGGCCTTAGCTCCATCTCCCTCTGAAACTGGAACTTCTTCACTTATGCAAGTGACCAATCCATTCTCTTCTAGGATTAACCCAATCCACTTGATTTGCAGAAACTGGAGCTGGAGCTGGATTAGGGTTTGTCAGGGAAACCCTAAAAATTCAAACTTTCAATTTCAAACTTTTGAAAGGATAGAAAGATGCGCCTTGATGAGCTAATCAACCTTGTATACTCAGAATTTGAAAACTACAAAGTTTCACCCCTCAAATTTGCTTTTCAATCTTTCCAATTCACTAGGAGGACCCTGAATTAGGGTTTGAGTTTCTCAGAGCTTCATCCAACCAAATAGTTTGATCCAAAGCTCTAAACTTTGATTTTTCCAAGGATCTTCCAACTATGGTCACAGATTTCAAAAATTGCCATTTTTGCAGAAGCCCTAATTTTTCACCTCTTCGATCAAAATCCCGAACTAGGGTTTGATCAAGCCCAGCCTTCTGCCCAACCAAAAAATTTGATCTTGGTCTCTAAATTTCAATTTTGATGAGGATCATCTAGCCATGGTCTCCGATACAAAAATTACAACATTCTTCGAAACCCTAAATTCTCGGAGCCATGAATGAGGGTGCTCAAAATCCAATTCTGATTTTACAGAAATATGCACCTGATTGTTTCTGGTGTAACTCCAAAATTTCATATCTACAAGGTCTGAAAATTCTGCCTGTGGTATCCTGACCTGTTGTATTTCCAACCCCACAAGTCTGACCTCAAATGGATTTTCTGAGAGATAGTTATGCCAAGTGTCGCAACGTGACCGGTTTATGGGATAAAACAGGAGAGCGAACTTGTACGGAGTGCCATGTGCAACTGGTTCACTTTTGGCCTTTGAACTTTTGTTTTGTGAAAGTATAGTCCGTGCCCTACCTGTCACTTTTTACAAAATTTCATTTGGAGCTTCCTATCCCAAGTTGTGACCTTTTTTTCCTAGGTCACCTTTTTATGACTGAGATCTAGAAGATGCAGAAACCCTAGATTGTATAGATCATAAAACATAAAGTACAACGAATTAGAAGTTTTTCTTTAGACACAAGGTACATTGGAATCTTATATTCGACCTGTAAAAGTTTCAGATCCTGAAACTTCGCCAAAATGGATTTATAGCGAAAGTGCTATAATGCTTTGTTTTTGCTATATCAAGCCCTCACTTTGCAAGTGCAACAAGTGTCATAAATTCCATACCATGCCTTCTTTCAGGCTAGCTCTGATACCATGTTAGTTTTTTAGAATTTTCAATCTGATCTAGGATCTTAACTGAGAGAATAACATATACAGCATATATACATCATATCAATCATGGACACAATAATGCAAGCACACAAGAGACACAGAGTTTCACTGGGGAAAACCAAGAAGGTGAAAAACCCCACAAATTCCTCAGAGATAGATAGAGAAATGATACAACCCAAGTACAAGAGATAGTCCCCCTAGCAGTAGCTTCTCCTCCTCCACTAGTGCGCCACTCTCCAATGAGTGTGTGAGTGAGAAGTGAATGATCAAATAGAGTGCCTCCCGCACTGTATTTATACATGACTTGACTTGCCTAATAACCTTTACTAGGTCGGCCTTAACTTAACCACATAACATAATGCTGATAGGGCCGACCCCCAATAGGGTGGTCTAATAACCCTTTAACCCACATGACTTATACAGGGCCGACCCCAACAAGGTGGCCTAATAACCCATCAAGTATAAGTTACAACACTTACAATATAAATGACGACACTTCCGTATAGAGGAATAATAACATCTCTATAGGAATACAATATACATATATGTGAAACACATTCCAAAGTTACAAATACATCAACACCATGGTTCATTGCTTCCTTCAGGATATTACCATTCTGTGGTGAAGGGTTTCCCCCAGGATTAGAATTTGGTTTACTTCTTGATGCTTTTTACCTTGATTAGCCAAAATATATGGAAAACCCATGTTTGGTAAGGCACACCCCTTGGTAGGGATTCTTGTAGATGAAGTGGATGTACTTTCAAGATTGGAACCTGGAACTGTACCAATTGGCACTAAAGTGCTGGTTGAACTTATGTTAATAACATGTATATTAACTATTGGGATCAATGTAGAGGAAAAAATGGAAGTATTTCTACTTCCAGCAACTATTTGAGGTTGCAATGATGTAGTCCCTTGTGCTCCTGACGAAGCCATAGGGTCAGATGTTGAATTTTTCATGTTATTTAGACTTTCAAAAAGAGTATTGATATTACCCAGTGACTAACGGAAAGTAAGTACCACTAGTTCTGAAAGACTCATCAAAGGTGGAATTATGTGAGTATTTGTGTGATTTTTTAATGTCTTAATTTCAACTAGAGTAAGATCGTCAACTATGTCTGTATTTAGTTCGTGATGTGATGATGAATTCTCAAGTTTTTTTTATGTTGTTCCTCTTGATTAATATTAATTGAGTTTAAAATCAGTTCTTTTTCCAAGTCACTAGGATGTGGTTTTTATATCTTTCTATGTAATGTAGCAGGGCCTTCAATTTCTGGTGACTCACCTCACTGCCGCTGTGACTGGCGGATTGGGAGAGTAGCCACTTTGAAGAATTTGATAAAAGGATTTGTTTAAAATTATATTCTTCATCAAAAAATAGAATCAAACAATCTTAAGGTAGTCTAGACTAAAAATAAATAAAAAGTGTCCACACACTGAAAAGTACTATGAATCCAAGCAAGCAGTCTACTTTTCCAAAGAACCAAAACTTAGTGAAAAGTTGGATTAGAGGGCCTTTTGAAAATAGTAGTTGTTGAGAGATATCAAGCCTCAAACAATTACTAATAGCAAAGGTGTGATAAACAGTTATAATAAACTTTAATTGCCAGGGGTGCAAGTATTGGTTCTTGACCAATCACCCTTGCAAGGAGTAAAAGCTTCAAAGTTTGTCTCAGGTACTGCAAGTGTCCCCCACTCACAATAGCCAATGTGATATCATATGAATAGAAACTAGGTTACCACTTCACAATCGATGGTCGGGTGGAACAATTGTAAGTCTAGGAAAACTCTCATAACCAGGTATTCTAGAAAAGTGAGGTCACCCCAAGTAATTTTAAATTACATAGAATTCCATGATGATTTCATGTACCAATAAATGAGCAAGAGGAGGGGGGGTGGGACCACCCTTACTTATCCATATTGACCTTATGCTCGACGCATGTGTTAGATGCGCTTTCCCGACAAGCATTTTTTGCTACTAATGGATGTAAACTCTCAATAATAAATGATAGTTTCAAAAATTTTGTATCCCATGAGTGTTGAATATCCAAACCTAATACAGGGCACTAACCTATTCTTGTTGGTGATATGAAAATCAAATCTTGGTTAGTTTTATATTAAGCGCCAATTTTAAGGGTACTTTTCTTAGTTTCAGGAGTGGAAGCGAAACTAGTGGTGTGTTTACTCGAAAATATGAACCAAACAATAAAACATCCTCACTACTCTACCTTCCAATGTGATGAATGATCTAATCTAATGAAAATTTAGAGGTTCATGTGGGGCGTTCAAACATGCAAAATGTTTTGGTATATTTTTTATATTTAGGAACAGTGCTTATGAAATATAGATAATGACTGATTTCAAAAATCAATGTAAAACAAGCAAATATCTCAGTGAAAATGAATCTAATTCTATTACATGGGGGATCTTTGTTTCTCATTTGCAGGGCCACCCAAAAGTGAAAATAAAGAGGATACGCAGAGCCCTTTTGAATATTTATGAATTAAATTATTACACTTGAGATCTACTTTCTCATTTACAAGATCACTCAAAATCCCAAGTGAAGAGAATACGGTAGCTCAAGAATTGTATGTTAAAATTGCAATATACTCTGTTATGAGTGAGATTTACTTTCTCATTCACAAGATCTCCCAAAATCCCAAGTGAAGAGGATACGGCGGCTCAAAAAGAAAATTTTTGAAAAAACAAATCCTAAACTATTACAAATGAGATCCACTTTCTCATTGACAAGATCGCTCGAAATCCCAAGTGAAGAGGATACAATGGCCCAGACACAACTTATCACAATAAAAATCAAGATCTAAAGCTACAACTTTCTCTAATTGTGCATGAGAATAATGAAATACCGTAGATCCAAAAAAAATTGACTAATTAAAGTTTGTTTTCGGTTTTCGAAGGAAATTGTTTTCAAAATATCTCAAAGTGTAATGTTCAATTTTTTATTTTCAATGCAAATATCTTTGGGAAATGTGTTCAAATGATCTTTTCATATGCCATAACTGATATGTGGTTTCATGTTTCATATAAGCAAGTGTATGGGATTCAAACATTAAAGGGCCTTAAGGTTCTTTAAACAATTGTTTATGTTTATTCAATTTTTGTCACTTGCAAACTATTAAATGAATCAAACTTCTTTAGGGATCAATCCTAATATTATAAAATTAGGGATCTAAAATAAAAATATGACCTCAATAAATTATATCTACAACAAATTATAAGAAAAAAATTGAAAAGATGACAATTTAGGCCATATTTAAAAGATTTTGGAGGGAAATTTCAAATTTAAAGATATCAAATGAAATCCTCCCAAATTTTTCCAAATAAGTATTAAATTGATCCTAAAAAGCTTTAAAATACATGTGAAGGTATGCAAGTACAAAAATGATGCCTCAAAGTATCCCTAGAAAGTGAAATGTCAAAACTAGTTGATAATTCTCACAAATTTGAATCAAGAAAGATTTAAAACTCTTCCAAATATTTAGCTAAAGAGGGTCCAAGTAAAATCCAATATCTAATCTAAGGGATTCCTCAACCCATCCAAGAAGAAAAAATCACAAAGCTGACACAAAAATGAACAACCAAGATCCAAAGAATCAAGAAATCGGACAACGCAACCATAGAAAACAGAGCAAAGCATTGTTGGGGGGTGACGCACCTTGCACACATGCAAGGTTCGTTGGTGGCACTCCTTGCTAGTGGACAGGGTGTGTCACTTGACCATCAATGCTCTGTATGCACAAACAAAGTGCGTTGGCCCTGAAAATCAATAAAGATAGAGATCTAAGCTCTATTTTCAAGATCTTTGGTTGTTTAAGAGTTGATTAAGGCCGGTTTTGAGCTTCTAATCCTAGAACATAGGTTCTATAAGAGTTTTAAGGAAATATTTAAGCAGATCTGTAAGATTGAAACAACAAAATATTGAATAAATTTTCAAATAAACCAAGCAACATAGTCGCCAGTCTGATAACAACTTTTAAGGTAAGGATGTGTCTACACTTAATTGACTATCTTATTATGAATTAGTGAGGTTCAATGTTAGAAATGAACAATTATCTAAAATTTTCTAAGATCTTTAACCATTTAGAATTCGAATTAAAATTGGAGGGAAAAACATTAAACTCATGAATGGAAGGAAAATTGAATTGTTTCATTTGATATAAAAGGAGAAAATAGACTTACTTACAACCTTGCTTGAGATGCATCCATCCTCCCTTTCCTTGAGCTATCCTTCTCCATCCTTTCCTTTGATGAAGATGAGCTTTCCAACCTCAAAATCCCCCCATCATGCCTTTGATCTCACTTTCTGTCTACTTACCATGCTCCAAATGCCTTTGTTTTATATTATTGGGAAATGGGAATCCAAGTTTTCACTTTCAATGTGGGATGATACCTTTTCTTTATTTTTGATTATTTTTACTCAAAAACCCACTTTCCATAGTATTTTCAGGAATTTGTCACAAATTTAGAATTCTCAAGCACAATTAATGCAATTTTGTGTATTTCTTCTCACTATTGATCGATGGAGACTAGATTTGAGCCTTTAAGTGAGCGGTTCAATCACTAAATATTGCCTCTTCAGGCTCCCTCTTTCTTCACTTAATCCTTCTGATCATGGAAGTAATGATTAGATAAGAGAGGAGTGTTCTCTTATGTACTTGTATTTTGACTTCATGTTGCGGGCGCATAGTAAAATGTGTTTCTACCTTTCACTTTGTTAAGCGTGTTAATTTGATTGTTAACACATATTCTTAAAAGTTGAACAAAAAAGAGCATGTAGCCTTGATTTAATAAAAATTTCAATATGGGTAATTTTTAGAATGCATGGAAATTAAATTTTATAATTTTATGAGGATGTAATGAATGTTGAGTTAAAAGACTCTAAGATCCTGCTTGAGGATCTAAATTATTCCACAACTCTTAGAAGATCATCCCCTAGAAATTCGAAGGACTCTAGAAAAAGTCAATTGGCCATCCATTTGGACTTGGACTCTTATGTTTTGAAATTTACGAAACACCTTTAGCATTTCATTTTTTGATACCTCTTCCATCAGCTCATGATTATCCTCCTCATTTACAAAGCTTGGATATATCAGAGCCACCCTTATTGTTTCTTCGATTGTTTCCCTATATGGAGCTTTATATAAAGATTGGAAATGATATTTCCCCATTTATGCTAGTCCTTCAAAGGACTTAACCTCTTAACCATCCACTCCTGGCATTGCCCAAATAGTGTTCCTTAATTTCATTCCTTTTGTTGCGGCCTGAAAAATTCTTATGTTCTCATCCCCACTGCTTAGAAAAATGGTATGAATCTTAAGTTGCAAAACCTCCTCTTGTTCTTCCAAGAGTTTCTTCCTAATATTCTCCATCGATGTGAGGGTTTCTTTAGATTGTGTTGATTCAAAACTCCCCCTTCTGATTCATTGATGCACTATATGGATGCTTCCAATTGCCTCAGCTCATGCTCATCTTTAATATGCTTCTCATGGGCCCATTTAATAGTGTAGAAATTCTAAATAGGTTCAAGACCATGCAAGAATTTACACAAGCAATGATCTAGAAATAAGGTAGTCCTCACCAAGAATTAACATAGAGATTAGCATAATTAAGAATAAATATTGAAGCATAAACATAAGAGAGAGAAATCAATTGATATAACCTTCATCTCTATATGATTCATCAAAAGAATACAATATATAATACATCTCATATAGAGAATTCAAATTCCTTCGAGGAAACTCGAGTATCTCACATGTGGAAGCCTTAGAATAGAAAAAAATCCCCCTATATGGAAAGTATCACACTCCAACTCATAGTGAAAGGTCACAAATTCGCTAAGTGGGCCTATCTAGATCATTAGCAACCAAAAATCAACTAGTGGGAGGATTTTTAGGAGAAAAGGAAGGAAAATGTTGAGGTAGAAAAGCAGCAAGGTTGACCAATTCATCCTAGCGCACTAGCTCATCCTAATCCATGTGAAATCAGAAATAAAGATGTCTTAGCTAAAAAAAATGGATAAGAGTAGGAATAGAGAAGAATAACTCTCTAGATCATAAAATCATAGCAAAAGATGGAACTAAAGCACATGAGGGCGCTATAGTGGATAAAATTGACCAAGGTGGGAAAATAATGTGCTAGGTATCCAACTAGCATAGTTCTAAACACCTATAAATCCAAATAATGGCATAAAATAAGGTCTAGATGGCTAATTATTCCAACACCCCCCTTAATACTAACTTATGTGAGCTAAATATCAAAATCAGGGCCCAAACAACAAAGGCTTATGGTCACCCTTTACAATTTATTATGCCCATGTAAACTGAGGAAAGAGAGAAAACAACATAAAAAGAAAACCCCCCGTTAAAAATGGACATGAAATACACCATAATAAGTCTCTCCAAACTCCAAGCAGGTGTGAAATTCGTAAATATTTCGAGAGGAATCTTCTTCTTGGGAAGAAATGGAATATGCTCAACTGAATCGAGAACATAAATAGTTGAATGATGGACAATGAGACCATGTAGAACAACTAAGATCCACTGATAGTAGAGTGAATATAGTTTCTCATTAGACTTGAACTTCCTTCCGTTAGGTCCAAATGAAAGTTGAGATTCTCCATCTTTAGGAGGAAATGTGCTTGCCATCATGCAGTAGGGGATAGGAAGCATGAGACCAAGGAGAGAAAATGCATAATTTCCAAATTCTGATCTATCCTTCAAAACATCCAATAACACGCCAAAATTTGAACCAAAATCCTCAAGTGAAAAAGAGGAATTGAATTCCTCTTCAACTTCTAGAGAAAGCTCAGGTTGTGAATGATCTTTTACAACAAGCTTATCATCCTCACAATTTGAAGAATGATAGGAGAACATGATGAGGGAATGAATTATCTCAGTTCTTCTTCAACAATAGAGGTTCGAATGTCTTTTCTTGGATCTTCTGCATATGAAGAGGAGAAAACAAAGTTCTCAAAAACTTCTACTGCAACAGAAGAAGGAGCTACTTCAAGGAGACTTTCACCATTCGAACTTATGTTGATATTTATGCCACTTGATATTCAATACCTGCCAATGAAACTTTCTGGAAGATATTATACTGAAGGACTTTTTCATATATCTAATCTATGAGCTCTGATTTAGTCAGTAGGCATATTCGGGAGTGTATCACACCTTGGTAGACTCCAATGGATAAACTAAAGGACTCAAGGAAATTGCTCCAGGAATTTTGTGGTAACTCCAATGCTTCTACTATGTTATTGCAAGTAGTTATGCTCAATCTAAGCTCCCTAAGCTTTGATACCATGTAGAAATTCTAAATAGGTTTAATACCATGCAATAATTTACACAATCTAGGATTTAGAAACAAAGTAGTCCTCACATAGAATTTACACAAAGATTAGCATAATTAAGAAGAAATATCGAAGAAGAAACATAAGAGAGAGAACTCAATTGATGTAAAATTCATCTATGTATTATTTGTCAATAAGAATAGAATATATAATACATATGATAGAGAGAATTTGAATGTCTTGGATGCAACTTGAGCATCTGACATGTGGCAGGATTAGGATAGAAAAAAACCCCCCTATATGGAAAGTATCACACTCTGACTCATAGTGAAAGGTCACGAATTGGCTAAGTGGGCCTAGCCAGCTCATGAGTGACCAAAAATCAACTAGTGGGGAGCTTTTTAGGAGAACATGAAGGAATATGTTGAGGAAGAAAAGAAGAAAGTTTTCACAAGTTGTCCAAGTGCACACTATCTCATCCTAATCCATTTGAAAAGTAGGAATAAAGTTGCCTTAGATGACAAAATCTGGATAAAAGCAGTGATAAAGAAGAATAGCAATCTAGCTCATAAAAGCATAGAAAAATATTGAACTAAAAACACAAGATGGCACTATAGTGGATAAAATTGACCAAGGTGAGAAAATAATGTGCTAGGTAGCCAACTAACATAGTTATAAACACCTATAAAACCAATAATGGCATAAACTAAGGTCTACATGGTTAATTATTCAAAGAAATAGTTGCTTGTTTTAGTGCTTTTAGGTTAGTTGCAAACTAAACAAAAACTAATCTGGGGGGACTTGAATCAAAAGGATACCATGTATTCTTCATAATAGTTTTAAATCATTCATCCTTAATCCATATCGAGTGGAATTTGAAAGGGCTAGGGGGATTTAACCGATCATTAACACTTTCTAGGAATAAAGGGCTATGATACGATTCCCCTCCAATTCAAATCCATTGATGAACAATATTTATATTTTCCACCAATGAAGAAATGAAAAGGAAGTGGTCCAAATGATTTGAAATATGATCCTCCCCAACTCTCTTATTCTTCCAATTGGGCATCATTTTGACTAGCTGAAGATCAACCAATCCTTCATTTTCTAACTTGTGACGAAACTAGACAGGTATTGGATCTGACTTTTCCTTCGGCCCCCAAACCTATGAAGCACCAATGGTGAAATTGAAGTCCCCTCCAATGATCAAGTTTGGGGAAAAAATGAAGGATCTCCCTAACAGTGTATCCCAAAATATTTTCCTCTCAATGTATGGCCCATAAATGTTGAGTATAGTCATATCCATACCTAATTCTTCCACCATAACCTATACATCCAGGCCCGAGTCACATCCCATGATATCCTTTAATTTGATGTTGTTAGGATTCCATCCCTCTGCTAATCCACCAGATTTCCCCTCACATCTGATGCAATGAACTTCTAATACTTGAGTATCCATTTTAGTGATCTTTCTACCTATGCCCCCTCTCCCAAGGTTTCTTGGAGAATGAGAATATCATGAGAACTAGTTGATACTAGCCTTCATAATTATGATTTTTTGGAAGGGTTCGCCAACTATCTGCAATTCAAAGAGAGAACTTTCATTTTAAAACCCTTTCCAGGGTTCTCGCTGCTCTAAGTACCCTAATAATGAATGATTGTTTACCTTTGGAAATTTTAGAAATAGCCCTTTCTATGCTTTATGCAAGTTTGGTCATATACTTTGGCCTTTCCTAGCCCCTGTGAGATCTTGTATGAGACCAATACCTCCTTCACCCATGTCAGGATCATGGTGTCTCAACACAAAATTATATTTAGGTTTTTGCTTGACTTTATGAGGAGGAGGCTCATATTCAATGGATACTAAAGGGGAATCAATTGATCCCTCATCCCAAGTGTTTGGAAATTGTATAGAAGGAAAAGAGGGGCATAGGGAAAGAGGTGCAAAATGACCTTCAATATGGGTGCAACATAAGAAACTTTTATACTATTACTAATTGAAATAGTTTGAATAGAACAAATTGTCATACCTGAGCATGATAGTGTTGGTCAATCAACATCCCCTGAGGCTGCATGTCCCATTGCCTCTCAAAAAATTTTCCCTACAAATCAAACCTTTTGAGCATCATGACCCTATGTATTTAATTGTGGATCCTAAGCTTTCCCCTTGCATGCTTCCTTCCAAAAATCCCTTCTCCTCGAGCAGCCTAGCAACATGTCCATTGGAATCCATATGACCAGAGTCGGAATCCATCCTTGAGGGATCACTTGAATCTCTTAAATTGTAATGGGGATGGATTAGAAGATTACAGGAGTCCACCGAATTCCCATACACATGATATCACCTACTCCTAAAGGGAACTCCTTCATAATCCATCTTTTGGACAGTAGTGAATTGTCCCCATTCGATTTTGATGTTGTTCTTTAACCCTTATCCGGTATCAATCCTCACTAAGATTCTAGAAACACTCATTTCACCATATTCTTGAAAAGACATATATTCTTCTAGGAAATCACTTAGTTATTTTTGACTGCCTACGAAAATATCAATGGACAAAAACCAAAGGAAACCCCATAAGATGAACTCAATGGGGGGGAATATCCATCTACTCTTGGAAAGCATCAAAAAGAGGCATCCATGGTTTCATAGCCATTGGTGAATACCCAATACACTATTTTTTGGATAACACCCATTGATAATAATCCAATTTTTGCATGATAAAGGCGATCCATCCTTTAGAAAGTCTAAGAATTTTTGGAGTATATCCGAGCTTGTCATCCCATCAATCACTAGCCCAACTGGTTAGGGTTTTGACATTGTATTCATTTCATCAAAACCTTGTAGTAACTTCCAATTATTCCATGCTCAGCACCTGGAATAGCAGAATCCCCTCACCTACAAAAATATATTCTCCCTACCATCATTTTTTGAAATCCTGAATCTCTTCTTTCCTTGGCCATATTCTTCCCTAGACTCATTGCTAGTTTGAACCTCTTGCACTTGTATTTCTTTTGCAATTTCATCCCTCCTTTCAGTTTCCTAATATTCAATGTCATGGAGGGATTCTATAGGGACCATGATCTCTTGAGTACTCACATTAACTCATGGAGAGGAGACGCTAGAAAAACATAGCAACTTGCTAGGGTCAATTGGGACTTTGGACCATGCCGCATTAAGTGGCCCTGAAACATAAACATCCTTAAGTGGAGTAAAGGCTGGGAATAGGCTCCATTTTTCCAAAAATAAAGAGCCCGTAACCTCCATCACCCCATGACTCTGAGATGTTTCTTCCATATTAGGTGCTTTGGACCAAACCTCCTAGGAATGTGGGATCCCAAAACCCAAAATGGAATCCACCTAGTCCAATGGTTATGAGGAAAAAATTTCTATTACAACTGTGATAGAATCCCCATGTTTTGTTGTAGTTTCCATTGGGAATTCTAATGGATTTTTTGGGGGCGTAGATGAAAAAACCCAGATTAGTCATTTTTCACTGAAAATATCGGGGTTTTCCTAGAGTGATTTCCCATATGTCGCCACCTTCGTATGGTTCTGAAGAGTAATCCACAATCTCTTCTTCTGCGTGCATATTGGAGGGCCCATCCTAAATGAATAAAATGCTCCCCGTGACATCCCATTGCGCTGAAGATCTTTGATTTTTATTCTCACTAGTCGATATCATCCATTTTCTTATTCTATATATAAAGAGATAAATTTTAATTGGTTTTCAATCAAAATTTTGTGGTTGGATCTATATTAATGAGGGATACAAAAAAATTAGTGAGGGTGGATTCCTTATTTAGCTCAATTTTTTGGAAAATTAAGGATTATTTCTTTTTTAAGACCCTAATCATAAATCCAAATAAGAGTCATGTTCATGAAAATTGGACAGTACATTCCATGACAAATCATGCAAAAACCATTTTGATCCTTTGAAAAAATTCTCAAGCAATTGGAATGGGGATTCAAAAAATACCAAAAATAACTATTCTATGGCACTTTTTGGAGAGTTTGAAAATCTTGCAAGAGGTAAATGTGACCCAAGAACTCAAAACTAAAAACTTTTGTGACTTACACATTTTACCTAATCAACAATCTAAATAACTTTGCTTAGAGGAAGTTTTTCCAAAAATTTTAGTTTGGGATATAGCATGTTTTTGAAAATAATCAAGTCTAGAAGAAGTGCAAAAATAAAAAGTACTAAATTCCAGAAAACCAAATAAATTGGCTGGAGCATCAGATCAAGGATATGAAATATGTTTATCAATATATATCATTAGTATTATTAGAACCCAATAATATATAAATAAATAAATATATATATATATATATATATATATATATATATATATATATATATATATATATATATCCCTAGATTTCTTTTATGGGTGGATGAAGTTGGTCTCTAAGACTAAATGCACGTACATGAAAAGTGAAAAATTGGGCAAAATTGGTCATTTTGAAGGGTTGTAACTTTTAGACCTGATATGATAACTAAGCATGGTTATAGTCATTGGAAATATGATCCATAGGGGAACATATTTTATGGATAATATTTTGAATTATTTATTTAGATATTCTTAAAAATTGAACAAAAAAGAGCATGTAGCCTTGATTTTATAAAAAATGCCAATATGGGTAGTTTCCAGAATGCATGAAAATTAAATTTTAGAATTTATGAGGATGTAATGTAGTTAACAAGTGTGTTGATATGAACACTTTTGTAGATATAGTACCATATCAAAGATAATTAGGGGTCAACATTGAATATAGTTAATTTATAAATCCTTTGTTCATGGTTGGGACAAGGAAACTATCACCATGATGATGCATATGATCCTTATGAAGATGAAACAAATTCCATGGGAAAAATAGAAATGATGAAAATGCAGAGGAAAAATATAAATATTGTATAAACAAAGTAACTCCTCCATATATTGTAATGACCATGAGAACTCCAACAGTTACAAAGTTGTAGTTAAAATAATGAAAGGATGATTAGAGCTCAGGAAGAATAGAACCAGTTAAATGCATCTATATTTTAAATATTAAAAAACACTCATAGTTATATTCACAATGGGAAATACTTATATGGAAATGAGTATGAGAGTTGGATTATCTAAAGGAGACATTATTACAAGAGTTCCCCTAAATCAAGCAGAATTTCTAGAGATAAGTCATACACCCTAGAATTTTATAATAATGAGTCATCTACCTCTAAGGTGTTAAATTTTCAGAATTTACTTCACTATGATCTAGGATCTTAACTGAGAAAACAACATGTACAGCATATCTACAGCATATCAATCATGGAGACAATAATGCAAGCACAAGAGACACAAAGATTTATTTGGGGAAAACCATAAAGGTGAAAAACCCCAATAACTTCCTCAGAGATAGATAGAGAAATGATACAAACCAAACATAAGAGATATCCTAGCAGCAGATCCTCCTCCTCCATAAGTGCACCACTCCTCCTTGAGTGCATGAGTGAGAAGTGAGTGATCAAATAGAGTGCCTCCTGCACTCTATTTATACTTGACTTGACTTGCCTTTTACATAAATCATGTAGGCTCGAACTTAACCACATAACATAATGCTGACTGGGCTGACCCCCAATGGGGTGGTCTAATAACCCTTCGACCCACATGGATGACCCCCAATAGGGTGGTCTAATAACCCTTTGACCCACATGACTTATACAGGGCCGACCCCAACAAGGTGGTCTAATAACCCATCAAGTATAAGTTACGACATTTACAATATAAATGACGACACTTCCGTATAGAGGAATAATACCATCCCTATAGGAGTACATACAACATACATATATGAAATACATTCTGAAGTTACATATACATCAACACTCCCTCTTAACTAGGAAGGTATTTCTCAGCACAGGTATTCTAGCACAAGTCTTCTTCTCTGGATCATCGTCACTGGATAATCGTCATCGAGACATCATCATCGTCACTGCTGCTGCTATCTCAATCAATATCTGAATCTACTCGTCATAGGAATTTCTACAGAGCCAGTCCTTTTTCATACTGGATGTAGGCCCACCACGTGTAGGTCTTCGTCATCATTGGCCATACTGTGGAATCCTCAAGACTTATTACGTGCATCACAAAACTTGGCTGCAACATCCTAGGCTATTACGAGCACACAACTCTACCTGTAGGATCTCCCAGGAGCACATTACATGTGACCCATCACAAAACCTGGCTGAAGCATCCCAGGTTGTTACGATCACGCGGCTCTACCTGTCGGATCTCCCAGGAGCACATTACATTTGATCTCACCACAAAACCTAGTTGAAGCATCCCAGGCTGCTACGAGCACACAACTCTACTTGTCGGATCTCCCAGGAGAACATTACATGCGGTCCACCACAAAACTTTGCTAAATCATTTGAGGCCTTTTTCAACCTGTCTAGATCGCCCAGGAGAAAATTACATGTGGTCATGGCAAAACCTGGCTGAAGCATCTTAGGCCTTTTTCATCCTATCCAGATCTCCCAGGAGCAAATTACATGCCATAGGACAAAACCTCGAAAGAGCATCTGCCAGATATCCCAGGGAAACGAATTACATGCCATAGGAAAAACCTCGAAAGACTATCTGCAGATCTCCCAGGGCACAAATTATATGTCCTCCCAAGCAAAACCTCAAAAGAGCATTTTCCAGATGTCCCAGGGTACGAATTACATGCCATAGGAAAAACCTCGAAAGACCATCTGCAAATCTCCCAGGCCACAAATTACATGCTTACTTGCACAACCTGATCCACGGCCACAAAGTATCATCTGATACTCATCATACATCATCCTGATGTACACATGATAACCCTGATCATCATCACTGCAACATCCTGCTGCATGTCATCTGGAGAAGCTCGTCATCCACGATCATTTTGATCATACAATGCATGCATCTGATCCACACCACGTATCTACTTGATACATATCATCATACATAGATACATGTTCCACACAATGTATCCATCAACATGCATGATCTACCTAATCATATCTGATACATATCAATATACATGATCTACCTAATCATACAATGTATCCACCTGATACATATATAGATACATGGTCCAAGCATCCAACATGATGCATATACAAAATACATACACATGATCCAACTGATCATATCCATCATCCAACATGATGCGTACATACATATAAATGATCCAACTGATCATATCCAACATACAACATGATGCGTACATACATACATAAAAATGATCCAACTGATCATATCCAGCATCCAACATGATGCGTACATACATACATAAAAATGATCCAGCTGATCATATCCAACATCCAACATGATGCGTACATACATACATACATAAAAATGATCCAACTGATCATATCCAGCAGGAACCAAAACATCATCGTGATGTTCATCATCCAACGCTTACATCCACAGCCATGTGAAGGATCCTCCTTACAACATGCTTGGAATGGCTTCAGCAAATGTGTCCATCGCTTCTTCCTCAAAGCGTCCTTGATCTAAAGAATGTCAAGCCTCTCTCTGAAGTACTCGAACTTCACTCTGGCTAGTGGCTTCGTCAGCACATCTGCAATCTGCTCATCCGTCTCAACATACAGGAGATTCACGGCTCCTCTCTGCACCATATCCCTGATATAGTGATATTTGATCTCTATGTGTTCTGACCTGTCATGAAACACTGGGTTCTTAGGCAGCTTCACACAACTCTGGTTATCACAAAAGATACCAGTAGCATCCAACGGGAGATCAAATAACTCAGACAGTAGCTTTCGTAGCCATACTGCCTCACAACTAGCTGAACAGGATGCAACATACTCTGCCTCAGCTGTACTTAGTGCTACGCAGGACTGCTTCCTGCTAAAACAAGAGATCACACCTGATCCCATACTGAAGCAGCACCCAGATGTGCTCTTCCTATCTGCAGCACTGCCTGCCCAATCTGAATCAACATAACCCTGTAGGTTAAACTTTTGATTCGCTTCATACTTGAGCCCATAATCCACTGTACCTTTCAGGTACCTCAGAATATGCTTTACAGCAACTAGGTGAACACTCCTTGGATCTGTCAGGAACTGGCTCAATGTGTTCAGCGCAAATTAAATATCTGGTCTCATGTTCATTAGGTACATCAAAGACCCAATCATCTGACGATACATAGTGACATCAACTGGTTCAGATGAAGCATCACACAGAAGCTTCAGGTTCGATGCCATAGCCTCGTAGTCCATCATCCCGAACCTCTTTAGGATCTCTACTGCATACTTCCCTTGTCCAAGGAAGATTCCATCTGCACTCTGCCACACCTCCATGCCATAAACAAATAGTGCATCATCCCCAATTTCTTCATCTCGAACTCGGCAGCAAGCTTCCGCTGCGTGTCGGCAATCAATATATCTTCACCTGTAACAAATAGGTTATCCGCATACAAAAGTAGTATCACTGGATTGCCTTTCTCAACCTTCTAGAAAAGGTTGGAACCCGCTTTACTCTTGGTAAAGACCAAACTGGATAGAAAGTTGCCTATCCTATCATACCAAGTTCTGCACATATATGATTTCCTGTCATGTCTCAGAACCAAGTGGTTGCTCCACATACACTTCTTCTTCAACTACACCATTCAAGAAAGCTGTCTTGAAATCCATCTGGTGTATCTTCTATTTCATCACTTTTATATTTCTCTATGCTACTGTCTGCAGCATGCTTGACCTTGATAGATCCATATGGAAGTCACAACAGACTTCCCTTCAGCTCTTGGGACTGCATCCAAAACATTGTTCTTCATGATCGACGGATCATGTCATTCTTCCCGTATCCTGGGAACTTCAATATCTTCAATAGATAATTTTGCTGTTGAACAAATGTTGTAGTTCTTCTTTTGTAGGTGATGGCATACGATCTTTCCTACACAACAAGTTAAATTGCATGATTAGAAAACATCTCATAGTTTTCAGAA
This sequence comes from Larix kaempferi, assembly GCA_027924585.1. NCBI lineage: Eukaryota > Viridiplantae > Streptophyta > Pinopsida > Pinales > Pinaceae > Larix > Larix kaempferi. Next base: position 2,809,552 of record BSBM01001344.1, read on the forward strand.
CAAATTCTTACACATAAAGAAATATGTCATACAGTCATGCAATTGTCATAGCCAATGCTTCAATACAACATTTATCCATATCCCGTAACTTTCTAGATGCCTTCCAATCTCTACCAGAACATTGTTAAGAGTGTGCACAACTCCCAACATGTCAGCAAAGAGGTTTCATTCTAGATAAGTAGCAATGGAATGTTGTACAGTGCCATATGCCACTTACCCATGCATATTAGTAGTATATTGTTCATCAATGCAATTATTCTAATATGCGTAATACACAACCTAATTCTAGGAACATCAGTATATACATTATTGAACAATATTATTTAAGAAATGACAATTCAAATACTTATCTTTGTTTGTTTGTTGGGTGGACTCCCTCTAAGTCTTAGCTTCCTTGCAGGAGCTACTGGAGTCCTAATCTAAAGTAGCTTCTTCTACACCTTTTGTTGTGGAATGTAGAGAGATGGTCAACTCCCTCTGATTACCTGCATCCTTGCAGAAACCTCTGGAGTGTACTCCCTCTTGATCTTTGCTTCCTGGATTACTTGTCCTTGAACTTATATTCATTCTCAATCCCTATGCATGCTTGTTAGTATCACCATTGTGTTATCCTCTAGGTCTCATACGTAATCAAACATTCATTAGTATAATCACAATAATCTCAAGCATGTATAGTCAGGATCATTTCAAACACAGATAATAAACATTAGTGTTCAAGGTTTCGGGGAAGTCTTCTTTTACTCATGCATATTCTTATTTGATCATAGGACTCTTTTGGTTAATTAAATAATCAATCAAGATAAGAGATATAATATGCATAAAATCCGTGATTACTCAAACCTATACCTTCATGATTGTTCTGGTTAGTCATATCAATTACAATATGAATACAACCATGACTATTCAAACCTATGACTTCATGAATAATCATTATCAACAACACAACAGTATAAGATCCTAACACAAGGTAGGATTCTATCTTGATATAGGAAAAACATACCTGGATCAGCATGCTAGCTAGTTATGTCTAACATACTCACATGATGTATTCTTGTTCTTCTTCAATGACTTGTGCTAGTAACATGTATATCTCATAGGTTAACCATTATAAAACCAAGTTATACATACCTCGTAAATGGATCTTCTATGAGATCCTTGACAATGGATGAATCTTTGTCCTCATGTCATCATGATCATATGTTCTTGAACCAGAACATGATTTGTCTTTCTTGGTGTACCTTTCATGTTAGTAGACAACATAAACCTCATACAATACCATAATGCATTAGTACAATCATGAGTGTCAACACCCTAATCAATGAATATTTTCTATCGTGCATTCATAATTTTATTAAGGTGATATGACAAGTCTAAAATCAAGATTGTACTAACCGTAATAACATGAAGACAAACATACCATAAACTTAATCATGAACAAATATCAAAACATACCTCGATGATTCATACCTGTCGAGATCGCTTGTAATCTTCTTATGTAAGGCCTTAGCCTCATCTCCCTCTGAAACAGGAACTTCTTTACTTATGCAGGTGACCAATCCATCTTCTTCTAGGATTAACCCAATCCACTTGATTTGCAAGAACTGGACCTGGAGCTGGATATGGGTTTGTCAGAGAAACCCCAAAAATTCAAACTTTTAATTTCAAACTTCTGAAAGGATAGAAATATGCGCCTTGATGAGCTGATCAAGCTGATATATTCAGAATTTGAAAACTGCAAAGTTTCACTCCTCAATTTTGCCTTTGAAACTTCTGGATTCACTGGACATGACCTTGAACTGGGGTTTGATGAAGCCCACTCTTCTGCCCAATCGAAAGGTTTGATCCAAATCTCTAAGCTTCTATTTTTCTGAGGAGCTTCCAGCTGTGGTCACAGATTTCAAAAATTCCCATTTTTACAGAAGCCCTAATTTTCCACTTTTCTAATCAAAGTCCCGAACTAGGGTCTGATCAAGCCCGGCCTTCTTCCCAACCAAAAATTCTGATCTTGGTCTCTAAATTTCTATTTTGATGAGTAGCATCCAGCCGTGGTCTCCGATTACAAAAATTCCAACTTTCTCCGAAGCCCTAAATTCCGGAAGCCATGAATGAAGGTACTAAAAAATAATCATGTTTTGAGAGAAATATGTACCTGATTGTTTCTGGTGTAACTACGAACTTTTCAATCCACAGGGTCTGAAAACGTTTCCTGAGATATCCCGACCTGATATCTTTCCATCTTGACAGGTCTGACCTCAATTGGATTCTCTGAGAGAGAGTTATTCCAAGTGTCGCAACATGACCTGTTTATGGGATAATACAGAAGAGCGAACTTGTACGGCATTCGACGTGTCACTGTTTCAACTTCGGCCTCTGAAAAATTTTCCTGAGATATCTTGACCTGTTATCTTTCCATCCTAACAGGTCTGACTTCCATTGGACTCTCTGAGAGAGAGTTATGCCAAGTGTCGCAACGTGACCTGTTTATGGGATAATACAGGAGAGTGAACTTGTACGGCGTGCCACATGTCACTTGTTCAACTTCAGCCTCTGAAAATTTTTCCTGAGATAGTACAGTCTGTGTACTACTTGTCACTTTTTACTAAATTTCATTTGAAGCTTCCTATCCCAAGTTATGACCTTTTTCCCAAGGTCACCTTATTTTGACTCAGATCTGAAAGAGGCAGAAACCCTATATTGTACAGATCATAAATCACAAAGTGCAACGAATTAGAGGTTGTCCTTTGGACACAAGGTACATGGGGATTTAATATTCGACCTGTAAATATTTCAGATCCAAAAAATTTGACAAAACGGATTTATAGCGAAAGTGCTACGATGACTGGTGTTTTCTATATCAAGCCCTAGCATCGTAAGTGCAACAAGTGTCATACATGCCATATCATGCCTTCTTTCAGGATAGCTCTGATACCATGTTAAATTTTCAGAATTTACTTCAATCTGATCTAGGATCTTAACTGAGAGAACAACATGTACAACATATCTACAGCATATCAATCATGGAGACAATAATGCAAGCACAAGAGACACAAAGATTTACTTGGGGAAAACTGTAAAGGTGAAAAACCCCAATAACTTCCTCAGAGATAGATAGAGCAATGATACAACCCAAACATAAGAGATATCCTAGCACCAGATCCTCCTCCTCCATAAGTGTTCCACTCCTCCTTGAGTGCATGAGTGAGAAGTGACTGATCAAATAGAGTGCCTCCCGCACTGTATTTATACTTGACTTGACTTTCCTTTTACATAAATCATGTAGGCTCGAACTTAACCACATAACATAATGCTGACTGGGCCGACCCCCAATGGGGTGGTCTAATAACCCTTTGACCCACATGGTCTACCCCCAATAGGGTGGTCTAATAACCCTTTTACCTACATGACTTATACAGGGCCGACCCCAACAAGGTGGTCTAATAACCCATCAAGTATAAGTTACGACATTTACAATATAAATGACGACACTTCCGTATAGAGGAATAATACCATCTCTATAGGAGTACATACAACATAAATATATGAAATACATTCCGAAGTTACATATACATCAACATAAGGACTCTAGCAACAATAAAAATTATTCTTCTTATAATAAAAAGAGGAAGAGGACTCTAAGGGAAAATTCAATGGGAAATTTTGGAAGGACAAAAACCCTATCTTTTGATGGTGAAGATAAATTTGGACAAGAAACTGAGGCTTGGATTCTTGGGATGATGAAGTATTTCCAAGTCCATGACTACTCTAGAAACATGAAGGAAAGGGTGTACATACTTAAGTTAAATGGAAAAGAATCAATATGGTGTGATCAACTTAGGAAATTCAAGAGGATAAATGAAATAAACATTATTTGCAAGTAATTCAAGAAATACTTCCAACAAAAGTATCTCTCTAATATGTACTATGATAACAAAATGAAAGAGTTCCATGCATTAAAGTTATGACACAGAACCATGTATGAGTATCCAAATAAATTCTCGGAGCTACCGAGGTATGTTAAATACATTAGATATGATAAGCTAAAAATTCAGTGTTTTTAAAGTTAAATATCTTAGTCATACAAGGACAAATTTGAGTTTGAGGAACCTCAAACTCTAAATGAGACTATAAGGATGGTTAGGAATTGTTACGATTAACACACAAAAAATGTAGAATTCCATAAGGCATATAAATATAGGATAAAAGAGAGTCTTGACCAAAGGAGGAAGATATTCAAGCCTCCTCATTTTAGAAATCAGCAAATGAATACATCAAATGGTGAGGGTAAGCCAAAACAAATTATGGGAGATAAGCCAAGGGATCCCCTTCAATGTTGGTTATGTGGAAAGGACCACTTGCTAAGATATTGTTCACATCGGAATGGGGATTCCAAATGTGTTCATAACATCCAAGAGGCCAAAAATATGGGTGATATAGAAAGGACATTCCCTAGAATCTATCTTGTAGTAGAGGAGGGCCATATAGACCATTAATCATATGTAGTTGAGCTTGAAGGTAAGATTACTAAGAAGGATATTTTTATTTTAATTGAAACTCAATCTAATCACAGTTACGTTAATCCTAAAATTGTTCATATTTTTCCTTTTGAGAAAATAAATCATGAATGGTCCAACTAGCCACTGGAACCAAGATAAAAGATGGTGAAGTGGTGGAGAAACGTCCAATAGAGATGGTTTGACTCTTTAGACAATAAAATTTGAATTTTTTTCCACTTGGTTCCTATGATCTCATTTGAATGGACTAGTTGGAAGCACGTCAATTTAAACTTGGTTTCTACGACAACAATTTTTACTATGATGACGAAGAAGGAAACCCAAGGATAATAAAGGGGATTCTATAGATGGTTTTTCTTAATCGGATTTTGGAATTGCAACTAAAGAAGTTCTTTAGAAAAGGTTTTATATTGTATGTAATCCATGTATTAGACATAGAATAAAATGAAGTTTGCAAGTTGGAGGACTATTGAGTATTGTAAAAATTCAGTGATGTGTTCTTTGATGCACTGCCATGACTTCCTCCAAAGAGAGATATTTATTTCACAATTTATCTTCTTCTATTAGTTGTACTAGTGTGTAAGACAGCTTATAGAATGAGTACCCCATAATTGTTAGATATGAAAATGCAGCTCCAATAATTGTTGGAAAAGAATACATTTAACCAAGTGTATATCCATGGAGAGCACCATTTATATTTATGAAAAAAAAGGATGGAACCCTCAATTTGTGGATAGATTACATGCAACTGAATTAAGCTACAAATAATAACAAGTTCCCTTTACCTCAAATTAGTGACCTCTTTGACCAAATGAGAAGGGCAAGGGAATTTTCAGAGATTGATTTCAGGTTTGGTTACTATTAAGTCATAATTAAGGAATAATACCCCCACAAAACAACCTTTAGAACAAGGTATGGACACTAAGAGTTTGGGGTAGTACCATTTGGTCTCACTAGTGCACCGGCTACACTTATGTCTCATGGATAGTGTTTTCAACAAGTACTTGGATAAGTTTTTTCTTATTTTTCTGGGGGATATTCTTATTTATTCTAAGAATGAACAGGACCATGAACATTTGAGAAATTTTTTCCAAGTGTTAAGAGAGCATAATTTGTATGAAAATCTAAGAAAATGTGATTTTCACCAAAGAAAAAATCATTATTTGGGTCACATTATTTCAAAGGAAGGAATATATGTGTATTTGGAAATGTGTTAGGCCATTATGGATTGGCTAGCCCCAAATATTTTGACATATGTGAGATGTTTTATGGGTCTTTCTAGTTATTATAGGAATTTTATTGAAGTATTATCAAAGGTTTCACACCCCATTACTTCATTGCAAAAAAACGGAATAAAATTTGAGCAAACACAAGAATATGAAGAAATATTCCAGCTATTGAAGGAAATTCTTGCTAGTTCTACAATTTTGAAATTTTAAAATCCAAGAAAGCATTTTCTGGTGTGTACTAATGCATGTAAACAAGGAATTGGAGGATTTATTATGCAATACATTCATGGAGTATGTCATGTGTCAAGAAAGATAAATAAACATGAAAATAATTATGTTACCTGTGATTTAGAGCTTGCTTCCATGGTGCATGCTTTGAAATTGTGGAGAATTATTTGATGGGTACAAAATTTAAGTTTAGAACTGGCCACTATTGTTTGATTATCCAACATTAAATGCAATATAAGCTAGATGGATATAGTTTTTTATGTGAAATTTATTTTGAATTCAAACACATAAAAGGGAAAGAAAATAAAGTGGTTGATGCACTAAAAAACAATTCATGTAATGCATGCCACAACCATTAGTAATTTCCAAATAGATTTAATGCAAAGGATGGTTGATTCTATTGTTGAAGATGAACACTATGTTTAGGTAAAAGGTAAATTACAACAACAAAATTTGGAAAAGAGAAATGAAATTTATCATTTGAAGGAAGATGGAATTATTACTTATAAAAACATAATACATTTTCCTAATGTTATAGATTTGTGAGGAATTATTATGGATGAAATCCATAAAATGTCATACTCTAGCCATCCAAGATACATGAAAATAATTGCTACATCAAGGAAGTGATAATTTTGTCCAGGAATGAAGAAAGATGTTACTGAGTATATTTCAAAATGTATGAAATGATTGCAAGTAAAGCCTAAACATCAATGTACGATAGGTTTGTTACGGCCTTTTCATTTCTAGAATGGAAATGAGTAGTGGTAACTATGAATTTTATTATAGGATTACCAACTACTTCAAGAAATCATGATTCCATCATGATTGTGGTCGATAAATTATCTAAGGAATTTTATTGTACTTAAATCTACTCACAAGGATGATGAGATAGCACGAGTATTTATGAAATAAATATTTAAATTGCATGGGTTACCCAAATCAATTGTATTTGATCAATATACAAAGTTTACATCTAACTTTTGGAAAAGTCTTTTGTATATTTTGGTACAAACCTCAATTTTAGCACTACTTAGCATTTACAAACATATGGGAAAATTGAAAGATTATATCAAGCGGTTGAGTACATACTTCACATATATGTGATGGATAAACAATGCAAGATGGATATTATATACACTTGTTAGAGGTTTCATATAAAAATGGGCATCAAGAATCTGTTGGGGAACATCTTCACCTTGAACCATAGAACTTAAAAGAATAGAAGGGAACGATATTCCAAGAAGAGAGTTGGTGTTTCAAGACACTGTTACAACACTTAATAATAGCACATTGTGATCAGAACATCGCAATGCATTATCACAAAAGATACAGATGATATCAATCATATGAACACAACCCATATGGTCATTCCTTTATAGTCTCCATATCTATTGAACTCCCTTAAAGTGTGGAATATCTGGTCAACAACTAGGAATCGTTGCTTCTAATCATTTCCAAAAAATTCTCAACATCCCATAGTTTAGTCGGTTGTTGAAGTTGATCCAACCATGACCTCATCGAGCATTTAGTCATGCCTTCAACTCTCCTAGTCAATCAACCAATCGACTGCTTTTCTAGTTGTTTGTTGTCTATCAAATGAATATCTCCAAAATATATAGGAGTGTGATGAACCTACATAACCTTAGGTTCCAACACCCCCCATCATAATAACACTCTCGAGATTCAAGAGATGTAATTACATTATCTAACATCTTCCCATAATTGTGTCTACATGAATCCCAAGCGTTGCTTGAAGTTTCACAAACTTAAATTCTGATAAAGGTTTCGTAAAGATATCAATGATTTGATCATATGTTCTACAATAAAAAATTGAGACAATATTGTCCTACACCAACTATCTCAAATAATGAACATCAATTTCATCATGCTTCATCATGTTGTGAGCAATGTGATTATTAACAACCTGTATTGTACTCTGATTATCACAGTGAATGATGGTCGAGGCCTGAACAAGGAACCCAAGCTCTTCTAAAAGATGATGGATCCAAACTGCCTCTGTATCTACATTGACAAATCCATGATACTCATATTCTATAGTTGAAATAAATACTATATTTTATTTCTTACATGAGAAAACTGAGGGTCCAGATATTATTCAAAACACATAAACATAAGTGGAATTATGGTCTCCAATGTCACATCCTAAACGCAATCAATATAACTAAACAGTGGTTTTGTGCTGCGAAAATACTTAATACCATGCCAATAAGTTCATTTTATTTCAGTTCTTATATTCCTTCAGTGTTTAATTTTAGAGGTACATTTTGGGATCTCCACAATAGCCATTTCAATAGTCAATTATTTTAGCCTTAATCACAGTTCATCTTCAGGAAAAAATGAGTCGAGAGGAGGATAGGATGATCTTGATTCATTAATAAGAATAATATAACAAACAATTTTCTTTGTAGCTTTCCAGTGGCTTTCTCGAGGATCCTACATGAACTGGGAGACCACATTAAGATCAAAGGAGAGATCTAGTCGACCCTGAGTTAAGTAAATCAGGCTACCAACCAATTGTCAATAAAGAGTGGTGTTGACTCACAAAAAGTCATAGTCTTTTGAAAACTTCACGCCCGATTGATAAAGTGTAGCACAAGACTTAGAGTTGTCCATCTTGAATTATTTCAAAATATCCAAATCATATTTAGGTTCAGAAAGAAAGATACCATCATCCATTTATAAAATTCAAATGCCTAGAAAGAAATGCAATAAACTAAGGTTAGGCATTTAAAAGGTATCCGCAAGTTCTTTCTTCAAACCCATAATCATATTGACATTATTTCTAATTATGACTAAATCATCAACATACAATGTCAAAACCAAAGTATCAGCATGAACATGTAATACATAAATGCTACAGTCATATTCATAATGTTTGAAGCCAACATTGACAAAGAAATGATCAATATTCTCATACAAAGCACGAGGTGCATGTTTCAAACCATACAACAACTTCTTGAGTCGACAAACAAGACTAGAATCTATCAAAACACAATGAGGTTGTTGCATATAGATTTTTTCATACAACTCTCCATCAATAAAATCACTTTTAATTTCCATTTGATGAATTTCTTATCCAACACAAGCGGCAAGGGAAAGAACCAATCGACTAGAGTTCATCTTTGCAACATGGGAAAAACAATTATTGTAGTTAGTTCCTTCTTGATGAGAGAATCACTTAGCTACCAAACAATCCTTGTGACGTTCAACAACACCATCGTAAGTAAAATGGGTCATATAGACCCATTGTCACTTCACAAAATTATTTCCTTGCAGTAGAGGAATTTAACACACCCAGTGTCACACTATACTTAATACATATTTTTTTTAATAATAAAATATATTAATGCTCATTAGATACATGTATATTTCACATATGAAATCCTATAACAAATGCATTTGAATGCATAAAATATATACAAATAAATAGCAGAAGATTCAACTTAATCCATAAGACCCATAATTTCTTTTAGCAATTCATAGTATGACTTGCACAGTAAAACTATATGCACAATAAGGACCTTGACATAGGAACTGCTCACTAAGGTTCTCTGAAATCATTTATGCTAATAATTACTAATGTACTAAGTGTAGGAAATTAAAATATCGTATTCCTCACCAATACAACCCACAATATTTAGCTTAATTTAACTTATGGTTTTCAAACATTAATACCATTCATGCAAGGAATATTAACAAATCTAAATCTAAGCTTCAACATAAACATTATTTCTACACAGCATAACTAATTCAACTCATGGTTTTCAAAAACAACCAAACCTCCAATACTAAGTTCAATATACGAGATTTAGCATATGAAATTTATTTATATTATGATATTTTTACAAATTTATCTTCAACATAAATAAAGAGATTTGACATAAATATATCTCCGACTAGGTTGGCATATGGAATTTTTATTTATTTATTAATTAAACAAAAACTAACTTCGACATAAATAAATAACTTCGACAAGGTTAGCATATGGAATATGTTTTTATTTATTAATTAAACAAAAATTAAATTTGACATAAATAAATAACTTCAACAAGGTTGGCATATGGAATATGTATATATTTATTTATTAGACAAAAATTAACTTCGACATAAATAAATATCTTCGACAAGTTTGGCATATGGAATATGTTTATATTTTTCAAGAAGAAAAAATGGTACTTCTGATATTACTCTGAATCAAAAAGTACATCTCTAGTTCATAATCCCATATTAACTAATCTTCCAATATAAAAAAACATATAGACCATGATAATCAATTAAGACAGTCCAAAACATCACACAATCCAAAACATAAATATTGCAAAATCAAAATCAAAAAGAACCATATCCCTGACTAACATAATCATGTAAGCATAGCTAGTCCCATCATCATTTAAGGTCCTTATAGAGGAATAAATAACCATGATGTGTCAATTCCCCTTTTGTCCATTCTTCCCAAATAAGCCAGGCATCTTCACCAGCTAATGCTTCTTTCGAGCGAGCATCTGCAATATCGTTGAAGTCCCTATAAATATGATCAATAGGAAGATCATTGAAGGAAAGCATTAAGGTTTCAATCCTCCTACACGAATGTGAGAAATGTACCACCTTCAGTTGCGATTTCTTTTTCTGGCCCATTAAATGATGGCCATTGAATCACCTAAAATATTTATAAAGTCAATCCCAAACAAATTTGCAATTTCAGAGTGCCCCAAAACGCAAGAAGTTCTTCTCTTGTGTTAGTACCCAAACACAAGACAATTTCATTTTGAAACATGTTTCCTTACAAATTTTCAAGTATAAACCTACACCACATCTGCCCACTATCAATGCACCATAAAAAAACGGTGTCTCTGTTAGAAGTATCCAGAGCAATCTGACTTCGAGGAGCATGAGAAACCTTCTGCATATAATTGTAATTATTGAAATATGTTAAGGAGTTATTCACCACTACCGTCATCGAAGGATAAGAGTTTTGAAAAGTGGCATGGTTCCTCATTTTCCATATCTCCCATGTCACCAAAGCAGGGAGAAATTTGTAATTCCTGTGAGAGAGAACCAATCGATGATATGATTCTTCAAATCCACTATGTGACCAACAATTTTCAATATTTAAACAAATACATATCACTCTCCATACTTCTCTAGAAAAGGGACACATGACAAAAGATGATTAATATTTTCACTATCTTTCTTGCAAAGAACACATATGTTTGGTCCATGTATTCCCCTACGCATTAAGTTGTCCTAGGTCAAAATTCAATCTTCAAAGACTAGCCATGTAAAGAATTTAACTTTTAGAGGTATACGCCATTTCCATAATTTCAAATACCACCATTTGATTCCCTTCATAATGTTCATCAAAACTAGACTTATAAGCCATCTTTGTTGTCACTTGCCCTGTGTCTAAGTTTTTGCACCATACTAACTTATCTTCCTCGGATTTAAGATGAATACCTGCATAGTCAAGTCTCAAAATATAACGATTCCATTTTGAAGCACGGACGCTTCCCAAGACAAGGTCCTGAGTCGTAAGCCAATATGAAGATTTATATGGAAACCAAGAGGGCCTTCTAATTTTATCAAGGGTATGAAAACACATATCTACAAGATGACCACGAATAACAGGAGACAAAACATAATCAGAGACATTTCCAATTTATGGAGCTATACAAACAAGCATTTTCTTACCATCTCCGATCTTCCAAGCTAATTGGTTGTTTATCCAAGGAAAAGTTTTCATAAAGCTTCGCCAAAATAAGGAAGAATTCCTACACTTGATAGGAGACCTTCTTATCCATTTAATGATGTCCATTTTGATATATTTATCATGCAGAACATCATTCGATAGTCCACCCCCAGACATCCCACAGCATAAGATTATCATACATCTTGCAGTATTAAACCAAAAGACATTTTTAATATTCCACCAACCTAATTCTTTTGGTAATGAAATTCAATCCCAGTTAACCAGATGATAATGTCGTCCCTCAGCTAAACCTGACCACAGAAATATGAACATCATCGATCTTACCTTCTTGAGAATAGATAGAGGAATTTGTGTCATTAGAGACCAATATACAAGTATTCTAGATAGGACGACTTTGAGGAGAGTAACCAAACTCCAAGAGATAAACAAACTAGGCACCAAAATTTTATTCTTTTGTCAATTTTACAGATTATCCAGTACCATTCACATAACCCATAATCATTAGGCTTTATGTAAAAACCCGGATATTTAAAACCAGTTTCTAGGTCAGATATCTTATAGGGGAGAAACTAAGAAATTTGATTCAAAATTGAAGCATCAATATTGTTGTATAAAAAAAATGACTTGTTCGTAGTGACTTCCATACCTGTTGTTGAACAAAACAATTGTACAATCTCTGCAAAATGTCTCCACTCATCAACAATTCCCCTATCGAATAGTACTACATCATCCATGAATAATAAATGGGTAATAATTACTCTGGGAGGTAATTTTATACCTTTTAATTTCCCATCTCTTTTAGTAGCAAAAATCATCTGACTCATACCTTCTATTACCAATATAAATAGTAGGTGTGATATAGGACACCCCTGCCTCAATCCTCTTTGGCTTTTGAGAATTTTGGAAGAAGATACATTGATTAACACAAATAAGTTTGTAGTTGTCACGCACACCATGAAACACATATTTCATTAAAATTGGAAAATTTCCATTACAAGGACAACCCAATAATTACGTTTTTTTTGTTATTTTTGAATTCTAGATCCACTCTTTATTTACAAATTTAATGAAATATGTGTTATGAGGAATATGTTTATATTTATTTATTAAACAAAATTGACTTCAACATAAATAAAACATATAACTATACACGAATATCAATACCAATAATTTATTATTTTTACTAAATATGAGTAGTGGACCATAATAAATTCTTGCTTTGATGAGTGAGCTTCGAAGAGTGAGATGTGAGAGATTGAGATTTGACGAGTGAGCTATGATAGAGTGAGCCTCGATGAGTGAGTAGTGACAAAGTGAGCTATGGCAGATTGAATTGTGATGGATTGAACTGCGACAGAGTGAACTACGACAAAGTGAACTGTGAAAGAGTATGAATTTTGCACTATGAACTTCCTTAGAAAATTTCCCAATACATTTTCATAAAGTAGACAAGCTAATTTTAGTTTCATACTTTGACATTCCTCGAGTTTGTTTTTCATTTTATTAAGACAAAGAAAAATATTATTTCAACGTAATCCTTTTTAAGCTTACTGCGACATAAGAACCGCGAGGTAAGAGTTGTTCTAAAAGTGCGAAGTGGGGTTTACCTAAATAAAATAGGAAAAACATTTACAATGGGATAAAAGAAACTAAGGTTATATACATAATCAATCCTCATTTAATGTATTATACATTTAAAACAAGAAAATAAACATTATTTCCAACATGTTCATTTAAACTTACTATGCATTAGCCACAGAATTACAAGCTTGGGGTTGCCATAAATTACTTAGGAAAACAAAACCACATGTGGTTTTAAAATAAACAAAACTACCACACAAAATTTCCTGTGGTTTTGAAATAAACTAAGATTACCACTTAATGCAAACACTACTAACAAATCTAACACATACTTTTGTTTTTAACCTACCTATTACGATAAAATAGGACATGAGCATTAACTATGCCATAAAACATATATGGATACTTATTTCAAACATAACATTGAACATTTAGAAATTATTTTCTTCCAACCATATGAAAATTAAGAATATAATGTTTTATGAAATAATTTGTATAAATAAAGATTTCATTTAACTCCTTTGAACTACATAGTAAGAACAAAACTACTACACAGTAAATTGTCAATTCAACATAGGGATTTGCAATAAAAATTAACTATTTGGAAATAATTATGCAAATTAAGAAAAATTAACAAAATGTATGGGATTCCTACTTATTTATACATTCATAACGGTTTTCTAGCATTATACTCTTTGAAATATTTTCAATAATCATTTCAATTATAAACCCATAAATTTAAACAGAAAACCATGGCAAATTTTTATCACAAATTATTATTGAAAGTTAATAACACCATTCTCATGAAATAAACTTATATGTTGAACACTTGAATTGGAAACTAGATGTGTGGCTTCCATGCTCCACCCAATAGTAGGTAATTCTTCTCATTAATCTCTGAGCATAACACCACCCCCGAGATGAGACTTGTGCATTCACCAGACATACTTCTAACCAATTCCCATCATTTTCAAAATTTACACTTGGAAATCAAGAAAATTGGATTAAATACCAATTCCATGCCAAACAGTGCACTTAACCTCCTTGATTTCCTTTTGACTACACAACAATGAAACACATTACTACCATATGTGCTAAAAAATCCACCAAGTCAGCTACATACACCTTTTGCCACTTCACTGGAATGGCCAGAAACAAAATGGAGAAAATTGCAGCAGAAATTTATCAACAAATTAGCTCACAAGTTCAGGGATTCATTTCATATTTTGTTCTAGGATAATAATTATCTCCTATGTTCTCTTTGAAACACCTAGGCATGGAATTTTCTCTCAAAATTCAAGCTTCTTCCACCACCTTCACCCAAAATGGTCCACCATTAATTTTCCCATCCATGCAATTTTAGAACCACGTGGGTTCTTGTTGATGTATATGTAACTTCGGAATGTATTTCACATATATGTATATTGCATTCCTATAGAGATGTTATTATTCCTCTATACGGAAGTGTCGTTATTTATATTGTAAGTGTCGTAACTTATACTTGATGGGTTATTAGACCACCTTGTTTGGGGTCGGCCCTGTATAAGTCATGTGGGTCAAAGGGTTATTAGACCACCCTATTGGGGGTCGGCCATGTGGGTCGAAGGGTTATTAGACCACCCTATTGGGGGTCGGCCCAGTCAGCATTATGTTATGTGGTTAAGTTCGAGCCTACATGAGTTAGGTAAAAAGGCAAGTCAAGTCAAGTATAAATAGAGTGCGGGAGGCACTCTATTTACACACTCACTTCTCACTCATGCACTCAAGGAGGAGTGGCGCACTTATGGAGGAGGAGGATCTGCTGCTAGGTTGTGTCTATCTCTTATGGTTGGTTGTATCATTGCTCTATCTATCTCTGAGGAAGTTATTGGGGTTTTTCACCTTTATGGTTTTCCCCAAGTAAATCTTTGTGTCTCTTGTGTGCTTGCATTATTGTCTCCATGATTGATATGCTGTAGATATGATGTACATGTTGTTCTCTCAGTTAAGATCCTAGATCAGATTGAAGTAAATTCTGAAAATTTAACAGTTCTCTCTCTCTCTCTCTCTCTCTCTCTCTCTCTCTCTCTCCCCCCACTTAATCACAATTAAATAATAATTTTTGTTTTATAAATATATTATAAATTCATTTAAATGGGTTTAATACTTAGGACAAATTTAGGGGCTTAAATATTTAACAAGGTCATAACATGGTCTCCCACCTACAACATCTAACCCCCTTACTGTCTATGGTGAATACAAAAGTTCCCAATCTTCTCAGCGTACTGCCTCAGCACAACTAGTTGTATTTTTTTAGTATTCATATTTACAAAAATACAATATGTTTATCCTTTTGGGTATTTATAACTGTAGTTAGAACTTGGAATAGTCATACTAGGGGTTCCAAACAAGGCGTGTTACATTCCCCTCCCCCTTAAATTATTCACCAACCTTGGTGTTTCATTATCCAAAACATGTCACAAAAGTTTTTCAAAATTTATTTACATACATATGTAGAAAATTTAAAAATAAATATGGGTATTCTTCCTTCATTACATCTTCCATTTCCGAAGTTGCTTCTTTAGGACTGTAATGGTTCCATTGGACATTTACCTATCCTGTGCCCCTTTTCCTAAGCATATTGACTCTTATGTATAATATACAATTTGGTTGTACTTGGATTTCCCCTTCAGGTTCCACCTGTACCACATACCAATCTAGTATATGATTAGAATCATAAACATACTTTTTAAATAAGGAAACATGAAAAAAATTGTGCACATTAACCATAGGAGGTAGAGATAGCTCATAAGATACTAATCCAATTCTGCTTAGGATCTCAAACGGTCCACCAAATCTTGTGGCCAACTTCTTATAGTTACCCAACCGCAATGAAATTTTTCTTCCTTTAACTTTTAGGAATACTTTGTCCCCAACTTTGGAATTCTCTATGTGTTTTATTTTTATCTTCATAACTCTTTTGTCGGTCTTGAGATACTTTCAAGTTTCGTTTGATCTTGGTTATCTGTTGCTCCATGTCTTGAATCATTTTTGGTCCAACAATTAGGATGTCCATTGGCTTGTCCCAACTCACTAGAACATTACATTTCCTTCCATATAATGCTTCAAAGGGACTCATCTTCAACGATGCATGGTAACCATTATTGTAGGAAAATTACACTAAGTATAGGTAGTCTTCCCATTTACTGGATTTGTTCATTACATACATCTTGAGCATGTCTTCGATGATTTGATCTTCTCACTCGATCTAGCCATCCGTCTGTGGATGATAAATTGTTATAAGGTTTAGTTTGGTTCCAAATTCCTTAAACAACCCTTTCCAAAAGTTCGAAATGAACTTTGGATCTCAATTTGAAACTATTGTTTTTGGAATACCATGCAACCTGGCAATTTCCCTCATATATATTTTGCGATCTTAGCTGCTTTAAATGTTGACTGTACTGAAACAAAATCGGATGACTTGGTCAATTTGTGTCATGTTCCTTCCCTAGTGGCCTTGGTCGAGACTTGTATCCTCCCATCGCTAGGGGGTCTAGGAAGAATAATTAATAGGGATAAATTTTGGGACAAGGACTATAGTAGTTAATAAATTTTAATATTTTGAGTTTTAATTATCTTTTATAATAAATTCCTTATCATTATTAATTAATTTTTTGGAAAGAATTGATGTTCGCATGTCTAGGACGGCGCATGAGGTCAACGTGGACATCCCCTACTCAAGTGGAAAAGTTAGAAACATGAAAAAGTCAGCTACAAGCAAGGGTGTAGCATAGGAAAGTAGAAACGGGAAAAAGCAAGAAAAGAATAGTAAAAAGAACAAAGAAGGAAAGTTAAACACAAGGAAAGTGCAGGAAGAAACCAATTTGGAAAAGCAGGCAACAATCATAAAAGTTGAGTAGGGCACACTTGCTAAATCCAATTGAAAGACACAAGGCAAGCAAGTTTTTCAAACCAAGATAGTTGCTAATTCTCTCACAGAATGCGCCCTCACATCTCACATGTGTGGATGAATTGTCAAGGAAGATAACTAAGCTATAAAAGGAAGCTAAGACACACCTCTCACATTTTTTTGGTTAATCATTTTTTTCATGAGAGCTCTTGCTACTCAGAGCTGAGTGATGTGCCTCAACCATTGATTGGGATATGAACCCCAATTCATTTCATGTTCTAGTCTATCCATGATCAGATATAGAGCCATGGAATGCTGATATGCAGGTCTACATCAGCCCAGTATTGAATAATCTTAAGCTTCTAGAGACCAATACTCAGTCACAGTGCCATTGGAGAGAGTATTGGAAGAATTCATCAAAAGGAGGTGTTCCATTTCAGTGAAGGTGCCTAGTGCAGCTCAGAAGGTCCAATGCACCCATCATCTACAGCCATCATCTTTGATTTCATCCACATATCAGAGCCAATGAAAAATCTCATCTCCTCCTCCTCCTCTCATGCTCATTCTCTCAGTGTTGTAATATTTCTCTAGCATTGGAGATTCCTAGAAGATATGAATGTAATAATTTCTCTAATATCTTCTCAAGACGTCCAATTTCAATTTTATTATGTTAATTAAATTATATGAAAGCCCTCATTTACTTCATAGGTGGAATTTTTAATCCTCTAAGGCAATTTGGAACAAGCAATTCGAAGACTAGCTCTTTATGCAAATTGTATTAACAGTTTTACCATTTCTATAATTTAGACCTATGTAGGAGTCATTTTTATGATATGATGGTCATTTGGAAATTCTAATACATTATTAAATCATACCCAACCCTTTCCTTGAGGATTCAAATACATATAATCCTATTTGGAGGAGTTTATAAAATTGCTATTTGAGTAGTCCAACATAATGCCCTTGTCTCTTTTGCGCCCAAAATCACCTAGAACCTCCCAAATTAGCTAATACCCTTGTCCATCATTTAATTGGGATTTTAATTCCTGACATATACCATTGGTTACATTCAGGTGTAAGCAAATGAATCTAGTATGCATATGATGGAGTTCCCAGGTAGCCTCAAAGTAGACCTCAACGTCAGCTATCGTTGCTTAAATGTAAATGACCCCAATGCCTTGTTCATAGGACTCGGAATTTGTCCCTGTTTCTGCAATTTTTTCTGCTGCACGAATTCCCATACACTTTGCAGAACCTTAACATCCCAAATCCTTAATCCTCGAGTAATCTAGTTGTGTCCTTGACAAGTTAATTTCTAACTAGTTTTGTTAACTAGTTTCCGCTTGTCAAAATTGTGTTATAAGATTTTAAATTTTGCATAATATCGACTCTAACCTAATATAGGATATTACATTGGTATCATAGCATTGTCCTTTGAACCTTCTCTTTAAAAACTTTGATGAGTCCTAAGAGAGTTCCATTCCCCAAAGGAAAGAATCATGAAGAACCTCATGTTGAAGAAGAGGTGGAATCTACTAGAGGAAAAATGCAAGGAGAAAAGGATAGGTCTAACTTAGATGAGAAGGAAGAGTTCAGACTCTTTGTGCAAAATATGTTAAAAGGGCTGCATGAAATATCTCAGAACATCATTCAATCTGGGAAAGAAAGTAGATAATTCTTGGTTAAGTAGCTAGGACATAAAGATGGAGAAGGAAGTAGAAAGGGCTCTCAAAATGAAGAAAGGATGGTCCCCAGTGGATCTATATTTTCAAATACTGGGCCTCATAATAGGCCTAATGAATTCAAACATGAATTCAAGGATCATCCTCGAAATACCATGCCCAAGTTCCTTGAGGAACACAAGGAGGATCATGAAGTATCGATTGAATCAGTTGCTTCCTGTGTTAAGATCCTAATGGGAAACCTTCACTAACACCTCGGGGTTTTGGTGTGACGGTTCGTATCATTTGGTATCAGAGCCTCCACCCAAGTTCAAGTCACAGAGCAGGTGGCAACATTGGCATTGCAGTGTTCGCCCGGGGCTCGTACGACGCAAAGGGGACACCACCTTACGGGCGCACATCCAGCCCAGAGTCTGGACTGTGGAGCATGGTGGGATGTTAAGATCCTAGTGGGAGGCCTTCACTAACACCTCGGGGTTTTGGTGTAATGGTTCGTATCATCCTGGGAGGGGCGATATGTAGAATACCAAACCTTGAGTGAAGGATGCAGAAGGGAATTTCATTTCAAATATTTTTGTGAATAACAATATAAAAATCAGCAAAAAGGAGGTCATAGGATTTCAACACACAATTATGAGCTGAGAAATGTCATTGGTAAGATCCAATTACCCTTCTTTGATGGATCCTCAAAGTGTACTACTAGCTCCTGGGTGAAGAAGCTAGACACTTATTTTCAAATGAATCCCATGGCTAAGAGGGATGCCATTAGAATGGGAACTTTGAATTTGGAAGGAGAGGAAAGTGACTGGTGGTTCCATGGGATGAGAACCTTGGGCCATGATAAAGTGACTTCCTATGAATATTTCACAAGGAGACTAGTGGATAGGTTTGATAGAATAGACCCTGAAATCTCTTCCAGGGAGTTGGCACATGTGAAGCAAACTGGAACTACTGAAGCATCCATATCAGAGTTCCAAAAGCTTGCAGTGATGGTCACTGACATCTTTGAGTTTCGCTTGATCCTCATCTTCATGGAAGGATTAGCATATCCATTGAGAGGACTGGTAAAGGGATACATACCATCCACTTTACAAGAAGCAGTGTGCAGAACAAGGGATTTGCAAGATTCCATACCAAGAACAATGTATCCTCCCAAGGTTAATGTTCCTACAAGATTTCAGAATCAAAGACCACCATTTAATAATTTGGCTTCCCCGAACAAGAAGGAATAATCATACACAGATTAGGATGACTTAAGAAGGAATATGCTCTGCTTTTCTTGTCAGGAACCTTGGGTTGCAGGCCATAAATGTGCTAAGGGGAAAGCACACTACATTGAGGTATTTTCAGAAAGTGAGGAGCAATAAGTGGAAAGAGAAGCACCAGTATATGATGGCTATGAAACAGCAGGGTAAGAACATCCCCCGCATCAAGAACACAAAATTGCAATGTTAAGCGGAGTTCCCCGCTTTCATACCCTGAGATTCAAGGGGGTAGTTCAAGGACAAAAAGTATCAGTTTTGGTCGATGCAAGTGCCACCCATAATTTCATTGATGCAACCATGGTAGAGAGTAGAAATATACCCATAGAAAAATTTGGAGGTTTCACTATCATCATTCCAGGAAACAACACTATGGAGTGTAACCGATGGATTGCAAAATTGCAAGTGACTGTAGGAGATTATACTGTGACTGACAGCTTTTATGTTGTCAATGTGGCTGATACCAATATGGTGTTGGGAGTGCACTGTTTGTAATCAATTGGGGAACATTCATTGAATTACGAGATACCCCAAATAAGATTCAAATATGCTAAAGGGAAGCAAGTTGTTTTGAGGGGTGTCAACACCTACCCAAAACAAGTAATTTATGCAAATAGTATGAGGTCAGTATTGATGCATGGTGATATTGAGTGGGCTACTGAATGTTTCATTACCACTCAAGTAGTTTCCATAGGTGTATCAAACCATATGGAGGACATCCAAATGATGCTACACAAACACAAGAAAGTGTTTGAAGATCATCCACATGGCATGTCTCCTGATAGAGGTACTGAACATTGGATTGAACTGGAATTTGACACACTTCCTATCAAGATCCATCCTTATAAGAACCCTAAAATATTCGAGGATGAGGTTGAGAATACCATCAAATATATTCTTGAGATGGGATTCATAAGACCAATCTCAAGTCCCTTTGCATCATCAGTGGTCCTAGTAAAAAAGAAGGATGGAACCATGAACATGTGCATTGACTATAGGGCCTTGAACAAGAATACCATGAAAAATAGATATCCTATCCCAAGGATTGATGAATTGATGGATGAGCTACATGGAGAAAAATACTTTTCCAATATTGATCTCTTCTCTGGATACCAACAAATCAGGATGAGGGAAGAAGCCATCCAGAAAACCGCTTTCTGGTGCCATTATAAGCATTTTGAATTCCTTGTCATGCCTTTTGGATCTACCAATTCACTGGACACCTTCCAATCTTGCATGAACATATTTTTTAGTAAGCAGGTACATAAGTACGTCCTTGTGTTCTTTGATGATATTCTAATTTACAATAGGACATGGGAAGAGCACCTGCACCATTTGGACAATGTCTTGACAATTCTGGTAGAAAAGTCTTTTTATGCCAAATTTTCCAAGTGTGAGTTTGGATTGACTTAGATCCTCTATCTGGGTCATATCATTGGGAAAGAGGGATTCAAGGTTCATATGGATAATATCAAGGCCATACCGTAATGGACAAGACCAAAGAACATCACTGCCTTAAGGGGATTCATTGGTTTGTGCACCTACTACTGGAAATTTTTGAAAGGATTTTCTAAGCTAACATCCCCTTTGACATATCTCACCAAGAATGGGGCCTTTTTTTGGTCAGAGGAGGATGAAAAATATTTCAACAGAATGAAGGAAGTAATCAACAGCTTCCCAGTAATTTCACTTCCCGATTTTACTCAACCCTTCATATTGGAATGTAATTCCTCGGGAGAAGGAATTGGAGCCGTTTTGATGCAGAATAAGCATCACATTGCCTATGAGAGAAGAAATTTGCAGCCACATGAGAGGCATTATTCAATTTATTATAAAGAGATGTTGGCCATCATGCATTGCTTGGCCAAATTTGGACAGTACCTAGTAGGAGGCAAGTTCATAGTAAAGACTGATCACAACAGTTTGAGACATTTTTTGACCCAAAAGGAGCTGAATGATAAACAACAAAAATGGGTAAGTAAGGTTCATTCCTCTAAATTTTATATAGAATGCAAAAAGGTAAGATGAATGTGGTAGATGATTCCCTCTCTAGGAAACCTGCTTTTTATTTGCTGCAAGTCCCAACTGATTGGAAACTCCAACTAGCTATGGAATACTCTAAGAACTAGTTTGCTTGTGAAGTGTTGGATAGGTTGATTCAGGATGATGCATACAAAGTCCTTAATGATGTCATATATTACAAAGAAAAAACATTTCTAGTTCCTGGATCAAAATTAAAAGAAAATATTTTGGGGGCTTCCCATAATGCAGCAGTAGTGGGACACCCTGGATTCCTAAAAAATTACTAGAATGTGAGAGAGAGGTGTTGGTCACCCTATATGTCAATTAATTAAAGCTAACACACAGCATGGTTAATATAAATTGTCAAACCCAAGGAGGTCTTTTTATTGCAATGGCAATAAGCACAATCTATGCATAAACATGTCAAGCAGTTGATTAACTAAATGAAGGTAATAATCCTACCATTCTGTCCAGCAAAACTCATCCCATAAAGGAACTAACCTAATTCATACATCTAGGAATTCAATTGCAGCTACCTTCCTATAGAGATCAACCTAGTAGTTATAAATTTAAGAATAGAAATAAACTAGATTACTTTTGCAAGAAGTTAAATCCTATAATTATCAAACTAGAATATTCAATCTTTACCAAAATGATCCATCTAGTAGCTACTGTTACTCAATCACAATATGCCTATTCTAGTAAACCAATTGAAGATACAACAACAACTAGATTCTAAAAATAAGCTTGAACTCTAACTGATAATTACTGGAAATCCTAGAAAGCATAAACAACTGAAAGGTATTGGAATTGAGCTTGGTTGTTACAGCTAATTCAAACACACATGCATTAAACTAAATTGTCCTACACAGTCGACTGTCACACCACTCTGTTACAGCTATTCAAGATGCAATCATGAACTACCAAAAGTGAAGCTAACCTTTGTTGCAGCTAACAGTAACATCTACAATGATTCCACACCACACACAGAAAGAAAGATAAATTAACCTACCTACTTAAACCGGCTATCTCTATGAGAAGGCAAGCCCTGGCTTTCTAATAGAGATGCCGAGAGTCACAACAAATTAAGACACAGAAATGAAGAACTTTGTTCTTATATTAATGATGGAAATTGATAGTCTCAGTGCTCTATTACAGCGTATACAAAATGGTAATTATCCAACCCCAGGCTACAAGAGCCTTCTCATATTTATACATTGAAAGTACAGATCATGATCCACTAAAATCGTGCAGCAATGAAGATCTTTGATCTTCATGCTGTGGAGTCACAGCTAACTATTACAACTGTATTAAACAAGGCTATTACTCATGAAGGAGCTGTTACTCCAGTAATCAATGGATCAACATATTTGGCAAGCTGGAATGTGATATGTATGTTGCAGTTAGGTTCTATTTCAGTGGAGGCCTGTTACAGATTCTCGTGGAGGAATGTGTTGTCCCTTGGAGTTATGAGGAATCGAGCTTTGAAGAGTAACAGCTAGGGCCATTTGGCTGATACACCTACACTTTAGACCTTGGCTAAATGAAATCACACAGATTAGCATAAATCAAGGACTAGGATCCAGAATATTAACAATCTTAGGCATAAAACAAATAAAGCAATAACAAATTATACCTGTCAATATTATTGGTTGATCTGGAGAAAAGGCATAAGTATAGCTTGTGAAAATAGGATGTAATTGGGGCAAAATGATGTAATGAGGATGGCCAAAAAGGGGCATTTCCTAGACCCAACATCTCCCCCCAACTATCCGATTGCATGTCCTCATGCAACAACCTCCACTAGTCTAAATTTGAGTCTGAGTTGAATCTATGGAGATTTGTGAGATTGTAGGAAAATTCTAGTGTTTCTCCTCGAGGCACAAACCCATATCAAGTTATCCATTTCTACCAACACAACTTCTCTTCTTCTTCAGTCAAAGCATAGATCTTTCTGTAAGGACTCACAGGAAGCCATATGAGAGGAAACCTGAATCTTAATCCAATCCACCAGGGTCCACATTTTTCCATGCACTACACATATCTAGGAACCCTTGTCAAAGCTTGCCTGAAATTATCAAAGTAGTAGGGGTCCCCTTCCTTTAGAGATGAAGAAGAATATAGCCATCTGTATTCACTGCCTTCCAGAGCATCCTGCTGCATATTAAGAATCATCGAGACACAAGTGGTAAGGATTTTATCTCTCAAAATTTCAAAGTATTGGGAAATTGTAGGAACCCTGAGAGATCCAACATGGTTTTTTATGAGTTCTTTTGGATCCTGAGGTTCATCCCTAATCCAGAGAGTATAATTCTCCTCATTCTTGAGGATGGTTTGGAAAGCATCTCGCCATCTGACATGGTTAATAGCAAAAGAGGCAAATGCCCTCAACTGAACATCCCCCAAATAAGGAAATGGATTGGATGGAGAGTCAATATAAAAATCCCTATCATGTAAATACAATTCACATAACAAATGTTGATCCTCAAAATCACTTTTAAGAAAAGTATCTAAAAACTGGGTATCTGTTGCCACATCAAATGATCTCCCTTCCTTCAGAGCCCTTAATTGAAATAAATTTGTTTGTTCATGGAGGAAGACATGGTAAGAGGGGGATGGATCCCTGTAACTCTATAATTCTAGGGAAAGAGTATACATTTTGTCTTTTTCTTGTTGCAGGGACTTAAGTTTCTTCAATCCTTCCAATTTTTCTTGAATTTTCTTCCACCGGAGTTTCTGGAAGAATAACTCCTCAGCCCACTTTTCTCTCAACCCCCTAATGACATTTCTATGTTCTTGGAGAGAAATCATACCTTTCCTGAACTGATCAATCCATTTGTGCCATTTATCCAACTCAAGATTTAGCTAGAGAATCTTTTTCTCTACCCATTGAAATCTTCTGTTCTCCACATCCTTCTCATCATCAGAGTCCAGATAAATGACTTCCTTGTTTTGCTTTGGCATTGTAATAGTTTCATCCTCCATTAGTGTTGCAGTGGCCTGTGCCTATAATGAGGTCTCAGCCATGGATTTTGGGGATGCTGGTTCTTGTGTAACATCATCCTCTCTTTCCATATCAACCTCATCCTTCTTAGTTTGTGTTACAATCCCAACAAATATTCTTAGGACTGTTAGTTCTTGTGTGACAGCATCCTTCCTTTCTATTTCAACCTCAGCCATCTTAGTTTGTGTTGCAACTTCAGCAAATGATTTTGAAAACACTGGTTCTAGTGTAACAGTGTTCTCTTCTTGATCCTTGATGTCAAATGTTGTTGTTTGAGTTGTATCCTCACTATATATTTTCAAGGGTGATGGTTCTTGTGTAACAGTCCCCTGTCCTTCAATTTCTTTGAACCGTTGAGATTGTTTCTGGGTTATATCAAATCCCTCTAACTGGTGAGACTCGTGTTGAAGAAGTTCAGTACCCCTTGATGGTTGGGACTACACTGTTTCATCTCCTAGATTCAAACCAGAAATCACTTCAATTTTTGGCTCATTCCCCCCCATCAATTCTATTTCTGGCATTTTTTCTTCCTCTTACTCTATTTGTGCATGCTTTTGTGATACAACTCCCAACACAATAACTTTGTGTCCTGCTGTAAAGAATATGTCTCCACACTCTGGACAAACAGTTTCTCCTTGCTCCTCATTTTCTACTGCAAGAGATGAATTTTCTAATAAGTTTGCAGAATCTAATAATGTGTTCAAATTCTTCTCTGCTTGTTTTCCAACTACTCCCTTCCATCTTTCCAGCTCATTTCGCAATGTCTACACCTCCTCCTTTAATAATTCATTTTCATGTAGGATATTTTCAATTTGAGGTTCTTCTATGGAAGGTTCCTGCATAACATCAGATGACTTGGGGTTCAAAATAGGAATTTCTATATCTTCCCCTATTACAGGTGCTATTTCTGCCATAGGTGACTCGATATTTGCTCTGAATGCTACTGTTGTCTCTACTGAGGGTGCTTCATTATTACCTCCAATTGCATCCATTGTCACTGCTTCTTCTGGTGTCTCCGCTGCCTCTACTGTTGTTGTTGGTACAGTTGCTTATGCTGCTGCTATTACAGCTGCTTCTGCTGGTGCAGTCGATCGAGTCCTTCTTTTCCTCACCATTCCCACTGGGTGTTCTTCACTGCTTACTACTACTGTTGCTGTGACAACTCTGGTTTTTCTTTTCTTTGCTGCAGTGGATGTCTGACCCTTGTTTACTGAACTTCCTCTTCATTTCTTTGACACAGGGGTCTTTTCCTTGATCTTCTCCTCTTCAATAATGGTCCCCCTTATCTCAGTAGAGGACACAACCTCCAAAATTTCCACAATCCCTTCTTCTGCTGTTCCTGCCTGATATCCTTCCTCATGAATTGCTGCTGTGGCAATTGCAGCTTCTACTGTCGTAGCTTCAACAACTGCTCTAGTTTCAGCTTCTTCCACCTGAGTTTCTGCTTCTGCAGTTATAGCTTTTGATATCACTACCTCCTGCACCATTTGTTTCCATCACAATTTCCTCAGCAACAGGGTGTTCTAATGATTTTTCTTCTCCCATATTTACCTCCTCCTCGTCATTAGTCTGGTTTCCTAATGCTCCAACCTCGCCCCCAACTGGATTTGAGGAATGTCGGTCTTCATTCCCTTCGCCAACACCCTCCATTTCTAATACAGGTTCTATGATTGGCCCATCTCTAGCCAAAAATTGTTCCCAGCTTAAATTACGATTTGCAATGGCTCTCAAGACTAGTAATTTGATTAGGCCATGATTAGTAAGGGAGGAAACTGGGTGTTGGGCAATTTTTGCATATCCAGCCATGGTTTGTAGGGCTTTAAGAAGATAAAATGGGATATTTACCAAATTGCCATGGCGTAAATGAGACAATAAGGGAAGTTCACAAAAGGAAATGATTTGGTACCTACCTTCAAAAGAGATGTGTCTTTTCACGAAGATTACCACTTGATTCCAGCGTGGTGGTAAAGATTCCAGTTCCAACCCATGGCGCTTTGGACTAACATGCTCTTCGACTGTCAAAAATTCTCTCATAGCATTTACATTATGTGCCTTCCATCCAAATGATTTCTTCCCAACCTGGGGTAAGAATGATCTCTGGAAACCGTTCAACCGTTCAAAGTATTCCATCCAACTTGTTGCTGCGAAAATGTTAAGAACTTTTGCATTGGCACGTATAGCTTTTGTATTTACTGGTTCATGCCAGACTGGGTTACCCATCTTAATCCCTCCTCAAAATTTAGAACGAATACAACAATTACTAGTCTAGACATGGGAGTTGTAGCATACAAACATGCAAGGGACAGTTGGAGTTCGAAAATAGGGTATTTTAGGAAAGTTGGCACCAGTGTGAAATCCAGGTAAGATGAGACAGTTATGGAAAGTTGGCATAATTGTAGTATTTCGGTATAACTCGAGTAAGGTACCGGGAAATAAATACAAACGTAGTTCTGACATATTCCCTGGGTGGTTAAATGGTATGGGTTCGCTAATCTATGGCTAAGACAGTGCATAATTGTTACTACCATATTTAATTTCATGCCAAATCATGTAAAAATTACGAATCCGTACCTTTGCATTATGCGTTCAGCCATAAATTAATCATCATATTCTGCTTTCATCATTTCCTCAATTAAAACGAGCATAAATGCACATGTGCTGAAGTGATGTGGCCACTGCCACCTGACCTGATAGATACCCAAGACACTCAAAAATTTCCTTCGTGGTGAGCTATGATTGGATCTTGTGGAGCGAGCAATTAAACTAACACCCAATTGAATCATTATTAGCATCATCATTTGGAGAGCAGGCAAACTGGTGGGGTCACCACTGTACGAGAAAAGAAAAATGGAAATGAAAATGGCAGAGTCATAGCGGCTAGATTTAGCGAAATAGGAAAGAATGGTAGAGTCGCAGTTGTACAGAAAGAGTGAAATGAAGTGGAAGTAGCGGAATCGCAGCTACTGGAATTGGCGGAATGGTCAAGAATAGTGGAGTCGCAGCTGCTGGATTTGGTAGAATAGTCAAGAATAGCATATTCGCAGCTGGTGGAAAAGAGAGAAAATGTTGTGGAAAATAGCGGAGTCGTAGTTGCTATATTTGGTGGAATGGTCAAAAATAGTGCAGTCATAGCTACTGGCAAAGAGCAAAAATGAAGTGGAAAATAGTGGAGTCGCAGCTGCTGACATTAGGGAGAATGAGCAAAGTAAGGAATCGTAACTGCGCAATAATGAAGTAGCAGGAAATTTTTCAGCTGACTGCTGAAAGGTAACAAATCATCCATCTTAAAAAAAAACTTTATTAAATTAGGAACAATGCAAGGTGCTTGCAATCATCTGGCCTAGTCACGACTGCTATTCCTCCAATTAATTCCTGCACAGAATTCTTCAAAACAAGCCCGATCAAATGCAAAATGAAAAATAGATAAAATACAAAATGAAAAAGAAAATGAATTATTTATTTACAAATCATGTGGGTGTTGCAGTTCTTAAAAATTGTCAGGGGTTGAGAAAGATCCTTGTCCCAGCATCAACTGATAGTCTGGATCATCTGCAACATGTGAAACGAAAGCTTCCCTTGAGATCGGCTTGTGATATAGTCGCAGCCGATGACCATTTACGAATAATGGTGTTTTGTTTTCACCAATGGTGATCAATCGAACTGTTCCATTATCAAATACCTGATCTATCTGATAGGGGCCCAACCAAAGGGTACGCAACTTGCCCTTAAAGTCCCTCTTAAACTGCGAATCATACAACCGAGCCCCATCTCCTTCTTGGAAGACTTTCTTCTTTATAAATCGATCATGCCACTTAGAGCGTTGTTGTTGGATTAAAGATGTATGATGTACTACAGCTGTGTGCTTCTCATCCAACTCTTTGAACTGATTCAGTCGGTCCTTTTGTGCCTCTGATAAATCAAGGTTTGCTTCCACAGCTGTTTTCAAAGTCCTAATTTCAAATTCAATTGGAAAAACAACATTTTTACCATACATTAACTCATATGGGGAGAAACCACTGGTGTTATGCCATGTAGTACAATAGGCCCATAGTTCCTCTAGAAGTCTTTCAGCCCAATCTTTACGATGTCTCTTCACTATTTTTGTCAAAATAGCCTCGATGACCTTGTTTGTACTCTTTACTTGGCCATTGGCCTGTGGATGATATGGCGAGGTTATCCTGTGTTGAATATAGAATTTCTGTAATAGTGCTTCCTGCTTGTGAGACACAAACTATGGTCCACCGTCTATAACGATTTCCGTAGGTACTCCGAACCGAGTAAAAATTTCTTCATATAGGAAATTAATCACAGCCCAATCATTGGCCTTAACCAAGGCTACGGCTTCTACCCATTTGGTCATGTAATCTGTGAAAACCAAGATGTGAACTTTCTATTTTGAGGGAGGTTTGATAGGCCCTACAAAATCTAGAGCCCACCTATCAAATGGTTCAACCACAAGCTGTGGCTGTAAAGGCATTTCATCCAATCTGTTGGGTTGGCCCAATTTTTGGCAGTTATCACATGCCTGAACATACTTCTTTGCGTCCATGAACATGTGGGCTAGAAATAGCCCATTCTCAAAATTTTATGACCTGTCCTTTTGTCAGCAAAATGTCCCCCACAGGGCTTATCATGGAAATCCTTAACAATGCTAAAGATCTCATCTTATCTAACACATCTTCTGATCTCTAAATCAATCCCTGTGTAGAAAACATGACCATCAATCCAGCAATACCTAGCAGTCTGTTGTATGATCTTCTTTTTTTCTCTCTTCGACAGATGTGATGGAAGATTACCTGCAGCCAGAAAGTTAGCAATATCTGTATACCATGGGGAATGAGCTAATATTGCAAACAAATGTTCATTGGGGAAGGAATCTTCAACTGGTAAATTTTCATCACTGTTAGTAAGTTGAGATAAAAAATATGGAACAACATTTTCCTTCCCTAGTCTATCAATAATTGTAATATCAAATTCCTATAATAGTAATAGCCATCTAGTAACTCTAGCATTCGTGATTGGTTTATTCATTAAATACTTGATAGCAGAATGATCAATGTACACAAAAGTAGAATATCCAGTAATATAATGTCTAAATTTGTTGATGGCATAAACAAAGGCAAGGAATTCCTTTTCTGTGACAGTATAGTTTAGTTCAGCAGGAGATAAGTTCTTACTAATGTAATAAATTGCATAAGGAGCATTACCTTCCTGCTGTCCCAAAACTACTATGATGGCAGTGTCTAAAGCATCCGAAGAAATATGAAAAGGCAAAGCCTAGTTGGGCCCTCGTAAGATGGGTGTTGTAGATAGCCTTTTCTTTAGCTCAGTAAACATTGTTTGGCATGCACCATTCCAGAAAAACTGTGCATCTTTCATCAACAAAGTGAACAAAGGAGAAGCTAGTTTGGAAACATTTTCTATGAACCTTCTATAATAGCCAACATGCCCCAAGAAGCTGCGTACATCCTTCTGTGTTCCAATAGTTGGTATGTTTTCAATTACCTTGATTTTGGATGGATCTACCTGGATAACCTTAGAAGAGATGAAGTGCCCCAGCACTATGCCCTCACTCATCATCATATGGCACTTTTCAGTGCTTAAGGAGAGTTGGCTTTGTTCACAGTGTTTCAAGACCTTTTCTAAGTTTTTTAGTGCTTCTTCATAACTATCACCATATGGATAAATCTCCATGCAATCATTTACCATTTCCGAAAATATTCCAATCACTGCTCTCTGAAATGTAGCTGGTGTGTTTCACAACCCAAAAGGAAGTACTTGGTATGCAAAAGTTCCCGAGGGACAGGTGAAAGTGGTTTTGTCCTAGTCTTCTTGAGCAATTTGGATTTGGTTGTAGCCACTAAAGCCATCCAGAAAGGAGAAATACTTTTTCCCAGACAAGGTATCACGGACTTGATCGATGAAAGGTAAGGGGGAGTGGTCCTTATGCGTTGCTTTATTCAATTCTTTGTAATCCACGCAGACCCTCCATTTCCCATTCTTATTTGGCACAATCACAAGTGGAGAAACCCACTCACTGTCTGAAATTGGGTATATAAATCCTGCTTCCAAAAGTTTTTGGATCTCCTCTTTCACTATGTCTCTTAGGTTCGGGTTCATCCTTCGTTGTGGTTGACACACAGGCTTAGAGTCGCTCTTAATATAAATGTGATTGGTGCACAGATTGGAAGGAATCCCTTTCATGTCTGTGTACTCCCAAGCGAAATCTCCCCAACATTGTTTTAGCAGAGTGACTAGCTGTTCCAACTTGCTAGGTGCAATATTGGGATTGATATTCAATGTTTTCCCTGGCCTGATTTCTACTGGAACACTCTTCGAATTCTTGAGTACTGGAATTATACTAACATCACTGATTAGAGTTTCTTCTGTAAGATTTTCTTGCTTTGTTGCAACTAAAGTACTGTCCAAGATTTGATAGACATTTTTATTGACTGATGTGGGCTCACTGATGAAACTATTAATGGCATTATCCTCTATTTCATTTTTAAATGCTAAGGGTCTCCCTATTCTCAATAATGGTTGCACACCTTCTTCCTCCTCCAAATCTGCCCGCAATGGAGTTTCAACTTCTGTGCTTGGCCGAGCTGGAGGGTACAAAGTTAGGCTCTTGATCTCAGTCCTGTCTGAAATGGTCATAGATCCAGACTGACAGCTGATACATGCATCTGTTGTGGCTAACCATGGTGTTCCCAGGATCAGTGGGTGTCCCCCCATCTTGGATTTCAGCTGTAAAACCAAGAAATCCGCAGGGTATTCCCACGAGTCAACTAAGATTACGAGGTCATATAGTATCCCCTTAGGCTTGATCGTTGATCTGTCAGCAAGTTCCAAAACAGTAGGGGTCGGACGAAGGTTAGTAAGTCCCAATTTCTTCATAGTCTCTATGGTCATTACATTAATAGCTTCGCCTAAATCTACCAAGACATAGGGGATTTGTGTGTTCCCTATGTGAACTGTAACAGTCAGGTTTCCAGGGTCATCGTATTTTTCCACAGGGGCCTTCCCCATTATTAATTCAGAGAGTTTTCCCAATACATGGATAGTGGGGGGGTCCCTAGGCCTTCTTCCTAGTTTCTTGACACATAAATCTCTAACAATCTTAGCATAAATAGGCACATCATGGAGGGCCTATAACAGTTCAATTTTGACATACAAATGTTTCAATTCTCCCACGAGATCAGATTGGGGTTGTTCCACTATTTTCTGCAGGGCCAATCATTCAGGGTATGGTGGTTCTCTCATCAACTGTCTAGGCTGTGATACTTTGTGTGTTACCCTCTGAGTCTCAGCTACTGTCTTAGTAGGAGTATCAGCATCCT
The DNA here is from genome assembly GCA_027924585.1 of Larix kaempferi. Classification (NCBI taxonomy): domain Eukaryota; kingdom Viridiplantae; phylum Streptophyta; class Pinopsida; order Pinales; family Pinaceae; genus Larix; species Larix kaempferi. The sequence goes on from BSBM01001344.1 coordinate 2,842,031, forward strand.
CAATAATGAGGCTTGCTGAATTAACCATATTCTCATAGTGTTGATTCACTCCAGTTTCAATCACTGGGGATGAAATATCCTCAGTGATAATAGGTTCCACCACCCTCCCTATTTGTAATTGTATATCATTGCAAGGAATTTGGGTGATGGAATACACAGGCATGTTGGCAGTCTCAAATTGGTGGATTGCTTTATTGTTTGGGTTCGGGTTAGGTTGTGCAGGTAGCTGTGGTCGAAGTGGTGCATTCATAGGTGCGGCATTGTTTTGGAATGGGAGCTTCAGTTGCTGATAGTGTTGGTGATGATACTGTTGAGGAGGGTACTATTGATACTGAGTCTGGTGATGGGGAAAGTTATTTCCTTGGTAAAAATTTATCCAGTTGGAATTCCAAGGAGATTGATTGTTTGACTGTTGTGACCATGGTGTCCATGAGTTAGGATTTTGCATTGGGTTCTGAGATGGATGCCACTGATTGTTAGAATAATGTGAAGGGAATTGTGTATTCATATTATGCATATTGTTCATTCCATTCATATTATTCAGAAAATATGATGGGTCTGGATTCATACCTTGATTGCGAGGCTGCCATGGTTTCTTCTGTGCAATGAAGTAAGTTGTCTCCACATCCGGAATGAATTCCTGCAGGACTGCTTTGACCTTAGGTAACAAAGGACATTCCTCAGTATCAAGCTCCAATTCACATATCCTACATATCTTTGCTTTGTCCAGCGGGCATTCTTTCAGTGGGTGCTTTTTCCTACATTTAGGACATAATAGACCAAGTGTAAGGTCTTCTACTACGTCCTTCTACTTTTCTCTCATGACATCTAACTGTGAGGAAATGGAGCTCATCATGTATATTTTAAAATTCGCCAGTAAGTTGCCTATTTCTGCTCGAGTGGCCCCTCCACTAGCTGACTTCTGAGTCCTAGTGAATACATCCTGGTCTCGATCTTTGTCTCGTTTGTTGGTTCTAGAGGATACCCTAGAGTACCTTTGAAATAATTCAACAATATTCTCGAAAGGTTCCTTCGAGATGTCCCCTTTTCCTAGCAAATTCAACATATCAAGGAATTCTTCTCGAATTCCTCGTAGTAAAATGATCTTGAGCACATCCCTTCCAATCTCAACGTGACCAGATCTTTGTAAATTGTACAGCAATCTTTCCACAAAGTCTTCCAAGATTTCTTCATCCTTCTGAACCATTTTAAAAAACTCCTCCTTTCTATCCCTAGTTCTACAATATTCCTAGTACTTGGAAAGGAAGGTGTTCTTCATTTGGTCCCAAGTAGCAATGATCTCATGACCCAGACTCATGAACCAGCGCAAAGCATTTCCTTTCAAGGTGGCTGGGAATAACTTCGGCTTCTGAGCACTAGAGGTGTAATCATAACTACGATAGAGGATATCAAACTCAAAAAGAAACTCATCAGGATCCTCAGAGGACTTACCATGAAAATTCAGGAGAACTGATGGTGAGATATTTTTCATGGGAGTTGCTCCAAGTGTCCGGAGGATAGGGAATTCCAATGTAACCACACTATTAATAGGCTAATTATTTTCTCCTTCTTCTTCCTGGTTCTCGCCATGTTCATTCTCCCCTTCCTGTTCTCTACCAGCCATGGTTCTAGTCCAAAATTCAACAGCTTCCTTTATGCGTTCTTCCTCTGCTTTGGCTTCTTCTTCCCTTCTCCTCTCTTCTTCTCACCTTCTCTCTTCCTCTACTATTCGACGAGTCTCCAAGAACACTTCTTTAGTAACTCTGGTTCTGTTGATATGATTGATCTCCTCTCTTTTTGGTGCAAAAACAACACTTCCCTTATCTTCAGGAGGTTTATTTTCTGCAACAGGAGTTGAAGGTCCTGTTGTATTCTCCACTGTCGATGTTGAATCCTCAAGATTGGGAGGAACAGAATTTCCCCTTCATATAGATGTCCACTGTGGTCTAGTGGAAGAGTCAGCTCTAGCAATTATTTCATCAATGTATGTATGTCTTCCTTGACTTGCATTACGACCTCAACCTCTTCCACCTGCAATGCTAGTATTCAAAGGGGGTTCTCGATTTGTTTTTCTTAAATTCATGCATTCTGTAAATAATTAAACTAAAATCAAATCAAATGAAACCAACTAATAACTCTATCTATCTATTACCATGCCCGGCAATGGAGCTAACATGTTGGTCACCCTATATGTCAATTAATTAAAGCTAACACACAGGATGGTCAATATAAATTGTCAAACCCAGGGAGGTCTTTTTATTTCAATGGAAATAAGCACAATCTATGCATAAACATGTCAAGCAATTGATTAACTAAATGAAGGTAATAAGCCTACCAGTCTGTCTAGCCAGACTCATCCCATAAAGGAACTAATCTAATTCATACATCTAGGAATTCAATTGCAGCTACCTTCCTATAGATATCAACCTAGCAGTTATAAATTTAAGAATAGAAATAAACTAGACTACTTTTGAAAGAAGTTAAATCCTATAATTATCAAACTACAATATTCAATCTTTACCAAAATGATCCATCTAGTAGCTACTATTACTCAATCACAATCTGCCTATTCTAGTAAACCAATTGAATATAGAACAACAACCAAAATCTAAACATAAGCTTGAACTCTAACTGATAATTACTGGAAATCCTAGAAAGCATAAACAACTGAAAGGTATTGGAATTGAGCTTGGCTATTACAGCTGATACGAATACACATGCATTAAAATGAACTGTCCTACACAGTCGACTGTCACACCACTCTGTTATAGCTATTCAAGATGCAATCGTGAACTACCAAAAGTGAAGCTAACCTTTGTTGCAGCTAACAGTAACATCTACAATGATTCCACACCACACACAGAAAGAAAGCTAAATTAACCTACCTACTTAAATTGGCTATCTCTGTGAGAGGGAGGGCCCTGGCCTTCTAACATAGACGCCGAGAGTCACAACAAATTAAGACATAGAAATGAAGAACTCTTCTCTTATATTAATGATGGAAATTGACAGTCTCAGTGCTTTGTTACAATGTATACAAAATGGTAATTGTCCAACCCCGGGCTACAAGATCCTTCTCATATTTATACATTGAAAGTACAGATCACAATCCACTAAAATTGTGCAGCAATGAATATCTTTGATCTTCATGCTGCGGAGTCACAGCTAACTGTTACAATCGTATCAAACAAGGTTGTTACTCTAGTAATCAATGGATCAATGGATTTGGCAAGCTGGAATGCGATCTATCTGTTGCAGCTGGGTTCTGTTTCACTGGAGGCCTATTACAGATTCTCATGGAGGAATGCGTTGTGCCTTGGATTTATGAGGAATCAAGCTTTGAAGAGTAACAGCTAGTGCCATTTGGCTGATACACCTACGCTTTAGACCTTGACTAAATGAAATCACACAGATTAGCATAAATCAAGGACTAGGATCCAGAATCTTAACAATCTTAGGCATAAAACAAATAAAGCAATAACAAATTATACCTGTCAATATTATTGGTTGATCTGGAGAAAAGGCATAAGTATAGACTATGAAAATAGGATGTAATCAGGGAAAAATGATGTAATGAGGATGGCCAAAAAGGGGCATTTCCTAGACCCAACAAGAGGTTCACTTGGAAGTGTGAAATATCAAGCACAACAGATCTATGGAACAAACACAACAGTTACTAGATATGCATGCGACAAAATGTATGAAAACATCGTGTAGAATGTTTGCAGTAGTAGAATAATCCCATAAACTCATAAGATAGATTACAATGTGTAACAATGGCTACAATAAGCCAAACAATTCGAATTCCAAGTTGGTCATTCAAATTGAATGCATGAGAGTGGCTTACTTGGTAGTTAACACCACTCGGCACATTAGTTAACCACTTAACTAATCAATAATTGACTCTAACTGACTATGAACTGTCTAACTGATTCTAACTCAATCCATAACTCAACTGAATGCCAAAAATAGGAGAGGGCACCTTTTTTATGCAGTTTAACTAAATAATAGGTGAGAATAACACAAGATGAAGTCAAACAGTGTAGTAAGGCACCCTAGTATCACCAGTTGGCTGAATGAACTAGTAAATGTTGTCAGTTGGACTAAGTAGTGCGCATTAGTCATGCAAATCAACCCCTGAATGGTGGAGGAGGCTCAGATGATAGACTAGTTGGATCCTAGAATGTAGGAGGAGGCCCAGTTTACTGAAACTGTGATCTATTGATGATGTAAGCACATGATGGAGTCAAAATACTTAGGATAAGTGGATAATTAAGTTGTAACGCTCAAATAAATGATGTGTGGTTGGAAAATGCTCCAACACCCCTCCTTAAGCTAATCTCATGGACGTATAAAATATAATAAAAGGGCCCTAGCAACAAAGGCCATATGTGGTGCACACAGTACATAAACAATCCAAATAAAGAACAGTCCATGAACTAAGGAAATGGAGAAAACCTCATGGGAACCCGCCCCCTCAAAATAGAATGAAACACACCAAAGGATTAACTGCTGCAAACTCAAGTAGGTGCAATGTTTGATCATATGTCTGGAGGTATCTTCCTCTTCGGAAGAAGTGGATCATGCTTCAAAAACATGTGCTTGTATTCTCCTTCTGTGGATGCAAGCGAATATGGAGGATTTCTAAAATTGCTCTTCAGATCGAACATGGTGAGAACAAATCCAAAAATATGAATATCATCCTGGAACCTGTAATTCTAACCAACTAAGGTAGGATCAACTCCATTCAGATCTAATAGCTCTTGAAACTTGAACTTCTAATCAGTGGAAGTTAAATCAGCTCCAAGAATTGATAGATGGTTTCTTGTGATCTCCTTTGAACCAATAGGAGTGACATCAAAACCAAAATCACCAAAATGTGCATGATACTTGAACCCAAGTGAATGGTAGTGTCCTCCATCTTCAATGAAACTCTGAGAACATGTGCCAATGATCGAACATAAGTACATAGGAAGCATGTGATCAATGAGGGTGAATGCATCACCTCCAAACTCTGATTTAACCTCCAAAACATTCAATAGATTATCATTATGCATACCAACAAACTCATCTGAAAGAGAGGATTTAAGAACCTCTTCATATTCTAGAGTATGAGTTGGCTTATCTTGCACAGAATTCAAAATAGAAGACATAGAGAACATGAGTGTTGAATCTGCAACTTCTTCTTCATCTTGAACAACTTCATCATGAGATATGATTGAGGCCAAGACATAATTAGGAGAACACATAAGGAGGTATCACTGGGATTGTTCTCCAAATAATTTGCACCAATATATTCATTCTACTTTCCAAATGTTTTGTCGAGTTGGGCCCAATAGATCACTTGGATTTGCAGCAGTTTTATTGAGGTAGCGCATACTAGGAGACATAGAAATACACATTGCTCCAAAGGCTCTGTCACAGTCATTTAGACAATCATTCTCTTCTTCATAGGAAGAAAAATATCTCATAACACCAATACACATCTCAAAAAGAACTTGTCTCTTCAGATATGCTATCATCTTTGCTTTCCACTCATCATAGTTGAATGGAGAGAGAGGAGTAACTGCTTTCAGATCCATCGAAGATGTTGTAATATTTTGAGAGAAACCTACAGTCACAAACAACAAACAATCTTTAGGTCGACAACATGCACTTTTCAAGTTGCATAACACCTGACATAGACCATCAAGAAAGCTTGAAGAGTCGGATGCACAATATCCAGGAATTATGTAGAAAAGATTCGGCTTCTCATGCAGAGTTGGAATTTTTTATCAATCTTGTTGAATCTTCATATGTGTTCCAGGTGCAGAAAGCATTGGTGCACTAGTGCAGAAGTGAAGAATCACTAGTGCAGAAGTGCAGAAGTGCAGAATCACTAGTGCAGAAGTGTAGAATCACTAGTGCAGAAGTGCAGAATCATTGTAGAAAAGTTGCCTTGTCCTTCCATGAGCTCTGATACCATGTGAAATCTCAAGCACAACAGATCTATGGAACAAACACAACAATTACTAGAGATGAATGCATCAAAATGTATGAAAACACTGTGCAGAAGGTTTGTAGCAGTAAAATAATCTCATAAACTCATAAGATAGATTACAGTGTGTAACAATGGCTACAATAAGCCAAGCAATTCGAATTCCAAGTTGGTCATTCGAATTGGATGCATGAGAGTGGCTTACTTGGAAGTTAACATCACTCGACACATCACTTAACCACTTAAATAATAAATAATTGACTCTAACTGACTCTAAAACTGTCTAAATGAGTCTAGCTCAATCCAAGACTCAACTGAATGCCAAAAAATAGGAGAGGGCGCCTTTTGTCTATAGTTTAACTGAATAGTAGGTGAGAATAACACCAGATGAAGTCAAACAATGTAGTAAGGCGCCCTAGTATCATGAGTTGGCTGAATGAACTAGTAAATGTTGTCAGTTGGACTTAGTAGTGCGCATTAGTCATGCAAATCAACCCCTGAATGGTGGAGGAGGATCAAATGATGGACCAATTGGCTCCTACAATGTAGGAGGAGGCTCAAATGATGGCCCAGTTGTCTCCTAGAATGTAGGAGGAGGCCCAGTTGATTGAAACTATGATCTATTGATGATGTAAGCACATGATGGAGTCAAAATACTTAGGATAAGTGCATAATGAAGCTATAAGGCGCAAATAAATGATGTGTGTTTGGAAAATGCTCCAATAGGAAGGGCCTCAAAAATGATGTGTTAAGGCATGTAAGGGAGTGTACTGCATGCCAATAGAATAAAGTTGAGCACACTCATCCTCTTGGTCTCCTACAACCCCCACCAATTATAGAACTAAAATGGGAAAGTTTTTCCATGGATTTCATCACATTCAAGTTGTTGCACTATTTTTTAAAGAAGTATTCAGATTGCATAGTCTACCCAAGACTATAATACGTGACTAAGATAGCAAATTTACTATTGCTTTCTGGAAAACTTTGTTTGAACTAGTTGGAACTAGTTTGAATCTTAGGACAATATATCACCCTCATACTAATGGCCAAACTAAGAGGGTAAAGCAATGGTTGGAGGGTTATCTCAGAAATTATGTTACCAGGAAGCAGAAATCATGGGTCAACTGGATACACTTGGGGGAATTTTGTTATAACACTACAATGCTACATTCCATCTCTCCATTGGAATGACCCCATTCAAAGCTCTATATGGGTATGAATCCCCCACATTTGTAGATCTTATTTTTGGGAATTGCAGAGCACGAAAAGCAAAGGATTGGCTGCAATAAATCCAAGACATACTCAAGGAACTCAAAGAAAACTTGCAGGTTGCACAAAACCAACAGAAGGTGAATGCATATAAGAACAGAATAGACTGAACCTTCCAAGAAGGTGATTTGGTCTATTTGAGGTTGCAACCATACAAGAAATCCACTTTGAAATCAAAAGGGGATGATAAGTTGTTGCCAAGGTTCTATGGACCTTATAAGATCACAAGGAAAATTGGTGAATTTGCTTATGAATTAGATCTTCCCTCAAGGAGAAATATACACAATGTTTTCCATGTGTCATGCTTGAAGAAAGTAGTTGGCCAACAAGTAATTGTTTCAGAAGAATTGCCTCCTCTGAATGATGAAGGACACATGCTATTAGAACTATAATATATTTTGAAGATTAGAGAAAGGAAATTTTGGAGTAGAACCATTAAAGAATATCTAGTGCATTGGAAGGGGTTACCTAGTGAAGATGCAGCTTGGTAAGGTGAACAAATTCTGCAACATCTTGGATTGCACCTACTTGAGGACAAGCAGTCTTGGGGAGGGAGGACAATCATGTTCCTTCCCTAGTGGCCTTAGTCAACACTTTGATCCTCCCATGCCTAGGGGGTCTAGGAAGAATAATTAATAGGGATAAATTTTGGCACAAGGACTATAGTAATTAATAAATTTTAATATTCTTAGTTTTAATTATTGTTTAAAATAAATTCCTTATCATTATTAATTAATTTTTTGGAAAGCATTGATGTTCACATGGCTAGGAGGGCGCATGAGGTCAAGACTGACCTCACCTACTCAAGTGGAAAAGTTAGAAACATCAAGGAGTCAGCTAAAATAAAAGTGGTAGCATAGGAAAGTAGAAACTGGCAAAAGAAAGAAAAAAAAGAGGAAAATGCACAAAGAAGGAAAGTCCAGAAAGCAACCAGTTTGGAAAAGTAGGAAACATTCAAAAAAGTTGAGTAGGGCTCACTTGCTAAATTCAGTTGAAAGACACAAAGTAGACAAGTTTTGCAAAGCAATATAGTTGCTAATTCTCTCAAGGAATGTGCCCTCGCCTCTCACATGTGTGGATGACCTATCAAGGAAGCTACCTAAGACATAAAAGGAATCTAAGGCACACCTCTCACATTTTTTTGGTAAATGAATTTTTGTCTTGAGAGCTCTTGCTACTCACAGTTGAGTGATGTGTCTCAACCATTGCTTGGGATATGAACCCCAATGCCTTTCATGTTCCATTCTTTCCATGATTGGATCCAGAGCCATGAAATTCTGAAATATAGGTCTACATCATCCCAATATTGAATAATCTTAAGCTTCCAGAGAATGAACTTCAGCCACAATGCCATTGGAGAGAGTGTTGGAAGAATTCATCATAAGGAGGTGTTCCATTTAAGTGATGGAGCCTAGTGCATCTCAAAATATCCTTTGCACCCATAATATACAGCCATAAGATGTGATTTCATCCACATATCATATCCAGTGCAGAAACAAATCTCCTCCTTATCCTCTCATGCTCATTCTCTCAGTGTTGTAAGATTTCTCTAGCATTAAAGATTCATGGAATATCTTAATGTAATAATTTCTCTAATGTATGCTCAAGACCTCCAATTTCAATTTTCTTATGTTAATTAATCGATATCATAACCCTCATTTACTTCATAAGTGAAATTTGTAAGCCTTTAAGGATGTTTGGAACAAGCAATTCGAAGACTATCTCTTTATGCAAATTTTATTGACTAGTTTTACCATTTCTGTAATTTAGAGCTATGTACGAGTCGGTTTTCTGATATGATGGTAATTTGTGAATCTTGAGAAAATATTAAAACATACTTAAACCTTTCCCTAAGTATTTGAAGACATCTCATGCTGTTTGGAGGATTTTGGAAAATTGCTAGTTGAGTAGTCCAAAATAGTGCCCTTGTCTCTTTTGCGCCTAAACACACCTAGAACCTCCCAAATTCCCTGACAATCTTATCCATCATTTAATTGGGAGTTTAATTCACATAAACCACTAATTACATTCATATGTAAACAACTGAGTCTAATATGCATATGATGGCTGAGTACCCAGGAAGCCTCAAAGTAGACCTCAATAGCAGTTGTTGTTGAAATGTAAATGGCCCTAGTGCTTTGTGCATAGGACTCGAAATTTGGCCCTATTTTTGTCATGTTTTCGACTGCACACATTCACATACATTTGGAAGAGCATTAATATCCCAAATTCTTAAATCCAAAGTTATCTAATTGTGTCCTTGACAAGTTCTTTTCTAACTAGTTTTGTTAACTAGTTTCTGCTTGTCAAAATATAAACTCCAACCTGATCTGGGATATTACAATTTGTCAACCACCACCATAATGGAGTCATGTTGCTTCAATTTTATAGTTAAATTTTTAATAAAATCAATGCTTACCACATCCCACTTCCATTCTAGTATCAGCAATGGATTGAGTACACTAGGAGGATGTCTATGTAATGTTTTTACTCTTTGACAGTCCAAACATTGAGCAATAAATCTGGCCACTTATTTCTCCATGATTGGCCAGTAATATTATTTCTTAATTGCAATCAACGTATTTTGGTACCCAGGATTGTTGGAATGGGAATATACCGCATAAAATGCGGAAGGTGACAGTAGCGAATAAGGACAATCCACGGAAAAAACGACCATTCGCTGAGAACAAGGAGCCGAGGTAAGCGCAAGATTGGTTTAGTTAGTTAGAATGGGTCATGTGGACCATTTTGTAACCACTTTATTTGATATAAATAGGAGCATGATTGTAATACTAAGAGAGTCTGAAGATAGTGGCATCCTAGAATGAGATCATAGGTGATCGATAGATGTGTGGATGAATTCTGTAATGTTTTGCTATGTTTTCGGCAATTTTGTATGAATCCGTGATACAGTGTTTTGAACTATTTCTGCGAAGGTTATATCACAGGTTTTGATGAATGCATGAAGATGTTCGATTATGTCTATCTATTTTGTCTATGTTCATGATTAAATGATAAGTGTAAATGCTAGTTGCGAAATGTTTAAAGCTTTATGGTTTGATAAATGTTGTCGATGCGAATGTTAGTTCAACCATGATAATGCAGATGTTGATTATGCACTGAATATGCGAAGGATGAGTGAATGAGTCAACTGCGAAGACATAATATTTGGTTTCCATAGATGTATAGTGAGATTTGACGCATGTCCTCCCCCCACTGCGGAAATCTAGTTCCTCCATCCCCCTTAATCATATCGGGTGAGACTTCACTCGCTCTGTGAGTGTTGCTGGAAAGGGTAAAACCTTTATGGGCCAGTCTTTAAGGGAGTTTGGTTGATGTTTGTTGAAATAAGTGAAAAGTCAACCCCTGTAAACAGTCGTTGTGTCAACAAATGGTTATGTTGTTGGGACCCTGAAGAGGAAAAGAAGAGGACATGCTATGGAACCCAACGAAACCGGATATTAAAGATTGGTTTGACAAGGAGGCAGAGGCAGAAGAATTCGTAGAAGGATAAAATTGGAACCCTAGACAAACAGTAAGTAGTTGGTTGCAAAAGCATATCTATTTGGATATCCATGAATTATTTTTCTGCGAATTCTCGGTATTGCTGCACGAGTGGTTGGCACATATGACATTTCAAAAGAAGCATTGTGAAAAGATTGAGCCTGACCATTGGACTCCAGGTCTGATTCAACAGGTAAAACAAGTCAACAATAAGGTATCGAGGACTGTTGACTTATAGGTAGATAGTATCCTAAATGGATACATTATTGAGTTCGTAGTCGACACCATCAAATCATACAGCGACGTGGAAAGGAAAATTTTCAAAGGACGTAAGGGGAGATTCCTACTATCACTAAAGTTGTGGATTAAAATGCTCGTCTGTGAATATGGCATAATGAGGATGACTTCCGATGAGTAGAAGATTAGTGTGCGGAGGTTGTGGGTATCACGTGAATGGGGATCCGATAGAAATATGCGGGGTGTATGGACATGAGAGACGAGGAATTTTTAAGAGAGGCTGAGGAAGATTGTGGTACCTTGAGGACTAGGGCAATATTCCGACGACCAGAGAAGAGGAGGAGGACTTAGAGAGAGTCTCATGAGGGGACTGGAATGGAATACTATGAAATATGTGTTGAATTTTCAGAATTTACTTCAATCTGATCTAGGATCTTAACTAAGAGAACAACATGTACAGCATATCTACAGCATATCAATCATGGAGACAATAATGCAAGCACACAAGAGACACAAAGATTTACTTGGGGAAAACCATAAAGGTGAAAAACCCCAATAACTTCCTCAGAGATAGATAGAGCAATGATACAACCAACCAAGAGAGATAGCCATAACCTAGCAGCAGATCCTCCTCCTCCATAAGTGCGCCACTCCTCCTTGAGTGCATGTGTAAGAAGTGAGTGAGCAAATAGAGTGCCTCCCGCACTCTATTTATACTTGACTTGACTTGCCTTTTTACCTAACTCATGTAGGCTCAAACTTAACCACATAATATAATGCTAACTGGGTCGACCCCCAATAGGGTGGTCTAATAACCCTTTGACCCACATGGCCGATCCCCAGTAGGGTGGTCTAATAACCCTTTGACCCACATGACTTATACAGGGTCGACCCCAAACAAGGTGGTCTAATAACCCATCAAGTATAAGTTACAACACTTCCGTATAGAGGAATAATAACATCTCTATAGGAATACAATATACATATATGTGAAATACATTCCGAAGTTACATATACATCAACACTCCCTCTTAACTAGGAAGGTATTTCTCAGCACAGTTCTTCTAGCACAAGTCATCTTCTCTGGATCATCGTCACTGGATAATCGTCATTGAGTCATCATCATCGTCACTGCTGCTGCTATCTCAATCAATCTCTGAATCTACTCGTCATAGGAAGTTCTACAGAGCCAGTCCTTTTTCATACTGGATGTAGGCCCACCACCTGCAGGTCTTCGTCGTCACTGGCCATAATGTGGAATCCTCAGGACTTATTACGTGCGTCACAAAACCTCGAAAGAGCATCCCAAGATGTTACGGGTACACAACTCCGACCTGTAGGATCTCCCAGGGCGCTATTACATGTGACCCCACCACAAAACCTCGAAAGAGCATCTCAGGATGTTACGGGTGCACAAATCCGACCTGAAATCTCCCAGGGCACAAATTACATGTGGTCCACCACAAAACTTAGCAAGAGCATCTCAGGATGTTACGGGTACACAACTCCAACCTGAAATCTCCCAGGGCACAAATTACATGTGGTCATGGCAAAACCTCGAAAGAGCATCTCAGGATGTTACGGGTACACAACTCCGACCTGAAATCTCCCAGGGCACAAATTACATGTCCTCCCAGAGCAATGTCTCGAAAGAGCATCCCAGGCGGTTACGGGTACACAACTCCGACCTATAGGATATCCCAGACATGCTCATCTGCACAACCTGATACTCACCATACATCATCCTGATGTACTCATGATCGTCCTGATCATCACTGCAACATCCTGCTGCATGATCCACCTGATCATCAATGCATCCACCTGATGCATACCAAGTATCTACCTGATACATATCATCATACATGATCCTCCTGATCATACAATGTATCCACCTGATACATGATACATATCACCATACATGATCCACCTGATCATACAATGTATCCACCTGATACATATACAGATACATGGTCCAAGCATCCAACATGATGCATATACAAAATACATACACATGATCCAACTGATCATATCCAGCATCCAACATGATGCATACATACATAAATGATCCAACTGATCATATCCAACATCCAACATGATGCGTACATACATACATAAAAATGATCCAACTGATCATATCCAAGCAGAAACCAGAACATCATCCTGATGCCCATTATCCAGCGCTTACATCCACAGCCATGTGAAGGATCCTCCTTCCAACATGCTTGGAATGGCTTCAGCAAATGTGTCCATCACTTCTTCCTCGAAGTGTCCTCGATCTGAAGAACGCCAAGCCTCCCTCTGAAGTACTCAAACTTCACTCTCGCTAGTGGCTTCGTCAGCACATCTGCAATCTGCTCGTCCGTCGCAACATACATGAGCTTCACAGCTCCTCTCTACACCATATCCCTGATATAGTGATATTTGATCTCTATGTGTTTCGACCTGTCATGAAACACTGGGTTCTCGAACAGCTTCACACAACTCTGGTTATCACAGAAGATACCAGTAGCCTCCAACGGGATATCAAATAACCCAAACAGTAGCTTCCGTAGCCATACTGTCTCACAACTAGCTAAACAGGCTGCAACATACTCTGCCCCAGCTGTACTTAGTGCTACACAGGACTTCTTCCTGCTAAACCAAGAGATCACACCTGATCCCATACTGAAGCAGCACCCAGATGTGCTCTTCCTGTCTGCAGCACTGCCAACCCAATCTGAATCAACATAACCCTGCAGGTTAAACTTTTGATTCTCCTCATACCTGAGCCCATAATCCACTGTACCCTTCAGGTACCTCAGAACATGCTTTACAACAACCAGGTGAACACTCCTCGGATCCGTCAGGAACTGGCTCAATGTGTTCATAGCAAAGCAAATATCTGGTCTCGTGTTCATCAGGTACATCAAGGAGCCAATCATTTGACGATACATAGAGACATCAACTGGCTCAGATGAAGCATCACATAGAAGCTTCAGATTCGATGCCATAGGTGTGGCCATGGCCTTGCAATCCATCATCCCGAACCTCTTCAGGATCTCTACTGCATACTTCCCTTGTCCAAGGAATATTCCATCTGCACTCTGCCACACCTCCATGCTAAAAAAAAAAACAAATAGTGCATCATCCCCAAGTTCTTCATCTCGAACTCGGTAGTAAGCTTCCGCTGCGTGTCGGCAATCAATCTATCGTCACCATACCAAGTTCTGCACATATATGATTTCCTATCATGTGTCTCAAAACCAAGTGGCTGCTCCACATACACTTCTTCTTCAACTACACCATTCAAGGAAGCTGTCTTGAATCCATCTGGTGTATCTTCTATTTCATCACTTTTATATTTCTCTATGCTGCCATCCGCAACATGCTTGATCTGATAGTTCCATTTGGAAGTCACAACAGACTTCCCTTTAGCTCTTGGGATCGCATCCCAAACATCATTCTTCATGATCGACGGATCATGGCATTCCATTTCTTCATCCCAGATCCTGGGAACTTCAATATCTTCAATAGATATCTTTGTTGCTGGAACAAATGTTGTAGTCTTTTTGTAGGTGAAGATATACGGTCTTTCCTACAAAACAGGTTAAATTGCATGATTAGAAACATCTCATAATTTTCAGAACAAATTCTTGCACATAAAGAAATATGTCATACAGTCATGCAATTATCTTAGCCAATGCTTTAATACAACATTTATCCATATCCTGTAACTTTCTAGATGCCTTCCAATCTCTACCAGAACATTGTTAAGAGTGTGCACAACTCCCAACATGTCAGCAAAGAGGTTTCATTCTAGATAAGTAGCAATGGAATGTTGTACAGTTCCATAGGCCACTTACCCATGTATATTAGTAGTATATTGTTCATCAATGCAACTATTCTAATATGCACAATACATATCCTAAGTCTAGGAACATGAGCATATACATCATTGAACAATTTTATGTAAACAAACATATATGCAAGAAATGATAATTAAAATACTTATCTTTGTTTGTTAGTTACGTGGACTCCCTCTGAATATCTGCATCCTTTCATAAACCACTGGAGTGTACTCCCTCTTGATCTTTGCTTCCTGGATTACCTGTTCTTCAACTCATATTCATCCTTGGTCCCTATGCATGCTTATTAGTATCATGATTGATTTATCCTTGTGATCTCATATAAAATCATACATTCATTAGTATACTATTAAAACACAATAATCTCAAGCATGTATAGTCATGATCATTTCAAACAGAAAATAATAAGCATTAGCATTCAAGGTTTATGTAGGATTCTTATGGTTAGTCAAATCATAAGAAACATAACATGCCTAAACCTATAATTACTCAAACCTATGACTCTTCGGGTTAGTTGAATCATCAAACAAGATAAGAGATATAATATGCATAAAACTTGTGATTATTCAAACCTATACCTTCATGATTCTTCTGGTTAGTCATATCATCAATGATGGCAAGAAACATAATATGCATACAACCATGATTATTCAAACCTATGACTCTTCAGGAATAATCATTATCAACAATAGTATAAGATCCTAACACAAGGTAGGATTCTATCTTGATATAGGAAAAACATACCTGGATTAGCATGCTAGCTATTTATGTCTAACATACTCACATGATTTCTTCTTGTTCTTCTTCAATGACTTGTGCTAGTAACCTGTATATCTCATAGGTTAACCATTACAAAACCAAGTTATACATACCTCGTAAATGGATCTTCTATGAGATCCATGGCAATGGATGAATCTTTGTCCTCATGTTATCATGATCATATGTTCTTGGACCAGAACATGATTTGTCTTTCTTGGTGTACCTTTCATGTTAGTAGACAACATAAACCTCATACAACACCATAATGCATTAGTACAATCATAAGTGTCAACACCCTAATCAATTAATATTTTCTATTGTGCATTCATAGTTTTATTAAGGTGTACTAACCGTAATAACATGAAAAGAAACATACCATAAAATTAATCATGAACAAATCTCAAAACATACCTCGATGAGTCATACCTGTCGAGATCGCTTATAATCTTCTTATGTAAGGCCTTAGCCTCATCTCCCTCTGAAACAGGAACTTCTTCACTTATGCAGGTGACCAATCCATCTTCTTCTAGGATTAACTCAATCCACTTGATTTGCAAGAACTGGACCTGGAGCTGGATATGGGTTTGTCAGAGAAACCCCAAAAATTCAAACTTTGAATTTAAAACTTCCGAAGGGATAGAAATATGCGCCTTGATGAGCTGATCAAATTGGTATATTCAAAATTTGAAAATTGTAAAGTTTCACTCCTCAATTTTGCCTTTGAAACTTCCGGATTCACTGGACGTGACCCTGAACTGGGGTTTGATGAAGCCCACTCTTCTTCCAAATCAAAAATTTTGATCCAAAGCTCTAAGCTTCTATTTTTCTGAGGAGCTTCCAGCCGTGGTCACAGATTTCAAAAATTCCCATTTTTACAGAAGCCCTAATTTTCCACTTTTCTAATCAAAGTCCCGAACTAGGGTTTGATCAAGCCCGGCCTTCTTCCCAACCAAAAATTCTGATCTTGGTCTCTAAATTTTTATTTTGATGAGTAGCATTCATCCGTGGTCTCCAATTACAAAAATTCAAACTTTCTCCAAAGCCCTAAATTCCGGAAGCCATGAATGAAGGTACTCAAAAATAATTCTGTTTTGACAGAAATATGTACCTGATTGTTTCTGATGTAAATCTGAACGTTTTCATCCACAGGGTCTGAAAAAGTTTTCTGAGATAGCCTGACCTGTTATCTTTCCATCCTGATAGGTCTAACCTCAATTGGATTCTCTGAGAGAGAGTTATGCCAAATGTCGCAACGTGACCTGTTTTGGGATAAAACAGAAGAGCGAACTTGTACGGCGTGCCACGTGTCACTGTTTGAACTTCAGCATCTGAAAAAATTTGCTGAGATAGATTGGCCTGTTATATTTCGATCCTGACAGGTCTGACCTCAATTGGACTCTCTGAGAGAGAGTTATTCCAAGTGTCGCAACATGACCTGTTTATGGGATAATACAGGAGAGCTAACTTGTACGGCGTGCCACATGTCACTGGTTCCACTTCGTCCTTTAAAAACGTTTTATGAGATAGTACAGACTGTGTACTACCTGTATATTTTTACGAAATTTCATTTGGAGCTTCCTAGCCCAGGTTATGACCTTTTTCCCAAGGTCACCTAATTTTGACTCAGACCTGGAAGAGGCAGAAACCCTATATTTTACAGATCATAAATCACAAAGTACAACGAATTAGAGGTTGTCCTTTGGACAAAAGGTACCTGGAGATTTAATATTCGTCCTGTAACAATTTTAGATCTGAAAACTTTTCCAAAACGGATTTATAGCGAAAGTGCTACGATGACTGTTTTTTGCTATATCAAGCCCTAGCATCGTAAGTGCAACAAGTGTCATACATGCCATATCATGCCTTCTTTCAGGCTAGCTCTGATACCATGTTAAATTTTCTGAATTTACTTCAATCTGATCTAGGATCTTAACTGAGAGAACAACATGTACAGCATATCTACAGCATATCAATCATGGAGACAATAATGCAAGCACACAAGAGACACAAAGATTTACTTGGGGAAAACCATAAAGGTGAAAAACCCCAATAACTTCCTCAGAGATAGATAGAGCAATGATACAACCAACCAAGAGAGATATCCATAACCTAGCAGCAGATCCTCCTCCTCCATAAGTGCGCCACTCCTCCTTGAGTGCATGTGTGAGAAGTGAGTGAGCAAATAGAGTGCCTCCCGCACTCTATTTATACTTGAATTGACTTGCCTTTTTACCTAACTCATGTAGGCTCGAACTTAACCACATAATATAATCCTGACTGGGCCGACCCCCAATAGGGTGGTCTAATAACCCTTTGACCCACATGGACGACCCCCAATAGGGTGGTCTAATAACGCTTTGACCCACATGACTTATACAGGGCCGACCCCAAACAAGGTGGTCTAATAACCCATCAAGTATAAGTTAGAACACTTCCGTATAGAGGAATAGTAACATCTATATAGGAATACAATATACATATATGTGAAATACATTCCGAAGTTACATATACATCAACAATAGGACCACAAGGGATGAAGAAAAATTATTATGACGAAGGAGACAATGACTAGACTACCCTAGAAGCAGAAGAAGGATGGATAGTAAGTTACAACGTACCTTCAACCCCGCGCACTACTCAAAATTTCACAGGAATAAATACAAGTTATTCACAGAGCTGTCCTACGTGTTGTTGTAGGAGTAGCGCATCAGTAAACAATAACAGTAGGAATGGAAGAATGGAAGAAAAAGAAAAAATTCCCACTTTCCAAGGGAATGGGACTGAAGATCCCGAGTAGTATTGGTTCTTGTGGAAGCGGTATGGAATCTGAAGTGTTAAGATTTAATATGCTAAGATAGAAAATAGTAGCATTACATTCCATTTCACAATAATTGCATATACAGGATCACTAAAGAAACAACAAGAACAACATAAACACAAGAGACACAGATTTATCCTGGGAAACCCTCATGGGGTAGAAAACCCAGCAAATCTTCCTCAATATAGATGACCAGCAATATACAAAGATGCAAACCAAAGACATGATCTCCTCCTCCACCATAGCAGACCTCTCCTCCACAAGTGCGCTACTCTCAAGTGAGTGAGTGTGTGTGTAAAATGAGGAATACACATCCTCTATTTATACACTACTTCGACTTGTCTTTTACACAAGTCATGTAGGCTCGTATGTAACCAATGGGTTAAATACCCCACTACAACTGACTGGGCCGACCCCTCTAGAGTGATCTAATAACCCTTTGACTCACATAACACATATAGGGCCGACCCCCACTAGGGAAGTCTAATAACCCAAGTTACCACATTCCGACGGAGGAATAAACATCTCCGGATATACAATAAGATCTTCACGGAGGAATGAATCATCTCCGGAATAATAAAATACAAATATAATATTCTTTGAAGTTACAATATCTCAACATGAAGGAGGTCTAGGATGAAGATATTAAAAAGGGACAGTTAGCAACAATCCTCAGGAGCTGTGCACTAGACTTGTTTATGAAGTTTACTAAGGTATAGACAGGGACTCCAGGAAAAACATTGGCACAGATCAAGGCAGGAATGATTGATGAGTTTAGAAAACCAAAATCGGAGTCACAGTACATCACCAAGCTCAAAGAAATCAAGCAATACCTAAATGAGCCGGTATGGGAATTTGATCAATGGTATAAAACATTAATGGAAAAGGTGAGTTTCAGGATGAATGATATGCAGCATAAGGAGTGGTTTATCGTAGGATTGGTTCCACACATTTGCAGACCACTAATACAACAGAAGGTAGTGACTCAAGCTGAAGCACTAGAGATTGCAATGAAGCTGGAGGATTCACCAATCAACGAAGAAGGAATAGGCATGGATAGGATACAAGCACAGTTGGCCCATTTGACACTTCAACTGCAAGATATGAAGAAGGGGAAAGAAGCCCGTGGAGATATATGGTGCAGTAGATGCAATACTAAAGGACACCATAAGGATAATTGCCCAGAATTTTAGGAATATTTGCAGTTAGGTGCACCGAATCCCCTCATTCATGGAGGGATGCCTTGGTGTCGCATCCATCAAACCAGAGGACATCGACCGAAAGAGTGCATGTACCTACAGAAGATGTTGTCAAAGGAAGCAAATTTATATTGCAATTTTTTCCAATCGGTTGGCCACGAGGAAAAAGAGTGCAGGGCTTACGACCTACTCCAAGAATAGATTGTCGATACATATTTCATGAAGGGGGAAGAGAAATTGGAGGTACAAAAACAACCGTAGTATACCCAACAACAGCCTCATTATAACAAGCCACCGTAGTATGATCAAGGAAAGTATGGGAAATCACAGTATGGCTAACCGTAATATCTACAATCGCAATATCAATTGTCGCATTATGGGAAACCACCATATCAACAACTGCAGTATGGTCAAACACAGTACCCTCCATATGGGCCACCACGAGGAGGTTTTAGAGGAGGATTCCGTGGAGTTCGAGGTGCCAGCGCAGGATGAGGATGAGCTGTTGGAAGAGGACGAGGACCAATTATATGTTAAAATTATGGGCAGCAGGGGCATTATCAGAGGGATTGCCTGAATCCAACACCACAATTCACTTATTGCAATGTTGTGGACCATGGTGTCAAAGACTATCCGTAGCTCATCACAAAATGGAAAACTAGAACCTGCCCCCACCTCCACAGAATCAGAATCAGAATATGCTACCGATGGTGTAGAAGATATCATCAGAGGTCAGAATTCACACTGCGACTGTTGGAGTAGTGACGGGAGTCGATAGGTCACAGGATACCATCTGACTAATGGTATGGAAGCACGTCACATTTTATGTGGAAGTCGAGAGGGATGTGTTCTTGAAAGCACAAACGGCAATGAGACAGAGGAGGTAGTCACCTCTTCAACGGGAAGAAGTTACCTATGATATTCCACTGACGTTTGACACGACGAAGTCACAGAGAAAGGCTAACACCTTAAAATCCTTCTTGGAAAGTTGCCTGGAGTTGGAAAAATATTAGGACATGTTGGCAAAAATATCTTGCTCATTGCATCCACGGGAGGGTGCATGCTAGGAGCGCACAGTCTATCACATACATAATAGGAAGACGGGAAGAGAGATGTGGATGTCTGCACAAATCAGAGCATTTGATATTGACTCAAGCATCTTAGACCTGGGGTCAGACATAAACATTTTGACCAAGCAGACCTAGAAAACAATGGGAAAACCATAGTTGGCCTGGTCACTGGTACAACTACGATTAGTGAATCAAAGTAAGGTTACTCCAATTGGTCGGGTGTGCCAGGTTCTAGTTGAAATTGAGGGACTCAAAACATATGTAGAATTTGATGTAATAGAGATTGTTGACAACACAAGCCCCTATCTAGTGTTGTTAGGGATAGACTGGGCGATGGAGAACTAGGCCATCATAAACTTCAAGAAACAGACTATGTTGTTTGAAAATCATGAGATGAGGGTAGTCACACCTCTTAATCCTACAGAAGGGCAGCAGTATGTCAAATCGACAAGGGATGAATTCACCAAGGGATGGGATAGCTTATACAACATATCTGAATACTACGTCAATCCTACTACAGATGGCGAGTTAGGATGGTGTAGTGTCAGTTTAGTGTTGTCAGATTCGGATGAGGCGCTTGAAAATTGGCAGAATTGGCTACATGAAGTATCATTCAAGAGGTGTGCACGGATCACACAATTGGTGCGATGGGTAGCCATAGAAGAATGTACAATGCCAACATATGAGGGGTTTCCCAACTTGACTATATTTCTCACTGAATTTGAGGAAAAAGTGGTGAAGCCACAACGTCTACTGGCCTTGGACGAAGCCTTGAAGGCTACACTAGCGTGATGGTGGGACGCGCAAAAATCGAGTATAACAAACTAGCCACTATGTCGACACCTAATGGAGGTTAGGTTCAAATACATTGTAGGATATGATAGAAGGAAGTATGATAGCAAAGGAGATACAAAGGAACATTTGAATGAATGTCAAAACCAATGGGGCTCATGGGAGAAATAGGAATGGGTCCACGCATTCGTTCACACACTGGATGAAGTACCGCGAAGTTGGTATGTCATTGCAAAACTGTGACATAGAACAATCTCATGGGAATAGCGAACAATTGGCTTTATCCAAACGTTCAGTTTCTCTGATGAGAACCCCTTCATCCACAGCGCATTATAGGCAATCTGTGAGAAGGTATTTGAAGTAGTCCTGACAGAGAAACCACTGGAACTTCGGTGGACTACGACAACAGAAATGCTGATGGAATGCTACAATATAACAGGAGAACCAGATGATGAGGATGACCTGAGGGCTATGTATATACTGGATTTAGAAGGAATTCGCAGTGTCGAGGCACCATAAATGCCTTTCGACAAGTTTCAGCAACCGTTGAAAATCAAGAAAGTGAACATTGGGTCGGAGGATAATCCGAAGTTTGCAAGAATCGGAGATTATTGGGATGACTCGACCATTGCCAAGATGACTAATCTGTTGCATGAGTTTCAAGATTTGTTCCCAATGAAATTCTCAGAGATGAAAGGAATTTCTGGGGACTTAGGTGAAATGAAAATCCCCCTGAAACCCAATTAGAAGCTAGTTAAGCAGCGTCCCTACAGCTTGAATCCAAGGTATAAGGAGCGGGTGCAAGCTGAACTTGAGAGGATGTTGGATGCAGGAATTATAGAACCAGTGGAGAAATCAAAGTGGATCATCCCAATGGTGGTCTAGGATAAGAAAAGTGGTGAAGTCCGAATCTATGTTTATTTACAAAAGTTGAAGGATCCATGCTTACACGATCCATTCCCGACACCATTTACGGATGAGGTGCTTGAAGGGGTTGGAGGGTAGGAAACATACTCCTTCACAGATGGGTTTTCAAGCTACCACCAGATCAAAATTGCAAAGGAGGATCGGCAAAAAACTACGTTCTTCACAAAATGGGGATGTTTTCATTATACAGTGATGCCATTCATCCTGAAGAATGCACCAGCAATCTTCTCTAGACTAGTAGTTGCTGCATTCAAGGACTACATCCATAAATGTCTAGAAGTATATATGGATGATTAGACAGTGTACAGGTTGGTTAAGGATCATGTCGTGAATTTGAGGTTGATGCTAGAAAGATATCAACAACACCATATCTCGCTGAACCTAAAGAAGTGCATTTTCTGTGCTCCGTTTGGGATTTTGATGGGACACATTGTATGTAGGGAAGGCATGTTGGTTGACCCTGTGAAGATTGCGATTATTGTTGAGCTACCGCGACCAACAACATTATATCAACTAAGATAAACGTTGGGACACATGGGCTACTATAGGAAGTTTATCAGAGGTTATCCAGCAATTATGGAACCAATTGAGAAACTTTTGAAGAAGGATGCCAAGTTTGAATGGAACGAAGAATGCCAAAGGAGTCTTAACATATTGAAAGAAAATATGGTTGCAGCACCTATATTAGTATTTCCGGATTGGACGAAGGAATTCCACGTTCATGTTGATGCATCATCAGTCACACTAGGAGTTATATTAGCCCAACCAGGAGAAGGAGCGATTGACCACCCAATTGCATTCGCAAGTAGAAATTTTTCTACTACGGATAAGAATTATACGACAATGGAAAGAGAAGGTTTGGCGATGGTCTACACTCTACAGAAGTTTCGATATTATTTACTAGGAGGTCATTTTAAAATTCACTAACCATTCAACACTCGAATACTTAGTGAACAAGCCTATGTTGAGGGGGAAGATTTGTCGATGGCTCTTACTCTTTCAAGAATTTGACTTCAAGATAATTGTAACGCCAAGGACACTAAATACAAGACCAGATCATCTATCGAGGATCGAATCATGAGAAGAACCAAGGAATATTCATGAAGGGATTCCCAATGCTCATTTATTCATAGTCGGCATGGTCGATGACCATTATGAGCATATTATTCATTTTTTGGAGATAGGGACGACACCGAAGGAATTTACTACCAATGAATAGAAACAGTTGGTTGTCAGGGGTGCAGACTTCCAACTAATTGTTGGGAAACTATATAAGATGGGACCAGAAAAAATACTTTGACAGTATTTCCTTCCACATGAGAAGGAAAGGATTTTATCAGAATATCACGATGGGATTGTAGGGGGACACTATGGAGGACATACCACTGCTAGGAAGATCCTTCGCATTGGATTATGGTGGCCAACGATGCATGGATATGCTGCAGATTATGCAAAAAGCTGCGACATATGTCAAAGAACAAGGAAATCGTCACGATGGGATGAAATGCCTTTAGTGCCTCAAGTGACACTGCAGGATTTCGACAAGTGGCAGTCGAATTTGTGGGACCCATCAACCACCCAGGAAAAAGAACAAGGTCACGATACATAATCGGTGCGACATATTATTTGATGCGATGGTTGGAAACTGCACCAATGAAGGACTGCATGGTTGCGACTGAAGCAAGGTTTCTTTTTGACAATTTGGTCACAAAGTTTGGGTGCCCAAAGATACTGATGAGTGACCAAGGCACTCACTTTGTGAATAAGACAATCGCAGCAATGATGAAGGAGTTTCAAATTCAACACAGGAAGAGTACCCCCTATCATCCTCAAGATAACGGTACAGTTGAAGCATTCAACAAAATATTGGAGCATGCACTCACAAAGGTGTGCAACACAAACCACGATGATTGGGATTTGAAGATTCCATCAATACTTTGGGTGTATCGCACAAATTGTCAATTATTGACTAGACAGACCCCATTCAAGCTCGTTTATGGACATGAAGAAGTAATGTTGATAGAGTATATCATACCAAGTCTGCGCATAGTAGCAGCCACAGGGATGACCTATGATGGCACACTAGAAGAACGATTAGCATAATTGGTATAGCTTGATGAGGATCGGTTCATTGCAGGATTTCATTAGAAGGTCGAGAAGGATCGATAAAAGGCCTGGAATGATCACCACATCAAACCAAAGCATTTTCAGTGTGGGGATATGGTTCTCTTATACGACAGTAATTTTTCAAAGCATCCAGGTAAGTTGCAGATGCATTGGTTGGGTCCCTACATAATAGATTTTGTCACTGGCGGAGGTGTGGTGCAGTTAAAGAGTTTAGATGGCATGTTGTTTCCAAAGCTAGTAAACGGGAATGGATTGAAACCCTATCGCCATGACTAGGCGCATAGCGGCTGAGAGTGAAAAAAAAGAGAAGTAATAATGACACAAAAGTGGAAGCATGGAAAGCCGGATGTTCATTGACGTTTAGCATGCGGGAGTTGAATCAGCACATCATTACTGCAGCAAAGCATCACCAGTAGACATCAGAAACATATGATGACACAGTGGAGGACGGAATCCAATGAACATGTGAAAGATTTGATAATCACACAGCAAAAACATGAAGAACAACCATAAATACGAGCAAAGAAGAGTTGGGATATTGACGGCTTATGCGTAGTAGGAATGAAGTTAGTCAGTTGAATGAGTAATTCCAAGGAAGATGTGGAAATGGTACATTTCATTTCAAGCGGAAGAAATCTAGGTTCGCTAAGGGCAAGAGTTACGAGTGTTCATGAACAACTAGCCATGTAAGTGGCATAGACAATTCAGAGGAACAGCGATGAAGTCTCACTCGAGATGTCTAAGAGAGTGGTAGTAGTTAGAAGAGCCATGGTACCTACGACCACTAGAACATCAGGGGTAGAGGCACGATGGCCCCAACAGTGGACGGTAAAATGTGCAAAATAGATGTGCTAGATAAATTGATCTATTTCACAATTTGGTGATGTCAATGAACTTTTCCCCAGCACGAGACAAGAACAAAGCACATTAGTAGGCGCAGAAGGGATAAATAATGAAGGTTTCAAGAGGCTAGAGGATGAGTTCAAGAAGTACATGACTGTAAACTAGATACTGGAGGATGAGTTTGAGAAGTACATGAAAACAAACCACAGACTGGAGGATGAGTTCGAGAAGTACATGACAGCGAACTAGAGCAGTACCATAGGTGTCCAGCTGAGGCGGGTCGACGGAGAGCCACAAGTTTGTGTTGGGGGACTATTGTCATGGGATTAGATTGCATAAAGTGCAGAAGCCGACAGTAGCAAAGAAGGACAATACGCAGAAGAAAGGACCATTCGTGGAGAACAAGGAGCCGATGGAAAGGCACGATTGGTTTAGTTAGTTAGAATGCGTCATGCGGACCGTTTTGTAACCACTTTAGTTGATATAAATAGGAGCACGATTGTAAGCCTAAGGGACTCAGAAGATAGTGGCATCCTAGAATGAGATCATAAGTGATCGATAGATGTGTAGATGAATTCTATAATTTTTTGCTATGTTTTCGGCAATTTTGTATGATTCCGTGATAAGGTGTTTTGAACTGTTTCTTGCTAAGGTTATATCGTAGGTTTTGATGAATGCATGAAGATGTTTGGTTATGTCTATCTCTTTTGTCTTTTTTCATGATTAAATGGTGAATGTAAATGCTAGTTTCGAAATGTTTAAAGCTTTATAGTTTGATAAATGTTGTCGATGAGAATGTTAGTTCAACCATGATAATGCAGATGTTGATTATGCACTGAATATGCGAAGGATGAATGAATGAGTGAACTGTGAAGACATAATCTCTGGTTTCCATAGTTGTAGAGTGAGATTTGACGCATGTCCTCCCCCCATTGTGGAAATCTGGTTCCTGCAACTGCCTTAATCATCTCGGGTGAGACTTCACTCACTCTGCGAGTGTTCCTGGAAAGGATAAAACCTTTCTGGGATAATGTTTAAGGGATTTTGGTTGATGTTTGTTCATAGTAGTGTGAAGTGAACCCTTGTTGATGGTCGTTGTGTCAACAAGTATGAACTGCATAAGGCACATTATGCATTTCATGTAATATAATTTTCTTCAATTCATTTTCAATTGGTACATAAATTATGTCATTAAATTGAATAATTCCATCTTCAGTCAATGCATATTTGGTAAATTTTAAAGGCATGTTTCCTTCCTGTACTGCTGCCACAAATTGCAAAATCAAATCATCTACCTTTAACACCTCATGTAACCTGATTTTTAAATCAAATTTACAATTGTTGATAGCTGAAATTTGCATTATCCGACTTCTTCTACTAAGTTCATCTGCCACTCGGTTCTATTTTCCCTTCATGTACTCGATTTCAAAATTAAATTCACTCAGAAATTCAATCCATCTGGCTTGTCTTGCATTCAAGTGAGGTTGTTCAAACAAATATTTCAGACTATGATGATCCGTATTTAACTTAAAATTGTTCCCCATGAGATAATTGCTCCTCATCCGGAGTGCATGAACTATGGAATATAACTCCAAATCATGAGTAGAATAGTTCTTTTCATGCTCTTTTAGCTTTTGTGATTCATAACAAATCACATGTCCATCTTCCATAAAACTCCACCAAATCCTTCTAGAGATGCATCTATACATACCACATACTCTTTGTATGGATTTGGAATTTTTAATATTGGAGCACATGTGAGTAATTATTTCAATATTCTAAAGTTGTCTTCACACTTTTGGTTCCATATGAACTTCACGTCCTTATTTTGTAATGATGTAATTGAATTTTCATTCTGGAATAAATATTCTATGAACCTTCAGTATTAACCTGCAATCCCCATAAATGATCTTACTTCCTTTACATTTTTCGGAGTAGACCATTCCTGTATGGATTTTATTTTTGTTGGGTCCATAGCTACTCCCTCCTCAAAGATGATGTGACCCAAATATGAGAGCTTCTTCTGATAGAATGAACATTTTCTAAGCTTGGCGTATAGTTTATTTTCTCTCAAGATTTGCAAGGTAATCTGAAGATGCTCCTCATGATCTTCCTCAAATTTGGATTACACCAAAATATCATCCAGGGACACTATAATGAAATTGTCCAAAAATTATTTAAACACACCATTCATTAGACACATGAATGTGGTCGGGGAAATTGTCAGTCCGAAAGGTAGTACTGTATATTCATAATGCCAATATATAGTTTTAAAAGTAGTTTTGCTAATGTCCTCATATTTTAAGTGCACCTGGTGATACCCAGATCTCAAATCAATCTTGGAAAATACTTTTAACCCTATCAATTGATCAAATAGATCATCAATCCTCGGTAGTGTATATATGTATTGATTGTTTCTTTATTCATTTATTTGTAATCTACACACAATCTTAGTGTGCCATCTTTCTTTCTTACAACCAGAGCTAGCGCTCCCCATGGTGACACATTGGGCTGTATATAACCCTTCTTTAATAACTCTTCCAATTGCATATGCAATTCTCTCAGTTGCATGGTACTCATTCTGTAAGTAGCTTTTGATGTTGGCACAACTCCAAGCACCAAATCAATTGTAAATTCAATGTCCTTCTTTGGTGGTAGCCCGGGTACATCTTGGAACACATCCTCAAATTATTTCAACACCATATGTTCATTAATGTTTGTTTATTTTTTAGTTTTCATTTCCTCCACATGTATGGAATATAACTAACACCCCTTCCTGAAACATTTCTTCATCTGCATGGCTAAAATTTGTCTTATCAAAATTGGTCTTGGAATTCCATTTATCGAAACTGTATTATTGTTCTCATGTAGGCAAGTAATAATTTTGTTATGGAAGTCCAAAACTACGAAATTATTTTCCATCCAATCCATTCCAATCAACACATCATAAGAACTGAGAGGAATTATATCCAAATCAACTTTGGTATGACACCCATTCATTTCCAAACAACATTTTTTAACCATGGAAGTAATTTTCATTTTCATCCCAGTAGCCAATTGTACCATTCTATGCTTTGGTAACTTACTACTCACTAAATTGCATCTTTCAACCAGATTAGTATTTACATAAATGTAAGAAGATATGGAATCAATTAAAATTGAAATGGGAAAATCATTTATTTTACTTTCAATTTCAATCTTTGATGACTGGTAGTCTTCCTGGAGATTATCCAAAGCTGTATATATGCAAGGAATGCTTCTAGAAACATCTTCCACTATAGAAGCTTCTTGCACATTATACATACCAACAACTTTATTTTTCCTTTATAGACAATTACTAAGGTATTGGTCACCTCCACATTTCCAGCATTTAACTTGGAATGGTTTATTTTGTCCTGTAGACTCAATCACCCTTGATTCACCTTTCATATTTGACTGTTTGGAAGAATTAAATAAATCTTGTTTAACACCAAGAGAATTAAACCCATTTTTTCTCTGGTCCTTCTTATCTTTCAATTTACCCTTCAAAAATTTAT
This sequence comes from Larix kaempferi, assembly GCA_027924585.1. NCBI lineage: Eukaryota > Viridiplantae > Streptophyta > Pinopsida > Pinales > Pinaceae > Larix > Larix kaempferi. The sequence goes on from BSBM01001344.1 coordinate 2,870,934, forward strand.
TCACATCTTGTCTATTTTTACCTTGCTCATACAAGCATTTAGCTTTCCTAATGCATTCCTTCAAAGTGTGGGGTTCAACATAAGCTACTCGATCCTTGTAGAATGATGGTAAGCCACTGAGAAATCGTTGAATAATAACATTTTCATCTTGGATAAATTCAACATAGCTTAGTAATTCTAGGAATATTTTATCATATTCTTCGATAGACATATTTCCTAGTCTCAGTTCAAAGAACTCTTGCATTTTCTTAGTATCGTATTTTTGGGGCAAGTATTCATGCTTGAAATACTTTTGAAAACTCTTCCATGAAATTTTCCTTTCATCCATATTTTCTACCTACTTCAGATGCTTCCACCACCTATAAGTGTTTCCCTAAATATTATAAATAGCAATACGCGCCTCTTGATTATCAGAATAATCATGTAATTGTAAATATTTCTTCATTTCTAAAAGCCAAATCTTTGCAATTTCACCATATTTTTCCCCATCAAAAGTGGGAGGTTTAATTTTCCTGGTTTCACCCTACAATGTATTTCCATCACGTTTTCTCTTTTGATTCCCCTTGGGATGAGTATCATATTGGATTTTAGGAATCTCATTCCCATGATGACTTTCAATTGTTTGATATTGGCAATGAAACGCCCTTTTTCCTTCATCTTTATCTCTAGAGTGTTGATATCTATCAGGAAATTCTTGTTAGTTTTTCATCTTTTAATTCAATAGATCTAGGATATTAACTTAAATAATAACATGTACAACATATCAAGCATAAGAGACAAGAGACAAGAGACACAAAACATTTCATCGAGGAACACCGAGAAGGTGAAAAGCCCTGCAACTTCCTTAGAGATAGAATAAGCACCAATACAAATATCACAAAGATCACAAAGATCAAAACCTAAGAGATAGATGACTGTAGCAGCTACTCCTCCTCCACTTGTGTGCACTCCTCCTCTCTCTCACTAATGCGAAGTGAGTGACTGAGAGACTGTGTCAAATGAGAGAGTCACACTCTCTATTTATACTTTTACTTTCACTTGACCTTTACTCAACTAGGTCGACCCCAACTTAACCACTTAACAAAATGTTGACTGGGCCAACCCCACTAGGGTGTTCTAATAACCCTTTAACCCACATGACTCATACAGGGCCGACCCCATCAAGATGGTCTAATAACCCATCAAGTATAAGTTAGGACACTTACAATATAACTTGCGACACTTGAAAGTACAACTAACGACAGTTCCTATCGGAGGAATAATACATCTCCGTTGGGGATACAATAAAGTACAAATACAATACATAAGTGAATATCTTCCGAAGTTACAAATACATCAACACTCCCTCTTAACTAGGAAGGTATTCTCTTGACACAAGTCATCAATACATATAGGCACAAGTCTTCAATTCTAGATTTGGATCATTGTCACTGGATCATGGAGCATCATCGTCACTGATGTTGTACTCGTCATCTCGCTCACTAGGATATCTCATAATTATTCTCATCATAGGAAGTTCTACAAAGCAATCCCTTTTTCATGTTGGTTGTAGGCCTATCCTCCTATAGGTATTCATCATCTTTATCCATACTGTGGAATCCTCCAGACTGATTACGTGCGTCCACAAAGCCTTGAAAGAGCATCCGAGCACAGACTAACGAATCTCCAAGGATCTTTTACATGTGACCATCATAAAACCTTGAAAGAGCATCCTAGCACATACTATGGGATCTCCCAGGATCTTTTCTATGTGGTTAAGCAAAACCTTAAAAGAGTGTCTTGCAACATGCAAGAACTCTAAAGAGAATCCCAGGACTTTTACGAGCACATAGCTCAACCTATAGGATCTCCAGGACTAATTACATGCCTCTAGTAGAAAAACCTTGAAAGAGCATCTGAGCACAAACTATCGGATCTCCCAGGATCTTTTCTATGTTACCTATAGAAAAACCTCGAAAGAGCATCCAAGAAAAGACTATCGGATCAACTAGGATCTTGTCTATGCTACCTGTACAACCTGTCCACGGCCAACTTGTAGAAAAACCTTGAAAGAGCATCTGAGCACAGACTATCGGATCTCTCAGAATTTTTACATGCTAGCTGTACAATATGTCCGTGGAGTATCATCATGATACTCATGATCGTACTAATCATCATCATACAGTACATCATCCTGATGCACATCATCATCACATGATCATCCTGATCATCATCATAGCATCGTCCTGATGCATATCATCATCGCATGATCATCCTGATCATCTTCACAGCATCATCCTGATGCATATCATCATCACATGTTCATCTTCATCATCGTCACAACATCGTCCTGATGCATATCATCATCGCATGATCATCCTAATCATTATCACGGCATCATTCGGAGCATCGTCCCCTTCATATCATCTCATCGTTCATGGAGCACATCCCAGATGCACATCATACAACACTTACACCACTAACATGGGAGAACACATCTACCACCATTTGGAGAAGGCTCCAGCCCTTAATTTTTCACGATGGGAGAACACATCTACCACCATGTGAAAAATGGCTCAGCAATTACATAACGACCATGGGTGAACACATCTACAACCATGTCGAAAAAATCTCGGCAATTACATCATGACCATGGGAGAACACATCTATAACCATGTTAGAAAATCCCATGTGCATCTGTATCTTCTGGACTCATCACTTCCCCTTGGAAGGAACCTCGATCTGAAGTACACCAAGCCTCTCTCAGAAGTACACAAACTTCACTGTGGCTAGTGGTTTGGTCAACACGTCTGCAATCTACTCATCTGTCGCAACATACTGGAGCTTTACTTCTCCTCCCTGCACCATATCCCTGATATAGTGATATTTGATCTCGATGTGCTTCGACTTGTCATGGAACACCGGGTTATCTAACAACTTCACACAACTCTGGTTATCACAATTGATACAAGTAGCATCCAACTGGAGATCAAATAAATCAGATAGTAGCTTCCTTAGACATACTGCCTCACAATTAGTCGAACAAGCTGCGACATACTCTGCTTCGGCTATACTCAGTGCTACACAGTATTTCTTCCTGCTAAACCAAGAGATCACACTTGATCCGATACTGAAGAAGCACCTAGAAGTGCTCTTCCTATATGCAACACTGCTTTCCCAATCTGAATCAACATAACCCTCCAGGTTAAACTTTTGATTCGCATCATACTTGAGCCCATAATCAACCATACCCTTCAGGTACCTTAGAATATGCTTTACTGCAATCAGGTGAACATGTCTAGGATCTATCAAGAACTGGCTCAAGGTGTTCACCGCAAAGAAAATATCTGGTCTTGTGACCATCAGGTACATCAAGGACCCAATCATCTCACAATACATCGTGGAATCAATCGAATCTGATGAAGCATCACTCAATAGCTTCAAGTTTGATGCCATAGGTGTGGCCCTAGCCTTACAATCTATCATCCCGAACCGCTTCAAAGTCTCTACTGCATACTTCCCTTATCCAAGGAAGATTCCATATGCACTCTGCCACATACCCAAGTCCTTCATCTCGAACTCGGTAGCAAGCTTCCTCTTCATGTTGGAAATCAATATATCCTCACATGTCACAAATAGGTCATCCACATACAATAGGAGTATCACCGGATTTCCTTCCTCAACCTTGTAGTAAAGGTTGGAATCCGCTTTACTCTTGGTAAAATCTCAAACTGGATAGGAAGTTGTCTATCCTGTCGTACCATGTCCTGGGTGCTTGCTTCAAGCCATACAAGAATTTCTTCAATTTGCACACATGTGACTCCCTGTCATGTGTCTCAAATCCAAGTGGCTGCTCCACTTCCTCTTCGACTACATCATTCAAGAAAGTTGTCTTGACATCCATCTGGTGTATCTTCCACTTCATCACTTGCCTTGTATTTCTCTATGCTACTATCTGTAGCATGCTTGATATTCTAGATCTAATTGGAAGTCACAATAGACTTCCCTTCTGGTCTTGGGACCGCATCCCAAACATCATTCTTCATGATCGATTGGTATTCCTCAATCATGGCATCCTTCCATTACTGCATCTCGGATCCTGGGAACTTTAGATTCTTCAATATATTCAATAGATAGTGAACTTCGTTGCTGGAACAAATGTTGTTGTCCTTCTTTTGTAGGTGATTCTACACGATCTTTCCTACAAGTCAAATTCAATTGCATGATTAGAAACTTCTCATAGTTTTTCAAAACAAATTCTTATGCATAAATACATATGTCATACAGTCATGCAATTATCTTAGCCAGTGCTTCAATACAACATTTATCCATATCTCGTATTCGCACGGTAACATTCTAGATGCCTTCCATCTCTACCAGAACATTTGTTAAGAGTGTGCACAACTCCCAACATGTTAGCAAAGAGGTTTCATTGTACATAAGTAGCAATTGAATGTTGTACAATACCATAGGCCACTTACCCATTACTTTCGTATTAGTAGTATCTTTTTCATTAATGCAACTTTTGTAATATGAATAATATACATCCCAAATCTAGGAACATAAGTATGTACATGACTGGACAACATTATTTAAGTAATCATATGATAATTCAAATACGTATCTTTGTTTAGTTGTGGGTGGACTCGCTCTCAATCTTTGCTTCCTTGCAGGAACTACTGGAGTGTGCTCCCTCTTGATCTTTGCTTCCTGGATTATTTGTCCTTGGATTATATCCATCCTAGACCACTCTGCTTAAGTATGCACTAGTGTCATCATTGTGTCATCCTCAAGATCTCATACATAATCATACATCCGTTAGTATAATCTAAATAGTATAAAAAAACTATGATTCTAAATAATATTAAACATGTATGGTCATGATCATTTCATACACAAGTAGTTTATTACAAGCGTTAGTATTCAAGGTTTCAGGGAGTACTTCTTTTACTCATGCATATTCTGATTTGACCATAGCACTCTTCTGGTTTTCCATATCATCAATCAAAGTAATAAGTATAATATGCATAAACCCATGATTACTCAAACTTATAACTTCATGAATAATCATTATCAATCATACAAAAGTATACTTTTCTAAGATCCTAACACAAAGTAGGATTCTAACTCGATATAGGAAAACATACTTGGATTATCATGTTTGTCTAACATACCCAAACAATGTCTTCTTTGTTCACTTAGAGACCTTGTGCTAGCAACCTGCATATCTCATAAGTTGATAATTGTAGAACCAAGTTATACATACCTCGCAAGTAGAGCTTCTATGTGATCCATGACTATGGATGAGTCTTTGTCTTCATGTCTCCATGGTAATATGTTCTTGATCTAGAACTTGATTTGTCTTTCTTGATGTACCCTTCATATTAGTGGACAACATCATCCTCATACAACAACACAGTGTGTTAGTACAATCATAAGTGTCATACCCCTAATCAATGAATGTATTCACATGCATTAATACTTTTACTAGAGTGATAAGGCAAGTCTAAAATTAATCAAGATTGTACTAACCTCAAATGAAGACAAACATATCATAAACTTAATCATGAACAAATTTCAAAACATACCTGCATCTCTTCAAGTCATACCTGTCGGGATTGCTTGTAATCTTCTTATGTAAGGCCTTAGCCTCATCTCCCTCTAAAAATGGAACTTCTTCACTTATGTAGGTGTCCAATTCATTCTCTTCTAGGATTAACCCAATCCACTTTGATTTGTTGAAACTGGATCTAGAGCATGATTAGGGTTTGTCAGAGAAACCCTAAAAATTCAAACTTTGAATTTCAAACTTCTAATTGGATCAAAAGATGTGCCTTGCTGGTATGATCAAGCTGGTATACTACAATTTTGAAATCTCCAAAATTTGACCCCTCAAAATTGCCTTTGAAACTCTTAGATCTTCTCGTCAAAATACTGAACTAGGGTTTGATAATGCCTAGGGTTCTTCCTAGCCAAAAGGTTCGATATTGTGCTCTAAAATTTGATTTTTCTAAGGAGCATCCAGCCATGGTCATATATTCCAAAAATTTCAACTTTTGCAGCACCCTAATTTTCCACCTTTCCGATCAAGATCCCGAACTAGGGTTTGATAATGCCCAGGGTTCTACCCAGCCAAAAAATTTGAACTTGGTCTCTAAATTTTGATTTTGCTGAGGAGAGTAATCATATGCTGAGATCACTCCAAAATTCCACTTCTGACAAAAGCCCTAATTTCCTGCAGTAGTGACAAGCCAGAAATGAGAATGCTCGGAATCCAATTCTATTTCACAGAAATACGTGCCTTATTGTTTCTGGTACATCCCTAAAATTTTGGATCCATAGGGTTTGAAACTTCGGCCTATGGTATCCTGACCTATCATCTTTCCAACCCCATGGGTCTGACCTCAAATGGATTCTCTCAGAGAGAGATATGCCAAATGTCACAACGTGACCTGTTTATGGGATTAAACAATATAGCAAACTTGTACGGAGTGCCACATGTCACTGTTTCAACTTCGGCCTTTGAAACCTGGACCTGTGAAACTAAAGTCCATGCTCTTACGGTTACTTTTTATAGAATTTCATTTGGAGCTTCCTAGCCCAAGTTGTGACTTTTTTTCCTAGGTCAGTTGTTTATGACTGAGATCTGAAAGAGGCAGAAACCCTAAATTGTATGGATCATAAAACAAAAAGTACAACGAATTAGTTAGTGCTTCCTTCAAATCTAAAGAGGTTAGCCTATTCAAATCTAAAGAGGTTAGCCTATTAAGCCCACACACATTCCACACTACTAACATCATAAAATTAATTAACACCCATATTAGAGGAATGAAGTAGGTAATTAGTGTATGTAGCTTGCATATTAAACGGGGATAATTTTAAGGATCAATCATTTTCTTAAAGCATAGAAACCTTGACGAATCTTATCAATTCTTCAAATTCCAACTATAAATGTTTAGCAATATTTTTAGAATATAGTCAAATTTATAAAAAAATTATATAGTTTCTCACCATTTTTGATGGTGTTTAGAGTAAAGAAATTATCTTATCGAATTTGGCCAATCATTTTAGAAAAAAGTAAAAATTATGAATCTGTTTTTTAAAACGAACTTTGAAAAATAGTTGATAGAATAAATTTCATCCCTACAAATTTTCTTAATATTAAATATTATTCCATTGACTTAAATGCATGAATAGGGAGAAATTAATGTGCCATGGGCTTGTCGTCATTATTAACATTTTTCATAGGGGAGATATGAATTGATATTTTTCTAAACACAACTTTTACCTTTATTTGAAAATATAAAAATATTTGATATAATGAAAGGATTTGAAGTTCTAGTGGAAGATTTAACCTTTGTCACGGAAAATATGAGTTTAGACTTTAATACAAATATATAAATAATTTAATTCATTTTTATTTTAGTTTTAATTGAAATTATAAATAATAAATGAAAAAATGTATGGAATTGCTTCATGTAAATTTGATTTTTATAATTGATAATAATATTTTTTAACAAAAAATTGTGAATATATAGAATTTTAACTTAGATTTTAATAATAATGATTTAAGAAATCCAAGTTTTACTAAAGCATTTGGTTCAACTTTATGTAACTTGTAATAATAATGTTACAACAAAAAATGGTAAATAGATATATTCAATGTAGAGAATTAAAGGTGTTTTTACTCAATCTCACAAAAGATTAATTTTTATATCCATGGTTTAATTCCAAATTTAATGAAATATATGTTGTAAGTGTTGTCATTTTCCTATTTCGGTCACATTTTTTTCTACGCTATTGTTGCAAAGTATCACAATCATTTCATAAATGATATCAAAATTATTTAAAAAAAATTGTCAAAAGTCTCTTCAAAAAAAGATGAAGGTATCCATACGATAATAATAAAAAGAACTGCAAAAATTTACTAGAAATCTAGTCCATCTAGGGCCACATTTTGGAAATTATCATCTAGATCTACTCCATCATATTCTATGTCATCATTTGTTGTAAATTCAACAACAACATGGACTTTGTTGTGCCTTGTTCTAGTTCTAGACCTTGATGGAATGGAATGACCCCATTCCTGCCTACAGATGAGGGAAGGCCATAGATGAAAGGGTCCTAGTAGAGGCTAGAACCAACATAAAAAGGGAAAAAACTATTCAGGTGGAAGGATAAGGTGGGTTGTTATTATTCCAATTAGCAATTACAAATATTATAGTTGTGCATTAAGCTCCAATTTTTTTTCTTGGTGGAATATCATGAAGGAATAAACCTCTAACTTCCATTCATGAATCTCCAAGAAATTCTTCATTATGTCCTTGGAATGCTTATCTCCAACACCATTCTCCATCTAAATCTAGCTTGTAAATCCATCCTTCTATCTATTCCAAACCAATATCCAATTCATAATATTGTAATTCACTTCGATGATGTCCTTGACATATCTCTTCGTTCCTCTTTTCACATCCTCAAGTTTACAGAACACACAACAACCACTCAAAAATGGAAATGTGACATTATAACTGTCAAAATAAGTATGTGCACTAGAGTCAAAAGTCCTTCATTCCCACTTGACAGATTCATAGAAAATCATTTATCAAGGAAAGGTGGGACAAATCCAAATAACATAAATAATATCATGATGGTTTGGGTAATGTGTTTATAGAGTGCCATACACAGAGATGGATTTGAGAGAAGAAGAGAGGATCTGCGTTTTTCAAATGAAAGTTCGATGTTTCAATCCCTACTATAGGATCATCATCAAGAGATAGGTGAAGTCTGAGAAGAAGATTGTGATTGCCCAATGACCTTTGTATATGTAGTGGTGGTAGTGGTTTGGTAGATGGAATTGGTTTGGTGTCGACTAAATTTTAAGGGAGGTTTAAGGTTTGTTAGTATAAGCAATTATTTTTTATGTATTTTTTTAATGTTTTCAAAGTTGGAAATTATTAAAAATAATTAGTTTGATTAATTTGATTTAAATTTATTTTTGATTTTATCAAAAACCATTTTAAGTTAGTTTATTGATTTTATTAAAATTCATTTATTACTTTGTTTTAATATAGAAAATTAGTTTTAATAATATTATAATGCTAGCGGTTAGCTTTAATATTTTGTTGTAAAAAGTACTTTAATATTATATTAGTATGATATAGTTCTTTCTAGGATTTCAATATAATTTAGTAAAGATTTTCTTTCGTTAGTTTAAATAGTTATAATTTAGTTATTAATAGTTCGATATACTACAATGTTATGATTTTAATATATTTTAGTTAATATATTAATTAATTGATTTTGGTTAATTTATGGTTTTAATTTAATAATTTTTATAGTTTTAAATTATTTAGGATTATTAATGTGTAGGATGAATGCTTAGTAATTATAATTTAACCCAATGGGTTTAAAGGAACAAAGGGTAAAATTATGGTTAAAGACTTAAAGGTTATCCCAGTTATTGGAGTGTCTAGAGGTTTGCTTCTTTTGTAAAGAGTGTATTAGGGGTTTCCATGTCACAATTAATTTGGCTCTGTCATCCCTATTGAGGCAATTTTTACACATCTCAATTTCAATTTTCTCCCTTATCTTTCATTTTGTGAGATTATCTACTCTAGCTATGACATAATCCTTTTCTAAGCAAATTTGATATTGGGTTATGTGAGAATGTTTTGCTAGGGCTGATTTTTTATGCCTATCATGCCTAAGGTCATCACTATGTTCTTTTAGTCTCGTTGCTACTGACCTACCAGTTTCTCCTATGTAAGGCATGCTACATGAGCAAGGAATGGAGTAAATGCCTTTGTATGACATGGGGTCTCTAGGGTCTTTTAGGGAATCTACTAGGCTTCTTATTATGCTGGGGGGGAGAAGTAAACTTTGAAATTGTGTTTTCTGAGAATCTTAGCTAGTTTATCAGTGGTTCCTTTAATGTAAGGCAGGAAGATCCTATTAAATTCTATGTTATCTTCCTTATTAATCTTCTTTTTATCTTTTTTAGGTTTCTTGGCTAATTATACCGCTCTCTTGAACTAATTATTATCATATCCATTGTTACTGAAGATAGTTCCTAAATGTTCTATTTCCTAGTCTATGTGTTCTTGATCAACAATTCTAAGGGCCATGGTAACTAACGTATTGATAACACCGGTTTTTTGTGGGGGATAATGGTGTGAGTTAGCATGAAGGTATCTCTTAGTGTGGGTCTTTTTCCTATACACCTGGTGTGCTATAGATCCATCATCTTTTCTTGTGATTAGTACATCAACCTCATGTCCACCGTGCTCACATAATGAACCTTCAACTTCAATTTTTTGGGGTGCTTCCATCAAATCCTCAAGTTTCAATGTAACATCGGGTTTGTTTAAAACCCTTGTCTGATTATACCAAAATGTTATAAATGTCTATGAAGCCTGCAAGGTTGAACATATTGTATTTTTAGCAATTATTAATATTAAAACTCCACAACTGGCTACGCTAAGGAAGTACGTTGAAGAGATAGGGGACTCATGTACTCACCAGAGATGCTAAGGGGGTTGAAAGTGTCCTAGGGGAAAATTGTTCTATGACCCTTTTATATCCTTAAAATCCCTGAAAATATCATAAGTCATGCTTAAGTCTTAATCTCATTTAATTAACTTAAAAATTGCTTAAATCATGATTATAATTTAAGTGGGTTTAAATGGGATTAGGGGGAGAGGTTATATTTTTTTATTTAAAAATAAAAATAATAAAAGGGGAAAATGTGAGTTTCATGGAGATCCCACATGGATCAAAATTTCCATGCATTAAACTAATGCATGCAAAACGAAATTGGCTCCCATCCCTGTAAGAATCCATTACTACATTGGCCAGAGAGAGAGGAGAGAACTACTAGTTGGATTGAGGAAAGAAAGGAAACTTTTGTGAGTAGAAGAAATCTGGTAATGAATCTTGAGTCTGAGAACCAACTATGAGACTAGTAATTCTAAAACTGTGTCCATTGTTACCTTTAGTGATCCCAGTTACATGGAAATGGTCTAGGAAGCTAACTTGGTGGAATTCGGATCACTGAGAATGGTGATGTACCTCAATGTTGGGATTTCAAAATGAAACCGAGGAAGTGAAATTCACTATTTGGCATGAATTTGGTGTTAAGCCAATTCCTTGTTTGCCAAAGTGTAAAATTCATAAATTATGGGATTACTGAGATGTCTATCTGGTGAATGAATGAGTCTCAGCTTAGGGGTGGCATTTTAAGATATTAATGAGCAAAATTGCCTAAGGTTGTGCAGAGCATGCATTACACAAAACCAGTTTCCCAATTCAAGTATTTTCTAGATCAATTTTAATTCTTGGAAATGATGTTTTAATTTCTCAATGTTGCTTATTTGATGAATGGAAAAACAATTTCCATGGTTTTGTGTTTTAATTTCATAAATTAGATATAAAGAATGAATTTATGTGTTGATTGGTTTAATTCATATGTATGGAATGAGTGCAAGTTTAATTATGTGATACGCTTTATAATAATGCATAAATTTCTCAAATGAAACTAAAATTTTATGAATACCCATTCATTAATTAAGTCGAAGTCTGCGAAATTCAATTCCTAATTTTTGGGTTCATAAATGAAATGTTTATTCAAATTATTTAAAGAGTTTAAAATTCTTATTTTCCATATAAGTGGAATAAAATAGTTATTAAGACAATTATTTTGTACTTACTACTTACTGGGAAATTAATATTTCTAATTGGGAGAAAATAATTCCTAAAAGAGAGTTAAATGAAATGTTTAAAACAGTTATTCAAAGAAGTTTAAATATTTATGTCTAAGATGGGATCAACCCATTTTGGCTTATTTATTTTACAATTACCATGTACTAAGGCTTGTTTATTATGCCTTGCATTGAATGGTATCTTCTATTTAAAAACCACAGGCTGAATTTGCCTATTCAAAGAGGTTTAAATGTTTATGTTGAAGTTTAAATTCAGCCTTGGTAATTGTGCCTTACATTGAATTGTACTTTGTATTTAAAAGCCACATGCTGATTTTGCTTATTCAAAGAGGTTTAAATGTTTATGTTGAATTTTAAATTTAGCCTAGTTCATTTTTACAAATAATGGGCCAATAATTAATGGTATTTTTTTATTCTACAAGTATTGGAACTGTATGGGTTGCATGCAAAATACCATTGATTAAATTAGTAAGGAATTTGTCATTACATTCCATGTTTTGGATATATCGGTAATTGTTATGCTACTTAATTTAATTTATGCATGTAATCGTGCAGTTCCTAAGACTTTGGATATATTGGAATTTGTTATCCTACTTAATTTATGCATGTAACCTTAATGTGTAGTTAATATGTTGGAATATTGGTTTTCCTTGGTAATTATTATCATAAATATTTTCTTACTACCATTGTTTTTCCTTGTCATAATAATATGGAAATTATATAACTCAAGAATTGTCTATATATATAGTTATAAATGTCTTTGTTCCATTTATGTGGACCCTACTACGTAGTTCCTAAGATAGTTTTTTATTGCGCAGCTCTTACTACACATTCCTTATTGAGCAGTTCCAAAGATAATGTTTTTACTACACAACTCTTACTGCACAGCTCTCAACAAAAATTTTATTGTGCAGTTCTCAGGAAAGGATTTAAAAGAAAAGGGTTGGAATTGTTTCCTTCCAAGCCTTAGTTTATAATGTATAAATGGTGAAAAATTATATGTGTTAAATATGTGGCACATGGAAATACTTATGCTTCTGCAATTATGCACAAAATTATTATGTATGTATACATGTGAATATGGGATTCATGCAATATTTTAAGCAACCACTAAATGCTTATATTTGTTATAACCACTTATATTATGAAATGAGAACTATATACTATGAACGAGAACTCTACCCATAAAAACGATGATTTTTGCAAAAAAAACACCACCCAAATAGAAAAGTGTTGATACCAGTATACACGTATTTTTTTTCAGGGTAAAAAATAGAGCCATGGCCTAAAAATCCCATATTGTTGTTTACAAAAACTTTAAAATCAACCCTAAATTGGAAAAAAAAAATTTCTTCAAGAGATAAATTACAACTTTCTCGAAAATTGCATATTAAACAAAAAACAAATTTCTCTAATAATTTCACCACTCTAACCATATAAAAACAAATAAATTATGATGTGATTCAAAATGAGATAATATATTAGACCATACAAGAAAAAATGGTTCATATAAATATTCAAAAACTCCTCTAGAGTTTCAATTACAAAAACCATACTAGTAAAAAGCATCTAAACTGCTTCTTCAAATTCATCCATGGATTCTGACACCCCATCATCAAAAAATCCTCTAGGGTTTCAATTAAAAGACTCATACTAATAAAAAGCATCTAAATTGCTTCTTCAAATTCATCCATGGATTCTAACACCCCATCAAAATCTACATTTTTTGTAGATGAAGGACTTGATGAAGATTTAGATGACCCATATTCTTCTCTATTATCAATGGGTGCACCATCTGAGTCTACATCTATGCCCATCATTTCATATGTCATATTGCTTGGGAATCTACGACTTGGTTTAATAGACTCCCATCTTGCAACTTCTTGTTGTGGCAGCAACCTCTTTATAATCTCTATAGTCTTGGAGCGGAGAGTGTCTTTCTTTGTCAACTTGAAATCATAAACAAGTATATCAACTTCCTCTAATTTCAAGATGTCAATGCGGATGTGATTTATTGTTTGACCCTTTCTTTTTTCTTTCTACAAACCCTTTTCTCAACCACCATCTCTGCCTTGTACACACCATCAAATGGGTGTGTATATGTTGCATACCAATGTACTTTTGCTGATACTACTTCTTCATTTTCTTTATGACCTTCATAACTTTTGCAATCCATAACGGATAATGACGTGGATCATCTGTATCCAAAAATTCAATCATGCAACCCTCCTTGATATCTTGTATCGAGCCCTTGTAAAGGTCTTCCATCTCTCGACGCTTTGTGGACGATCTTCTAGAGCCAATATACATTTCTCTTTCCTCTACTTGAGAAAAATCAATAGCTCGAGGTTCAACATTTGTTACCTCATTTTCATTTGATAAAATTTGTGTCCAAGCAAATGGAGTCTTCAAAAATATATCTCCATTTGTAGAGTTTGAAATTATGTCACTCTGCTCCATGAAAAAAGACTCCCACCAAATAGAATCAACAACATCAAAGTACTCATATGTATCTTCGATAGAATTTTGGATTTCTTCCAAGCATTGAGAAGAATCGACATCTCTATTATGTCTCCTTGCATTATGAATCTCTGTAGATGATTGCAATAACAACAAATTTGAAGCATACATTTGACGACTTGGGATGAATTTCAAAAATGCCAAACCTGATGAAGTCCCCCATTCTGTGCTAGTTGAGTACTTCTTACCCCACAATAGTGTTTTTCCATCAATCTTTTTTATATGAAATTGATGCTGAAAGATAATGTCATTAAGTTTTTCAATGCACCTTTCTTCACCATGCGATCCAAATAGAAATCTTTGCATGTCAATAGTTTCTTCCAATTTCTGTACAGTAGGCTCTGTATGGTATGCTTTCCCTATAATTTCAATCAACGATGGTAGGCTCCCAACTTTCTTCCTCCTCAATGTCCTTGCAAAATGGCTGAACATTTGATCAATATGATCATGTGTATGCCCAACAAGAAGGAACCCAACTTTTACCTTTTTAAAAATTCCCAATTCAACAAGCATGCTTAGATAACCAAACACGACCTGATTTTTGTTTTCTCAGCTTGTGTTGTCCAATTGTAGATATAGAACTTCTGGAAGATCACCAGGCCAATGAGTAATGACATGGTGAATTATGCCGATGGTCAAATTTGCGTCATTGTGAATAGTTGGAGTGTAAAGTAAACCCTTGGAATCATTTCACCATCAAAAACCATACACCCAACCATGTGAAACTGAATAAAATTATCCTCCTTTAAATTCTTTGGCACACAAACAAAATGTGGCAAGAGTGTTTTTTTCTGATCCATGCCATCAATTATCAAACCCATATACTTATGTGGAGCATCATAACACTTGTTGTGATGTTTGTACAATTTTTTCTGTTCATTTTATTGTTGATTGCGATGTTCTTGTAGTGCATTGATTATGGGATCTACAAACAACATAACAAAAAAAATGGTTAACTAGCTTCAATAATTGACATTTATCTATTTGTTTTCTTTTTTTTGTAAACATACCTCTTTCTATCCCTTTTGATCTATCCCTTCTTTCTTTAAGAGAAGCACATGTACTGCAGACCCCCATCCTTGACCTCTTTGTAATGCGGACGTTGTTGAACTTGTTTTTCCATACTCTTGTGAAATATGCATATCTGATGAAGTTGTCATTTCCTTGACCACCTTGAACATAATCCTTGTATAAGTTGTAGATTTCATGCCTTGTGAAATTATCTAGAATGTGTATTTTTTCTCTATTTGGCATACTCTCTCCATGCTTGGAAAAGAAATCATGCATCCATGATATTGCAATGTTTGTTGATGGCCCAGTGATTCATCCCTGATAATCGTCAATGTAAAATGTAGGATCCTTTTCTAGCCTTGTTTGGATTCTTGATAATCGGAGATTACCAATTGAGTGAATCCGTTTGAATGCCTTTCTACAAAGCATAATTCTTCCAACGCGATAATCATAACCTGTCCCGGTAGAAATCATGCACCCCACTAAATATCAATTTTGCATGCTTTTGTTCATTGATAGATACATCTTCCTTCTCTCCAAGACATAATTATAGCCTAAACTTTTCAAACAACTTTTGTGGCAACGCTCACTCAAAATCAAATGAGTAATGGAACTTGGACTTGTGAGCAATTCTTTCCTAGACCTTGTATAACTGGAATGCTTTGGATTGACATAAAAAGGTCTAGTCCTACACTTAATCCTGCTCTGCATTGGATTCTGTCGCTGGATCTCTTGGACCATTATGTCTGCAACAACATCCTGACCAGGATTAATGTTTTCATTGTGATGCATATGACCCCCCTCATTGAAAATTTCATCACCAAATTTGTTATGAAAATTATTGTCATGATCACTAATAAGTTGATCACTTGTTGCCAGATCAATGTGACCATCAACATTATTTGTGCCACTAAATTCTTCACTGAAAGGGAACTCTAGAGATTCAACATTCTCATCATTGTTTCCTGTACAATCCTTACTTGGAGGAGAATCATTGTCTTCATCATTGGTGCCTATAACATCCTTACTCGGAGGAGAATCACTGTCTTCATCATTGGTGGCTTCATCATCAACAGAATGATCATCGGTGCCATTGAAATATTCACTCAGAGGGAAATCATCATCGGTGCCATTGAAATCTTCACTCGAGGAAAATCATCATCAGTGCCATTGAAATCTTCACTAGGAGGAAAATCATCATCCATGCCATTGAAATCCTCGCTCAGAGGAAAATCATCATTGGTGCCATTGAAATTCTCACTTGGATGATAGTCACCATCGTTGCCATTGAAATCCTCGCTTGGAGGTAACTCATCATCGGTGCCATTGAAATCCTCGCTTGGAGGAAATTCATCATCAGTTCCATTGAAATCCTCGCTTGGAGGAAACTTGTCATTTGTGACATTGAAATCCTCTCTTGGAGGAAAGTCATCATCTGTTCCATTGAAATCCTCGCTTTGAGGAAAATTATTTTCACCATTATTGATGTCTTCTTCCTCACCAAGATCATCATCTATCCTATTAAATTCCTCATAGGGACGAAAATCATCTTTAATCCCACAAAAATCCTCACTGGGAGGAAAATCTTTGCTTGAAGGAAAATCATCGTTGGTGCCTTGAAAATCCTCGCTTTCAAGAAAATCATCATTGGTGCCTTGAAAATCCTCGCTAGGAGGAAAATTGTCATCATATTGTTTGTTGTCTTTAAGATCCCCACTTGGAGGAACCTCTTCATCATCATCGCATTCTTTCTCTTCATTACTAGTATCTTCAAAATCTTCATAACTAGGAAGTTCTCAAATAACATTCTTGATTACATTGCTTGGACTACCAGTATCTTGGATAGATGAACAATACATTTATTCATTGACATTGGAATTTACTTCAGATGATTCCATGACTTCTCGCTAAAAGATAAAATTATAGAAAAATCTTAATCGCTCAACTGCAAAGAAATTTTACCACAATCCTCACCAAAAAGTAGAATGGTTCAACTGTCGACTGACAATCTTATAGCTATGGGAACGCAAATATCCCTCCAAAATTTTCGTTCAAAATTTTCCCTCCAAAATGTCCCTACAAAATTAAAGCACACATTCATATGATATTAAAAGAATTGAAATAATATATTAACTAATTACATATTTCTATCCCAGACATTTAACACTATTAAAATTTCTTGTAACATTTTTTATATACAATTTGTAACAAAACAATGACTATTTACATTTTTTTTACCCAATATTCATAACATTCATAATTATTTAATTTTAACCTATCTTATATAAATTTAATAATAATGCAGTAACTAATTTCATTTCTTTTATCCCACATTAGTAAAAAAGTAATGTTAAACATAATCTAGGCAATATAAACCATTTAGATTTCCTACTATTCATCATTTATTTTGGAGAAATTTAGTAACACTTGTAAGGTTAGTGCTTTTTCTGTTTTTAATAAATTAATTAGTTTTTTTTTTAATTTTGCAATATATTTTATGGATTTATAAATTTAGTAATGCTTGTTTTATGGATTTATTAATTTAGTAATGCTTGTTTTATGGATTTATTAATTTAGTAATGTTTGTTTTATTGATTTATTCTTTTACATTTTTGTTTTTTAACATTCTTAAGAATGGTAAACTTAAACCTAATCTATCTTATTAATACAGGATTGTTTAGTCTTTGAAGCAATTCACGAAGGTTTTCAAGAAGAATGGGAAGATTGCAGAGAAGAACTTCTAGCACTTTCAACATAGGAGGCTCTACCACTTTCCGGGTTAGTTATATATTTTTTTTAAATGTATTTTTTTTTAAATTTGTGTATTATTAATTGAGGCAAGGCTTGCCCCTTATTCCACAAGGCTTGCCCCTTATTCCACTAATATTAGCTTTGGGTTTAAAATAGAAACTATTTTTTTTTTACCAAATCTACCCATGCCCCCTTCCTTAATTTTTTTTACCCTTCAACCCCATTCTAAATTTTTTTTTACCATCAACCCCGGCACCCCACCCCCTAAAAAATATTAAAAATTAATTAAAATAAAAATAAAAAAACACCCTCCCCTTCCCCCTTCCCCCTCCTCCCGGACCACTCGCTTGGGCGCCAAAGGGCGGCCCTCACGGTCTCCTTCGATGCTCGACATCGAGGTAGCCATGAGGGCCATCCTTTGGTGCCTAAGCGAGCAAAGGTCATCGAAGATGATCGTGAGGGCTGCCCTTTGGTGCCCAAGCGGGCAGCCTGGGAGGAGGGGGAAGGGGGAAGGGGAGAGTTTTTTTTTAATTAATTTTTAATATTTTTTAGGGGTAGGTTTGTTTAATTTTTTTTTTTAAATTATGAATATCTTGTGGGGTAGTTTAAATATTTGGTTTTTTAATTTTTATTGTATTGTTTTTTTATTTGTTATTATATTGTTTTTTAAATTTTTATTAGTGGGGTTAGTTTTAATTTTTTTCTAAACTTTTGTATTATATTGGTAGTTGGGGGGGGTTAGTTTTACATTTGTTTTTTAAAAATTTTACTATATTGTTAGCGGGGTTAGTTTTATTTTGTTTTTAAACTTTTGTATTATATTGCTAGGTGGGAGGGTTAGTTTAATTTTTTTTTAAATATTTTATTATATTGTTAAGGGGGTTAGGGGGTTAGTTTTAAACATATTTTTTTAAATTTTTATTATATAGCTAGGTGGTAGGGGTAGGTCTAATTTTTATTTTAAAATTAATTATTATATATTTTAGGGTGGTAGGGTGTAGGTTTACATTTAAAAAAAAAAATTCAAAACAGAAAAAACAACGATTACGAATGTAAAAATATTTTTAAATTTTTTAAAACGTTTTTCAAATACAGTCTATAGTGAATATTGATATTGATTTTGTTTAGATTATAAATGTTTGTTGATTTATTTTAAAATTTTATATTTTGGATATAGGTACAATGGCATCAAGAAAGATATCTGTAAATTTTTCTGGATCAAGAGCGGCGATCATTGCATCGAAAAAAATAGTTGAGGCATCTGAGAATGTTGAGACTCAAGACAAAGTTCTTAGCTTTGAAGAATTTAGAATGAAGAATGTTAGAGAATGGAAACATGCAGTAGAAGAAGACGGAATAGAGTATCATTGGTATCTGAAGGAAAAAAAATCAAGAAAAACCAGAAAGCATTCTCTTATATTGTTTTGTAGGTCGATATATTCAAGCAGATTACAATCTATTGGGATTGTTGAGAGATATATGTGTAGTGTCGGGTACAGATATTGTTTATGCATAGCTTAAACAAGCCAAGACCTTTGCAAAAATCCGATATGCTTTGAAGATTGCAAAATATAATGTTCAAGAAAATTTTAGATATTTTTGTCAAGGGGTCGTGGATGAAATTGAAAGCGGGAGAGTAAGTTTGAATATTGATATTATTCTTAAACTGGTTTTTTTATAACTTGGATATCACAATGTAATAGATTTAATACGATAATGTTTTTATTTCGCAGGATTTTTCCATTTCGTTTTCAAAAAAGTTGAATGGAATTTATTATATAGAGGCCGATCCTATGGATGTCATTAGTGTTGCTATTTAAAAGCGACCGGAAGCAAGGAAGAAAAAACAAGTGTTAAATGTTCAAACTGAAGAAGTACAAGCAGAAAGAGGAAAGAGCATCCGACAATCAAATCAGGTACCTAGAAGGGTTATATTTAAATCTTCATCTCGTTGAACTGAACATGATGAAATTGTTGCAAATGAGCTTGTTACTGCTACTAGTAAGAGTAACAAACAATCTTGTAAAGGAAATATGGTTGAGAGTGCCTCGATTCATGTTGAAGGCATTGTTGATTTAGAAGGAACCCCTTCAAATAAAAAAAAAGGAGATCTGTTGTTTCTAAAACCAAAGTTATTACTGAATCTGAGAGTGAAAATTCTAGTGGTAGTAGGGAAATCATTACTCTAGGTGTTGATCTAGAGGATGGCATTGTCAAGACAACACAAAATGCCATTCGAGATCGATTGCGGAGGGATAATTTAGCTAACAGTGGACATACATTTGAGTTGAATGTGAATCAACTTTATATACCCATAGAAGGGCAAGATCAATTTAGAATTAGAAAACCACATCACTTGCATATTCACAACTTGAAAGCATTGATGAGGCACAATCCCTATGCACATGTGGTTGACTACCTAGTCCTTGCTGACCCGGAAGTTGTTCCTACTAGAGATGAATTTGATGAAACAAGATGTTTTCATTACAAATATTATGTTCTTGGAGGGAATCATTCTGCAAAGGCAAGAAGAGAGTTGATGCAAGAATATCCCAATTACCCTATTTTAAAAATAGTTAAATGCATCATTTATGTTGGTTTAACAGATGTTGAAGCAAAGTTGTTGGAATGGGATCATAACACAGATAGTGAATATAGGTTGACAATGAAATTTGTTCAAAGGGTGAGATTTATACACAGTGAATTTGTGCAAATATGTGGTGGGGAAAAATCTAGACTTGATGCAAGTTTTCAGAGACAATGTTGTATGGAAATAGATCTCCCTATTAAAGATGATATTATGCTACAAAAACGTTTCAGAGGAAGTGATGCATTCAGATCTGTAGATGCCTATTTCTAGTTGGCCTTCAGAGTTGGGAAAACATGGGATTTGATTGATGACATATTTAGCTTGTGGGAGAATATTGGCATAAAAAAAAAGTGAAAAAAGGTAGAGTTGTTCCATGGAGTGGTGGTAAGGTAGGTCCTGACGTCAATAATCTGCCAGAAGACATGCTTATTACACCTTGGAGATCAATGCAAGGTGTAAAGTATGAAACATCAATAGATACAATACTATGACGGGTAAAGTCAGGTGAATTATCCATGGAGGAAATGTGCAACGAACTTGACAAGTAAGTTGACCATTTTTTTGAGTTTAACATTTTTGTTATGTTCTAGGTATTATGTTATATTATTATATATGATTGTAAACATCATTTATTGTTTCATTGTCTAGTCACAAGGTCTACAGGAAAATACAAGAGGGGATGGTTATAATGTTGAGTGAGAAGAGTTGGGATGATGTCAAATGCAACTATCCAGACTCAAGCTCTATAGAAACTTTAAAACAATTTTTTGTTGCATTCAAGAAGGTATGTTGATCTATGATACATCCTATTTTATTTATTTTCTATTTCAATTCATTTTTATTTTATTACTTATAGAGATCATTTTCATTTGAAGATGCCAAAGAGGGGTAGAGACGGAGTACCAGAGTCCTTCAAAATTCATATCCAAAGAGACAATATAGAACGACAAAGGAGACAACATCTTGCAAATGTTGAACTTGATGATACACTTGATCATCATATTTGGAAAGGGCTTGACATTGTGCAATATAAAGTCATTTTGGGTGACTGTGCTGACATTGCAAATCTTTTTCCTAAAAAGGAGTACGCACTAGTGATTGCAGGTATCCCTCATGGATACAATATCCAAAACACTACTTATGATTATGAGACTTATACTTACCAATCATTCAGTAAAGTGGTTTCAGGATTTGTAGATGTCACAACATCACCACTATGGAGATTTGTTGTTTTCCATTCATACACACAATTAGGGGGCTTGTTGACAGCCTTTAGGGCTAAAGGAAAAAAAAGGAAGCAACTTCATTGGACATATTATATTTATTGATAAGTTAATTAATTGTTTTATATTTTTGTTATAGTTAAAAGACTAATGTTCATAGCTTAGGCAGCAATCCATTCTTGAGTGATGCTAAAAGAATACATGTTGCAACTTGGACATAGGAGGAGGCTTATGAATCTCTTTTAATCAATGAAAAGAGTGGAGGAAAACATAGTCAGATATTGAGTTATAATGCTGTGGTAAAAAAATTAACATATGAAGAAAGGGATTTGAAAGGAGTGACTGTAAACATCTATCAAAAGCCACAAGCGTTGATTAATTATCTCATAGATACATTTTCAAGAGAAGGAGATTGGGTCTTAGATTTGTTCTCGGGTTCAGGTAAACTTTCTCATATTACATATGAAATAATATATCAAGTTTTATTGTATGTTTTATCCTTCATTATTTTATTGTTTTAAAGTATGATTCTTTATGCTATTTGACTTAACTTTATTTTTGTTTTTGGTGATTAGGTACAACAATAGCATGCTCCTTACAGAAAGAAAGAAATTGCATATCCATTGATCCACTCCAATGCAATTACATAAAGCAAATAATTAAGGCTATTCAAGTTCTTCCAATGAACTGCAAGAAGTTGGTTTGAAGAAAGGAGAGTTTAGTGAAACACTTGTGGCAAAGATGTGAAAAGAGCCCCAACCCCCATTAGGAGGGGTGTTTGGAAAGAAGCACTTTGGGGATCTTGCATACATAGAAGACCCAATGGAAGAGGACATTGATGTCCCTGAGGAAAGTCAAGCTCCAAAAAATTCCAATGTCGATGAAGAATTTGGCATGCATGATATTGTTGAATAGTTTCATGTTTTGAAGAAAATGTTAATTTTGACAATTTTTGACAGTTTTTGTATAAGATATATTAGGAATGTTTTGAATTTCAGACTTTATTTTAGAAATAAAATTTCTACATATAATGTTTTTAATATGTTTTTTACAAATAATTTGTATTTGTTTTTTGAATTTATGTGAATCATCACTTTTCGGAAAATAATATGAAATATGATCATTTTAATATAAAGTTTCTCTGAAAATTCATTGAAAATGGTTTTAAATGTTTTTTTTTTTTTTTTTTTGGAATTGTTTACAATTTTGTCAAAAAAAATGCCTTATTTTGTCCATAAAAATGTCTTATTTTATAGAAAAAGTCATAAAATGTATATGTTTTTCATTATAAATTGCTTAAAAATGTATGTTATTGTGTTAACTTTCTAAAAACACAATTGAAAAAAGAAATTAAAAATATTTTATAACAAAGATAATTCAAAGGCCCCAAAAAATGTCTCAAAATAAAATTGCGTGATACTGGTATCAACCATTTTTTAAACAGGGGTAAAAATAACTACTAAAATTAGGAGAGAGAAAAACGAGAACTGTGTCGAGTTCTCGTTTCATAGTATAAGTGGTTTTATGCATTTGTCATAAAAATGCATATAACCTATGCATGTAACATTTTAGGAAAAAAAAAATTAGTGTGTTTTAAGTCTAGTGTAATGTTGGTGAATTATATTCAACCTATTAAATTGCACACATTCCACACTGCTATCATTATCACATTCATTAATGATTTCTCTAGATGATGTTGATCTTTTGTATTAAATATTGTCCCATCAGTTTAATGCAAGAGGAAACAGTTAATGTCAAATGTGTTCATCCTCCAAAGACAATAATAAAAAGGAATCGATGCTTTATGCGAAGATTCAATCATTTTCATAAGGGAAGAGAGGAATTTATCTTTTAATATGAAAATATAAATAATATAGATTTTAGTGGATCAGTTGCTTCAACTTTATGTAGATTTAATGTTATATAACTAACAATAATTAGTATATCACTGTTTTTATAGGATTTGTGAGAAGTTGCCAAATGGGTCTAGCCCAAATAATTATGGAATTAAGTGTTATCCTCCCCACTCACATTCTATCCCCTTGAGTGACATGATACACTCATAATGAGTAACTTTTTAAAGAGTGCTCAAAATTATTCACCAGATAAAATTCAATCAATTATTCATTAAATACACTTACCTATTTTCTTGCTTTTAGTTCAATTTATAAGATGGAATTATAAATATATCCCACATTTTAATTATAAATGTATCTCCTTTAAATTTTAAGTTTGAATTTAATTATGATAGATGCCCTATTATTCTAAAGTAAAAGAAAAAAACAGTTTTGTCGACATCCATATAATATGCATAAGGAATATGATTCAATGCAAACCTTTTATGCGAGTTCTCTCATGTTATCCTTGATGATATCGATACAATGTTCTACTATCATTTTCAAACTTATCTACCCATAATGTTTCATTTATACTTAAATATATCTATACAATGTTTCATTGAAAGATATTTCAAAGCGAATATCATTCATTAAAATCCCTTTAATGTCAATCTTGATTTTAGTTATCCTAATGATATAGGGAATATCATTCATTAAAATCCCTTTATTGTCAATCTTGATTATAGTTATTCTAATGATATTTATAAAATGTTCCAATATCTTTAGCAAAGTTATATATCCTCACATCGTAGTTTGGGAAGTTTTCTTTAAAAAAGTTATCATTCTTTTTTTTTGGAATATTTAGATAGGGAGAGGCTTTACCAAAAGTCACAATAGTAATTGATTATTTAATGGGAGCGGTGGCGCTCAAGCTTTAGAATTAGAATTATAAACATCACAATGTACTCTTTAGAGATTGACCGTTATTTATACATTTTTGAAAGGTGACTAGCTTATTTATTATTATTTTAATATAATGATCATCAAAATTCAATTGCTAATCAATAATTTCCCTCTAAAAGAATATTTAAGTTTGAATAAGATTTTAACTCTACTCAATTTTCAGCAGCTTACTTATAATTATTATTTATAATATCATTTAAAAATAATAATATTTCTATGGCCATTCGTTTTTGGTTTTTTCACTTTACTAAAATAGTAAAATTTATGCAAAATTGCCAAATGATGGATTGTCTTTATCGTGTGAAGTCCATCATCGACAATATCTAAATTTACTTTAATAACTTTATTTATTCATCAACTTATCAATGATAGAATATTTGATTGATTAAGTACCAAGTCCTTTGTAATGTTCCTTCCAAAAAAAGAAGTTATTCTCACAAAATCTTCCTTGCAATGATGACTGCATTTTCATAAAGTTTAAATTATTATAACAATAGGCTCAGCATTCGTTAAAAGGATAATAATTATTATTTTACAATGACCTATGAATTATTACGATTTTCAATGTAACATAATTTATTCTTAAGAGATTTAGGACATCAATAAAGTTATTGGAGGAGCCACTTGAGAATGGTTATGATGTTTTTCTTTCAAATTAAAAGCCACATCATTTTATTTCTTATCATTCAAGCTTAAACACGTTTGGCTTTACAATTTTAAAATGTATTTCGCTTTATTCTTATCAATCAAGCTTAAACACGTTTGTTTTTACAATTTTAAATTTATCATATAATAATAGCAAATGAGAAATTTTTAGTTATGAATTTATTATATAATAGCAAATCAGAAACTTTTAGTTATCTTATAGGCAATTGTTTGGTCGTCACATTGATAATGGTGACATTGATAATGGTGGATATATTGTTTATAATTTTAAATTTTAATTACATGTATTTATAGGAAGCAATAATCAAGATCAATTGAGTGTAGCTCAAGTAATTGAAAAGAAAAGTTGTTTCATCCCTCATCCATATTCAAATCCTACCTTGTGATATGTTTACTTTTAGTGAGTTCATTGTTATTGAGAGGTTAACTTGGTCATGTACCCTATAGTATTCAATTTACCTTGAGTACCATGATTGAAATGAGATAAAGCACTTGGTGGGTTTTCCCAGAAATGCATTACAAAAAACTATATAAATAATAAAATACAAAAAAAAATGATTAGAGAGTTATCCAATTTGTGATCAGTTCTAATGGTTGATTTTGTTAGGTTTGTAGATCCTTCATTTGATGAAGAAAATGGAGGATAAGATCATGGAAAACATTTTGCATTCTCTATAAGCTCTAGTTATGCTTCTCATTCTCTACAAAATTATTATGGACACATATTATCTTCTGTTATGGAAAACATGGGCATGTAGATTGACTTTAACTTCACTTCAAATACAAAATCCCTCTTGATTTAAATACGCGTAGTGTGTAGCAAGACTTCTTGAGCCTAAAAACAACTTTGGAAAGGATGTCCATGTTCCACATGCTTTGAACTTTCACGTCCAACAACTTTGCAATGAATTTCATTGCTTGACTTCAATTCTAGATGCTAGTCAAACATTCTATTTTACCATTGTGCGACACAACCACCAAATGCCTCAAATTTTCGTTGGAAAATGACTCACCCTCCATTCCAACTCTTGCACACCTTAAAACAATGATCCATATAATAAGAAACTCCACAAATGATAGTCCATCAACCAGTAAATAAAAGGATTCTTTCCATTCTAAAACTCTTTTTCAAAGCAAATAGGAGAAGATAATTTGGCTTCATATGCATATAAGAAGGTTAGACAAGGCCTTGTTAAAAAAAAAATAGTTGGCATATGCAAATACCATTCTGATGGCATATAGCATAAACACATTCATTGATATATATTATGTAATATCCCTTACCTAAGATCAGATGATAGTATCTCAAATTTTATAACTTATAGTACACTTTTTTCACCGACGAAGACTAGTTAACAGAACTAGTGGAAAAGGGTTAGTTTAGGGAACAAGCAGATTCCTCTTGGGTTATGAATTTGGGATATTTAGATTCTTCCAAATGTATGGGTGAATGTGCAGTAGCAAACATATCAGAAACAGGGCCAAACTCTGATTTATATGCACAAAGTACTTGGGCCATTTACATTTCAACAACAACTGGAGCTGATGTCTACTTTGAGGCTTCCTGGGCACTCCAGCATATGCATACTAGGCTCAGTGTTTACACCTGAATGAAACCAAGTGGAATATATTAGGTATTAATTTTCTAATTAGGTGTTGGAAAATTTCTTCTGATAATTTTGTAGGTTTAGGTGGAATTTGGGAGCAAAGGAGGCAAGGGCACTATGTTGGACTGCTCAACTAGTATTTTTCCAAGTTTTCAAGTTGAGATTCCTTCAAATCCCCAGGAAAATGGTTGTGGCGGATTCATTAAGGTCTCAGGAACCTAACAAAACTTACATAATATAATTTGGGCATATAGATACGTATTTATGGATCAAACTGCAAAACTAGTCAAATTCGGGTGCCCAATGAGCTAGTCTTGATATTTGTGGACTCAAACAGCCAGAGAGGGTCACAAATATCTTATTTTTGGGTTGGTATGGATACTACAGTGATTTAAAAACCTACGGAAACCTTCATAAATACAATTACTTACTCTTAGCTCTGTATAATGCTTAAACTTGAAAACTAGTTAATTAAAAGTGTATATTGAACTAGTATTGAAAGATAGGGCTCAAACTACCAAGGGAGGCTCTCTAATTCCTCTTATGACATTCAATGTGACACTAATATTTAATGTACAGTAGAATAAAGTAATAAATTATTTCATTAAGATAATAATTACATGGCATGGCCTCAGACATCATAGATATTCTCTTATTCTTGAATTTTTACAATGGTAGAAGAAGGAGAATACAGAAAGAAATAAGAAGAGAAGGTGGGGTAACTATATCAGATCTAAAGGATGAATATGAGTTATTTTCTTCTCATGGGATGTGCACTGGCCTTCTTTGTCTTCTTGAAATATCTCCAACTGATTGTTCTTTCTCTATGAAACTCTACCGAACCACCTCAAGACATCTGGATCTTTGCATCAAATTCTGAAGGATGGATCTTCACATAAAATGGATGGATCAAATACGAAATTTGGTACCAATGGTTGCATTGAATTATGTGCAGAAGAGCAGAACTAGAAATATGGGGGACATCTCCCATAGGTGGCTAAGGGTGCATCACCAAAGCCTAGAGAAGCTTAAGCTTTCTCACATACAATCAACAAACTAGAAAAAGATGTGAATGTGGTGTGCCATCCTCATTTTATAGACTGGGTGACTTGTTGATGAATTCAAACTCTTTGGCCTCACCTAATGCGCTCTCCTTGATTAATTAATGTAACTTCCTTCTTTTCCAAACTTGCTTGCTTTCTCCCTTTTTGGAAACTCCGCCTTCCTGGATTTTCCAATGTTTCTTGCTTTTCATACTGACTGCTTTTCATCCCTCTTTGGAAAGTGCGCCCTCCCTTCTTTTCATGAGGTTTCCTACTTTTCATACTGACTCAACTTTTGTAGTTTTAGGAAACTCCACCCTCCTTTGCCTTATGGAAGTTTCTATTTTCCTCATCTGCATACTTTTGTCAATTTCTTTATTTTTTGCTTAACACCTTGCTTTGTGCTACTTTTCTCCACTTTTTCCCTTGGTGTGACAAATCACCATGATATCCTTACCTCTCCATGCACCTTGATGGGGTCCTCATCATCATCCAACTCATCAAAATATATGATGAATAATTAAATACAAAAATAATCATTACTTCACTTCTAATTTAACTAATTAAACAACTATAGGATAAATTAGTCCTAATTAATAATTGTCTAGGCTAATGTTATCCCCCATTTTATCAATTAATTTCTTGGTCTTACCTATGATCCATGGGGTTTTGGTGGATTATTTTTTGCCCTTGGTACTAGAAAATTTGAGACATGACAATGCTCCCCTCCCAATCTTGCTTGTCCTCAAGCAAGAAACCAACTTCCACTCTAGCCAAAATTCCATCATGTTTTTGCTACACCAATCTAATTATAGTCATTCTACCAATGACTAACTCCTTTAAAAAAATAAAATAAACCCAACTAAGATAGCTAAGAAGAATTCCTTGATCCCACCATTTGTGCTGCATGTATCACAGTGGAATGGTGACTTGTGGAAAACTGTCATTCCAAAGAATTCCAGGGTCCCACTGTCTCAGCTGCATTCTTCCAAACATCAAGATTAGCATGAAGAAAATATCATCATGGAGGATGTCTAGGTCACTCCACCATAATGGAATTTTATCACTTCCAATTCAAAACTAGACCTCAACCAAGTATGGAAATCCTTCTGCTCCATGTGCAAACAACCACATAGACTCATACCTCTACTAGCAAATTGACATAGGTGGCAATCTCATGTCTTCAAGGAATCATCCAGAAACCATAGATTCCCATGAAAATTCTCGTAAAAAAATTTATGATGTGTCATTCAACTCTCCACTGATGTAGACAGAAAACTCACCCTTGGGGGTACTTAGCTCCAATATGTATCCATTCACCCAATCAATGGATGAAAAAACACTCCAACTGAATGCAATATTATGCATAATGGAGACATTAGATAGATGTCTATATTTCTCCTCATCAAGCTGGAAAGGGAATGGTGCACTTGTCAGGCCACATGGCTTGACCTTTATTTCATTAATGGAATGTGTGGGAGCCTCCTTCTCATCATGTGTCACCCATAGGAAAAATCCTCTTACCCAGACTTCATCGCTATGTGTGTTGTATTACATATGTATGTGGGGTGAAGGAAAGTGAACCATTGGAAACCATCATCCATCAATATTTTGGTTGGCTCCACTGAAATGAAATCATGTGCCTCCTCCAAAATATGCAGCTTCCTCCATGAGGCAACTTATAATCTTTCCGGCAATGAACAGGTGCTTGGCCTTCATCTTGCTTAACTCCAAACTCTCCAAGCACATGTAAATCAGATTGTAATCCATGTGGCCAATGCACACAAGTACCAAATATCAAAACACTATTGTCCAAATGAAAAGGGTGAAGGTCCCATGTCCAATCACCAAAAGGGTAGGCACCATCAACATTCCATGAATTCCCATGCTACTCACCGAAGGTGTAATATGTATCAAATAACTCTGCATTGATGCAAGCATGAATATTACTCATGTGTCTTTTCTCCCAAATATGAAAAGAAGAGACAGTCCAACCCAATGGTCCAAATGGAAAGAAATATGCTTCCCCATGTGAAAATTTCCAATGGCTCAACTCTCTGCCATTGGTCAAAGGATTACAACAACCATCTTGTGTCCCACTTAATGAAGTCAAATGGGATCCACCTGCATATTTATGGGATATGGCATCAAACATAGGCATGAGATGCCTCTGCAACTACAGGGTAGGGAATGGTGCTTCCATTAAATAAACTGAACTCGATGTGGGAGCCTTCTACTCCTTCTTAGGCACCATCAAAAATAAATTATTGACCCAAACTTCATCCTCAAATGTCATGGAAGAAGTAGAAGGGTATGATGTGAGATCATGGACCAAAATATCCTCTCTGCAAACCTCATCCACCAAACTAATGGATGCATCGAATCCATCACAAGATGGTCCATAAAACATGAGCTCTTATAGGTCCTCAATGGAGGAATGGTTCACTCTAGGAAGAAGCTCAGTTTCATCCTGGGAAACTGTACACGCTTGGAACTCTTTATTTGCATCTAAATTTCCTCAAGAACATGTATGTTATCATGTACCTCATGAACCACCATCTGATGAGGTTCCTTCATAGAACTCTGAATACAACTAACCATAAGAGACTAGTTGTCTAGAATGAGTGATCTTCATAACTTTTGATGAAGTTGCTCTATTGGGTTCCTAGATTCTAAGAGGGAACTTTGAGTTCTTCTCAAATAATCTTGGGTGGTCATCAGTTCATCATCGAGATTGCAGATCTCTTCATCATCCTTCCAGGATGATCCATGTAACATATGGACAAGATCATGTAGATAATTTTTGTCAGAAAGCATATTTGAGAATTAACCTTGATTTGTAGACATTGCTCTATGAATCTTCTCCATCACTTCAAGGAAAAATGAATCTTCAAATGAAACAAATCTCCAACAATATTGCGACACTGAAACATGCGTGTCATGGAGAGTGTGTAAGGCATTCTTGATAGTTATTTAATTCATCTTGAGTGGCCTTTAAAAAGGGGAAGGTTGAGAATAAGCCTCCTCATCATTTACCAATGGATCAACCTCTTGAAGCTCATGTGGTGATCTTGAGATTGATCCTGAGACTTTTTCCTCGATAGAAAGGATTTCATCTTATTCATTATTAGGGGAAATTGTACTTGCATAAACCTCATCAAGAGGTATCTCTATGTCACCCACATAAAAATATGTCTCCTCAAAACATAGGCACCCATCAGTAGGTACGTCTTCCCAGCATCCATCACTAGATGCTTCTTTAGAATTTTGGTAATTGTTGGTAGATGCCTCTTCTTGGAACCCATTAGTAGATACTCTTTGATCCATACTTTTCTGATCCTTATAATAATTGGTGATGGATTCTTCATGCTTTCCCCCTTTGGAGGATCTCCTTGAAGAAAATCCAAACAATCTCATGATGCTAGAAGATGCGGTTGGCTGATTTTGTGTTCCTTCTTCTTTACTCATGGAGGTAGAACAACTTGGTTCCTACATGGGTGGTTTGATGCTCTGTATTGAATTAAAATATTCTTTCTTTATCTCAAATACAAATATTTAATTAAAGTAATATTTGAAATAAATGGCCTTACCAATTTCTTCTCCCAACGTCAGATACTCCTGGTAGTGGTAGGGCAAATTTTTACTTGCAGATATCATTTATGTCAAATATTTATTAGGTTTGGACATAGATGGTTCATCCCATTAGTCTCTACACACATGATCATAAATGTAACCATCCTCATATCTTGGTAATCCTCCATCAATGTAGATAATTTCTTCTTCCTCATACAACTCACAACCTTCATCTTCCATGTTTGCCACTAGTTCCACAATTGCAAATTGAAACACAATTATGTGATGTCTTCCATTGAGAGTTACTTTCCACAGGATTATCCAAGGAAAGTGATATGATACCACTTTAATATACCTGACCTAATATCATATGATATTATCTCAAATTTTAAAACTTACAGTACAACTTTTTCACTGATGAAGACTAGTTAACATAACTAGTGGAAAACGGCTAGTTTAGGGAACAAGCAGATTCCTCCTCGGTTATGAATTTGGGATATTTAGGTTCTTCCAAATATATGGTTGAATGTGAAGCATAAAAAATATAAGAAACAGGTCCAACATCTGATTCCTATGCACAAAGTACTAGGGCCATTTACATTTCAACAATAGCTGGAGCTAATGTCTACTTTGAGGCTTCTTGGGCACACCAGCATATGCATATTAGGCTCATTGTTTACACCTAAATGAAACCAAGTGGAATATATCATGTATTAATGTCCTAATTAATTTTTGGACAAGTTATTATGATAATTGTTGATGTATATGTAACTTCGGAATGTATTTCATATATGTATGTTGTATGTACTCCTATAGAGATGGTATTATTCCTCTATACGAAAGTGTCCTCATTTATATTGTAAATGTCGTAACTTATACTTGATGGGTTATTAGACCACCTTGTTGGGGTCGGCCCTGTATAAGTCATGTGGGTCAAAGGGTTATTAGATCACCCTATTGGGGGTCGGCCATGTGGGTTGAAGGGTTATTAGACCACCCTATTGGGGGTCGGCCCAGTCAACATTATGTTATGTGGTGAAGTTCGAGCCTACATGATTTATGTAAAAGGCAAGTCAAGTCAAGTATAAATAGAGTGCGGGAGGCACTCTATTTACTCACTCACTTCTCACTCATGCACTCAAGGAGGAGTGGCGCACTTATGGAGGAGGAGGATCTACTACTCGGATATGTCTATCTCTTATGTTTGGGTTGTATCATTTCTCTATCTATATCTGAGGAAGTTATTGGGGTTTTTCACCTTTAAGGTTTTCCCCAAGTAAATCTTTGTGTCTCTTGTGTGCTTGCATTATTGTCTTCGTGATTGATATGCTGTAGATATGTTGTACATGTTTTTCTCTCAGTTAAGATCCTAGATCAGATTGAAGTAAATTCTGAAAATTTAACATGGTATCAGAGCTAGCCTGAAAGAAGGCATGGTATGGCATGTATGACACTTGTTGCACTTACGATGCTAGGGCTTGATATAGCAAAAACCAGTCATTGTATCACTTTCGCTATAAATCCGTTTTGGGGATTTTTTCGGATCTGAAATATTTACAGGTCGAATATTAAATCCCCATGTACCTTGTGTCCAAAGGACAAACTCTAATTCGTTGTACTTTGTGATTTATGATCTGTACAATATAGGGTTTCTGCCTCTTCCAGATCTGAGTCAAAATCAGGTGACCATGGGAAAAAGGTCATAACTTGGGCTAGGAAGATCCAAATGAAATTTCATAAAAAGTGACAGGTCGTACATAGACTCTACTATCTCAGGAAAAATGTTCAGAGGCTGAATTTGAACCAGTGAGACGTGGCACGCCGTACAAGTTCGCTCTCATGTATTATCCCATAAACAGGTCACGTTGTGACACTTGGAATAACTCCCTCTCAGAGAGTCCAATTGAGGTCATACCTATCATGATGGAACGATAACAGGGCGATCTATCTCAGGAAAAATGTTTAGATGCCGAAGTTCAAATAGTGACACGTGGCACGCTATACAAGTTCGCTATCCTGTATTATCCCAAAACAGGTCACGTTGCGACACTTGGCATAACTCTCTCTCAGAGAATCCAATTGAGGTCAGACCTATCAGGATGGAAAGATAATAGGTCAGGCTATCTCAGGAAACGTTTTCAGACCCTGTGGATCAAAAAGTTTGGAGTTACACCAGAAACAATCAGGTACATATTTCTGTCAAAACATAATTATTTTTGAGTACCTTCATTCATGGCTTCCGGAATTTAGGGCTTCGGAGAAAGTTGGAATTTTTGTAATCGGAGACCACGGATGGATGCTACTCATCAAAATAGAAATTTAGAGACCAAGATCAGAATTTTTGGTTGGGAAGAAGGTTGGGCTTGATCAAACCCTAATTTGGGACTTTGATCAAAAAAGTGGAAAATTAGGGCTTCTGTAAAAATGGGAATTTTTGAAATCTGTGACCACAGCTGGAAGCTCCTTAGAAAAATAGAAGATTAGAGATTTGGATCAAACCTTTTGATTGGGAATAAGAGTGGGCTTCATCAAACCCCAGTTCAGGGTCATGTCCAGTGAATCTGAAAGTTTCAAAGGCAAAATTGAGGAGTGAAACTTTGCAGTTTTCAAATTCTGAATATACCAGCTTGATCAGCTCATCAAGGCGCATATTTCTATCCTTTCGGAAGTTTGAAATTCAAAGTTTGAATTTTTGGGGTTTCTCTGACAAACCCATATCCAGCTCGAGGTCCAGTTCTTGCAAATCAAGTGGATTGGGTTAATCCTAGAAGAAGATGGAAGTTCTTGTTTCAGAGGGAGATGAAGCTAAGGCCTTACATAAGAATATTACAAGCGATCTCGACAGGTATGACTCATCGAGGTATGTTTCAATATTTGTTCATGATTAAATTTATGGTATGATTGTCTTCATGTTATTATGGTTAGTACAATCTTGATTTTAGATTTTTCGTATCACCTTAACAAATTTATGAATGCATGATAGAAAATATTCATTGATTAGGGTGTTGACACTTATGATTGTACTAATGCATTATGGTGTTGTATGAGGTTTATGTTGTCTACTAACATGAAAGGTACACCAAGAAAGACAAATCATGTTCTGGTTTCAAGAACATATGATCATGATGACATGAAGACAAGGATTCATCCATTGTCATGGATCACATAGAAGATCTACTTTCGAGGTATGTATAACTTGTTTCTACAATGGTTAACTTATGAGACATGCAGGTTACTAGCACAAGTCTCTGAAGAGAACCAGAAGACATTATGCGAGTATGTTAGACATAACTAGCTAGCATGCTAATCCAGGTATGTTTTTCCTATATCAAGCTAGAATCCTACCTTGGGTTAGGATCTTATACTGTTGTGTTGTTGATAATGATTATTCATGAAGTCATAAGTTTGAATAATCATGGGTATATGCATATTATGTGTCTTACCTCAATTAATGATATGACTAACTCAAAGAACCATACGTTTGAGTAATTATAGGTTTAGACATGTTATGTTTCTTATGATTTGACTAACCATAAGAATCCTACATAAACCTTGAATGCTAATGCTTATTATTTCTGTTTGAAATGATCATGACTATACATGCTTGAGATTATTGTGTTTTAATAGTATACTAATGAATGTATGATTTTATATGAGACCTAGAGGATAACACAATGATGATACTAAAAAGCATGCATAGGGAACGAGAATGTATGTAATTTCAAGGACAGGTAATCCAGGAAGCAAAGATCAAGAGGGAGTACACTCTAGTTATTCCTGCAAGAAAGCAAAGGAGCACACTTCAGTAGTTTCTGCAAGGATGCATATATTTAGAGGGAGTTGACCACTTCTCACAATCCACATCAGAATGGAGTTGCAAAGATTCAGAGGGAGTCCACCCAACAAACAAACAAAGATAACTATTTGAATTGTCATTACTTGCATATTTTATTGTTTAAATAATATTGTTCAATAATGTATATACTGATGTTCCTAGAATTAGGTTGTGTATTATGCATATTAGAATAGTTGCATTGATGAACATTATACTACTAATATGCATGGGTAAGTAGCCTATGGCACTGTACAACATTCCATTGCTACTTATCTAGAATGAAACCTCTTTGCTGACATGTTGGGAGTTTTGCACACTCTTAACAATGTTCTGGTAGAGATTGGAAGGCATCTAGAAAGTTACGGGATATGGATAAATGTTGTATTGAAGCATTGGCTAAGATAATTGCATGACTGTATGACATATTTCTTCATGTGTAAGAATTTGTTCTGAAAATTATGAGATGTTTCTAATCATGCAATTTAACCTGTTTTGTAGGAAAGACTGTATATCTTCACCTACAAAAGGACTACAACATTTGTTCCAGCAACAAAGATATCTATTGAAGATATTGAAGTTCCCAGGATCTGGGATGAAGAAATGGAATGCCATGATCCGTCGATCATGAAGAACGATGTTTGGGATGCGGTCCCAAGAGCTGAAGGGAAGTCTGTTGTGACTTCCAAATGGAACTATCAGATCAAGCATGTTGCAGATGGCAGCATTGAGAAATATAAAAGTGATGAAATAGAAGATGCACCATATGGATTTTAAGATAGCATGGTGTAGTCATATATGTGCAGAACTTGGTATGGTAGGATAGGTAGCTTTCTATCCAGTTTGGTCTTTACAAAGAGTAAAGTGGGTTCCAACCTTTACTACAAGGTTGAGGAAGGCATTCCAGTGATACTACTATGTGGATGACCTGTTTGTATCAGGAGAGGATAGATTGATTGTCGACACACAGCGGAAGCTTGCTGCCGAGTTTGAGTTGAGGAACTTGGGGATGATGCGCTATGTTTTTGGCATGGAGGTGTGGCAGAGTGCATATGGAATCTTCCTTGGACAAGGGAAGTATGTAGTAGAGATCCTGAAGAGGTTCGGGATGATGGATTGCAAGGCCATGGCCACACCTATGGCATCGAATCTGAAGCTTCTATGTGATGCTTCATTTGATCCGGTTGATGTCTCTATGTATCGTGAGATGATTGGGTCCTTAATGTACCTGACGAACACGAGACCAAACATTTGCTTTGCTATGAACACATTGAGTCAGATTTAAGGAGTGTTCACCTGGTTGTTGTAAAGCATGTTCTGAGGTACCTGAAGGGTACAGTGGATTATGGGATCAAGTATGAAGTGAATCAAAAGTTTAACCTACAGGGTTATGTTGATTCAGATTGGGTAGGCAGTGATGTAGATAGGAAGAGTACATCTGGGTGCTGCTTCAGTATGGGATCAGGTGTGATCTCTTGGTTTAGCACGAAGCAGTCCTGCGTAGCACTGAGTACAGCTGAGGCAGAGTATGTTGCATCCTATTTAGCTAGTTGTGAGGCAGTATGGCTACAGAAGCTACTGTCTAAGTTATTTGATCTCCCGTTGGATGCTACTGGTATCTTCTGTAATAACCAGATTTGTGTGAAGCTGTCCGAGAACCCAGTGTTTCATGACAGGTCGAAACATATAGAGATCAAATATCACTATATCAGGGATATGGTACAGAGAGGAGCCATGAAGCTCCTGAATGTTGCAATGGACGATCAAATTGCAGATGTGCTGATGAAGTCACTAGCCAGGGTGAAGTTCGAGTACTTCAGAGAGAGGCTTGGCATTCTTTAGATCAAGGACACTTCGAGGAAGAAGTGATGGACACATTTACTGAAGCCATTCCAAGCATGTTGGAAGGAGGATCCTTCACATGGCTGTGGATGTAAGCGCTGGATGACGAGCATTAGGATGATGTTCTGGTTTCTGCTTGGATATGATCAGTTGGATCATTTTTATATGTATGTGTGCATCATGTTGGATGCTGGATATGATCAGTTGGATCATTTATATGTATGTATGCATCATGTTGGATGTTGGATATGATCAGTTGGATCATTTATATGTATGTATGCATCATATTGGATGCTGGATATGATCGGTTGGATCATTTGTATGTATTGTGTATATGCATCATGTTGGATGCTTGGACCATGTATCTGTATATGTATCAGGTGGATACATTGTATCATCATGTAGATCATGTATATTGATATGTATCAGATATGATCAAGTAGATCATGTATGTTGATGGATACATTGTGTGGATCATGTATCTATGTATCAGGTGGATACACTATGTATGATGATATGTATCAGGTAGATACGTGGTGTGCATCAGATGGATGCATTGTATGATCAGGATGATCGTGAATGACGAGCTTCTCCAGATGACATGCAGCAGGATGTTGCAGTGATGATGATTAGGGTGATCATGTGTACATCAGGATGATGTATGATGAGTATCAGATGATACTCTGTGGCCATGGAATAGGTTGTGCAAATGAGCATATAATTTGGCCCTGGGAGATTTGCAGATAGTCTTTTGAGGTTTTTCCTATGGCATGTAATTCAGTGCCCTGGGATATCTGGCAAATGCTCTTTCGAGGTTTGGCTCTGGGAGGACATATAATTCGTTGCCGTGGGAGATCTGCAAATAGTCTTACGAGGTTTTTCCTATGGCATGTAATTCGGTGCCCTGGGATATCTGGCAGATTCTCTTTCGAGGTTTTGTCCTATGGCATGTAGTTTGCTCCTGGGAGATCTGGATAGGATGAAAAAGGCCTCAGATGCTTCAGCCAGGTTTTTCCATGACCACATGTAATTTTCTCCTGGGAGATCTGGACAGGATGAAAAAGGCCTCAGATGCTTCAGCCAGGTTTTGTGGTGGACCACATGTAATGTGCTCCTGGGAGATCCGACAAGTAGAGCCATGTGCTCGTAATAGCCTGGGATGCTTCATCCAGGTTTTGTGGTGAGATCACATGTAATGTGCTCTTGGGAGATCCGACAGGCAAAGCCGTGTGCTCGTAACAGCCTGGGATGCTTCAACCAGGTTTTGTGATGGGTCACATGTAATGTGCTCCTGGGAGATCCTACAGGTAGAGCTATGTGCTCGTAATAGCCTGGGATGCTACAGCCAGGTTTTGTGATGCACGTAATAAGTCCTGAGGATTCCACAGTATGGCTAGTGATGATGAAGACCTACAGGTGATGGGCCTACATCCAGTATGAAAAAGGACTGGCTTTGTAGAACTTCCTATGATGAGTAGATTCAGAGATTGATTGAGATAGTAGTAGCAGTGATGATGATGATGACTCAATGACGATTATCCAGTGACGATGATCCAGAGAAGATGACTTGTGCTAGAAGACCTGTGCTGAGAAATACCTTCCTAGTTAAGAGGGAGTGTTGATGTATATGTAACTTCGGAATGTATTTCATATATGTATGTTGTATGTACTCCTATAGAGATGGTATTATTCCTCTATAGGGAAGTGTCGTCATTTATATTGTAAATGTCGTAACTTATACTTGATGGGTTATTAGACCACCTTGTTGGGGTCGGCCCTATATAAGTCATGTGGGTCAAAGGGTTATTAGACCACCCTATTGTGGGTCGGCCATGTGGGTCGAAGGGTTATTAGACCACCCTATTGGGGGTCGGCCCAGTCAGCATTATGTTATGTGGTTAAGTTTGAGCCTACATGATTTATGTAAAAGGCAATTCAAGTCAAGTATAAATAGAGTGTGGGAGGCACTCTATTTACTCACTCACTTCTCACTCATGCACTCAAGGAGGAGTGGCACACTTATGGAGGAGGAGGATCTGCTGCTCAGATATGTCTATCTCTTATGTTTGGGTTGTATCATTTCTCTATCTATCTCTGAGGAATTTATTGGGGTTTTTCACCTTTATGGTTTTCCCCAAGTAAATCTTTGTGTCTCTTGTGTGCTTGCATTATTGTCTCCATGATTGATATGCTGTAGATATGTTGTACATGTTGTTCTCTCAGTTAATATCCTAGATCAGATTGAAGTAAATTCTGAAAATTTAACAATAATTTGGGAGTTTCAGGTGGAATTTGGTAGCAAAGGAGACATGGCCGCTATGTTGGACTACTCAACTAGAAGTTTTCCAAGTTCTCCCAAACAAGCTGATATGCATTCAAATACTTAGGGAAATAGTTGGTGAGGATTAGTTAATATATCGAGAACCTAACACAACTGGCATAATCGAATTTGAGCACACATATACTTATTTATGGATTAAACTACAAAACTAGTCAAATTCGTGTGCTCAATGAGCTAGTCTTGATATTTGTGGACTCAAACAGCTAGAGAGGGTCATAAATATATGATTTTTGGGGTGGTATGTATACTAAAGTGAGTTAAAAACCTACAGAAACATTTATAAAAGAGAATTAGTTACTCTAATATCTGTATAATTCTTAAACTAGAAAACTAGTCAATTAAAAGTGTATATTGAACTAGTATTGAAAGATAGGGCTCAAACTGCCAAGGGAGGCTCTCTAATTCCTCTTATGATATTCAATGTGGATATGATATTTAATGTACAGTATCAGAAAGTAATAAATTATTTAATTAAGCTAATCATTGCATGGCATGGACTCAGCCATCATAGATATTTTCTTATTCTTGAATTTTTACAATGGTAGAAGAAGGAGAATATAGAAATAAGTAAGAAGAGAAGGTGAGGTCACTGTATCAGATCTATAGTAGGAATCTGATCTGTTGGATTCTCATGGGATGCACACTGGACTTCTTTGTATTCTTTCAATCTCTCCAACTGATTGTTCTTTCTCTGTGAAACTATATTGAACCACCTCAAGACATCTAAACCTTTACATCAACTTCTAAAGGATGGATCTTCACATCAAATGGTTGGATCAGATCTGAAATTCGGTGCCAATGGCTGCAATGGATCATGTGCAGAAGAGAGGAACTTGAACTATGGGCCACATCTCCCACAGGTGGCTAAGGGTGCATCACCAAAGCCTAGAAAAGATTAATCTTTCTCACATACAGTAAACAAACTAGAAAAATATGTGAATGCGGTGCGCCCTACTCATTTTATAGAATGGGCTACTTGTTGAGAAAGTCAACCTCCTTAGCCTCATCTAATTTTCCCTCCTTAACTGAGTAAAAAAGCTTCCTTCTTTTCCAAACTTGATTTCTTTCTCCCTTTTTGGAAACTATGCTTTCCTGGCTTTTCCAATGTTTCCTTCTTTTCATACTAACGTTTTTCATCCCTCTTTGGAAAGTGTGCCCTCCCTGATTTTCATGAGGTTTCATGCTTTTCATACTGACTCAACTTTTGTCCTTTTAGGAAACTGCACCCTCCTTTTCTTTCTAGAAGTTTTTATTTTCCTCACCTACCTTCTTTTGTTAGTTTCTTTCTTTTTCGCTTGACACCTTGCTTTCTGCTACTTTTCTCCACTTTATCCTTTGGTGTGAGAACTCGCCATGCTAGCCTTATCTCTCCATGAGCCCTCATGGGGTCCTCATCATCGGCCAACTCATCAAAATATATGATTAATCATTACTTCACTTCTAATTTAACTAATTAAACAACTATAGGATAAATTATTCCTAATTAATAATTCCCTAGGATAATGTTATCCCCCCTTTTATCAATTAATTCGTTGGTCTTCACTAGGATCCATGGGGGTTTGTTGGATTCTTTGTTGCCCTCGGTACTAGAAAATTGGGGACATGCCATATTATGTTTGACTAACACAATATATTTCCAAAATATTGAACACCTTGAGCAACCTTTCACACAAACAGATCAAAGATCGATACATTGATATTTTTATGTGGTTAAAACCCTCAAATAGGGAAACAATCCATGTTGGTAGAATTCTTCCCTACGGATAAGTCAGAATTCTCTTAGATTAAAGTAGACTCTTACTGACTCTAAACTAAGACAAAAAAAAACAAATGCTACCTTGAATTCCTAGATCTTAAACAGACATTTCAATATTAAAGTGCTAAAAGAAGTAGAAGAGATATAACTGACCTTCAATCCAATCGCTTGTCTTTATGGTTGCTCCGATTTCTAAGTCCTCGAGAATGAACCTGTCAAAATGAAACCAAGGTACAAGCATATACAATTCTCTAGCAACTTGATGTTAAATTTTCAGTATTAAATCACAATACTATAGGATCTTTGCTGAGAGAATAACATCTACAGTATATCAATGCATGACAATCATAATATGACAAGCATCACAAGCATCATAAGAATCAAAAGCATAGAGACAAGAGACACAGAGTTTCCGTGGGGAAAACCCTAAGGTGAAAAACCCCACAACTTCCTCAGAGATAGAGAGAGCAATGGCTCAACCAAAATACAACCAAATAATACAGAGATAGTCTCCTAGCAGATGATCCTCCTCCTCCTCACTAGTGCGCCACTTTCCAGAGAGAGAGATAGATACTTTTCCGAGTGAGTAAAATAGAGATCTCCTATCTCTATTTATACTCACCTTTTTGCCCAGTGACCTACTGGGGCCGACTTGTCTACTTGAGTACATCCACATTATATTATATATTAATTAGGGCCGACCCCATAAGGTGGTCTAATAACCCATAGGCAAGTACACACACTTGCGACACTTGTCAATCCACATGACGACACTTCCTTATAGAGGAATAACACATCTCTTATAAGGGTACAATAAATATATATATAATACACAGATGAAATACATTCCGAAGTTACATATACATCAACACTCCC
The DNA here is from genome assembly GCA_027924585.1 of Larix kaempferi. Classification (NCBI taxonomy): domain Eukaryota; kingdom Viridiplantae; phylum Streptophyta; class Pinopsida; order Pinales; family Pinaceae; genus Larix; species Larix kaempferi. Next base: position 2,913,062 of record BSBM01001344.1, read on the forward strand.
TCTTAACTAGGAAGGTATTTCTCGACACGGATCTGCTAGACAAGTCTTCTTCTCTGGATCATCGTCATCGATGCATCGTCATCATCATCGTCACTGCTGCTGCTATCTCATCCAATCTCTGTCTCTACTCGTCATAGGAAGTTCTACAGAGCCAGTCCTTTTTCATACTGGATGTAGGCCCACCACCTGCAGGTCTTCGTCATCACTGGCCATACTGTGGAATCCTCAGGACTTATTACGTGCGTCACAAAACCTCGAAAGAGCATCCCAGGATATTACGGGTACACAACTCCAACCTGTAGGATCTCCCAGGGCGCTATTACATGTGACCCCACCACAAAACCTCGAAAGAGCATCTTAGGATGTTACGGGTACACAACTCCGACCTAAGATCTCCCAGGGCACAAATTACATGTGGTCCACCACAAAACCTAGCAAGAGCATCTCAGGATGTTACGGGTACACAACTCCGACCTGAGATCTCCTAGGGCACAAATTACATGTGGTCCACCACAAAACCTAGCAAGAGCATCTCAGGATGTTACGGGTACACAACTCCGACCTGAGATCTCCTAGGGCACAAATTACATGTGGTCATGGCAAAACCTCGCAAGAGCATCTCAGGATGTTATGGGTACACAACTCCGACCTGAAATCTCCCAGGGCCCAAATTACATGCCATAGGACAAAACCTCGCAAGAGCATCTCAGGATGTTACGGGTACACAACTCCGACCTGAGATCTCCCAGGGCACAAATTACATGTCCTCCCAGAGCAATGTCTCGACAGAGCATCCCAGGCTGTTACGGGTACACAACTCCGACCTATAGGATCTCCCAGACATGCTCATCTGCACAACCTGATCCACGGCCACAGAGTATCAACCTGATACTCACCATACATCATCCTGATGTACTCATGATCGTCCTGATCATAATCACTGCAACGTCCTGCTGCAAGTCATCTGGAGCAACATCCTGAAGCTCGTCATCCATGATCGTCCTGATCATCAATGCAACATCCTGCTGCATGTCATCTGGAGCAACATCCTGAAGCTCGTCATCTATGATCATCCTGATCATCACTGCAACATCCTGCTGCATGTTGTCTGGAGCAACATCCTGAAGCTCGTCATCTATGATCATCCTGATCATCACTGCAACATCCTGCTGCATGATCTACCTGATCATCAATGCATCTTCCTGATGCATACCAAGTATCATACATGATCCTCCTGATCATCAATGTATCCACCTGATGCATACCAAGTATCTACCTGATACATATCATCATACATGATCCTCCTGATCATCAATGCATCTACCTGATGCATACCAAGTATCTACCTGATACATATCATCATACATGATCCTCCTGATCATCAATGTATCCACCTGATACAAATACAAATACATGATACATATCACCATACATGATCCACCTGATCATACAATGTATCCACCTGATACATATACAGATACATGGTCCAAGCATCCAACATGATGCATAAACAATACATACACATGATCCAACTGATCATATCCAGCATCCAACATGATGCGTACATACATACATAAAATGATCCAACTGATCATATCCTGCATCCAACATGATGCGTACATACATACATAAAATGATCCAACTGATCATATCCAGCAGAAACTAGAACATCATCCTAATGCTCATCATCCAGCGCTTACATCCACAGCCATGTGAAGGATCCTCCTTCCAGCATGCTTGGAATGGCTTCAGCAAATGTGTCCGTCACTTCTTCCTCGAAGTGTCCTTGATCTGAATAACGCCAAGCCTCTCTCTGAAGTACTCGAACTTCACCCTGGCTAGTGGCTTCGTCAGCACATCTGCAATCTGCTCGTCCGTCGCAATATACAGGAGCTTCACAGCTCCTCTCTGCACCATATCCCTGATATAGTGATATTTGATCTCTATGTGTTTCGACCTGTCATGAAACACTGGGTTCTCGGAAAGCTTCACACAACTCTGGTTATCACAGAAGATACCAGTAGCCTCCAACGGGAGATCAAATAACTCAGACAGTAGCTTCCGTAGCCATACTGCCTCACAACTAGCTGAACAGGCTGCAACATACTCAGCCTCAGCTATACTCAGTGCTATGCAGGACTGCTTCCTGCTAAACCAAGAGATCACACCTGATCCCATACTGAAGCAACACCCAGATGTGCTCTTCCTATCTGCAGCACTGCCAGCCCAATCTGAATCAACAAAACCCTGCAGGTTTACCTTTGATTCGCCTCATACCTGAGCCCATAATGCACTGTACCCTTCAGGTACCTCAGAACATACTTTACAGTAACCAGGTGAACACTTCTCAGATCCGTCAGGAACTGGCTCAATGTGTTCACAGCAAAGCAAATGTCTGGTCTCGTGTTTGTCAGGTACATCAAGGACCCAATCATCTGATGATACATAGTGATATCAACCGTCTCAGATGAAGCATCACATAGAAGCTTCAGATTCGATGCCATAGGTGTGGCCATGGCCTTGCAATCCATCATCCCGAATCTCTTCAGGATATCTACTGCATACTTCCCTTGTCCAATGAAGATTCCTTCTGCACTCTGCCACACCTCCATGCCAAAAACAAATAGTGGATCATTTCCAAGTTCTTCATCTCGAACTCGGTAGTAAGCTTCCGCTGCATGTCGGAAATCAAACTATTTTCACCTGTAACGAACAGGTTATCTGCATACAAAAGTAGTATCACTGGATTTCCTTCCTCAACCTTGTAGTAAAGGTTGGAATCCGCTTTACTCTTGGTAAAACCCAAACTGGATAGAAAGCTGTCTATCCTACCATACCAAGTTCTGCACACATATCTGACTACACCATGCTGTCTTGAAATCCATCTGGTGTATCTTCTATTTCATCACTTTTATATTTCTCAATGCTGTCATCTGCAATATGCTTTATTTGATAGTTCCATTTGGAAGTCATAACAAACTTCCCTTCACGTCTTGGGATTACATCCCATACATCATTCTTCATGATCGACGGATCATGGCATTCTATTTCTTCATCCCAGATCCTGGGAACTTCAATATCTTTAATAAATATCTTTGTTGCTGGAACAAATGTTGTAGTCCTTTTGTAGGAGATGGCATATGATCTTTCCTACACAACAAGTTAAATTGCATGATTAGAAAAACATCCCATAGTTTTCAGAACAAATTCTTACACATAAAGAAATATGTCATACAGTCATGCAATTATCTTTAGCCAATGCTTCAATACAACATTTATCCATATTCCGTAACTTTCTAGATGCCTTCCAATCTCTACCAGAACATTGTTAAGAGTGTGCACAACTCCCAACATGTCAGCAAAGAGGTTTCATTCTAGATAAGCAGCAATGGAATGTTGTACAGTGACATAGGCCACTTACCCATGTATATTAGTAGCATACTATTCATCAATGCAACTATTCTAATATGCACAATACATATCCTAAGTCTAGGAACATGAGCATATACATCATTGAACAATTTTATTTAAACAGACAAATATGCAAGAAATTAAAATACTTATCTTTGTTTGTTCGTTGGGTAGACTCCCTCTGAGTCTTTGCTTCCTTACAGGAGCTGCTGGAGTCCTAGTCTGAAGTAGCTTCTTCTACACCTTTTTGTTGTGGAAAGATGGTCAACTCCCTCTGAATATCTGCATCCTTGCAGAAACTACTGAAGTGTGTTCCTTTGCTTTCTTGCAGGAACAACGGGAGTGTGCTCCCTCTTGATCTTTGCTTCCTGGATTACCTGTTCTTGAACTCATATTCATCGTTGGTCCCTATGCATGCTTATTAGTATCATGAGTGTGTTATCCTTGTGATCTCATATAAAATCATACATTCATTAGTATACTATTAAAAACACAATAATCTCAAGCATGTATAGTCATGATCATTTCAAACAGAAAATAACAAGAATTAGCTTTCAAGGTTTATGTAGGATTCTTAAGGTTAGTCAAATCATAACATGTCTAAACCTATAATTACTCAAACCTATGATTCTTCGGATTAGTTGAATCATCAGACAAGATAAGAGATATAATATGCATAAAACTTGTGATTATTCAAACCTATACCTTCATGATTCTTTTGGTTAGTCATATCATCAATTATGGTAAGAAACATAATATGCAAACAACCATGATTATTCAAACTTATGGCTTCATGAATATTATCAACAACAGTATAAGATCCTAACACAAGGTAGGATTCTAGCTTGATATAGGAAAAACATACCTGGATTAGAATGCTAGCTATTTATGTCTAACATACCCGCATAATGTCTTCTTGTTCTTCGTCAATGACCTGCATAACTCATTAGTTAACTTTTGCAAAAACAAATTATATATACCTCTATGTGATCCATGACTATGGATGAATCTTTGTATTTATGTCACCATGGCATGTTCCGGTTGTCCCTTCAAATTGTACAAACCTCCCTCTTGCTTTCCAATCACTACTGCATCATCTATGGTCTTTCCCTTTGGCCACATTAGGACTTGGCCATCCACAAATGCAACCCTCATACCTTTTGCATCTAATGCAGAAATGGAGAGTAAGTTCTTCTTGAGCCCAGGTACATAAAGTACTTCCTTTATCTTCAATGATTTTCTAGAATCTAGGTTGTAGGAGGCTTCACCACTTCCTTTGATTGGGTATTGATAATCATCCCCAAGTTTCACCTTATGGGGTGATTCATGTTCAGATAGGTTCACAAAGGATTCTTTAAACCCAGTCATGTGTTTGGAAGCCCCACTATCAATCAACCAATCATTACATCCATGGGAGATGGTACCTGTAAGAGCAGAAATTAGAACATATTCTTCTTCACTTGATGAGTCATCATCACTACTACTTTCTGCCCTAGCCTTCTTCTTTGGAGGTTCATCATCTTCGGCAGCATGAGCATGAAACCTTCTTTTGCTGCCCTTCTTCTTCTTACTGGAGTTGTTGTTATTATCCCTTTTGTTCTTGGGACAATCTGAAGCAAAGTGACCCTTCTCATTGCATGTGAAGCATCTTAGGTCCTTCTTATTCTTTTGATGGAATCTTTTGGGGTGAGGGTGATCCTTCTTGGTTTTGATTCTTTTGGTGTGAGCTGCAAGAGCTTGATCTTCACCTCCCATCTTTTCCTCACGAGCTATAAGTCTAGCTTCTTCTTGAGAACATTCTTCCCGAAGTCTACTGAAGGAGATCAACTTCTTCCTTGCACAAATTCCTTGAATAAAGGAATCCCATGACCTGGGTAGGCCATTTAGAGTGGTCATCACCACTTCACCATTCTCCACCATTTCATCTACTGCTTCTAATTGTTCCTTGATCTAAGAGACCCTTGAAAAGTAGGATTGAATGGTTTCCCCATTCTGAAACTTTACTGCTTTCAATTGGTTCCGCAGGGTCATCTTCCGATTTATGTTCTTTCCTTCAAATAGCTTGGTCAAAGATTCAAACATCTCTTTGGGTGTCTTGAGAGAAGACACATGGGGTATGAGATGGTCTTTGATAGAATCAGCAATGATTCTCTTTGCCTTGACCAAGTTCTTCTTGTGCAATACCTTGGCCTCTTCATCCTCTGGGATAGGGATGTCTTCTTTCACATATGAGTCCAACTCATTCTCTTCCAGGATTAGCCCAATCCTATACTTCCAGGCTCGGAAGTTATCAGCCCCTTCAAGCTTATCCTCAAGCTTGGTGTGAAGAGACATCTTTAAGAGTACTTCAAATGGAAATAGAAAAGATTTAGAACTTACCACTTGAAGTGCTGAAAACTGGATCTGGTCCCGGATTAGGGTTTGTCAGAGAAACCCTAAAAATTCAAAATGTGAATTTCAAAATTCCGAAAGGATAGAAAGATGCGCCTTGGAGAGCTGATCAACCTAGTACATTTAGAATTTGAGATCAGCAAATTCTTGTCCTTCAAAATTGCCTTTTTGTCCTCCCGGGTTCACTGGGGAGAGCCCTGAATTAGGGTTTGAGTTTCCCGGAGATCTACCCAGCCAAAAATCTCGATCTAAAGCTCAAACCTTCGATTTTTGCAAGGAGCTTCCAGCTGTACCTTCAGTTTCCAGAAATTCCTATTTTTGTGGAAACCCTAATTTTTAGGGCCAAAACTGAAAATGCTCGGAACTGAAATCTGATTGGACAGAAAGATGCGCCTTGATGAGTAGATCCAATCTACTATACTGAATTTCAAAAATCTGTGGAGAGAAACCCAATAAACAAGCAATACAAGCTTCCGTCACTGCAAAATGTCTTCTTCTCAGTTAAGCTCTGATACCATGTTAAATTTTCAGTATTAAATCACAATACTATAGGATCTTTGCTGAGAGAATAACATCTACAGTATATCAATGCATGACAATCATAATATGACAAGCATCACAAGCATCATAAGAATCAAAAGCATAGAGACAAGAGACACAGAGTTTCCGTGGGGAAAACCCTAAGGTGAAAAACCCCACAACTTCCTCAGAGATAGAGAGAGCAATGGCTCAACCAAAATACAACCAAATAATACAGAGATAGTCTCCTAGCAGATGATCCTCCTCCTCCTCACTAGTGCGCCACTTTCCAGAGAGAGAGATAGATACTTTTCCGAGTGAGTAAAATAGAGATCTCCTATCTCTATTTATACTCACCTTTTTGCCCAGTGACCTACTGGGGCCGACTTGTCTACTTGAGTACATCCACATTATATTATATATTAATTAGGGCCGACCCCATAAGGTGGTCTAATAACCCATAGGCAAGTACACACACTTGCGACACTTGTCAATCCACATGACGACACTTCCTTATAGAGGAATAACACATCTCTTATAAGGGTACAATAAATATATATATAATACACAGATGAAATACATTCCGAAGTTACATATACATCAACACTTGACATATGAGTTAGGATCTACATATACAATAGATACAAATCATATCATTGAAACAAGATCAATACATGTGATTTGGGAAACAAGACAAGTTATATTCTATTATCAACTTGACGTTACTTACAAAGGTTGCTTGATGTCCAAGCTAATCTTCCAACTCCAAGTGCTTCCTCGTCTAGCTATCTCCACAAAGCTGCAAGATCATAAGTTTGATATCTCCAAGAGTCCTCCCCTTTTCTCATGGAAAGCCTCTCTCTTATAGTGTGTGGTAGGGTTAACCAACAAGAGAGAAGGGTGGATCTTGGGAGAGTTAAGTGGATCAGGCCTACTAATCACAGAAAATGAGTTAGGATCGAATCAGGGACACCAATCCTCAAAAATCTCTCGAAAATCAAAATCCTATAAGCCATGGAAAAAAGGCTAAAAAAAGTGTACCGCGCCTCTAGAACAGAGCATAACGCGGTAGTACCGCGTGGCAGAAAAATAGCATAGCGCGGTAGTACGGACTACCATGCACCTAAAACTGAGCAAGGAGCGGTAGCTAGGGTAAATGAAGTCTCAGCTAGGTTGATTCTTGACAGGGTAGGTTTGCCTTCAAGTATCACTCATCATTTTTCTCTTCTGGGTGTTTTAAGCAGTAGGGGAAGTGTTGTCAAATATTTTTGTGGTGGAGATGCGACACTGTGGAATATGGAGGCGTAACAGATGCCCCCTAAAGTGTGAGGTCAGAAGGGACTGATGTCCGAAAGACTTTACAAATACTGTGCAGAGATAGCATCGAGGAGAGCAATAAGGAGCTGAAATAGAAACAAGATGTTAGATATACCACCGAGGCGGGCATCTCCATGCTCGGAAACAAATGACTCAAAGCATGGTTGCCGACCAATACATTGCAGATCCATGAGTGCTGAGATGATATAGACTATGGACAAATCATGGCTACTATGAACAAACGTAGATCCATGAGACAGTAATGACACAGCCACGACCAATACAAAAAGTGGATCTGTCTGACAATACAAAGGATATCTCCAACACAACCTGGACGCAATCAAGATACAAAGGTGCACCCAGGGTCTTCTACTCGATCACAAATGATATGAATCTAGCCATGTGATTACAAAGTGTTGAAGTCGAACATGGTAGAAACCATTTGATTACCGGTCAATGATGTGAACGATTAACAAATGCAAGGGAAATCACCAATGATGACAATGATCCCCAAGGTATCTGAAGTACATCTCAACGAAATGAAAATAGATGAATTGATGTCGAGCATTCGAGAGATTGTTCGATCAGAGGTCAGTGATTTAAACCTACTGTCGAACATGAGGAAACCTGCCATTAAGGCATGCAAGTACCAAGGTACTAATGGTTGATCCCTAAGTCCAATTCCCGGATAGTGATTTGGCGTTGACGGGAATAGACTTGTCGAAGGTGGGCCATAATGATTCCCACATCATCGACATAATCAGAGCGAAAGATGATGAAACAATGGATTATGTACTGACATAGCGGAGGTCTGACACAATGAACGACTCTAAACAATGCAACCCTTTGAACATATAATGACATGTAATAGGAATTGGCAGTAGGGATTATTGATAGCAGAGGATAGACACCGAATGAGTAGGCTTGTGGCCAGAGAGACAACTCATGATGATGACCATAACTCAGTGATGATACCCAAAATAGACAAGAGATAGACGCATGCCATGTTCAAAGGTAACGACTGACAAGTTGCCAAAACAAACTTGACTTGTTCCCCGTATTCCCCCGACATGATAGACAAGTACCTCTTTGTTGTTTTTCGAGCTTGAAGAGGATAGCAGATGCTCGGTATAGCTCATCTCATAGATGAGTCCAATCTCACATGTTTTACGAACCTGAGAAAGGAGGGTCCTTCGATGTTAAATTTTAACGAGTCCAAGGAAGGGAAACTCGGTAGTTTTTCACATTTAGAGAGCCTGAAAAATTTAAAGAAGGCTCCACGGTGTATTTTTTCATAAATTTAGTCCCTCGATCCTGAAAAAGTGTAAAACAATTATGTATACCTTTTTCGTAAATAGTCTACACAGGCCAAAAAAGGGGTAACCTATCACCGAATAGACGACCTTTCAAATACTTTTACAAGTGTGAAAGAGTCAAGATCACTTGGCAATCTTTTCAATTTTAGGGAGTCTGAAAAGAGCTTAACTATGGACTTCAATGGTCTTTTTCGTAATTTTTAATTATTCCGGTCCAAAAAGAGAATAAAATACAACTAGGATAATACAACCAGGAGAATAAAATACAACCAGGATAAAATACTCGAGTGACAGTAGGTCTTGCGTTGTCAAAAATACAAAATTTGCTTAAACCCACTCAAGTGTGTCTTTTGCATTCCAACAGGCTACTTGTTGGGTTTCATCATTTCATAGGGATCACCGTTGACCCTCTAAAGGTCCAAGCCATAGTAGACCTACTGTCACCTGGTACATTAAGACAGCTACAAAGCCTTCAAGGGAAGTCCAACTTCCTTCGTCGCTTTGTCCCAGATTACGCCACCATAGTACATGGTTTCCTCCATTTGCTACGCCTTCATACCAGTTTTGTATGGGACGACCAAGCAGAAGGAGCTTTCATAGACCTGAAGAAAGCATTTACAAGTGCCCCCTTGATTTCTCCTCCAGATTTCACAAGAGGCTTTACCCTTTACATTTCGGCATCAGATTACTCTGTTTCCAGAGTACTCATCCAAGAAGACTCTGCTCATTAAGAGCATGTCATTTACTATGTGAGCCAAACTTTATCAGGCCACCACCACGCTACCCACATGAAGAGATAATGGCCGTCGTCTTTTTAGTGCAAAAGTTGCGCCATTATATTCTCCTAAGCCATACTACGTTTGTGTAAAATTTGAACCCAATGGTCTATCTCTTGAATCACCGCCTTCTACAAGGTCATGTTGCCAAATGGGTGATTATCCTACAAAAATATGACCTGAATTTTAAAACCCCAAAGAGAACCAAAGCACTAGCACTCACTCAACTCATTACGGACCTATCATCTTCGTCGTCATCACCAGCTATCCATACTGATATAATTGATGAACATTTGTTCATCATCTCATCTGACGACCGTTGGTATGGCGACATTTTGGTATACCTCCGCACACAGAAGTTTTGACCCAATATCGACCATGACAGATGTTGTTGCATTCGTCACCATGCCCCCCGTTATCTCCTCTTGGTTGATGTCCTTAATTGACATGGCGTCGACACAATCCTACGACGATGCATTTCCCAAGAAGAAGCAGAATAAGTCCTTAATGACTGTCATAGTCGTTCCTGTGGTGGCCATGCTCTGGAATGACCACCACCCAAAAGGTAATTCGCGTAGGTTATTTTTGGCCATCATTATTCATTGATTGTATCAAACCAGTCAAACATTTCCAAAACTGCCAGCTTTTTTCCCCCAAGGCGAGAACCCCCCCAGGCCCCCTTCATCCAGTCGTCACCATTGGATCACCATGCCTCTCACTTCGAGCACTCTGTTTGGAGAGAATTGTCAACACTCCTTAAGTTTGAACATCATTTCTCGTCCGCCTACTACCCCCAAGGGAACGACCAATTCGAAGCTCTTAACAAAATTTTGAAGACCATCCTCCAGCACATTGTTGACCAACATAAGTCCAATTGGCATCACATGCTTTTTCCTGCATTATGGGATTACTGCACATCCACTAAAAATGCCACCGGCTTTACCCCTTTCCATTTATTTCACGGTGTGGAATCTGTCCTCCCCATTAAGTGTCAGATACCCAAATTACAAATTTCCGTAGAACTCCTTCCGGATACTTCACTAATTGAAGAACGCTTACTTCTTTTAGAGCAGGTCGATGAATATTGCTGAACATCTCTCCAAACAATCAAAGCTGCAAAGAACAGATCTAAAATTGATTACAATAAACATGTTCACACACGAGCATTTAGTGAAGGAGACCTGGAACTCATTTATGACCAAGCCCATGATAAAACAGGCAAAGGAAAATTCAAATCCATGTGGCAAGGCCCATACATCATACACACTTGCCATGGACATGGGGCATACATTTTGAGCAATTCAAAAGAAAACTCCATGTTCAACCCCCATAATGGGTTGTACCTCAAACGATTCTACCCATAAAAAATCTTCTGGACACCACCGTCCAAATTGTACAGTTTGTTTTTATTTCATTTTTTCCCACTGCAAACTTTCACAGCCTTACATTTTTTTTTTTTCTACATGAACAAAGATGGATCATATTCCAATATACTATGTTGGTTTTGCCGATAGTGCAAGTCGTTGGTCCCCAAATCTCGCCTCGGCAGCTTATGTACTCTATTACCCCTCACACGAGTTGATCCACCTCAATGGAGTGTGCATAGTTGCTGCCACAAATAATCAAGCTAAGTATGACGCCGTAACTCGTGTACCTCAGTGTTTTCCTGGACTCCCAACTCCTCGTTTCACATCTCAACAACTATTACTAGGTACACGATCCCTGTCTATTTAGAAAATGCCTGTGCACTAAACAAATGATTCGACACTTTGAATCCATTTCATTCACTTATGTCCCAAGAAATCTAAACAGTGTAGCAGACCAAATGGCTAACAACATTCTAGATTGGCACGTCAACCAAAACATGTAGGAAATCATAACATTGCATCCACGTGCATAACATGTGCCTTCACGGGAATACAAAAACACTATTATTGCATCCATGTGTATCGAACGTGCCTCTGCGGGAAAACAAACAACATACAACTGCATCCACGTGCAACAAGACATAAAGCAACGACAAGATGTGCATCCATGTGCATACATGACTATATAATCAAAACGCATACATATATATATATATATATCATCATAAGAGTCACAATGTCAGGAGTGCTCTCAGCACCCAAATATACAAAAAGTACACCAGCCGTACAAAATGTGTATCAACAAAATACATCCCCATATGCTCATTAGCATTTGGGGGTAGGTACAAGATAACCTAATCATCACGGTCACCCAGCTCCTCTTGATCCTCCTCCTCTGGCTCCTCTAGATCATAATCATCCTGAGCTCTCCTCTTAGCTTCCAACACAACTACCCTCAGTAAAATCAATCTCCATTCACACGGAGCATCGAAGCAACGATCCAATACACGCCGATCTAGGTCTCTCTAGCCATCATCAGGTACATCACCCAACAGATCCTCCAAGGTATCACATATATCCTCTAAGGAATCATCTCAATGATGCACAACTCCTCGTACACAAGGAGGGGGTGCTGCTACTTGTGGAGGCACCACCACCATCACCCATCCCCTACGGCCCATATGATCCACCGGAGGCCTCAGACCAACATCTGCCATAACCAACACTGAAACAAGTTAGTATCATATAAACATCTCTAGCTATACTCATAAACAAAACATCTAAACATGATATAATAGAGAAATAAAAACAAAGACGTACCATCGAATGCCCAAGCCTGTCCCTGAGCTCGAGGCATCTCAATGTCTCCTCCGAAGTCCATCTCCTAGTATGGATAGTCATCAATCACAACGGGCATCTACTTCCACTGGTCCTACATCTCCAATGAGAAGAACCGCCGAATGCCACCACCACCCCAAGGCATCATCTCCCCCCACCGTACCATCTGTAGCTCACTCCTCATTCCATCTCGAACTGGTACACGTGGCCGCAAGGTAGGTACTCGCTCAAAAAAGAAACAATAGAGGAAAGAGGCATAACTAAACTCTCCTCCCTCCCACCTAACCTTGTTCAGCTCTCGCTGAACACAAGCCAGAAACATCTGGCCCTAAGCAAAATATGTCTCCGTCATGACATGATGAACCATCATCATTTGCCCCCGTGAAAAATGATGGGGCGCCTATGCACCAAGCACCCGCAAAACACAAGAAGCTACTACCTGTATCTCCACCTCTTGGAGATCCGAGATGCTTAGTGCGCTATTCTGCACATGGGCCCCTCGAACACAAAATATCTCAAGGAGATCCTCAATATTAATACCAGTTGGAATCCTTGGCTTGGTGTCCCCTATCTCATCCAAATGGGGCAAGCCAGTAAGAAAGTACACATCAGTCAAGGTGAGCTCTAGTCGCTCACCTTGCACCATGAAAACCGCCTCCTCCAGATCCCAAAAGTTAATCAATTTGTTTAGCAGCTCCTTGACTGAATGCATGAGAGGGATATGAGCAAACTTCAGTAGTCCGCGCAAAGCTAAAGATTCCCGCACATGCGGGCTCTCTCGAATATTGTCCATCATCCCCTCATCAATCTCCCTCTCCCTCCATGATACCAGTGGCCTCCTCAACATCCTTCCAAAATAACACAGAAATTTTTAGAAAAATAAAACAAATTTTTTTTCCTAACCAAGCGATCCCTATCTCGAATTTCATACTCCTAGATGTGATGAACATCGCAGCTTTCAGGCCTCACAGCTGTGATGCTCATTGCAGCTGTCAGCCCTCATACTTGCGATGTGCATTGTGGTTGTAAGTTCCCACAACCACGATGAACATCGCGGCTGTAAGCATACATAGTCGCGATGAACATCACGACTAAGAGAACACACAGTCGCGATGCACATCGTAGATGTCTAGCCCGTACCCATGATGTACATCATGGAAAAAGGCCCAAAACCCACGATATTCTGCATTGGAAAGCCAATGTGGAATATTTGCAGCTTCTAAGACCCCGACGCTCACCAAAAAGTAAATAAATTGAAAGGCTAAGGCACATAGGCTTACCTGAAACTCACGGAATGAAAAACCGACGGTCGAATCTCCCACAAATCAAGAAAATGCTCTGACCCAACTATATTACTTTGTGAAACTCAATGGTGAAAATGACACTTGTCACATTGGGTCCACTTGTTATTTATAGAAATTTGACCAATTTTCAATCAATCATTTTGGCATCATACGATGTCCATTTTTCAAACTGTTGGTACCATTGGAATCAGCGTAGCGAGAACTTGACGATAGTCCACTCCTTTCTTTGATTCCACCATGTACCATTTTAGGCATTTTTTACATGACCCTCGTCACCTTGGTTTGCATGCCACATCGGTCGTTATCCATTTTTTATGCTCTTTACATCACCGGATTCAGTTTTCCATGCTCGTGATGATGCTTGAGATAATTTCTTACTCTCACCTCCAGATTTTTTTGGACATTTTTTCACACACTCATCGCCTCAGTTTGTGTGCCACATCGTCCATTGCCCGTTTTTGATGATCTGTATATCACCGGATTCAGTTTTCCGTGCTCATGACGATGCTCGAGATCATTTCTCTCTCTCACCAATACCTTTTTTGTTCGGTATAATTTTATCCCTTTTTTTGGGCCGAGCAATTCCTTTACGAAAAAGGCACTTAGGGAGTTTTTGTTAAGCTCTTTTCTGACTCCTAAAACAATGAAAAGATTGCCGAGCAATCTTGCTTCCTTTCATGCTCGCTTAAAGTATCTAAAAGGGCATCTACCTAGCATAAGTTTACCCCTTTTCCAAACCTTATAGACTAATTATGAAAAAGGAATACTCTAGTCACATCGCCTAGAAGATTTCTCCATTTGCATCATTTTATGCTTTTTCGGGCCTTGGAGACTAACATACGAAAAAGAACAACAATGGAGTCTACTTACCGCTTTAAGACTCTCTAAAAATTGAAAGCAACCATGAGAAATCACCATCTTGGGCTCGCACAAATCCATAGGACGGTATTCCTCCACCAATTCAAAGTCTTCTTATCGTTTTCCGACTCCCTAAAAATGAAAGCACTCACGAGCATGAACAGTCCTGGGCTCACATAAATCCACAGGATAGTACCATTATAGAGCACACTTTTATCCCTTCTTGGAGCTCATTAAAACCATGAAGAAGGACCCACCGGTGCTTTTCAGCGCCATAACAAATCATGTCCACTCATATGGAAGCTTCCCCATTATGGTCGCCTTTGTTCAGAGCATTCTACAGTATGTCACCCTGAGAGTCTACCAATAGCATCCATCAGCATGTCCCCCAAGAGTCACTCAAGTCTACAATACATCACTTTGATCCCTTAAGCTATGATCCCCACACTTAAAATTCAGTTTCCTATGCTTGCAGGTCAACCATGTCATCATTCTCTAAACAAAGGAAGTTTAATTCCACCCACTCTATAACCCCAATTATTCCCCATCCCCACAGTATGACAGTCCTATGTTGGGCTTGGCCCAAGTTGGGGCAATTTTGGATAACACAAGGAGGTTGAGCTGCGGAGTTGAGCGCAGCTCAACAAAAGATATGATTTTGTACAAGTATGGGGGATGCTGTGAAGTTGTGCGCAACAACCAAATTTTGGTGGTACCGCGAAGGTCATCCCTACGAGGAAGCAGTGCTGCAAAGTGATCAGGCCACATGGAGCCAACAAAGCAGATTGATGGACGAAGGATAGATATAGGTATTGGATAGGCCAGCAATGGTCTAATTTTGGCAAGTATGCTCCAGGATGCCGAGCTACAAGCATAAGCATATCAGGAAGGCGGCCAGCTATATGAGTTTGTTAAGTGGAGACAACTCAGGGAAAGCGACAACTGGACGTGCTTAGTGGTACGATACCGTTAAGTGGAGAACAACGCTGAGAAAGCGACTAGAGGCTGAGCCAATTGTATGAGGCCGTTAAGAGGATGAATGGTCTGCAGAGAAACCGACTGGGAGCTAAGCAAGTCATATCAGTCCGTTAGTGGAAGGGCGGATCGATGAAGATGACCTGTTGGTGTGCGCACAATAGGAAGGCCGAAAGCGATAGAACATAGGCATGGAGGACTATCACGACAGAACACACGCTACCATAGGCCAATAGGACGGTTTAGAGAAACCGTAGCAGTTTTGGAAACCCTAAGGGTTTCGGTCTTCAACATTGTAAAGACATGACCTTCGGGCATGGTCTATAAAAGAAGACATTTTTGTAAGGGAAGGGGTTGTTGTTACATTGTTACTTTGGTTGTTATTACTTTTTGATTTTGATGTATTGTAAGATCTATTCTGAGTGAGAAGCCATTGTAAAGGATCTGTAGCTATGTGCGCAAAGACCTAGTCAAGAGAAGAGAGAGTCTGCAGCTGAGTGAGCAGACCAAGAGCGGTTGTCCCCTTCACATTAACGGTATATATATAACAACCATTCTTGTGGACGTAGCTTCCCACCCTGGGGAGTGAACCACGTTAAATACTGTGTTGTGTGATGAGTGGAACAATGTTGTGCATGATTACACTTACTTGTTTTCTGTAGATGAATGTCTGAATATTTCCTTGTATTCTGTTATGTGAAGACTTTCGTATGCATTTGCCATCAGGAGAATATGGAGATGATATGTTAAGTATGCATGAATAGATGAATGGTTAATACTTAGCTATGCCTCTGAAAGAAATGAATCAGTTATTTGTTCAAGTGTTAAGAGACTGCTTAAGTACTCTTCTATGTGTAGTACACGAATGAACGACAAGTGATTTGCATCTGCGGTAGATGATTAAATTGTAAACATTCTAAGTGTATAAACGAATGTTAGAGTAATAGTCATTTTGGTGCATGAATGAGTGGATGAGTGATACTCAGTTTAGTGCCTTAAACGTTTTCATGTACTCCAAGTATAAAAGTTGAACTGGATTGTTCACAGTCTCAGTAGAAGTCCTACGGTAGAAGGACTTAGTGGTGCAGACCGCAATGTTGTCCATCACCGCGCAGTCGCATCTCGTAGCGCATACCCCCTATTGCACTATGAAGTACGTCTGTCCAAACAACTCATCACATACTGTGGAAACCTGATTTCGCAGTACCCCATAGATACACCTCGGGTGAGACCTCAACCCGCTCATAGGTTGTTTCCGAAAGGGACAGTGCGAAGGGGTTTTGTTGGTCAAAGAGAAACTGTAAAGAACCTGGGTCTTATTGAAAACCTATGGGTCAAAATCAGCCAAGCCAACAAATGGTTCCGTTTCCACGCTAGAATCTGTGATGAGTTGAAATCGTGATGTGTGACAAAGAATATCAGTTCTCGGAAGGCTCCGACAAATGGCATCCTGAAAATACAGAGATCAAATCTTGGTGGGACAAGACCATAAGAGACTTTGCAAGGCAATAGAATAGACATCCGCATCTATGTGACACACAATGGTCGGATAGATATCTGTGGAAAGATATTCATGAGATTTTCTGGGCATCATTTCCAAACGAGCTGCATGGGTGGTTCTCGCGGCTCGCAGAAAAGAAAACCTGTTTTCAAGGAGGAGTTCCTACACAGTGGACTCCCGAGCTCATAGCGAAGCTCAAAGCAATAGACATCCCATTGACATGTGCAGTTGAATTTTGGTTCGATCATATGCTAGAAGGCTTCGTAACAGAATTTTTTGGAGACACGCTCAAATCCTACAGCCAAGCAGAAGCATATTTTTTCCAAGGATTCCAAGGTAAGTACTTGAACAATCTCAGTCTATACATTAAGACGCTGTTAGCTAAGAAAGGTGTTTTAAGAATGCAGTAATATTCTCAAGTTTGTCATGGTAAACAGTATATATAGTGATTTTGATGAAGACACCCATAATCTTAGAAGTGGGAAGAGATATAAATTTAATAAGAGTCTTGGAGGCCATGGACTCCACATAGATACCGAGATTCCTTGTGACATTGACAATGAAGCCGCACCACCATTTACCCCTCAGAACCCACCGGCTGCAAAGACTGCACCACCCTTATCTCAGAACCCACCCACTAAGTAGCCCGCCCCGTAGAATACCCAACCCAGTACGTCTACCCCAATAAGTGCATTTTTTTTCACTACACAGATCCCTTTACAACATCCATGCACTAGTCCGGGCGCTACACGACCTAATAGAACAATGGCAAACACTGATATGAAGCTACCGATCTTCAAAGGAACTGGTCTAGAAGACCCTGACTAGCATTGGTTTCTTTGCGAAGCCGTATGGAGTATAAGACAAATCTAGGATGATGCCGTGAAGAGAGCACAGCTCATCACCACCTTCAAAGATAGATCTTTACATTGGTTTATGAAGTACTCTCAGGAACAGCCGAGAACCCTTGCCGAAATTAAAGATGCACTTGTGGAAAAGTTTAAGAAACCTAAATTTGAATCTCAGTGTATAACCGAGTTGAAAGAAATAAAGCAGAAACCTACTGAAATGGTCTGGGAGTTTGATCAGAAGTTTAAGACACTTTTGGACCAAGTGAGCTTTGTTATAGCTCCGCAACAACACAAGGAATGGTTCATTGTTGCGTTGTTGCCCCACATCAGATTACCATTGATGCAGCAGAAGGTTGCATCACAGGCAAAGGCCTTGGAGATCGCAATGAAGCTAGAGGCTTCGCCGATTGGTGAGACTAGTTCTGGGATGTCTCAGATCTAGAGCCAGCTGACCACCCTGACACTAGAGCTTCAAAGCATGAAAAATGGCAAAGAACAAAGGTATGAACCTAGAAATGAGGTATGGTGTACAAGTTGTAAAGGAGAAGGGCATCACCAGGAGCATTGTCTAGTATACCGCGATTATCTTAACAGCAGTGCACCCAACCCAATAAATTAGAATCAGGCCCCATGGTGTGAAATTTGTAGAACCACAGGACATAGACCTGAAGACTGCTATCTCATACAGAAATATGTGAAAACACCTAAAAATTTATATTGCACTTTCTGTAAATCAGTTGGACATGATGAATCCAACTGCCGCACATATGAGCTAATGAATTAGAAGAAACAAGATATGGACTCAATGAGAGGCGTTGGCTTGTACCGCGTACAAGAAGAAAACCAGCAAAAACAAGAAAATATGCAATATGACCAAGGACGATATAGAGGTCATGGTGGTGGATACCGCGGCAGAGGAAGAAATGCTGGCCCAACGCAGGGAAGAGGCCGCGTCCAGGTCATTTGTTACAATTGTGGCCAGCCAGGTCACGTATCTAGAGATTGTGTTAACCCATGCACTACATGAAACTACTGTAAATCATTCGAGCATGTTATTGAAGACTTCCCAGTGCTAGAGGTGGAAATGCAGAAAAGAAGACAGACGGAGACACCAAATCCAAACATCCAGTGGATAGCAGCAAAGAACAGACCAGTGGACCCGAGCATCAATGTGGTCACACGTAGTGGTGCTGAGATAGGCCGTGATAGGGGATTAGAATCTTCCACGTCAGGGGAGGCTCACACAAAGTAGACCCCTCTTGAGACAGTATGGATAAGGAAAGCCTCGGGAAAAATACTTGCTCTCGACCTACGAAAGAACAAGGAAGTCTTCATCGACGCGCGGGATATATTCAGAGAACCGGCAACAGAATCAAAGAGGATCCCATTACGCAGTGAAACACCGTATGTTGAAGACATGCCAACCGCTTATGATAAAACAAGTATTGCAACAGATGTCAGCACCTCCGTTGCCCAGTTCCTGCGAAGCTGCATGAAGTTGCTAAAAATTGAAAATGCCATAGTAGAGCTACAGAAGCTCATAAACCAATATGAACCACAGACGGGAACAAAAACTTCTAATAGCATCGTGCATCACATAAGGAAGCATAAAAGAATAGGCTGAGAAATGAATCTTACTGTGCAGATAGGGGATTTTGAAATGGATGAAGTCATCCTTGATATGGGATCTTAAGTGAATGTCTTGACTAAGTAGACATGGCAGCAGATGGGTCAACCAAATTTTTTATGGTCACCTATCCAATTGAGAATGGCTAAGCAAGAAAAAGTCATACCTTTTGGCCGGTTAGCTGATGTGGTGGTCAACATCGATGGAGTCCAAAGTCATGCAAACTTTGAAGTTATCGAGATTGAGGATGATAGTCAGCCTTTTCCTGCACTGCTAAGAATTGACTGGGCTATTGATAACTTGGCTATCATAAACCTAAAGACAAAGAATATGATATTTAAAGGAAAGCATCTTAGGGTCATCACACCATTGGATCCTGCAGATGGTGACAGATACATCGAGCTGATTCAGGAGGAATCCAAGGCTCAAGACTTGGACAGACTATACCAACTCATAGCAAACCAAGAAGATTACATTAATCCTACTGCGGATGGTACGCTCAGCTAGAGATGTGATAGCTCCTACATCTCTGACTCGGAGGCAGGACTGGCAAATTGGAAAAGCTGCATGCATGAAATATCAGCAAGAAGGTGCACGCAGGTTACGAAATCATTGCGCTGGATTGGAAAGGAGGTAAGTCCCATTCCCACATATGATGGTTCCGCTAATGCTTACACTTTCATCCAGGAATATACTGCAGCAGTTCCAGATGAGCATAGGTTACCCGCATTGGATCTGGCATTGCGCGACACACCAGCCAGATGGTGGGTTGTGCACAAGCAAACATTGACCACTTGGGATCAATGCAGGATTAAGATGCAGATTCAGTTTGCCGACAGGGTTACTTTACCCTTTGAGAAGTTTAATGGACAGACAGATCCTAGTCAACACATTGAAGTTTGTTCGCAGGCATGGATGGAAAGGCCATATGAAGAATGGGTGCACTTGTTTGTGCATACTCTGGAGGACGACATTCCAAAGAAATGGTACCTAGACCTGGAGTTGCGCAGGGAAACCACGGATTAGGATATCTTGACTGCCAACTTCCAGAAGGACTTCAGCTTTGAGGACAAGAATCCATTGATCCATGAGGCATTGCAGATAATTAAGGAACGAATATTCAGGGGAGACTGTCTTCACAAAGATACGACATGGGAAGAATTCTTCGAGGCAGATACTGTTCTTGCGAACCCACACTCGGAATGGAAGAAACATGAACAACATACCATAGAGTGTTATAACCTAGCTGAAGAAAATGGGGATAGCAAGGAAGACGATGACGATGATCCACGCAACATAAACATACCAGACTCGGAGGGTGCACATGATGTAGAAGGACCTCCGTTGGAAATCCCAGATATGAGCGGACCGTTAAAGACACAGAAGGTGAATATTGGCACAAGTAAAGAGATGAAGTTCGCATCAATTAGAGACTATTGGGATGATCAGACTGTTGCGGAGATCGCAGACACTTTACATGAGTATCAGGATTTGTTTCCGACAAAATTTACAGAAATGAAAGGAATTCTGGGAGACCTAGGAGTCATGAAGATCCCCTTGAAGCCAGGCGCTAATCCTGTGAAGTAGAGGCCATACAGATTGAACCCACGGTATAAAGAAAGAGTCCACGCAAAGCTAGATAAGATGCTAGAAGCAGGAATCATTGAGCCTGTCGAGGAATCCGAGTGGCTTAGTCCCATGGTCATTCCGGATAAGAAAATGAAGGGTAAGATCAGGATTTGTGTGGATCTCAGAAAACTAAATGATGCTTCTATGCACGACCCATTCCCCACTCCTTTTATAGATGAAATGCTTGACAATGTTGGAGGGAATGAGGCCTATTCCTTTACTGATGGTTTCTCCAGATATCATTAGATCAGAATTGACCCCGTGGATAGGCATAAGACAAAGTTTGCTACAGAATTGGGGTCATTCCAGTATACAGTAATTCCTTTTGGGTTGAAGAACGTGCCTGCCATATTTTCCCAAGTTGTCGCTGCAACATTTAAAGATTTCATGCATAAGTTTCTGGAAGCCTATTTTTATGATTGGACTGTGTTTGGTCTATTGAAGAACCATTGCACAAATATTAGAATGATGCTTGAAAAGTGTAGACATCATCAGATCTCATTGAATATGAAGAAGTGCATCTTCTGTGTTCCATACGGAACTTTACTTGGACACATTGTCTATAAGCAGGGATTGATGCTGGACCCTACGAAGATTTCCATAATTATGAATTTTCCTACACCAACTTCCGTTAAGATGTTGCGCTCTACCTTAGTCCATATTGGATATTATAGGAAGTTCATAAAGGGTTACGCACAGATAATCGCAGCAGTGGAAAAGCTGCTAAAGAAAGATGCATCGTTCATTTGGAACGCGGAATGTGAACAGGGTTTTGACACACTTAAAGAAAAGATGGTTACTACGCCGATCCTAGTCTTCCCAGACTAGGCAAAGCCATTCCATGTTCATGTTGATGCATCATGCATTGCCCTGGGAATTATATCAGCTCAGCCAGGAGAAGGAGGTATTGACCATCCCATTGCATTTTCAAGCAGAAAGCTCTCAAAAACGAAAAAAAAATTACACTACAACTGAGAGGGAAGACCTTGCGATGGTATACATGCTCAAGAAATTTGGACACTACTTGCTTGGTGCGCACTTCCTTATGTTCACTAACCATTCTACGTTGAAATACTTGGTCAATAAGCTAGTGTTAGGGGGGCGCATATGCAGATGGTTGTTGCTATTCCAGGAGTATGATTTTGAGATTATTGTTAAGCCCAACAGGCTGAACTTGTTACCTGACCATCTCTCTAGGATTGAGTCAAGAGAAGAGCTGACGAACATTGAAGATAGTCTGCCTAATGCACAGTTATTTTCTATATAGATTGTTGATGATTATTATAAGGACATCATCGAGATCTTAACAACAGGATTGGCACCGCAGGAGTTCTCCGTCCAGCAGAATAAGCAGTTGGTAGCGAGAGCCGCAGACTTCACTATTATTGCAGGTCAGTTATACAAACTTAGACTGAATGAAGTCTTGCGTATATGTGTACTAGACCATGAGAGACCATTCATCTTAGCAGATGTGCACTCAGGGATCACAGGAGGACATTATGCAGGAAGGGATACCGTGAAAAGATACTACCCGTAGGGCTATGGTGGCCTACGATCCATAAAGACTCTAAAGAACACTATCGGAACTGCGATTTCTGTCAGAGGACAGGAAAACCTTCACGTAGGGATGAGATGCCATTGAATCTGCAGTTGACCTTGTAGGCATTTGAAAAATGGGCCATTTATTTTGTGGGACCTATAAACCAACCAGGGAAAAGAACTAGTGCAAGGTATATCATTACTGCTACTGTAGCGTAGGCACTGCCGCGCAGTTCATCTTTGAAGAAATATTGTCAAGATTCGGGTGCCCAAATATTTTGATGAGTGATCAAGGTACTCACTTTTTAAACAAGACTATTGAAGCTCTCATAAAGGAATTCCATATCCATCATCAGCGTAGTACACCATACCACCCGTAGACGAATGGCACTATTGAGGCTTTCAATAAAATACTTGAGAATGCACTGACTAAAGTTTGCAATGTGAATAGAGATGATTGGTACCTACGCATCTCATCTGTGTTATGGGCATACAGGACCACTTGCAAGAAATTGACGAGGCACACACCCTTTCGGTTGGCTTATGGACAGGAATCTATAATGCCAATGGAGTACATTGTACCTAGCTTAAGAATCGCTGCATTCACAAGGATGGCAGACCCCGTAGTGCTAGAAGAAAGGTTGGTACACCTAGTTGGGTTGGAGGAAGATTGTGTCATCGCCGGCTTCCACCAGCAAGTCCAGAAAGACCACGAGAAAGCATGGCATGACCGTCATATAAAGAGCAAGTACTTTCAGGTAGGTGACCTAGTCCTCCTGTATGATAGCAAATTCGTGAAGTTTCCTGGTAAATTTAAGATGCATTGGCTTGGTCCATATACTGTGATACATGTTACTAACACTGGTGCAGTCCAATTACCCAATTTAGCTGGTGATACCCTACGAACTTTGATAAATGGAAGTAGGCTAAAGTTGTACCATGACAGCACTGCTTCGCAGAATCCTGAATGATAAGCAGAGGGAGAAATTTATAAGTGTCAAGTATAGTTGAAATTGGACACTGGAAATGTAAAGGAGCCTGTACATGTACGATAAGTAGAACAATGTGTGTACTATGCAGCACTGCTGAAGCTGTGTGGAAGGAAAAAAAACAAGAAAGGAAAGAAAAATGGACCCATGTAGTTCAAACACTGACACCGCGAAGTAACTGCACAGTATTAGAGATGGACTGCAGTGCAATTCTGTTCAGTACTTAGAAAAATAGTTGTTACCCTGCTTTTGAGGAAAATATAGCCGTTAGGTGACCGTTGCAAGCACTCGCTTGAGCATTTAATGAAAAGATAACCATTCTGAACACGCTGACGATAGAAGGGACTGAAGGATTCGCTCAAATTGGCCAACAGACACCTCATTAAATGCTCATCTAGCCGTTCGAAGGCACGGGGGGTACTCAAATGCGCCTATAAATAACACCACATAAAGACTCGTGGGCATTACTAGACACTTAGAATTTTCATGTATTCGCTCTTGTGTTATCAATCCTTATTCATATCTCAGAAATAGTTGACTACTCTCGCCAGTGAATGTCCAAATCACCAGATAGAGAAGAAGAGCTTACACTTCAAGAAGCAATCCGAGTCTTTAAACATGGGGGGATTGTAGAGTTAATGAAAACCCCTACCAAGAAGGTTGTACTCGAACCCGGCCAATCATCTAGAAGGTTACCTCGACATAATCCATCCATGCAAGATAAAGGGAAAGCCACAGTTGGACCACGGAGCAAGACTCCCAAGATAGGACAAATGGCGCCAAGATCGCCGGTCTTTCAGAAGGAACCATTGAAGTTGACACCGGAGTACATATCACCTCGGGTGCTGGATGCCCCTGTTTTAAATATGGTCAAGAATGCCCATTATGAAATCCCCTTGTCGCCCATTTCGAAGCACATGGAGGTTTCCAAGAACATACTAGGAAAGATCCCGGAGTGTAAATGGGAAGACTATGACCTCCTAGGCATACAGAAGGAAGAACCCCATGATCCCAAGTACCCACATTTCCATCTTGACCAGTACATGTGCTAGAAGAAAGATGCTAAGGGCATATTTAACTTGGTCTCCGAAAGCTGGTTGACGCCGGTAGTGGAGTCTGGATTGCTGAACCTACTCCGACTACCTCATTTTGATCGTTCACCAGAGCTTAATGCAATGGTTCGCACACTGATGGCACGAATTCACTAGGGATACCTATGGATGGATCAAAATGTGGATTTGAACATTGACTTAATCCACCGCATAACAAGACTGAGTAAGCGCGGGAAGGATCCCAAGCAGTTCTTCCAAGGGAAGAATAAAGAAAAAGAAGTTGTCGTGAAAATGAAGCAGAGCCATGCATTGGTGAAGGGAAAAAGAGGGTTTCCCACATAAGAAATTGAAGATAGAGCGACAAGATTTGTCACACAGTTACTTGCAGGAAAAATCATAAGAACAACCAGGCCTCCGTAGGTTCCTGCGGGCGTAATACTACTCGGTGCCGCAGCGGCTAAAGGGACCCAATTCAATTGGTGTCAGTACCTTCTAAATGAGTTCCTAAGTGAACTCAATGATACTCAGGAGAATGGAGGCCAATTCCACTTCACGTGACTGAGTATCCTCATTGCATTCGTAGGATGGAAGGAACTGGAAAAATATGTCAGTGTAATTACAGAAAGCAATGATCCCAGAGGATTTCGCTATGCCAACCTCTGGGAAACTCTAAACGCAGAGCGGCAGCACATGATAGATGAGGTATTCTATCAGTATTACACCTAGCTACACAAGGCAATCACCCATACATCGTGCATTACAAAGTAGGTAACGTCAAAGTACATTCGCGTTATTGATTTTCAGGCTGACATGCGATGTATTTTTATTTCACCCAAGGCAAAGATGAAGAATCCAGAATGGTATGCGGGTAATTACCATATGTACGAGGAATACATTGACATCCTCATGAAGGACTAGCCAACTCACTTCCGTGTCGAAGTCATGGATGTGGAGACTGATTCAGAAGAAGATGAACCAATCCCGTTGTGATGCCCTATTGTTGAAGAAAAAGGAAAGAGGAAAGAACCTGAAACCCCACAGAAGCCAAAGGTGTGGAAGAAGATGAAAGCAATAAAGAGTCAATCTGAGACAGTGCTGAACAAAGAAGACTTCGACATGATTGCAGAAAAGGTTTCAGAACAAACGGAGGGGATGATGACATAAAAGGACAAGGAGGACAAGGTAATACAGGATGACCTACAAAGGACTAGGCTCACACTACAAGGGCTTATGAAAAAGAGGGACGATGTCCAAAAGAGCCTACCCTTTCCGCACGACGTGGGAGCTGAAGGGAGGTCGGTAGGAACCTCGCAGCAAGCACTGCTGTAGCTAGCCATAGCGCTACCTTCAAAGACCAAATTTTTTCATCTAGATCCATTGGCCATAGCATTACCAATGTCAAAACAAAGCGTTCTGGACACAAAGGGTGTTGAGCTCGTAGAACTTGACTTGGCCAAGATTCCTTTGCCTGGATTACACTTTCTGCACACGTAGATCATTGATGAGATGCATGAAAGAATAGTAGATTCCATGAATTCATAGGCGGAGCTGCAAGCCGCAAATAGGCAGCTCGAGGACTCTAGTTCGCACACACAGATACAATTTTATGATGAACAGGACCGTTCGCTATGACTGGAGAACACCATCACTGATGTTGCAAAATATATTGAAGATTTAGAACTCCAGGCCAATCCTGCAAACACCGTTTTGAGGATCGGGGAAAGGGTGAAATCTTTGAAGCTGGAATTACAAGATAAAGAGATTTTTTATGAGGTCGATCTTGCCATGTTGAAGGAAAAGCTCATTGCTCAGACACCATTAACTGAACATTAGTTAAGAGAGCAAGTAGTTAGTGTCGTGGCACAAAACATAACTAGTGAGATGGCTAAGTGCCAAGATTTGTTGGAGAAGGTTTCAAAGGCATTCACTTCCCTTGAAGAGGATCAAGTGCTACTACAGGTAAAGACCGTGGTAAAAGAAAAACAGACCGCGCTGGAACAATTGGACGCAGAGGTCAAGGCTCTTCCACCCAGAGATAGATTGCCAAGGTATAAGTAGATCTCAGGCTTAAAGAAGGAGGTCCAAGCGCTATGAGAAAAAGAGACTGAGATGGATAATCAGGCGCAACAACTCCTAGAGGATGATATAGCAGTATCACAGTAGATTGAAGAAAAGATGAAAGATCTGTGCGACAACCAGGAGTAGGTACAAGAACATATTGGAGAAGAGATAACTCCGGCACTACTTGATACAGTAAAGCAAGTCGAGCAAGAGAGCAAGGAAGCAGTGGAACAGCTGATCAGCACTTACAATGAGTTCGGGGCCAAGCTAGCTCCACAGGTCACGGAGTAGATCCAGAAGGCCGAAGCAGAAGGTGCCTCGGGGATGAGCCACATGTAAGTGTTAGGGGCATGTTGGGCCTAACTCAAGTTGGGGCAATTTTGGATAACACAAGGAGGTTGAGCTGCGAAGTTGAGCACAAATCAACAAAAGATATGATTTTGTACAAGTATGGGGGATGCTACGAAGTTGCGCACAATAAACAAATTTTGGTGATACTGCGAAGATCAACGTTGTGAGGAAGCAGTGCTGTGAAGTGATTAGGCCACGTGGAGCCAGCAAAGCGAATTGATGGATGAAGGACATATACAGGTATCGGATAGACTAGCGGTGGTCTAATTTTCGCAAGTATGCTCCAAGATGCCGAGCTATGAGCATGAGCATATTCGGAAGGTAGCTAGCTATACGAGTTCATTAAGTGGAGAAAAAATTAAGGAAAGTGATAGCTAAATGTGCTTAGTGGTACAAGACCGTTATGTGGAGAATGGCGCTAATAAATCGACTGGAGGCTGAACAAGTTGTACGAGGCCCTTAAGAGGACGAACGATCTGTTGAGAAAGAGACTAGGAGATGAGCCAGTCATATGATTCCATTAGTGGAAGGGTGGCTCAATGAAGATGACCTGTTGGTGTGTGCACAATAGGAAGGCCGAAAGCAATAGAACATAGGCATGGATGACTGCCACGATAGCACACTCGGTACCAGAGGCCAGCAGGACGGTTTAGAGAAACCGTAGCAGTTTCGGAAACCCTAAGGGTTTCGGTCTTCAACATTGTAAAGACATGACCTTCGGGCATGGTATATAAAAGAAGACATTTTTGTAAGGGAAGGGGTTGTTGTTACGTTGTTACTTTGGTTGTTATTACTTTTTGTTGTTGATGTATTGTAAGATCTATTTTGAGTGAGAATCCATTGTAAAGGCTCTGCAGCTATGTGCGCAGAGACCTAGTTAAGAGAAGAGAGAGTCTACAGCTGAGTGTGCAAACCAAGAGCGGTTGTCTGCTTTCCATTAAAGATATATATATAAAAACCGTTCTTATGGACGTATCTTCCCACCCGGGGGAGTGAACCACGTTAAATATTGTGTTGTGTGATTGAGTGGAACAATGTTGTGCATGATTACACTTACCTATTTTCTATAGATGAATGTCTGAATATTTCCTTGCATTCTATTATGTGAAGACTTTTGTATGCATTTGCCATCTGGAGAATAAGGTGATGATATGTTAAGTCTGCATGAATAGATGAATGGTTAATACTTATCTTTGCTTCTGAAAGCAGCGAATCATTTATTTGTTCAAGTGTTAAGAGACTGCTTAAGTACTCTTCTATGTGCAGCAGACAAATGAACGACAAGTGATTTGCATCTGCGATAGATGATTAAATTGTAAACATTCTAAGTGTATAAACGAATGTTAGAGTAATAGTCATTTCAGTGCATGAATGAGTGGATCAGTGATACTCAGTTCAGCGCCTTAAACATTTTTGTGTACTCCAAGTATAAAAGTTGAATTGGACTATTCGCAGTCTCAGTAGAATTCCTGCGGTAGAAGGACTTAGTGGTGCGGACCATGGCGTTGTCCATCACTGTGCAGTCTCACCTCATAGTGCATACTCCCTGTTGCGCTCCGCAATACATATGTCCAAAAAACTCATCACATATTGTGGAAACCTGATTCCACAGTACCCCATAGATACACCTCGGGTGAGACCTCAACCTGCTCGCAGGTTGTATCTGAAAGCGCCGGTGCGAAGGGGTTTTGTTGGTCAAAGGGAAATTGCGAAGAACCTGGCTCTTATTGAAAACCTCTGGGTCAGCATCAGCCAAGCCAACATCCTACCATTAGTACTACCACATTTTAGTTGTACACCTCGCGCTCCTATCAAGGAAACATCATTTCCTTCGTAGTTGTTGGTCTCCCTCTATCGACGCCAACCAAATCTATTCCAGAGGATAGACCCAAAGGTCCCTGTGCCTTGGACACATCACCATCAGTGATGAGTTCCTACGGATCTTTTTGAAAGGAGTCCTCAGTACCTCTCCAAATGATTGTTTCTCACATGCTCAACTTCAACACCTTGATCGCATCATTGAGACTGGTACAGGGTATCATCCCTTTCAGTTATTTGCTGAAGACCCCGGATATCACCTGACTCTACAACATTTGAGAGTTTAATTAAGAAAATAACCAGTTACACATTCCTGCGGATATCCGGGTTGCGCTTGGCGACAATTTTCAGATGTACACTAGTTTTATACTCCCTCGAGTATACAGTTACATATACTCCTCAGAAATTGACTCATTTACTGACTCTACCACATTTGAGAGTCTAATTGAGTCCCTACAGATGTTGGACACCTTCAGCTCCAATAGTTCATCAACCCTTTTGAAACCTTATTCAGAATGGTTGTTTCTCTTTTCCAGTATATCAGTTATTGAGATCAGTCATGGCATGACCATGAGTACATCCTAGCATTGTGTCCCTCTGGACCATTATGATGTACCAGCATATTTTTATGTATTATTTAGGTCCCCCTTGTTGGGCCTAATTGTTATGTATATGTCTTGATACAAGCATGGGTATGCCTGCCTCGTCCATTATAAGAAATTATTCCTCATTCATTTTGAGGCCATGTATTTTTTTAGTTTTTGCAGCTTCCAAGGGACTGTTGTTCCAGTATCCAATCGGTCTCTTCTCTTCTCCAAGCCCTAGGAAAAATACAAAAGAACTATGATGTCCATCGGTGATACGATGAGCTCCTGCCCTCACACATCAGGGGGCAATCTATTAACACCCAAAAAGTGCTCACTAGCTCATTCCCTTATTCACATGACCCATTTGTCCACTTTTCCCACCATTTGAGCCTCTAAAACCTTTAAAAGGTCACCAAAAAGACCATAATACACCCTTTTTCCCCTCAAAATATGTATTTTTCCTCAAAAAACAAAAAAAAACCCCGAAAAAAGGGTCCAAAATTCCCAAAAATCAATTAAAAGAGAATAATATTCAAAAAAGGAAAACGAGGGAAAAAGAGACCTAAACCATTTTGGTTAATACCATTGGTTTCCTTAAACCATAATGGTATTCCCCATCACCAAAAAACTATAAAAAGGTGATAGGGGCTCCTCATTATTCATCCACATTTCATCCTATCTTTATGCTGCCAAATTCCCTTTAAGAGCCCTTGTCTCCCATTTCAAGTTTGAAGATCCCCATTGAAGCATTGGAGAAGAAGAGACCATTGGACATTGGAGCATCTGAACCTTGGAGCTGCTCAAAACTCACCATCCTCACCGTTTGAGGTAATACAAAATCAAATTTTTAATTTCTTGTTTTTCTTATAGATCTTATTGCTTATGTTCTTAAATCTAGTTTTTTATTTCTTTGCACATGTTAATGTTAAATCAAATTACATTAGTTTTTACATATTTTTATTGAGACTGCTGCTACTAGTTAGCAGGTGCATCCTTGCACATGCTTGGTTGAAAAACCAAGCAACATGGGTGTCTTCCGAGGAGGAGGCCATTTTGAGAACTTAGCAGCTCGACTTAGTTTATGCTTAGTTTGGGTTGTTGTACGAAATCATTCCTGATGCACCAAGGTCTAATATAGACCTAGGTAAGCCTAAACTAGGACCACATGCCGATGGCATCATGGGTTCAGTTGATTCTGCAGCGTTTGACACCTTAACAAAGCAAGGTCATGCCTTGTTAGTCAAACAAACTGCTGTAGAAGCAACTTTTGTTGCATCCTCCCCTTCTACAACTAAATCTGTATAGCAAGTGCAGAAAAACCAAAAGGGCTCTCGGTAGTCAAAAAGAAAGGGCAAGAAAGGGGAGGGAAACCAACAAAATCCAAACAATAATAAAAATATCGAGGAGGGAAAAAAAGAGAAATAGAAGGCTAAGTTCCATTGCAAACTGTGTCAAGGGGACCACTTTACCCACCAGTGCCCTCTAATGGAAGAATCCCAGAAGCTGATCCGTGAGAAGAAACCGAGTGTCTTGAAAGATCCTTTTCCTCATGGATAGAGTTCAGCTTCTGGAAACTCTAGTGCTGGGGGCACCCCAGTTGATCAGTCATTTACTAACATGGTTAATTTAGACGCTCTATTGCAAACTCGAGCCAGGAATTATACCCAGGACCCGCAACAAAAGGACATTCCTGAATTGTCCACTCCTCTTCACATACCTATGGATACACTGCCTAAGATATCGAAAGGTGTCTACAAATGGGTTGTGCACAACCCTAACGTGCGGGATGCTCCCAACTATAATGTCCTAGAGGACTTAGCCCAAACCCCTTGTGCCATGTCTACTCTGGAGGTACTGCAAAGTTTCCCATTGCAACGTAGTTCTCTTTTGGCAGCGATTGGGAGTGTTGATTCGTCCAACATGCTTGCATGCTTTGATATGAAATATATCAAGTACCTGTTGCCATATCATGTCGCTCCCCAGATCGAGGTCATCCATGGTCCTAAGACCATTGGATTGAGTTGTAGTGGAAGAGGGCGCATCTACGTGTGTAATGTCTATTTCTTGCTAGAGAGCTTTGGGTGAACCTGAGCTAGCTCCCTCGAAAACGATACTCACTGCCTTCGATGGAAGATCCTTCTGTCCACACGGAGGCCTACCATCCTTCTATGTCAAACTTGCAGGAAAGCTATTATCAGTAGAGGTCAAAGTTCTAGATGCCCCACTCGATTACAATTTGTTGTTGGGTAGGAGCTGGACATATGCCATGTAGGAAGTGCCATCAGCTGTCTTCTGGGTCATAATGCTCCCACATGAAGGAAATATCATCATAGTTGATCAACTTTCCTTTACCTAGAAGAAAAATCAGGCTTCATCAGACTCATCCATTCCGTTGATTGATCAATCTAGCCTAGTCATTGAGAGTTTAGGAGCAGGGCTCTATGGGTCCTTAATAGGAAATTTTGACCTACCTGCTCCTACCTTGTTCATTGGTTATGAAGAATGTTCATCTTCTGAAACCTCCACCGTCTATTCAACGACATATACAAGGAGTCTCCCCATTGAATCAGAACCAACTATGCATGTATCTGTTGTAGACTATAAGCCATGTGTATTCTCAACAACCTGCAATAAAACATATCACGACTCTGTTGGTATCTATTGAGTCGAATATGGACCCTGCCCCTACATGGTCAACAGACACTATCCTTTCTCCTGATAGTTTAGACACAGTTTTTCCTTCTAACGAAACATTTTTTGAACCTATGGTAGGCCTAAGACACCGTTGGGAACATTTACATCCCAAGTCCTATCTACTTCTCGTTCTAGACTTGATTGAGAGAGGTGAGTTCTTTCCGAGACCTAGTGAGAATTTTGATTGGTCCTCTATCCTTTCCACTTCACAAGTTGTTTTTGCCGAAGGGAATGGGACGAGTACAGTGAGAACCATTCCCATCAACGAGCTTTGGGTGAACCTAAGTTAGCTCCCTCGAACATGATACTCACTGCCTTCGATGGAAGATCCTTCCATCCACACGGAGTCTTACCATCCTTCGATGTTGAACTTGTAGGCAAGATAGTATCTATAGAGGTCAAATTTTTGGATGCCCCACTTGATTAAAATTTGTTGTTGGGTAGGAGCTGGACATATGCCATGCAGGTAGTGCCATCAATTGTCTTCTAGGTCATAATGTTCCCACATGAAGGAAAGATCATCACAGTTGATCAAATTTCCTTTATCGAAAAGAAAAACCAGGATTCATCAGACTCATCCATTCCCTTGATTGATGAATCTGGCCCAGTCACTGAGAGTTTAGGAACAGGGCTCTATGGGTCCTTAATAGGCACTTTTGACCTACCTGCTCCTACCTTGTTTGTTGGTTCTAAAGAATTTTCATCTTTTGAAACCTCCACTGTCTTTTCAACGACAAATACACGGACTCTCCCCATTGAATCAAAACCAGCTGTGCCTGTATCTGTTATAGAGATAACCCATGTGGATTCAGAACAACCTGCAATAGAACATATCACGACTATGTTGGTCTCTGTTGATTCGGATATGGACCCTACCCCTACATGGTCAACAGACTCTATCCTTTCACCTAATAGTTTAGACACAGTTTTTCCTTTTGACGAAACATTTTTTGAAGCTATGGCAGGCCTGAGACACCCTTGGGAACATTTACATCCCAGGTCCTATCTACTTCCCATTCTAGACTTGATTGAGAGAGGTGAGTTCTTTCCGAGACCCAGTGAGAATGTTGATTGGTCCTCTATCCTTTCCACTTCACAAGTTTTTTTTGCCGAAGGGAATAGGACGAGTACAGTGAGAACCATTCCCATCAACATTTCGACTGAACCTAGGGTCACGGAACATATCTTTATTGGAGCAGACTGTTATCTTGATGAGATCATTCCGTACACAAATTTGTTTAATGATTTCCGTGAGATCTTTGCCCCATCTCATGATGAGATCCCAGGCATTGACCCTACTTGAAGAAGTGCTATTGTGCTTTTTCATGTATTTTTAGTCGTACATTTTTGTAAAGTTAATGTTGTTTACAGTTGTTGTAGTCTTATGCATCTTTTACTTTTGGTGTTTCAAATGTCAATTGAACACTTCATAGGGTTTGTTGATGGTGCTAGCCGCCACACTTGTCAGTTAGCCTCAGCTGCTTGGGTTATTTACTCGCTAACACACCAACTGGTGTCTTCGGGAGGGGCTTGTCTAGGTGCCACAATGAACAATGTGGCTGAATACAGTGCATTCATAGAGCTACTCCGAGATGCTTTGTTTAATGGAATTTCAGGTTTGGAGGTAAGGCTCGAATCACAGATAGTTTTTTTTTCAGTTACTGGGTGTTTATCAAGTTAGAGATCCTACTTTGCTACGTCAGTTTATGCGAGTTAGGTTACTTGGGAGACAATTTGATTATATCACATATCAACATATTCAAAGGAACTTGAATGCATTAGCTGATTCATTTGCAAACTATGTTTTAGATTGGCATTTCCATCATTCACACACATAGTAATTCATGCATAAAACACAAATAACACACATGTAGATAACCGATACTGTATATATATCCAATACTGTATCAAAAAATAATATGAGTTTGGATCACAAGTCTGTCACATAGTCATGTCATTAGATACAAAATTGGGCCCGATGGCCTCAAAATATACATAAAATATCCTTCTCCTATGGAGAAGGTGGGGCCTCATCTGCCTCTGCTGCCTCTTGGTAGCATATGACCAGCCTTGCCACTTTCCGTAGCAACCTAATCTAGGATGGGGGCACACCTACTACATCCTCCTACATATCAACTGGAATCTGCTGGATGCAGTATGTAGGAATATCATGGGTCAACCAACCCATATTCTTCTCTAGGGCCCCCAGGGTGGCATCAGCTGCACCCACCTCTACTAGTCATACGAAAGTATATGGGTGTCCCTCACGGTGCACTGGTCCAACATCTACAGTTGACACTTTGTTTCAGTATTTCAAACTCATCATCAAAATCATATATGCATAAATTTGAAAAAATTAAATAATTTTCAAAAAACATAAACATACCTATATATCCCCAGGCTGCTCCTAGAGGAAGTTGTGATGCACCTGCAACAATTAATTAATACGAATATGCGAAATAGCAGAAATGACAGAACTCAAAATCACTTTTATATTGATCACAGGCCACTTCGAGGGGGCAACCTCCTATGAGCAAGCTCAATACAAATAACTTCACGGTGCCTTCATAGGTCTCAACACACACTTATATACTAAGTCTAGGCGCCAATACTATGGGTCAAAACCATGGGCCACTACAAACTATGGATCAACAATACTACGGGCGACTTACAAAGCATATGCGCCAACAACAATAACACAAACTATTGATCAACAAATACTATGGGATGACTTACAAAGCATATGCGTCCAACAACAACATACTAACAAAGTAAAGACATGGCTTCCTAACATCCCCTCCCCCTTAAAAAAAGATTTGTCCTCAAAGCTTTAGATGGGGAAATTGTTGTTGAATCTGAAGGAGTGGTTCCCATGTAGCATCCTCTGGTTGCATGTCATGCCACTAAATTAAGACCTCTATGATAGAGCGAGAGCGAAGCTGATGCGTGCGCCGATTGAGGATGGCCTCTGGCTCCAAAAGGATGGATCCTTCATTATCCAATTCGGGTAAAATCGTTTGTCCACTGATGTTGGTGCCAAGAACTTTCTTCAGACAAGAGACATGAAGGACTGGATGAATACGGGAAGAAGGAGGAAGTTCCAATTTATAAGCAATGGACCCAATCTTTGGAAGAATCCAATATGGCCCATAGAACTTTGGAGCGAGCTTATGATGCCCTTTGAGTTTCAAGGAGGATTGTTTGTACGGCTGGAGACGAAGAAAAACCATATCGCCGACTTGAAAAGTGTGCTCAGAATAGTGCTGATCAGTTTGTTGCTTCATGCGATTTCTTGCCATGTGAAGATTGTCCTGTAGAATGTGAAGAATCTGATCACGGTAGGACCGTGTCAACTTCCTGAACTGGTGAACTGGTGGGGGTGTATGGAAGAAGAGCTGGAGGTTCCTGACCATAGACTGCTTCATATGGGGTCATTTTAGAGGCAGTGTGGTAAGAGGTATTGTACCACCATTCAGCGAGAGGGAGCCACTTTGCCCACTGATGTTGTTGTTCTGAGGTGAAGCAACAAAGATAAGTTTCCAAGTATTTATTGATAATTTCAGTCTGACCATCTGTTTGTGGGTGATACCCTGAACTCATCTTCAGTTTCGTGCCAGTGTGGCGAAATAGTTCTGTCCAAAAATGACTGGTGAAAGTCGCATCACAAGCCGAGACAATGGAAGAAGGGATGCCATGAAGACAAAATATCTGGTCCAGGAAAATTTGAGCGACGAAGGAGGCTGTATAGGGATGGCTGAGAGAACAAAAATGACTATATTTGGAGAGGCGATCAACCACAATGAGAATCACAGTCTTCCCACCAGATTTAGGGATCCCTTCAATGAAATCCATAGAAATATTTGTCCAAATCCGTGTAGGTATGGGAAAGGGTTCAAGCATTCCTGGAAGGAGTGTTGTTTCACCCTTATTACGCTGGTAGGTATCACATTTGGCCACCATCTGTTGAATTGTCCTTTTCATGCCCTGCCAAAAGAAGTTACGACGTGTTCGTTCATACGTTTTGAGGAACCCAGAGTGCCCTGCTGATGGAGAAGCATGGAGTTCATAGAAGACAGCCTGTTGAAGATCTGTGCTCTAGGGAAGCACCAGACGACCCTTGTATCACAGAGAGGCACCATCCCAAGAGTAATGTGGTATAGTAGAGGGGTTGTTGGTCAAGCGTTGGATGATTTGAGATAAGGAAGAGTCATTGACATAACCCTGTTGAACAGATTGCAACCAATTTGGAATAGGCATAGAAATAGTTGAAAGAGAACCTTGGGCATCAAATGTGCGAGAAAGAGCATCTGCCACAATATTGTCTTTACCCTTCTTGTAAGTGATCTCATAGTCATAACCCATGAGTTTGCTAACCCATTTTTGTTGTGTCGGGGAGGAGACACGCTGGTCCAAGAAATATTTCAGACTCTAGTGATCAGTCTTGATGCAGAAATGATTCCCTAATAGGTATGGGCACCACTTCTGTACTGCATGCAAAATAGCCATCATTTCCTTCTCATAGGTAGAGGCAGCTAAATTCTTACCTAAAAGGGCTTTGCTGGAGAATGCAATGGGGTGTTCATCTTGAAGGATAACAGCACCAAGTCCATTGCCGCAAGCATCACTCTCAATAGTGAAGGGCTTGGAAAAATCGGGCATAGGTAGCACAGGTGTAGTACACATAGCTTGTTTTAGTTTGTCAAATGCACACTGAGTAGCAGGTGTCCATGTAAAAGCATCATTTTTCAATAGAGCAGTTAATGGAGTTGCAATCTTCCCATAATCCTTGACAAACTTGTGGTAGTAGCCAGTCAACCCCAAAAAACCATAAAGGCTCTTGAGTGTCTGAGGATGCGGCCAATTGTTCATGGCATCGATTTTGGTAGGATCCACGCAAACCCCGTGTGCTGAGATAATGTGCCCGAGATACTCAACTTCCTTCTGTCCAAAAACACATTTAGACTGCTTGGCATGGAGATGATGGTCAGAGAAAAGTTGCATGACAA
The DNA here is from genome assembly GCA_027924585.1 of Larix kaempferi. Taxonomy (NCBI): domain Eukaryota; kingdom Viridiplantae; phylum Streptophyta; class Pinopsida; order Pinales; family Pinaceae; genus Larix; species Larix kaempferi. Next base: position 2,950,339 of record BSBM01001344.1, read on the forward strand.
GATCCAGATGCTGGAGATGTTCATGCCATGTTTTACTGTAGATGAGGATATCATCAAAGAATACCAGAATGAATTTCCGCAAGTAGGGTCGAAATATTTTATTCATTAAGGCTTGGAATGTGGAAGGAGCATTAGTGAGGCCAAAGGGCATGACCAGAAACTCATAATGGCCATCATGTGTGTGGAAAGCTATTTTAGGGATATCATCCTCATGAACACGAATTTGATGATACCCAGAATGAAGATCCAACTTAGAGAAAAAGTGAGCCCCATGAAGCTCATCAAGAAGCTCATCAACAACAGGAATTGGAAACTTATCCTTGATGGTGAGGTGATTAAGTGCTCGGAAGTTAATGCAGAGGCTCCATGACCCATCTTTTTTGCGGACAAGAATAACTAGAGAAGAAAAGGAACTAGTGCTTGGGCGAATAATACCTTGCTTCAATAAGTTCCGAACGAGCATTTCAATCTCCATTTTTTGTTGAAATGGGTAGCGATAGGGCTTGATGTTGGGAGGAATGCTACCATGAAGGAGCTGAATACAATGGTGTTCTGGCGTGGAAGGTGGCAATCCCACTGGTTCAGGAAAGACACCTGTATATCGATCTAGAATTTGTTGTAGATCCAAAGGAGTAGTGGAGATTGCTAATGGTTGCATCTGAATGGAATGGATCTGAGCGATGACACCATGTGAATTCTTCTTGAGGAGTTTTTCCATGTGATGTGAACTGATGATGCTGAGAGAACTTGGTTGTAATCCTGTCAATGTGTGTTTTTTTCCACTGAGGGAAAACTGCATCCAAAGTTCAGCAAAATCCCATAAGATAGGGCCAAGTGTGCGTAGCCATTGAGCGCCCAAAACCACATCACATCTGCCTAAGGGCAAGGAAAACATGTTAGAGCACAAGGTATAATATCTCATAGAGATACACACATTTCTACACTTCCCTTTGCAAGTTAAGGTGCCCCCATTGGCAACCATGACTTCAAAGTTGGAGCAAGGATGGATAAAACAATCAGCTTGTTTGGCAATCCGAGGGTCAATGAAATTATGAGTGCTAGCAGAATCAATGAGTATTGTAAGAGGAAGCTTCTTGAAGTAACCCCTGACCCGCATTGTTTGGGGGGTGGTGATTCCAGCTAAAGCATGGAGAGATATCTCTAGCTGGTCATCCTGAGACGGAGGTTCAATAGGCGGTTCCTTAATGTCGACCGGAGCATCTAGTGTTTCTGGATCTTCGTCACCAATTTTAGAGGCAGGCGGAGACTCCACATCCAAGAGATAGAGCTTTTGCTGAACACATCTATGTCCCTGAGTGAATTTCTCATCACAGTTATAGCAAAGCCCCTTTTCTCTGTGTGCTTGCATCTCTATTTCAGACAAACGCTTGATAGGAGTCAGTCGAGGAGCCTGCGGTATAGGTGGTCACTGAGAATCGATATTTCGGAAGGGAACAAAAGTGGGCTTGGAGCATTGTTGGGCTGCAATATTGTCTTCTGCCAACTTAGCCAACCCTAGGGATTTCATCATTGTGGTGGGACATAACATTTTGACCTCAGAGCGGATGGCATCCTTTAGACCACTGATAAAACAACTCCGGTAAAAGTCATCAGACAATCCTTCGGTGTGGTTGTCTAGGTTCTCAAATTCGGTTTGATACTCTCTCACAGTGCTAATTTGAGAAGTTTAGTGAGGGCTCTGGTGAAGTCATCAAAAGCACTAGGACCAAATCGTTGCAAAAGGAGCTGGCAAAAGTCTGACCATTTGGGCTCTGGATGAGCCTTGATGTACCAATGGTACCATTGAAGAGCTTCCTGTTCTAAGTGAAAGGATGGCAGCGGAAATTTGTTGACATCAAAAGTATTATGTAGACTGGAATACTGTTCTGCATGATAGATCCATCCAGTTGGATCAGTACCATTGAAGGGAGGAAAATCAAGCTTCGGACCACGGAAATTGCTGGAAGAAGAGAACCCGTTGTCTGATGAAGACTCGAGCTGCCATTTGTTGTTCATAGCTGAATGTTCAAGATGGAGGCCGAGAAATTTTTCATCTAGATCCTGGAGTTTGTCTTGGATGGCTGCAAGTGCTTCTTCCATGGTTTTTGCTCCTGCACGGGTGACAACCATAACCAGGAGTTTTTTTTTTTTTTTACTGGGTAGGAAAACAAAAACAGAAACTGCTTCAGTAAGGGAAAATATGGACTTGGGAAAAAATCTGAAGGGTAATTGGGGTTTGACTAGCTGTTGGACACTGTCGACTAGACAGGGAAGTGAAAATGAGGATTTCAGAAGCGGGGTGAAAGAATGGGAAAATTTGGTAGAGGGGGGCAAAGAAGCAGAATTCAGAAAGCAACTCTGTGGTAAAATTTGAAGGTGATTGGGTGAAATCTGAGGAAGTTATGGCAAACCCTAAAAATAGACAAATGTGGGCTTTTAGGATTTGGGAAGGGGAATTGGGGATAGGGTCATCAGGAATGAAATATGCAGAATGGGGTGACAGGGGTTCCCCAAAAATTTCAAGGGAAACAGAGTGAAAATAAGGGAGATATGGACAAAAAACTGAATTTTATACTTGTTTTTTTTTTTTTTAGACTAGAGCCGCTATGGCTCGGAAGGGATTTGGAACAGCGCCGAATGGATTGAAAACAGCTAGATCTGGAATGGCTTGCAAAATGGATCTGAAACGGTGCAGTAGTGATCGACAATAGTTCAGCTGAAAGTAGATATGGACCCCAGGTATGTGCAGCTTCCTAACAGTTCAGGCATTTCACTCGGCCGCCAATGCTGTCTGACGGCTTGCGTATTGGGGCAGTACCCCTCACTCCACAGCTCAGGTAAAACTGATAACCGCTTTGCCACAAACGACAGCTCTTGGTTTACCTCACGGGTGAGAACTAGTCAATCAGGTAGGGGTCGTTGCCCTTTTCGCTGACAGGTCCTCTCAATGGGACAACTACTTCGAGGTTCCTGTGGTACTCCTCACAATTATTTTTAGGGCTTATGCCCAAGTACTTCCCATAGTTAAGCGGATAGCGATTATTCCCAAATCCAAACCTGCAACAGATGCGAAAAAAAATTGGCAGAAATTTCACTCAGCGATCCCAAGAAAGTGCTCTGATACCAGATGTGATGCACCTGCAACAATTAATTAATACGAATATGCAAAATAGCAGAAATGACAGAACTCAGAATCACTTTTATATTGATCACAGGCCACTTCGAGGGGGCAACCTCCTATGAGCAAGCTCAATACAAATAACTTCATGGTGCCTTCATAGGTCTCAACACACACTTATATACTACTAAGTCTAGGCACCAATACTATGGGTCAAAACCATGGGCCACTACAAACTATGGATCAACAATACTATGGGCGACTTACAAAGCATATGCGCCAACAACAATAACACAAACTATTGATCAAAAAATACTACGGGACGACTTACAAAGCATATGCGTCCAACAACAACATACTAACAAAGTAAAGACATGGGTTCCTAACAGAAGTATCAGCTCTGGATCATGACAGAAATCTAGTCCTGCATATGGAAATTGCTCAAGAGATGGAACCTGTCATTCCCACCAACCCTAGAAGTCATCCTCTTGGTAACATAGGTTTCTCTCGCCACCACCCTGGCGGAGGAAGATCTCACCCCAACGGGCCGACATTGGCTTGCGAGGATTGACAGGGGGCAATGCCATGCCCAAACTAATAGTAGGTACCCTCTCAAAGAAGAAGGTGAAAAGTATGCTTCCATATTTGAATTTCTTCATCCTCCCGGTCTTACACCCCGAGAGTTGAAGTTTCATGTTCTCCAACAGACTCGAACACTAGTCATAAACATGCCCTTGCAAACATTCAACACCTATATGCATATAGTGCCTTGAGGCAAGATGTTGTGAAGCACTTCCCCCTATTTGGTTGAGAACACTCAGAATAACTCGAAGAGGGAAGCTTACAACAGTAGAGATAAGAAATTGACTACCACATTTCTTACTTCCTGGTACACAATATGCATTGATATATTCTTGCACTGTTAATACACCCAATTTGCTAGAAGACCCTTTTAGATTCACCAACTCTCCTCTATGAGAGAGACCCATGATAAAGTAAATTTCATCTATAGTGATCTCCAGTATCTCACCTCAGATATCAAACACCATGGCATCTGCATCCCAGTATCAGACAAGTCTTTCTAACAAGCGGATTTGTGCCTGCATGTTGACCGTTTGGTAGAATTTCAGTAATCCACACCTTCTGAGTGTATGAAGAGTCGTTGGATTTTGCAATGCTTCTCGATCCATATCTTCATGCTCTCTTTCTCTCCATACCAACACCATCCTGCCAAAAACAGTCAATTTTTAGCGTTTTTTCAACTTTTTGGCCACTTTCAGGGGTGTACGCTGCTCTTTACATTAGACAGACACGTTTAGAACGTTTTTATTCTTCATGTAGAGTAGCGTACACGCAGAACACGTTGTGAGCATTACCAAAACAAGGTTTTTTACCATAAAAATTGACAAAAAAAGACATGAAAATGCAAGTTTGGGAGGAATGAACTTACTTGGTGGAAGCAAAAGGTTGATTGGTACTCTGGTTCGATCGTAATGAGTGGAAGAAGATCAAGGGTTTGCTCCAATTCTTACCCTAAAATTCTCAATCATGATATTTGATTTTCTAATTTGAAACTAGTTATATAAAAGAGAGTTTAATTTTTACCCACTTTTTGTAAAAGTAAAAAGTTTCAAGTTGTTCTTAAAAGGGTTCTATTTAATCACCAATACTTGCAGGTTTTGGTGAAGTAATTCTACCCTAGATATTTCAAATTTTCACTAGATTCTCAAAGCATTGAACTGATATGACTTAGTTTCTTTATTGGTGGACTAATATAGACGTTGTATTGATCATTTATTATGTTATTGAGAAATTTTGTCGCCACTTACTAACTGGATTATTGAGATCACATTTTTGGCAAGTCATGAACATATGATCCTAGTAGCTGTCTTTTAGGTCGTTTTAACCTCTTGTTTTGACTATGAAAAACTAAACAAGATTGTCGAGCAAACTTGGCCTCTTCAAGCTCATTAAAGGAATTGAAGGTCCATCTGCTTAAGTATAAGTTTAACCCTTTTCCGGACCTTTGCGGATTACATACAAAAAAGGAATACTCTAGTCATACATGGCTAGAAGAGTACTCCTCTCATTGTTTTATATTTTTTCAAGGGAGGGGACTAACTATATGAAAAAGGCCTTTTAGAGCCTCTCTTTAGGGTTTTCAGGCTCTCTAAACATGAAAACACCAAGAGAGCATTCACCTACTCAGGCTCGATGTGAAATCCACGAGAAGGTAAATAGAGGATTGTTTAAGTTTTTCAGACTCTATAAATAGGAAAAAACCGGCGAGCATTAACCTACTTGGGCCCGATATTAAAATCCACGAGTAGGTGTATGGAGTTATTATTTAAGTTTTTCAGACTCCTTAAAATTGAAAACACCTGCGAGCAAGAACAGATATTGGCTCAATATTAAAATGCAGAAATCAGTATTATATAGTTTTCTTCTATCTCTTCTTCGAACTATGTAAACAATGAAGATAGTCTCGAGTCTTCCTCCCATGGACTCGTTAAACTTATTACATGGTTGTACCTATTGAGTTTTCTATTTTTCTTTGACTCATTAAATAAACAAGAAGAACATTCTTTTACCAAAAATAATAAGGGATAAGAAGGGTGTGTTGCATCACTTTCAGTTTCAAAGGTAGTTAATTCAGTCATATCCTTGAACACAACACCTACTTGAGTCTTTCATGTCAGTTGGGTTTTAGTTTTTGACCTTAGGGTGAACCTGATCTCCAAGTTTTTACTCGCTCGGTTGGTTATTCTTCCAACCATATGGAGGGTCTATTATGTCTCCTACATCACAGACTTATATCATCCCCTATTATGTTGAAAACTGCCTAGGTCACTTTTTGTTGTGCTCACTGTTCAAGGATACAACCTCTGTCGACCATCCTAGTGTTAGTTTGTTTGATCTTGTTACTCATCCTACTCCACATAAGCTCATACCTGTGAGTGTTCCTCGTTTTGGATGACGGAGGATGCATTAATGCCTCCCTTCCAGTGGACTTCTTCCCATCGACCTCAACTCATTATGCTCTAGGAATGAACTTTAGAGTTTCAGTTAGTACCTTGGGGATTGCAGTCATAGTGGCAGTTTCCCTCGTTATTGAATAAATGGGAATACGTCAATGTCTCTTATTCGATAGGTTCCTCAAGTGTTCGACTTCAAGTCCTCTTATTCACACTTGTTGGATCGTATTAGGTATCTTGGACCCCATTATCATTATCGATGGAAGTCCTTGCGTTTGTTAATGGTATACATCAATGACCGGTAATCAAACGATACCCCTCATGTTCGACTTCAGCTCATTTATTCACATGGTTAGGGTTTGTACCTTGGTTTGTTTTGGATGAAGACCTTGGGACTATGATAGCATCACCATATTTATGTTATCCCCCAAGATATGCAAGACTGAGCCCCACTTATTTTGTCTCTTTATGAGACATAGATCTAGCTTGTTGTTATGGCTATGATTTCTCTGTTGACATGGATCCACACTTGTATTTCAGTGGTCATGCTCTATATATACATCTCCTACTTATGTATCAAAGATCATGTTACACATCTACATGATGTCAAGATTGTATTTCTTGCTGACCTTGATCATTGTTTCAGGTGTTTTTTGTGACTTGGTTTTGCGGTTTCTTGCTCCTCCTTTGACATGGACTTATAATGTATTTCGGCCATCATTTCCCTCTGACCTCACACATTAGGGGGAATTTGTTATAGGTCAAATATGCACTTCTCCATCCTGTGATCACCTTGCCTTGTAGATCACACAAAAGGACACAAAGGATGGAAGAGCTATATTGCCTCAGATGAGTTGCTACCAGAAGTACACTCCTCACCTGAAAAGATTGCAGTTTCTCTTGCTTTTGCCACATGTACGCCCCTCTCTGCATACAAGACCAATGTACTGTACCCTACTCTCCTCAAGGGAAACCAACGTACACCTCCCAAAAAGTTGTAAACGCATGTTGTAAAGCATAAAAGTTGCTTCCTGTATGCCGCTCTTATTATATGAAACCCACGTACATCTTAAGATGAAATCAAAAATATATTAATTTGACGAATTGGGATTAGTTGAAGTTGGTTCTGCAACTTCCCCAACCTCCAAATTCAACCACCTCTAGATCTAAATTTCCTACCTTGTCCCATAAATACAAGGAGGATCCATGAGAGGGGTTAGACTCAATATACTCAGAATGCTTAGAAGATAGAGACTCATAATAGTCATAAAATCTTGAGAGAAGGCTTGAGGTATTGTTACGCTAGAGGAAAGTTCCAAGTCAGAGTGAAGAGTAGGAGCCCAGGATTCGGTTGCAGAAACATCTCTACACGTCATGCATATTGTATTGATTTCATGTTTCTTTGACAATAAAAAGGTCAAAACACCCTTCCTGTCCCAAATAAGATATCTATTGGATTGTATGTATATTTGGCTTAATTCTTGATTATAGTTGATGTTAGATTGCTTTGTAATTTCATCATATTTTATATGGTCAAGATACGCTGAGGAAGGTATCTTTTGTATTGCAGGTTCTTCAAGCAGGAGATCAAGCGGGAGATCAAGTGAAAGACCAAGCAAAAGCTAGGATCAAACTTCAAAAAGAGGCATGTCTCTCAATCCCAATCTATTTCTTTTGCAGTAACTAAATGCAATATAATCAATGTGTTTACCTATCAACCCCGCCTCGTTGGTAGTGTCCATCTCCTCACTATAGGGTAGAAATCCCGAACAACATGCATAATAAAATCGCATAAATAACACATAGTCAAATACTTATCCCAATATTGCAATTGGATTCAATAGGACGACGTTCCTCCTATCCATAGACATGCCATGCTCATGTATCTCTCAACATTATAGTCACCCTTGAGCTTAGGACATGGTTACACAAGTAGATTTACTCTCAACTAGAGTAGGCGTAGTTCATTCCCTCACAACTTACTTTTCCTTCTGTCGACACTACCCAGTGAGTTGTGACTACCCGTGCTCACCATTTCCCTTCAGATATCACCACCCTTACCCAATGGCTTTACATGCTAGACTAGGTACAAGTAATCGTACTTGAGGGAACAAAGGAAATAGGCCAGAAACACTTTGGTAACATCACTCTCTCACACATAACACAAGTCACAATGATCACCATCCAACCCACTCACTAACTAGCACAACAAGGAGATAACTCATATATAAATAATCTTCAAAGAGGAAAAATTGAAGCAAAGGAGACAAATGAGAGTTGGTTAAGGTGCGGTTAGGCTTCATCATAGGACTTAACTCAAATTGATTGAGTGGTGGATTAGCTTAGGATATTCCCTTCCAAAAATTAGCACTATGAGGAGGAATTATCAAAACCCAAGGAGTGGAGGCCAAGGATATATTAGGGAGAGTGCACTAATCATGGGAGGTGAGAGAGTGGGTACAATAGGATCATAAATAACCTATAAGTACAAAAATAGGGATCATATCGATGAATAAAGTAATAGGGCGCACTTGTGGTGGTGGAGGCTAAATTCTAGCATGTGGAAGTTAAAATCTAGCTTATATCTTCTAGAATATAGGGAGAGGGAGCCTTTGTGCAAGTGGGACCCAAAAAAGAGTATCTCTGATTAAAGGAGGGTGCATTCAACAAGTGGGTTCCACCAAACATTCATGAGGGCGCACTAGAGAAGAGGGATCCACTAACCATGAATAAGGTGCAATATTAACTCCATAGGACAAATATTCAAGAATAGTTTCCAACAACTGATGTTAGGGAGAGAAATAAATCCTAATCCCCAACTCCCTTGCATGTGGAAATCATGACCCTCAATTCTCATTGTATTCCATGTTAATCCAGTTATTTTTATTAAGAAATAATAATAACAGTAATGTCCAAGTGCATAGTCTCATTACCTTGTTCCATAATAAGAAAACAAAATAATAATTGCATATGTACAGGGCTTAAACATTGGGGTATTACATTCCCCTCCCCCTTAAAACAATGCATCGTCCTTGATGCATGCTTATTACATATATTCCCTTACAAAATTTCAAAAAATATGAGGATGTGACTCCCTCATAGTATCCTCTAACTCCCAAGTAGCATCTTCAAGACTATAATGGGTCCATTGGACCTTTACCTGCTTGATCTCTTGATTCCACAGTAGCTTAACAAGTCTTCCCAATATGGAAATTGATTGTACCAGAACATCCACTTCTAGTTCCGCATGAATCACATTCCAATCAATCACATTATTAGCATTAGGCATATACTTTTTCAACAAAGAGACATTAAATATATTATGTACTTTTATGAAAGAAGGTAATGCAATCTCATTATCCTAGCTAGGATCTCAAAGGGTTCGCAGTATCTAGCATCTAGCTTGGATCAATTCCCCAAGTTCAAGGAACTCTTCTTGGGTCTGAATTCCAAAAAGACATGATCTCCAACTTTAAACTATATGTCAGTTCTTCTCTAATCTACATAACTTTTATGTATGTCTTGAGCATCTTTCAAATTCTTCTTGATTTTAACCATTTAATCTTCCATGTCCTTCATAGCTTCAAGTCCAATGACGATTCTATATGTTGGATTTGTTAAATTTTCAGAATTTACTTCAATCTGATCTAGGATCTTAACTGAGAGAACAACATGTACATCAAATCCATGGGGGCTTCACTAGAAGGCAATATAATATCACGTTCATTCATATTGGAGTATTAAATAATCATGAAAACCTAAAATTTATATTGCTTATATATTAAGGGGCAAAGGGATTTTTTTATTTAATGTAACAATACAAAAATACTTTGGGGTCTTTTTTATATGGGAGGGCTGACAAATATCCGCCAAATCGAGATGGTGGGATCACAGCTGGATGAGAAATCGGGTTGAGGCAAGGCTTGGGCTTACTAATACGTAGGGAAATCGTGTCTTGAGGCATGATTGAGGACAGGGGTTTCGTGGTGAAGAGGGTTTCCAGTCGATCATAGTCGATAGATAGTGGTCATTGACAATCGATTGTTACCAATAGCCTTGGGAGGTTCTATGCCTCCAAGGCCTGTTACAGGCCCTCAATAGGCCTTGGGGGCTTGAATACCCAACCACTCGTGCCTATTAAAGGCCTTGGGAGGGTTAGTTAGCCTCCTAAAGCTTGTTACAGGCCCTGGGGGCTTCGATACCCATCCCACAATAGGCTTGGTCAATGATTGGGGAACTACAACATGCAATCTAAATGTTGTACTATGTGCATTGGCTCTAGTGACATACAAGAAGTGATATCCTATATCTTCATTAGACCATTAGATGTTTCAAATCATAATGATATGTGGTTGAGTAATTGCATTGTGGGTGAAGTAATGTGCATCCACAATATACGTTGAAAGAAGCAAGGTGCATTGTAGAATGCATGTGGGGTCATAAGAGGGGTATCATATCAATATACTAGGTAGAAATATAAAGGGGTATAAAAACTGTTAATGAAAAAATTGATACACACTCTCTATTTATACACTAACTTGAATTGACCTTTACTCAACTAGGCCGGCCTCAACTTAACCACTTAACATAATGCTGACTGGGCCAACCCCCACTAGGGTGGTCTAATAATCCTTTGACCCACATGGCCGACCCCCAATAGGGTGGTCTAATAACCCTTTGACCCACATGACTTATACAAGGCCGACCCCAACAAGGTTGTCTAATAACCCATCAAGTATAAGTTACGACACTTACAATATAAATGACGACACTTCCGTATAGAGGAATAATAACATCTCTATAGGAATACAAACACTTCCGTATAGAGAAATAATACCATCTCTATAGGAGTACAAAATACATATATGAAATACATGGGTGAAATACATTCCAAAGTTACATATACATCAACAGGATTATCCCAACTGATAGGAGTATTTCACTTCCTACTATAAAAGGCCTCAAATGGACTCATCTTTAGAGAGGCATGATATCCATTAGTATAGGAAAACTCTACCAAGTGTAAATAATCCTCCCACTTGGATGGTTGATCCATCAAATATTCTCTCAACATATCTTCTATCACTTGATTAACTCTTTCTGTCTAAGCATATGTATGAGGATGGTATGTTGTACTCATATTCATACTTGTACCAAAAGTTAAAAGTAAAGTTTGGATCCCTATATGACACTATAGCTTTTTGAATTCTATGCAGTCTCGTAACTTCTTTCATAAATATGTCTGCAATGTTAGTTTCCTTACGAGTTGTCTTTACTGGTATAAAGTGTGTAGCTTTAGTCAACTTATCTACCGCTACCATTATGGCATCATTTTGTAGTCTAGTCTTCGGTAGCTTTGTGATAAAATCTATCGTCACTACATCCCACTTCCATTCTAGTATTGGTAATGGCTGCAACAAACCATTTGGATGCTCATGTTCCACTTTAACCTTTTAGTATTCCATACATCTAGCTATGTAATATGCAACATCATTCCTCATCCCTGGCTAGTAGTACCACTTCGTCACAACTACTACGATATTTTGATATCTTCAATGTCGAGCATAAGGTAAATTATGCATCTCCTTTAGAATCATCTTCCTTAAGTATCCATATTTTGGGACATAAACAATGTCCATATGTATGAGGATTCCATTCTCTTCCAACCTATACTTATCAAAATTTGACGTTATTTTCTGTTGTTTCAATCCATGTTTCACCTGTTGGTAGTGTTCATCTGTAGCATTGACTTCAATGATCTTGTATTTCAGATCTAATTTACTAGTACTAATATATGCTACATGCATCAGATGTATCTTCCTACTAAGTGCATCAACTACCTTATTTTCCTTTCCTTTGATGTGGTTGATATCAAATTCATATTCACATAGCAATTCCATCCACCTTCTCTATATTGCATTTAGAGTAGGCTGCTCAAATGATACTTCAAACCATCATGATCAGTTCTTAATTCAAACTTCTTACCCATCAAGTAGTGCCTCCACATATTTCAGGCATGAATGATAGATGCAAGTTCTATATCATGAGTCGCATAATTATTTTCGCATTCTTTCATATTTCTAGATTCATAAATGATTACATGACCATTATGAGTCAACGGTCCACCAATTCCTTACTTAAATTAATCTATGTGTACTAAAAATCTCTCATCGGGATCTACAATATTCAGAACTCGTGCACTAGTAAGCCTTTCCTTGAGTCTTTGAAAATTGTCTTCACACTTAGGATTCCATTTGAACTTCACATCCTTTTTCTACAAGGATGTGATGGGATGAGCTAACTTTGAGAATCCCTCAATGAACCTTCAATAGTATCCTACTAGCCCCATAAAATATCTTACTTCTGATATATTCCTTAGTTTCATCCATTCCATAATAGCTCTTATCTTCTTAGGATCTACTAAGATGCCTTCTACTAATATGATGTGTCCCAAGTAGTGGATTCTAATTTGATAGAATGAACACTTGCTTAGCTTGGCATAAAATAGATGCTATCTGAGTACTTCCATCACCAATATTAGATGCTCTTCATGCTCTTCTTTTGACTTGGAGTAGATAAGGATGTCATCCATGAATACAATTACAAACTTATCCAAATACTTCTTGAAAACTCTGTTCATCAGGCACATGAATGTTGTTGGTACATTTTTCAATCTAAATGGAACCACTGTAAACTCATAATGGCCGTACCTTATCCTGAATGTTGTCTTACTAATGTATTCATCTTTGATTCTAACTAGGTGATATCTTGACCTTAGATTTAACTTTGAAAATATTTTTTCTCCCCTCATCTAATCAAACAATTTATCAATCCTTGGCAAATGATACTTTTTTCTTATTGTAGCTTTGTTCAATTTTCTGTAATCTATATAGAGTCTTAGAGTTCCATCATTCTTGTTTACAAACAACATCAGATCCCCCCAAAGTGACACACTGGGCCTTATGTGACATTTCTTCATTAAATCTTCTAACTACATATGCAATTCTTTCAATTCTGGATTGCTCATTCTTTAAGGTGCTTTAGATGAGGGAATTGTACCTGGAACCAAAACAATAGAGAAAGCATTGTCTCTCTTAGGCAGAATTCTTAGCAATTCCTAAAATGTATCTACAAACTCTTGTAGCAGTGGGTAGTCTTGTATCTCTGCATCTTTTCCTCCTCTTGTCTCCTCCACATGTGTTGCATATAACTAACAACCTTTCCTAAAACACTTCTTCAACTATGGAGCTATGATTTTCCTCAAAGATATGGGCCTAGGTATATCTCTCACTATCACTCGATTGCCTTCTTAAACCAGACAAGTATAAGTCTTTTTGTGATAATCAAGAATGGAATGATGTGAATCCAACCAATCCATGACAATCAATACATCATATGAACCCAAAGGAATGATGTTCAAGTCTGCAAAAAAATTTAGACCATTTGTTTCCAAAGGACACTTCCTTACTACTTTTGTTATCTTCATCTTGGTTCCTGCAACCAACTGCACTAGATTTGTTGTTTCAATCTTACTTTCCTCCAGATAACATCTCTCAATTATGTTATTTGCAATATAACTATGGCTAGCTCTAGAATCGATTAAAATAACTATGTATTTTTTAGAAATATTACCTACTACCTCAATCATCTAGGACTAGTGGTCAACTTCTCTACCATCCAGTGCTACATAGATTCTTCGAATACTTCTTCCAATATCACCAATATTTGATGCTTCGTGAATGTTGTGAATGTGCTTCCCTTCTATGGACAATGCTTGGCGTAGTTATTCTCCTTACATAGCCAACATTCAACATGTGGTCTTGGTCCTTTGTTCGAATGCTCTCCCCACTTGGCTTTTTTTCTCTCTAGTTGTCTTTGCTGATAAAAGTTATTAATGTTTCTGAATGATGGAGGTCGATATCCTTTCTTCCTCTTCTCTTGCTTGTCCCTTTTTTATCTCTCCAGACCTTCTAATATGAAGATTTGTTCTTATTCAAACATACATATGTTTTTTCCTTCAAGATGACATCTTCAAGAGTCTTTGGTCTGTCATATTGGATCTTATCTCTATAGAATGTTGGTAAACCACTTAAGAACCTATGAATCTTAGAATTTTTCATCCTTTGTGAATCCATCATACTTCATGGGTTCTAGGAACCTTTTCTCATAAGCTTCCATAGTCATTCTTCCCAACTTGTGTTCAAAGAACTCTTCCATCTTCTTTTCATAGTAGTGTTCTGAGAGATATTTTTTTTAGAAGTACTTCTTAAAATTCCTCCAAGAGTTTCTATCTTCATAAATATCCTTCATCTTGACTAGTTGATCCCACCGAATGGATGCTTTACTTTTCAAATGGTAGATGGATACCCTTTCTTCCACATTTGATGTGTATTGATGCAACTAGAAAAACTTTCTAAGTCCCAGCAACCAAGATTGAACATCCTCCCCTTCCCTTTCTTTTCCATCAAAGGTTGGAGACTTGATTCTCCTTAGTTCTCCCACTAGTCCATTCCATGCAAGCCTCCTTTTCTTATATCTTATCGGGGATCTCTCAGGGATTCTTGTTAAATTTTCAGAATTTACTTCAATCTGATCTAGGATCTTAACTGAGAGAACAACATGTACAGCATATCTACAGCATATCAATCATGGAGACAATAATGCAAGCACACAAGAGACACAAAGATTTACTTGGGGAAAACCATAAAGGTGAAAAACCCCAATAACTTCCTCAGAGATAGATAGAGAAATGATACAACCAACCATAAGAGATAGACATAACCTAGCAGCAGATCCTCCTCCTCCATAAGTGCGCCACTCCTCCTTGAGTGTATGAGTGAGAAGTGACTGAGTAAATAGAGTTCCTCCCGCACTCTATTTATACTTGACTTGACTTGCCTTTTTACCTAACTCATGTAGGCTCGAACTTAACCACATAACATAATGCTGACTGGGCTGACCCCCAATAGGGTGGTCTAATAACCCTTTGACCCACATGGCCGACCCCCAATAGGGTGGTCTAATAACCCTTTGACCCACATGACTTATACAGGGCCGACCCCAAACAAGGTGGTCTAATAACCCATCAAGTATAAGTTATGACACATACAATATAAATAACGACACTTCCTTATAGGGGAATAATACCATCTCTATAGGAATACAATATACATATATGTGAAATACATTCCGAAGTTACATATACATCAACACTCCCTCTTAACTAGGAAGGTATTTCTCAGCACAGTTCTTCTAGCACAAGTCATCTTCTCTGGATCATCGTCATCGATGCATCGTCATCATCATCATCACTGCTGCTGCTATCTCAATCAATCTATGAATCTACTCGCCATAGGAAGTTCTACAGAGCCAGTCCTTTTTCATACTGGATGTAGGCCCACCACCTGCAGGTCTTCATCATCACTGGCCATACTGTGGAATCCTCAGGACTTATTACGTGCGTCACAAAACCTGGCTGCAACATCCCAGGCTATTACAAGCACATAGCTCTACCTGTAGGATCTCCCGGGAGCACATTACATGTGACCCATCACAAAACCTGGCTGAAGCATCCCAGGCTGTTACGAGCACACGGCTCTACCTGTCGGATCTCCCAGGAGCACATTACATGTGATCTCACCACAAAACCTGGCTGAAGCATCCCAGGTTGTTACGAGAACAAAGCTCTACCTGTCGGATCTCCCAGGAGCACATTACATGTGGTCCACCACAAAACCTGGCTGAAGCATCTGAGGCCTTTTTCATCCTTTCCAGATCTCCCAGGAGCAAATTACATGTGGTCATGGCAAAACCTGGCTGAAGCATCTGAGGCCTTTTTCATCCTGTCCAGATCTCCTAGGAGCAAATTACATGCCATAGGACAAAACCTCGCAAGAGCACCTGCCAGATATCCCAGGGCACCGAATTACATGCCATAGGAAAAACCTCGAAAAACTATCTGCAGATCTCCCAGGGCACAAATTACATGTCCTTCCAAGCAAAACCTCGCAAGAGCATTTGCCAGATGTCCCAGGGCACCGAATTACATGCCATAGGCAAAACCTCAAAAGACCATTTGCAAATCTCCCAGGGCACAAATTACATGCTTTCCTGCACAACCTGATCCACGGCCACAAAGTATCATCTGATACTCATCATCATCACTGCAACATCCTGCTGCATGTCATCTGTAGAAGCTCGTCATCCACGATCATCCTGATCATACAATGCATCCATCTTACGCACACATAGATACATGATCCACACAATGTATCCATCAATCATACATGATCTACCTGATCATACAAGGATACATGATCCACACAATGTATCCATCAGCATCCATGATCTACCTGATCATACAAAGATACATGATCCACATAATGTATCCATCAGCATCCAACATGATGCGTTCATACAAAATACATACACATGATCCAATCAATCATATCCAGCATCCAACATGATGCGTACATTCATATAAATGATCCAACTGATCATATCCAGCATCCAACATGATGCATTCATACAAAATACATACACATGATCCAACCGATCATATCCAGCATCCAACATGATGCGTACATACATATAAATGATCCACCTGATCATATCCAAGCAGAAACCAGAACATCATCCTGATGCTCATCATCCAGCACTTACATCCACAGCCATGTGAAGGATCCTCCTTCCAACATGCTTGGAATGGCTTCAGCAAATGTGTCCATCACTTCTTCCTCGAAGTGTCCTTGATCTGAATAACGCCAAGCCTCTCTCTGAAGTACTCAAACTTCACTCTGGTTAGTGGATTCGTCAGCACATCTCCAATCTGCTCGTCCGTCGCAACATACAGGAGCTTCACGGATCCTCTCTGCACCATATCCCTGATATAGTGATATTTGATCTCTATGTGTTTCGACCTGTCATGAAACACTGGGTTCTCGTACAGCTTCACACAACTCTGGTTATCACAGAAGATACCAGTAGCATCCAACGGGAGATCAAATAACTCAGACAGTAGCTTCCATAGCCATACTACCTCACAACTAGCTGAAAAGGCCGCAACACACTCTGCCTCAGCTGTACTCAGTGCTACGCAGGATTGCTTCCTGCTAAACCAAGAGATCACACCTGATCCCATACTGAAGCAGCACCCATATGTGCTCTTCCTATCTGCAGCACTGCCAGCCCAATCTGAATCA
Source organism: Larix kaempferi (assembly GCA_027924585.1). Taxonomy (NCBI): domain Eukaryota; kingdom Viridiplantae; phylum Streptophyta; class Pinopsida; order Pinales; family Pinaceae; genus Larix; species Larix kaempferi. Next base: position 2,967,633 of record BSBM01001344.1, read on the forward strand.
ACATAACCCTGCAGGTTAAACTTTTGATTTGCCTCATACTTGAGCCCATAATCCACTGTACCCTTCAGGTACCTCATAACATGCTTTACAGCAACCAGGTGAACACTCCTCGGATTCGTCAGGAACTGGCTCAAAGTGTTCACAGCAAAGCAAATGTCTGGTCTCGTGTTCGTCAGGTACATCAAGGACCCAATCATCTGACGGTACATGGAGACATCAACCGGCTCAGATGAAGCATCACATAGAAGCTTCATATTCGATGCCATAGGTGTGGCCATGGCCTTGCAATCCATCATCCCAAATCTCTTCAGGATATCTACTATGTACTTCCCTTGACCAAGGAAGATTCCATCTACACTCTGCCACACCTCCATGCCAAAAACAAATAGTGCATCATCCCCAAGTTCTTCATCTCGAACTCGGCAGTAAGCTTCCGCTGCATGTCGGCAATCAATCTATCTTCACCTGTAACAAACAGGTCATCCACATAGTAGTAACACTGGATTGCCTTCCTCAACCTTGTAGTAAAAGTTGGAACCCGCTTTACTCTTGGTAAAGACCAAACTGGATAGAAGGTTGTCTATCCTACCATACCAAGTTTTGCACACATATATGACTACACCATGCTGTCTTGAAATCCATCTGGTGCATCTTCTATTTCATCACTTTTATATTTCTTAATGCTGCCGTCTGCAACGTGCTTGATTTGATAGTTTCATTTGGAAGTCACAATAGGCTTCCCTTCAGCTCTTGGGACTGCATCCCAAACATCGTTCTTCATGATCGACGGATCATGGCATTCTTCCCGTATCCTGGGAACTTCAATATCTTCAATAGATAATTTTGTTGTTGAACAAATGTTGAAGTTCTTCTTTTGTAGGAGACGGCATACGATCTTTCCTACACAACAAGTTAAATTGCATGTTTAGAAAACATCTCATAGTTTTCAAAACAAATTCTTACACATAAAGAAATATGTCATATAGTCATGCAATTATTTTAGCCAATGCTTCAATACATCATTTATCCATATCCCATAACTTTCTAGATGCCTTCCAATCTCTACCAGAACATTGTTAAGAGTGTGCACAACTCCCAACATGTCAGCAAAGAGGTTTCATTCTAGATAAGTAACAATGGAATGTTGTACAATACCATAGGCCACTTACCCATGTATATTAGTAGTATACTGTTCATCAATGCAACTATTCTAATATGCACAATACATATCCTAAGTCTAGGAACATGAGCATATACATCATTGAACAATTTTACTCAAATATGCAAGAAATTAAAATACTTATCTTTGTTTGTTCATTGGGTGGACTCCCTCTGAGTCTTTGCTTCCTTGCAAGAGATGCTGGAGTCCTAATCTGAAGTAGCTTCTTCTACACCTTTCTGTTGTGGAATGTAGAAAGATGGTCAACTCCCTCTGAATATATGCATCCTTGCAGAAACTACTGAAGTGTGCTCCTTTGCTTTCTTGCAGGAACAACTGGAGTGTGCTCCTTTGCTTTCTTGCAGGAACAACTGGAGTGTGCTCCTTTGCTTTCTTGCAGGAGCAATTGGAGTGTGCTCCCTCTTGATCTTTGCTTCCTGAATTACCTATTCTTGAACTCATATTCATCCTTGGTCCCTATGCATGCTTATTAGTATCATGATTGTGTTATCCTTGTGATTTCATATAAAATCATACATTCATTAGTATATTATTAATACACAATAATTTCAAGCATGTATAGTCATGATCATTTCAAACAGAATAATAAGCATTAGCATTCAAGGTTTATGTGGGATTCTTATGGTTAGTCAAATCATAAGAAGCATAACATGTCTAAACCTGTAATTACTCAAACCTATGACTCTTCGGGTTAGTTGAATCATCAATCAAGATAAGAGGTATAATATGCATAAAACATGTGATTATTCAAACCTATACCTTCACGATTCTTCTGGTTAGTCATATCATCAATTATGGTAAGAAACATATTATGCATACAACCATGATTATTCAAACCTATGACTTCATGAATAATCATTATCAACAACAGTATAAGATCCTAACACAAGGTAGGATTCTAGCTTGATATAGGAAAAACATACCTGGATTAGCATGCTAACTATTTATGTCTAACATACCCGCATAATGTCTTCTGGTTCTCTTCAATGACTTGTGCTAGTAACCTGCATGTATCATAAGTTAACCATGGTAGAGACAAATTATACATACCTCGAAAGTAGATCTTCTATGTGATCCATGACAATGGATGAATCCTTGTCTTCATGTCACCATGATCATACGTTCTTGAAGTAGAACATGATTTGTCTTTCTTGGTGTACCTTCTGTGTTAGTAGACAACATAAACCTCATACAACACCATAATGCATTAGTACAATCATAAGTGTCAACACCCTAATCAATGAATATTTTCTATCGTGCATTCATAATTTTATTAAGGTGATATGACAAGTCTAAAATCAAGATTGTACTAACCGTAATAACATGAAGACAAACATACCATAAACTTAATCATGAACAAATCTCAAAACATACCTCGATGAGTCATACCTGTCGAGATCGCTTGTAATCTTCTTATGTAAGGCCTTAGCCTCATCTCCCTCCGAAATAGGAACTTCTTCATTTATGCAGGTGACCAATCCATCTTCTTCTAAGATTAACCCAATCCACTTGAATTGCCAGAACTGGACCTAGAGTTGGATATGGGTTTGTCAGAGAAACCCCAAAAATTCAAACTTTCAAAAGGATAGAAATATGCGCCTTGATGAACTGATCAAGCTAGTATATTGAAAACTGCAAAGGTTCACTCCTCAATTTTTCCTTTGAGACTTCTGGATTCACTGGACATGACCCTAAACTGGGGTTTGATGAAGCCCACTCTTCTTCCCAATCAAAAGGTTTGATCCAAAGCTCTAAGCTTCTATTTTTCTGAGGAGCTTCCAGCCATGGTCACAGATTTCAAAAATTCCCATTTTTATAGAAGCCCTAATTTTCCACTTTTCTGATCAAAGTCCCGAACTAGGGTTTGATCAAGCCCGACCTTCTGCCCAACCAAAAATTCTGCTATTGGTCTCTAAATTTCTATTTTGATTAGTAGCATCCAGCCGTGGTCTCCGATTACAAAAATTCCAACTTTCTCCAAAGCCCTAAATTCCGGAAGCCATGAATGAAGGTACTCAAAAATAATTATGTTTTGACAGAAATATGTACCTGATTGTTTCTGGTGTAACTCCGAACTTTTTGATCCACAGGGTTTGAAAACGTTTTTTGAGATAGCCTGACCTGTTATCTTTCCATCCTGACAGGTCTGACCTCAATTGGATTTTCTGAGAGAGAGTTATGCCAAGTGTCGCAATGTGACCTGTTTTTGGATAATACAAGAGAGCGAACTTGTACGGCGTGCCACGTGTCACTGTCTGAAATTCGGCCTCTGAAAACATTTTCTGAGATATCTCGGCCTGTTATCTTTCCATCCTAATAGGTCTGACCTCAATTGGATTCTCTGAGAGAGAGTTATGCCAAGTGTCGCAACGTGACCTGTTTATGGGATAATACAGGCGAGCGACCTTGTACGGTGTGCCACGTGTCACTGGTTCAACTTCGGCCTCTGCAAAATTTTTCTGAGATAGCACAGTCCGTGCACTACCTTTCACTTTTCACGAAATTTCATTTGGAGATTCCTAGCCCAAGTTATGACCTTTTTCCCAAGGTCACCTGATTTTGACTCAGATCTGGAAGAGGCAGAAACCCTATATTGTACAGATCATAAATCAAAAAGTACAACGAATTAGAGGTTTTCCTTTGGACACAAGGTACATGGGGATCTTATCTTCGTCCTGTAACAATTTCAGATCTGAAAATTTTTCCAAAACGGATTTATAGCGAAAGTTCTACGATGACTGGTTTTTGCTATATCAAGCCCTAGCATCGTAAGTGCAACAAGTGTCATACATGCCATATCATGCCTTCTTTTAGGCTAGCTCTGATACCATGTTAAATTTTCAGAATTTACTTCAATCTGATCTAGGATATTAACTGAGAGAACAACATGTACAGCATATCAATCATGGAGACAATAATGCAAGCACACAAGAGACACAAAGATTTACTTGGGGAAAACCATAAAGGTGAAAAACCCCAATAACTTCCTCAGAGATAGATAGAGCAATGATATAACCAACCATAAGAGATAGACATAACCTAGCATCAGATCCTCCTCCTCCATAAGTGCGCCACTCTTCCTTGAGTGTATGAGTGAGAAGTGAGTGAGTAAATAGAGTGCCTCCCGCACTCTATTTATAGTTGACTTGACTTGCCTTTTTACCTAACTCATGTAGGCTCGAACTTAACCACATAACATAATGCTGACTGGGCTGACCCCCAATAGGGTGGTCTAATAACCCTTTGACCCACATGACTTATACAGGGCCGACCCCAAACAAGGTGGTCTAATAACCCATCAAGTATAAGTTACGACACTTACAATATAAATAACGACACTTCCTTATAGAGGAATAATACCATCTCTATAGGAATACAATATACATATATGTGAAATACATTTCGAAGTTACATATACATCAACAATTCTTTCTAATATTCTTGATGAGTACCCTTTCTTATTCATTGTAGAGGGATTGTGATGAAGTTTTATTGAAGCTGATCTAGATCTCTCATAATATCTCCTTGGAAAATTGCTTCTTGGTGAGGTTCTCCAATATCCTTGCAATTTCTTCAGACTATGCATCATTCTTTCTTGAGTGTGGATGATCCTTTCATTATCCTTTCTACAATTTTATGCTTCCATATTCAAACTTCTTACTGAGTCTTCCAAACTCAATGGTTCTATGCTTCCTTGGTGTCCATTTGTCCTTACTTCTCCTTTTCCATGAACTTTCCCAATAAGATCATTAAAATATTCTTTGAGGTTGTATGGAATCTACCCTTATTCTAAATCCATCTCCACACTTACCAACTTCTTACCCTTCACAGCTTTGATTAGACTTGAAATTGCAATTCAATAATACTCACCACTTGCTCATTCACAAACTAACATTACTAGAGGATACAATATGTTCAATGTTAATCACCATTAGCATTGTAAACACCATTATATGTATACTACTCTTTTATTTACAGCATAATTTCCTAATTTACAAATCTATGGAAGGCCCAATAATCTCAGAGTTCGAACCTAAGCTCTGATACCACTCTCTAGTCTGCCTAGTCCTGAAACCAAGGCCAGAGACACCGTGGAAACCAAGGGGAAAGGCTGAGTCACGTAATGCATAGTGGAATAAGGTTACTAAGACTATGCCAAAGCCAAAAAATTAACATTCAACCATTTTAGAAAGTAAAAACATATCCTTCACTACAACGCATGCTACGTAATGTAATGTATTTCACTTACAGACATTGACGGTTTATTAGTAAAAAACATGACAAATGATCTTATAATGGCCAAGTGAAAATATTTATCTCATGTATATGATCATAATTGTTGGATTATAGACAATTGTAGATGATCATAAGTGCTCAATTGTTCTTGTTAACATCAGATTTTGTTTCTATAAGATATTATCTTATTAGTTTGATTGTGTGAGTGTTGATTTGTGTGTTTAGATAGTGAATAATATAAACATTAAGGATACATCTATAGACACATACACCATAAGGAAATCAAAGACACAATTTTCCATCTATATCCACACAGACCAGATCCCATGGTTATCCCCTATAACCATCATTCACTAATAAAATTCATATTTCATGGATTCCCCCCTCTAGCCATTCTTCATTACACAAATCAGGTTTTTATGGTAGTCATTTGCAACCATTTAACACTAATACAATCAAATTTGTATGGCTATCATATACAACCTTCTAGTCTCATAATAGATCATATATCAAGCTATCATTTACAACCATTAAAACCATAAAATAAACATACAAGAAGGATTCCATCTACAACCATAGAAAATGCGAGAAAAATAGAAGAGATGGTTGCCACCTACACCAAAGAAAATCATGAGAGAAAGAGAGAAAATGGCTTCCACCAAATTTCATAGAACCATGAGAGAGAGAAGAGAAATTAGAGAGGCTAGAGAAGAGAGGGAAGGTTCTTCACAATTTAGTTCAATGTTGCACGAAGACCATCCACCTACATTCAACTATTAACATAACAATATTTATAACATAGATAGACCATCCATTTTTCCTTCAACCGCTAACATAACATCCATAATCATAAGTATAAATTAAGTTAGCTTCCATATTACATATGCATAATAAAATAGAATAAATAACACATAATCAAATACTTATCCCAATAATGCAACCGGCTTCAATAGGACCATGTTCCTCCCATCCATAGACATGCCATGCTCGTGTATCTCTCAGCATGACAATCACCCCTTAGCTGAGGAAATGGTTACACAAGTAGAGGTAGTCTCAAACATAGTAGGCATAGTTAACTCCCTCACCACTTACTTTCCCTTCTTTCTACACTACCCAGTGAGTTGTGACTAACTGTGCTAACCGCAAAACTTCGGATATCACCACCCTAACCCAATGGATTTACATGCTAGAATAGGTAAAAGTAATGGTCCTTGAGGGGGAAAAGGTAATCGACCATAAACTCTTTGGCAACATCACTCTCTCACACATAACACAAGTCACAATGAGCACCATCCAACCCACTCACTAACTAACATAACAAGGAGATAGCTCATGTATAAATAATCCTCAAGGAGGGAAACTCGAAACAAAGGATACTAAATCGAGTTGGTTAAGGTGCAGTTAGGCTTCATCATGGGAATTAACTAGAATTGATTGAGTGGTGGCTTAGATTAGGAGATTCACTTCCCAAAATTAGCACTATGAGGAGGAGTTACAAAAAACCAAGGAGTGGAGGCCAAGAATATCTTAAGGAGGGTGCACTAGTAATGACAGGTGAGAGAGTGGGTCAAATAGGATCATAAATAACCTGTAAGCAAAAACATATGGAGAATATCCATGAATAGAGGAGTGGGGTGCACTTGTGGTGGTGGAGGCTAAATTCTAGCTCGTGGAAGCTAAAATCTAGCTTACAGATCTTCTAGAATTTAGGGAGAGAGCACCTTAGTGCAAGTGGGGCCCGAAAAATAGTATCTCTCATCAAAAGAGGGTGCATTCACCAAGTGCAGACCACCAAACCTTCATGAGGGTGAACTAGAGAAAGAGGGGTCCACTAACCATGTATAAGGTGCAATAGTAACTCCATAGATCAAAATAATCAAGAATAGGGTCCAACAACTAATGTTAGGGATATCAACAAATCCTAGTCCCCAATCCCGTCACATGTTGTAACCATGTCCCCCCATTCTTGTTTTATTCCATGTTGATCCAATTAATTTTATTAAGCAATAATAATAGCAGTAATGTCCAAGTACATAGTCCCAACACCTTGTGCCACAATAAAAAAACAATATAATAATTACATATGTTCGGGGCTTAAACATAGGGGTATTACAATAGGTATTCCCAAAATATTTTTATTAGGAAAAGTGAGTTTGAGAGGCATCAGTACATAATAGTTGCAATCGATTTTGGACCCCTAAGGAGAGGATGTTTCTAAGACCCTATGTTGTTATGAAAGTTCCATGATCCACCTGGTGAAACCCAAACATCATGAAATATGCTCATGCTCACATTATCTTGAGTTTACCTACACAGATGAAGACATTAGTCTTAAAATATACATGAAAACACAAACAACATGCATAATAACAAAATGTATGTCTAATGGAAAGATGTTATGATTTCACCCTAGTGGATGGACCTCGAAGGAGGATTACTTTTAGATGATCTTGGGCTCTTTTGTAGCTCCAAATTTTAACACATTTGAGAGGGAGGAAAATTAGTTGGCCTTTCTATAGAAGATCAATTGTTCTAAAACATCGGACACTTGATATGCCCAAAGAAGTGGAATGAAATGCATTGGAATTTGATAACTACAAAAATGGCATCAGTAATCGAGATGTTTGAATTTTCATGTCTTCAATTCATTATATTATTTACAATTCCATGATATGGAAAATTTTAGCCCATGGCCTTATTTTTTACCTCCTTTTCTACAAAAAGATTCACCATTCTCCATGTTTTTCAAATTGATTCACCCAAATTCCATGGGATAAAAGTATTTTACTCTAAAAATCATAAAAATTGTCTAGAAACTATATAAATCCCTTAGAAATTTGAATAATTTTAGAAAAATACTTCCCATCATTTTCTGGTTGGAAATTTAAGAATTTATAAGATTCTCCAAGGCTTCTACACTTTAAGAAAAATATGCATCCTTAAAATTTCCCCTATTTCGTGATGTTTACTATGTGACGAGTGCCACTTGAAAATAAATTTCTCTTGAATTTCCTTATCTCTTATGAGTTATGGAATGACATCCATTGTATTTATTTTCATGGTTGTTGTCCAATATGTAGGTTCAAATTCATTTTTGAAGCAATCTTTTTAAAACATCTCTACATATGGCCGAAATTAGAGTACCTTGTTTCTTATGATATTTGCAAGCTCTATCCCACTAAATGATCACTAGTTCCTCACTACCTATAGGGTTGTAGTAGCAAATTTATGCTCTTCTTAGAGTATTCTTTGTGAACCATTCTCGGCTCTTTTGGATTGGGATAACTAATCACTGTATGTAGGTTTGAAACGTCAGCTCCTCTTGTAGCTAGAAAAAATAATAATTATTAATTCAATTGTTGGTATATTCAGCTATACTAAGAGGGGGGTGAATCAATATAGGACATATTTTTAACTTTCAAATCTTGTTTACCATCCACGTCATCTTTCAATGAAATCTATCATTACATTAATACAAAAGAGACACAAATATTTAACGTGGAAACCCAATAAGGGAGAAAACCATATAAATATTTTCTTTCAATAAACAATAATTTACAAACAACCATCTACTGGAGACACCAATCTCCCAATTTTACAAGCAACAACTTGTAGGAGGAACCAAACCCCTATATTCTCTAACACAACTCCATAGATTCTCCAACACCAACTAGAAGGAAGCACCAACTCATTGAATTCTCCGTCACAAACTTGAAGGAATCATGAACTCTCTGGATTCTATATTGATGTACTGCACAACAAATCACCTGTCGCACTTTGTTCTATCACACAAAACAATATTTACTACCATCACACTCTGCTTTGAGAAAGTCAATATTTACTATTTTTACGTTGTGTTTTGTTGCACTCTACTTTGCGCAAGACAATATTCACTACTGTCACACTTTGCTATGCACAAGATAATATTTACTACCATTTCCCTCTTCTATGTCACACTCTTCTCTATGCAAGACAATATGTAGTACAGTTGCAATTTTCTCTATCACACTCTTCTCTACGCAAGACAATATTCACTACCATCACACTCTGATCTATCACACTCTACTATGGTAAAGATAATATCTACCACCATCACACTCTGCTCTATTTCACTTTGCTCTCACCAAGACAATATTTACTACTATCACACTCTACTTTGACATACTCTACTCTATGCAAGATAAAATTTACTTATGTCATACTCTACTCTACACAAGACAATATTTACTACCATTGCACTCTGCCCTGCATAAGACAATCTTAACTACTATGTGGTATTTAACTGTGTTTCTCCTATGCAACTTCAGTAGTATTGGATTCTATGCAACTTCTTTTGCAAGAAAACACCTCTTCCTATTTACAAGGTGTTCCTTCTTCCTTTGACCACCTAAGAAAAAAATTCAATAGAATTTCATCAAGAATATATTCAAAACCCAGAAAACATCTTTAGATTCATTTTCAATCCCTACAAGTTGTTCCTCTTCCACAAGTGTGAAACTTTTCGAAGCTCCACAATTTCTTATAGGGATGAAAAAATGAAGGAGCACTCCATTTATTTATAGTGTTCTTAAATCACTTTCTGGGCCAACATAACATTGTACAATATCCTAACAGGGTCAACCAAACATTATGGTTTGATTGACTTTACAAATTCTTTCATATATCCTTATTCCTATGGATTTAAAGGACTTCCATATATCATTGGAAAGGTCTTGGAACAATATTTCCAACTATGCAACATATACTCCAATTTGACTTAGGAATCTAGAGTAAAAATTCCTTCAAATATAGTGTATCCAAACTGGGCATCCAAAAACAATATTTCCAATATCTAGGATTCCTGCGTTGAGGGTTTAGTGAAGTGCTCGGGGATAACGCAGTACCCATTATAAAAAGTCAACGTTTCGAACCTTAATCATGGTTCATCATCAAAACAATCAGTCAAGGTGAGGATAGCGAAAACATAGCATAAATATTCATTCATGTTTGTTTGTTTGAGAGAGCTGAGACCCAAGAAGTGTCAGCCAAAAACCCTAACCTAGATGTAGTTTGTTTAATTATTTATTAAATTATAAATTTAATTAAATTAAAATAATAATTATAATATAATTGATAACTTTAGTTTATTCATAATGTTTCTATTTTTGTTGTAAATCAAATATTATTATATTAAGATTAATAATATAATTTTTTAGTTTATTAAATATAAGATTTTTAATTAGAACATTGTAAATTTAAAAAAAAAATATTTAATATTATTAGTTGAATATAATTAATATAATTTATAAATTTAGACAATTAATTAGTAAAATTTTTAATTTCTTACCTAGTTTGAATATTTTATTATAATTAATTAATTTATAAATTTAGACAATTAATTAATAAATTTTAATTATTTACTTAGTTGAATAAAAAATTTTATTAGAAGCAAAAGATTAATATGATTAATTATTAGTTAATTATTTAAAGTTATTAATGGTTGTTTTTAATTCAACTAAGTTGAATCAATTGAGAATAACTTCTAAGTGTCAATTTGTTATAACCTTAAAAATTAATATCTAAGTCTTTGACTTACTAATTTTAATTTTTAATTTTAAGATATTATGAGTCTTACTGAAATATTATGCGACCTAATTCTTCTTGATGAGGGGGAGCGAGGTATTGCTAATTTCAAGGCCACCGTCTCTATTTAGGTTATTCTGTTTCTTGATGTCCTCATTTCCAGAAAGGATGATGGGACTCTTGGACATCTGGTCTACAGGAAGAAAACCCATACAGAAAGTTATCTCCATGCAAGTTCACACCATCCCCCTTCTCAAAAACTAGGTGTACTCAACACTTTAGCAATTAGGGCTATAATAATATCCGACAATGAACACGTTGAAAAAGAAAAAGACCACCTTTCCAAAGTCTTTCAAAACATTGGTTATAAGAAGAAAGACATTAGGAGGGCTATAGTCAAGGCAGGAAACACATCTAGACCCCATAATCGACCAGACACTTTGAAATCCTACCTCCCTTACATCGAAGGAGTCACGGACAAAATTAAAAGAGTCTTAAAGAAAAATAATATTTCAACCTCATTTAAACCAACCATGACCATAAGAAGCAAAATTAGGTTTGTCAAATATCCCATAGACCAACTTCAACACCAAGGAGTTTATAAGGCCACTTGTTCCTGTGGAGATTGCTACATTGGTGAGACGGGACGCTCCTTCCAAGTTAGAATTAAAGAACATGAAGCAAACATCCATCATGAGAGAACCCGCACCTATGCATTAGCTGAACACTCCATCAACACTAAACACCACATTTGTCTTGAAAACATAGAAATTCTCGCCAGAGAAAACCATTACTTTAAACGCAAACTTAGAGAAGCCATAGAGATAGTTAAGCATCCTAATAACCTAAATAGAGATGGTGGCCTTGAAATTAGCAATACCTAGCTCCCCCTCATCAAGAAGAATTAGGTCGCATAATATTTCAGTAAGACTCATAATCTCTTAAAATTAAAAATTAAAATTAGTAAGTCAAAGACTTAGATATTAATTTTTAAGGTTTTAAGAAATTGACACTTAGAAGTTATTATCAATTGATTCAACTTAGTTGAATTAAAAAAACCATTGATAACTTTAAATAATTAATCATATTAATCTTTTGCTTCTAATAATTTTTTTATTCAAGTAAATAGTTAAAATTTATTAATTAATTGTCTAAATTTATAAATTATATTAATTATATTCAACTAATAATATTAAATAATTTTTTTTAAAATTTACAATGTTCTAATTAAAAATCTTATATTTAATAAACTAAAAAAATATATATTATTAATCTTAATATAATAATATTTGATTTTACAAAAAAAATTGAAACATTATGAATAAACTAAAGTTATCAATTATATTATAATAATTATTTTAATTTAATTAAATTTATAATTTAATAAATAATTAAACAAACTACATCTAGGTTAGGGTTTTTGGCCGACACTTCTTGGGTCTCAACTCTCTCAAACAAACAAACATGAATGAATATTTATGATATGTTTTCACTATCCTCACCTTGACTCATTGTCCTGATGATGAACCATGATTAAGGTTCGAAACGTCGACTTTTCATAATGGGTACTACGTTATCCCCGAGCACTTCACTAATATTTCCAATAATCTTCATCTTGCAATCTCTATTATAGTCTCCCCTCTCTTTAACATTAATGATAACAATATATCCTTTCCTTTGACATCAATGACAAAAATATTTCCAAAAATCTCTCCCTTTTTCATTCATGGAAACCTTTAGACAAATTTTCAACAAACTTGTATGTAGTCCCCTTGTCTGCAATTATGTTTCTGTACAATTATATTTTTGCATAGTATCTATAATTTCTCCCCCTATGCAATTTTCTGTAACTATGCAATTATGTTTCTATGCAGTATCTTCAATTTCTCCCCCTTTGACATCAATGGAAAATAGATGCTCCACCTCAACTCATGCTTCTCTTTCTTTTTCAGTTTCTCTCCCTATCTAAATGCTTATCTACTTGTGTCAATTCCTTTAACTACTCCTGAGCATTGTTGTGTTACCACAAATTTTGTCTTTGATGAGGCTTGAGAAAATTAATGAGGAGCAATAAATACTCTCAATTTCTCTCTTAGATACTCAAAGGTATACCTGGGAAGAGGCTTTGCAAATATGTCTGCAATCTTCTCCTTGGTGACAACATAGTACAACTTGGCATTTTTCTCGGTGACTTTTTCTCTCAAAAAATTATATTTGATAGGGATATGATTTGTCTTGGATTGCATTACAGGATTCTTGTAAATTCTAATTTCATTTATGCTATCACACAAAATTAGAATAGGTTGATTGGACTATGTCTGGATGTCCTTCAAGGTTTGATTCATCCATAAAACTTGGACACGACATGTTGTTGCAATGTATTCTTCCTCTAATGAAGACAAGTTGACTGAGGATTTGTTTTTACTCAATGAGGATACCAAACAGTTTCCCAAGAAGAATGTTTCTCGACTTGTGCTTTTCATGTCATCCATACTTCCTACTAAGTCTAGTCTACATCAACATAAGCTATCATAGTCAATTCATTACCTCATGGGTACCATAACCCAAAATCCAAGGTTCCTTTCAAATATCTAGAGATTATTTGCATGGCTTGAACATGGGTTTCTTTAGGTGCCACTTGAAACCTTGCAACTAGTCCTACGGCTTGCATAACATTTGTCATTGAGGTTGTCACATATAACAATATATCAATCATTGATCTGTAAGATTTTTTATCCACTTTGTTTGCTTCATATTATTTGCTTAACTTGCAACTAGTGATCATAGGACTACACATTGGTTTACAATATGCCATGTTAAACATATTCAACATTTATTTTATATATTTGGTTTGATAAATAAATATACCCCTACTGATCTCGGAAATCAACAGTCATAGAAAGAAGGTCAACTCACCAATCATAGACATTTCAAATTCTTTGTTCAATTCTGCTGCAAACTTTTGGCTCAACTTGTCATCATCACTTCCAAATATGATATCATCCACATAGAATTCAATGATAACCATATTTTCATGGTCAATTTTTATGTATAAATTGTTGTCAGCATCTCCTCTTCTAAATCCTTGTTGCTGCAAGTATTTGTCTAGCCTTGAGTACTAGGCTATAGAGGCCTACTTTAATCCATACAGGGATTTCTTCAATTTGCAGACATATTCTCTATTTTCGGACAAAATATATCCTTATGTATATTCGATATATACTTCTTCTTTCAAATATCCATTAAGAAAAGTTGATTTAACATCCATTTGGTAGACTTTAATGTTTTTTGAACGTGCATAGGACAAAACAATTCCCATTACTTCTAATTTTGTCACATGAGAAAAACTTTCTTTGAAGTTTGTTCCTTCAATTTGAGCATAACCTTTACATACTAATCTTTCTTTATTTATGATTACCTACCCATATTCATTCAATAACTTTGTTTTTGAAAACCCACTTAGTGTCAATAAATTTTTTATCTTTGGGTATTGGAACAAGTTCCAAGTTTGTTTTTTCTCATTCTAATTCAGTTCTTCTTCCATAGATTTAACCTAGTGTTCATTGGTCCTAGATTCCTCAAAACAATTTGGCTCTATTTTGAACAACAGAGAGAAGTGTAAATATTGAGAAGTGCTTTGCAAGTTCTGATTTCTTGTTTGTATAACTGCACTTTCATCACCAATTATTAAATCCTCGGAGTGGTTCTTTTCAAAATACCTAGAAGGAGCCTTTGTATATGGTCTTTTAGTTTCTTCTTGTTCATGTACTTCTTGTTGTTGTTATTTTTGTTTCTCTTCCTCTTGTAGTTCTTCCTCTTGTTATTCTACTATTGTTTGATCATCTTCATCTATGTTCAATGATCTTCTTGGTTATTTGAATGATCCATGAGTCATTGCTTCATTTACTTTCACATATGGGATTTACACCATCATTTTCAACCTTAAATTGTAGCATTTATAAGCCTTATTTCTAGAGGAATAGCCGAGGAAGATGCCTTCATCAATAGTGGAGTCAAACTTTCCCAAATTTTCATAATTTATTTTGATGTAGCATTTGCTCCCAAGCACCCCAAAAGTGTTTCACTATTGTTGGTCTACCTTTCTAGATCTCATAGGGAATTTTGTTGTTATAAAATCTGATTTCCCCCTTGTTTAAAATATGGACAAAAGTATGAATTTCTTGGGTCCAAAAGACATACCAGATAGCTTGAATTCATTCAACATTGTTCTGGTAATCTCTTGTAAAGTCTTGTTCTTCCTCTCTACTAGTCCATTTTTCTATGGAGTCCCAGCATTTGAGAGTTATCTCCTAATTCCATATTGCTAACAAAATTCCTCAAATTCATTTGAGGTGTACTCACCCCCATTATCTGATCTTAGTTACCTAATTTTTAAGTTAGTTTCATTCTCAACTACTTCTTTAAAAACTTTGAACATCTCAAAAGCCTCTCATTTTATTTTGAGAAAAGAGACCCAAGTCTTTCTAATATAGTCATCAATGAAGAGTCTAAAGTAAGACTCACCATTTATACTTTTTGTTCTCATTGGCCCACAAAGACCACTATGAACTAGTTCCAAAGGTTTTGTTTTAGAATATTATATTGTCTTGAAACTTATCTTTGTTTTTTTTCCATGCAAACAGTGCTTGCCAAAATTTTGATGGCTTTGTAATTTTTTATATGTCTCTCATTACTTTCCTTAAACTGATCTTTATCAAGTTGTCAAAATTTATATGACCCATTCTTCTATACTAGAACCAACTTTCATCTTCTTTCCCCATGCAACATTTTTCTTCCTTTTTCTCATCTAAGATGTACACATTATTTGGAGTTATGGTTGTTGTCTGTACCAAGTTGCCTGAATCTTCCTCCCTTATTTAACATCTCCTCGAATAAAAAGTGAGGATGTTCCCTTGATCACACATTTGGATAACAATGAGAAGGTTCTGCTTCATATTTTCCATAAGCAATACATTTCCTGCTCTATCCTTTTCGTTCTGAATATTTGCTATGCCTTTCCCAAGAATTTTGGCATATCCATCATCTCCAAATTAAACAGTTCCTCCTTTTTCTCTTTTAAGATCTAGAAATTTGTCCTTATCTCCTATCATATGTTTGGAGATTCCACTATCAATATACTAGTGACCTCTTTTGCTTTGGGTATGTAAGGCTAGATCACATTCTTCTTTGCTTAGTTTTTTTGTTTTTCTTTGCCAATTTTTTGTATGATCTTTCTCATGTTTAGAATAAGAACTCCTGGTTTCATTTTGCTAGAATTTACAGTCATGGGATTTATGGCCATAATTGTGACATTTATAACACTGGCAATATCAAGTTCCAAGGGCCTAAAGGAATTGATATTTCCATCCCTAGCTCTATTAGGATTTTTTTATTTCATTGCTCACATGACCATCCTTGGAGACTTTAAAATAATTTATATTCCTATCAAAATCATCTTCTGCATATGGTCTACAATTTATAGCCTTATGACCAAAACTGTTGCAATAATAACAACGACCCAAAAAGAGATTTTGACACCCAGTAATAAAAGGTATTCTCCATGAAACAACTCCTTTACTCTGGTTGTTCATATGGGATAATTTCTTATTTTCCTTCCTTTGTTGGTTGTTGTCTTCCCCTTTGATAGAACTCTTGACTGCACCTGCATAACTTCTTGCTTCATAGTTAGGAACCATTGAACTTGAGTGTTCATTAACATTTTCTTGTCCATATCCCAATCCATACCTATTAGAAGATGGTCTTTGGATGTTGATCATTTAATGCTTTAGTGTTGTTGCCAAATTTCTATTGATATTTTAATTGGGTGCTTACCTTTTGCAATTCCTTTCTTAGGGAGACAATTTCTTCCTCCAATTCCTCACATAGTTTCTCCTTTTCTTTTAGTTTTTATGTTAGGTATTCTTCTATTTTCCTTGCTTCTTCTAGTTGAATTTTCTGAACTTTAATCACTTTTTCTTCATACTTCAACAGTTGTTCCTTTAGCTACTTATTATTCTTTCTTTCTTTCCTCAAGTCCTCTAAGGAACTAATAAGCTCCCCTTTGATGTCTACTTCAGGATTCACTTCATCTTCAAAATTTTCAGTCTCAAGTTCTTCATCTAATTCCATGAAGAGTAATTCTCTTGTATCATTTTCACTATCATCTTCATCTGATGAGATGTTTTCATATTTGGAATAAAGACTCTTCATTTTCTTATTTGTCTTATTTTCATATGTGCCTCCTTTATACATATTTCTCCTTTCTTTGTTAATATGATCTTCCTCATCATCATTATCTCTTCTTTCTTTATAAGGGAATTTAGAAGCAAAATGCTCTATTTTACCACACTCAAAACATTTAAAAGGTAACTTACGTTTGTATTTACCATGGCCTTTCTTGAGTTTCTTCACAAAGTTTTCTTAATCATCATCAAATTCCTCCAAGGAACTCTTACTTGAATATTTTTTGTTTTCTTTTGACCTCTTTCAAACCTTGAAGGTTGCTTCCCTGCTTGAAGGCTTTCCTTCCTCAGTTTTCATCTCATATGCAGTGAGGATTCCATGCAACTCATCCATTCTAACTTTGTCAAGATCATTTATATCTTCTCAGACTGATACTTTGGAATCGAACTTCATAGGCAGAGTTCTAAACACCTTTTGTATGATTGTTGCTTATGAAACATCTTCTCCAAGACCTTTGATGGTGTTGACTACTTCATCTACACATAGAAAGTAGCATGCAATATTTGCATCTTCCTTCATCTTGAAGCTCTCAAACTATCGTATATGAGTTTGTATATTCTCTTTCTTTACAATGTGATCTCCTTCATAAATATTTTGGAGTTTGTCCCACATCTCTATTATTATTTTACACTATACGAATTTTGTAAAATATGAATCTACTAGACCACAGATAATTGCATTTATGTATTTTTCATTTCATTCATAAATAGTTTTCCCATATGCACCTATTGGTAGAGCCTTTGAAACTATATAACCATTCTCAACAACTTACCAAATTTCAAGTCCAAGTGACTGCAAAAATACTTCTATTCTTATGCTCCAGAAGGCATAATTGGATCCATCAAACTATTGTACCCCATTTGTTGAGAGACCTTCCTATATATCCATGAGTGTTGTATGGACCTACCTTCCAGTTGTCAAACTATTCTCAAACAAACCTACTCTCATACCAATTGTTGGTATATTCAGCTATATTCAGGGGGGGATGAATCAGTATAGGACAAGTTTTAAACTTTCAAATCTTGCTTACCATCCATGTCATCTTCCAATGAAATCAATCATTACATTGATACACAAGAGACACAAATATTTAATGTGGAAACCCAATAAGGGATAAAACCATGGAAATATGTTCTTTCAATAAACAATGATTACAATGAATTGTAGACACCCATAAACTGGAGACACCAATCTCACAAGTTTACAAGCAATAACTTGTAGGAGGCACCAACCCCCTAGATTTTCTAGCACCAACTAAAAGGAAGCACTAACTCCCTAGATTCTCCAACACCAACTAGAAAGAAGTGCCAACTCCTTGAATTATCCAACACCAAATGTAAGGAAGCACCAACTCCTTAAATTTTATATTGATGTACTATGCAACAACTCCCCTGTTGTACTATGTTATGTCGCTTAAAATAATATTTACTACTGTCACACTTTTCTTTGTGCAAGAAAATATTTACTATTGGCACACTCTGCTTTGTTTCACTCTACTCTTTGTAAGACAATCTTCACTACCATCACACTCTTCTCTGTCCCACACTACTTTGTGCAAGATAATATTTACTACTGTCACTCTTTGCTCTATCGTAGTTTTCTCTATGCAAGACAATATTTTCTATTGTCGCATTCTTCTCTATCGTACCTTGATCTATGCAAGAAAACCTTCACTACCATCTCACTCTACTCTATCATACTCTTATCTACAAAAGATAATATTTACTAGCCTCACACTCTTCTTTGTAGCACTTTTCTCTATGCAAGACAGTATTTACTACCATCACACTCTGCTCTATTGTACTCATATCTACACAAGACAATATTTACTACCATTGCACTATGTTCGATCGTACTCTGCTATGCACAAGCTGATCTTTACTCCTGTCACACTTTATTATGTCACACTCTACTCTACGCAAGACAATCTTGACTACTGCACAGTGTTTAACTTATGTGTTGCTGCTACACAACTTCAATCGTCTTTCCTTTTGCACAACTTCTTCTACAAGAAAACATCTCTTCATGTTTACAAGGTGTGCCTTCTTCCTTTGACCACCTAAGAAAAACCTTCAAGAGAACTTCATCAAGATTATCTTCAAAACCCAAAAGAATCTTTAGATCCATTTTCAATTCCTACAAGACCTTCCACTTCGACAAGTGCACACCTTTTTCAGAGCTCCGTCATTGCTTAGATGGATGAGAAAATGAGGTCTAGTGCTCCAATTATTTATGGTGTTCTTAAATCATGTTTTGGACCAACATAACATTATACAATATCACGGTAGGGACAACCTAATGTTCTAGTTGGGTTGACTTTACAAATTATTCCATATTTCCTTAATTGTATGGAGCTAGAGGGACTTCCATAGACCATTGGGAAGGTCTTGGAACAATATTTCCAACCATGTAACCTATACTCCAATCTGCGTAAAGTATCTAAAGTAAAATTACCTTCAAACATAGGGTATCCAAACTAGGAATCCAAAAATAATATTTCCAATAATCTTCATCTTGCAATCTCTATGTGTAGTCTCCCCATGTATTTAACATTAATGATAACAATAATATATCATTTCCTTTGACATCAATTAGAACAATATTTCCAACAATAGCATCATGCAAAAAGAGTATAAATCTCCTGAAGAGTTTGGTGACAAAACATGCATTCTTCGTAGATATTTCACCATTCTATGCATCAGAACCATGGCTTGTTGCTTGCTAATTTGAGTGAGAAACCTATGTGTTGGGCTGATTTTTCCGATTCCCAACTCGTTGGGAAATACTAAACCACATACTTGTCTTGAGGAAGACCAAGAATACATTGATCCAACTTCTATTCGTAGTCATGTAAGATGCGCTTAGTCAAGAATACCCTTGACTAAGATTTGTATAGGATAAGAGGAGGATAGAGCACATTGTCCTTGAAGCATGTAAGAAAAAGGTAGAGTCTCTTACTACCACATGTAAGCCATTCCAACATATCTCTAATCTTTGATGTAACTTTGAATTTTGTTGGGAATCTTTTGCATCAATTTCAGATTACTTGAAAGGTCTTTCCCATAGTCGTAGCCATAGTATGATTGTAAAATAACAAAAGTGTGGGTTCTCTATTTTTTCTTGGTCCATATTTTATGGAGAATGATATTTTTTAGCAATTGCGATGGCCCCTTAACTAGCCAAAAACATGACAGAATCGAGGGCGATTTGAGGCCCTTTTCTATGTAATGTCCCCATTTTGAACCCCTTTGTATTAAATCGTAAATGATGTAAATATTGTAATTTAATCATGGTGAGGAGCTCAAGGCCAAGGCCCCACCATTGATTTAGCATTTCATGTATCGGAAATTAAAAATATATGCCTATGGTTCTTGTGCGAGATGGGCACAATGTAAATAAGACATCATGTAAATACGAATTTTAATGGAAAAACCCACAACTAGTTATGCAATGCAACAAAGAGATGGGGCATGATTCTACAAGGAATAGGGATGGAAATTATTCAAACCCTTGAGCCAATGGTGTCAGCCCATGTGTCAATGAGAAAACCCATGAACTCTTAACTATCCATTTTCTCTCATGCACCCAATCATTTAATTCTTCCAAAGATTGGTTGGGGCAGTTAATGTCTTGGGATTGGAGAAGTAAGGCAGTCAGATTTTCATGCATGGGCAAGCCATCAACCTGGAAATCGTATTTTTGGCTTGCTGGGCAAGAAAACCCCCACTAAATGTTTCCTAAGGCAATTCCTCATCCATTACGTTCTTCCTCTCACGCAGACTGAGCTCACTGGAATTTATCCTCACGATTTTCACCATAACCTTGCGTTTTTCCATGCCCAAGAACTCGTTTTTGGTATTGTGCAATAGCTGGGAAGGGGGGGACGTGAATTGGGACTGAGGGAGAGGTTGTTTTTTCCCCCGGGGCATTTTTCTGGAATGGGTTTTTGCTCTCCCAGACGAATTTTCTAGTTGCCATACGTTTTGAGTCTACCCACATTTTTCTGAAGCTCAGGAAACCCCATCTCATGCATCCCACTGTTGGAAACATTTTTCTCATGCTCAGCAAGTGTAGTTTTTCTATTATGAGCATCCTTGTTTTATTTGAACCTGTAAGCAAGAAACTGGAGTGGTAGTGGACAGAACTGGCTTGATAAACCTAGTGTAGGGAGTAACCTCTCAAGAAGATCAAGAGGGCTGGCTACTTTTCTATGCACACCCTGAGAGCACTAGAAAGGAAGGTATGGCTTGAGGGACTGTGTGGCAGTGAGGAGAATACTTCCTTGTGTTGGGTGTGTAGGAATTGTGAGTGCCAAGCTGAGTAGATCTGGGAGAGGTACCCATCGCTCTGTGGTTGAGCTCACTAGCTTAGCAATTCTTCCCTTCCATGTCCTAGCAGCCTGATAAACCCAATTGCAGATTGGCTTGGCTCATCTTGGTGTATGCTTGGCTATGTGTGAGTTTGTTGTTCCCTGGTTACTTGTAGAGATCATGCCCAGCTCGGGGGTGGCAGTTATATCAAGAGGTTGATAAGCACAACTGGCATATGGTTGGGTGGAACGTTGCAGTTGCATAGCCAGTTGCTTGGGACTACCCTATTGAGATAAGTATTGTTTTGTGTTAAATTTGAAATTATCATTTGATGAATATTATGAATGGATGTGGATGTGTTAAATGAATTTACTTCCGCTGTGTATTCAAATGATTATGCATTTCCATATGATCTTTTATAATTCTGTAAAGGTCTTTATTTAATGGATTTCACATAAATCTTGAATGTATGTTAGATATCAATAGGATTTATTTAATTTCCGTTGTGTTGCTATAGCATGCACATATACATGTCTCTGTATCAATAAGTTTAATTAATGGATATGGGGCTAATTGCCCGGATTGAGCATCACGTCCTCTCTATCCTGCTGGTATGGTAGGAGGGGACATTACATTCTATCTAATTAGTTTCCTACTTTTATTATGCTTTAACTTATAATGGGGGGTTTGTGTGGTAGTGAAGGTTCACCAAATTGATCTGTGAAGGGGTGATGCACGTTCCTTGGGGAATTTGACCATTGATCGATTGACTTGAAGGAGACACACTAGTAAGCAATGAATGTTCACTTAGCATGATTCCACTATATTTGCATTTGACTAGAATTTTCTATTACATAAGTTGATGGTTGTGCATGGTTTTTTTATTTGGCATGCATAGTTATGTCCAAAAGAAAATGGTGATTACCTACAACGAGTATCAAGGCCATATTACTAACCCAAAATATGATGTTGAAGACATTGCTTCCATTGTGAAACTACCCACCAGTAGGACCTGAAAGCCATTTTGGAATTTGTTGTCACGTCTTACCTCTTCCCTATGTCATTCTATAACACTGTCTATTTTGTGCATATGCTTATTCCATTGTTTAGTGCTTCTTGCTAGAGGTCATGGAATCTTTGCTTGATGAGCTCATTTTAGCAGGATGAGAACTTTGTCCATATAGTGGTTGCATCAATATTTTTATTCGTTACCAATACAACTAGAAGCCATCATATGCTTACTATTAACATTAATAATATATATATATATATATATAAATGCACTCCATGATGCCTCTATTGACTGTGGTTCCAATAGCTTATATATGTGGTTCCAATAGCTCATCGATTCCTCGTTCCGTGGCCTTGCATTGCCGAACTAAGCTCGACCATTTACTTTTGCGGGATATATGATGATAGGAAGTCTTGTCTTCATTAATCCAACTCAACCACGGAAACAGCGATGCAATAATATACTTTCATCTTTTAAAAGAATCAATTAATTTTGTTAAGGAAACCTATTTAAATAAAATTAAATAGGATAAAATTTGTTAGGAGGACACACATGATGAAATTTTCCTAGAGAGACATGAATCGTAATGGATGTCATGTATGGAGAAACTATGTTTATCCATGAATAGGGATTTGAGCATGAACCTATGGTTGAGAAATAATATCTTGATGGTATAGTTAAGGGTGTTCGCTTTTAACATCATGTTCTTACACTTAAGATTTATGTCAATGTTGGAAATCAAGACCCCTAGTTAGACACATATTCTCATGCAATATTCCCTCTTGCAAAAATCCCCTTAATTAGATAAATAAGTATTAATTTATTATTTTATTACATTTCCCAAACAAACCCTTTTATTTAATTAATATTAACTTAGAAAATCTTATGAACATATACAACTTATGTTTTTATGAATCCATAATCCCTTATTACAAATATTATTATTATGAACCTATGTAATCTAATACTATTGTGTCGGGATACATCCACTCATGTGGCCATCACCTGTGAGCCCCTCGCCTACACTATAACCCAATTATTCACATAGAACTAACACACGTATGTGGAAAAGGGTTGTTACAATTGTAAGCACCACAACCTCTACTCGAGGTCCCTATACATGGTAGAAGTACATGGAGAAGATATAGTTGCATAGAGATATATTTTCTTCACCTATAGGAGTTACCCTACACTACTTGGTCAAGCATTCAATTGATTTGATACCTATATATCATCTTCCTAATGGCCTATTATATAACTTCTTTCTTCTCAACAATGAAGAAATCAAACACCAAATTCAAGAGCTCATCCAAAAGGGTCACATTCTACCCAGCTCCTCACCTTGTAGGAGCCAAATTGTGTTGGTGTAGAAGAAGGATGAAAAATTGATACTTTGTATTGATTACAAATATTTGAAAAAAAATTATAGTAAAGAACCAATATCCAATCCCTCGGATTGATGATCTTCTTGATTAGCTCAAGGGTGAAAAATGTTCAATAAGATTGATATGAAATTAGGCTAACACTAGGTACCCATTGAACAAACTATTGTATGTTAGATATGACCTTCAAGTATAAAGAATTAATTTTCAAGTGTTTAGTCATTCCTTTTAGCTTAGTTAATGCTCTATAAACATTCACAAGGATGATGGATGATATATTTTAGCCATTAAAAAATTCTTGTGGTTGTATATTTGGATGAGATCCTCATCTTCGGTAAAAATTGGGTAGAACATTTGCAGCACATTCAACAGATCCTAAACATCTTTTGATAACAAAACTTATATGCCAATCTAGATAAATTCTCATGTAGCATGTATAAAAATCTATATCTAAGACATATGATGGGAAATCATGGTGTGCATGTGGATCTAGTGTTGATCCAAGTCGTTTGTGATTGCCCCTCCCCAAAAATTCTCACAAATATTTGCAATTTCTTAGGTCTCTCCAACTCTTAACACTGGTTTGTGTTGGGGTTCTCTCATATCACTTGTCCCCTATGTGAAGTGACCAAGGGTGAGGCAAAAGGAAATTTCATTTTCTCTAAGTCACAACATAAAGCTATTAGGAACCCATGTCAACCCCTCTATTTACTTTGTTAGTATATTGTTGTTGGATGCATATGCTTTGTAAGTCATCCCGTAGTATTTGTTGATCCATAGTTTGTATTATTGTTGTTGGACTCATATGCTTTGTAATTTGTCCCGTAGTAATTGTTGATCCATATTTTGTATTGTCCCATGGTTTGTATTGACACATGGTATTGACCCATGGTATTGGTGCCTAGACTTAGTATATAAGTTTGTGTTGATACCAATGAAGGTACCGTGAAGTTATTTGTATTGAGCTCGCTCAAAGGAGGCTGCCCCCTCGAAGTGGCCTGTGATCAATATAAAAGTGATTCTGAGTTCTTTTATATCTACTATCTCATGTGTTTTCATTAATTAATTATTGCAAGTTCTTCACATCTAGTATCAGAGCACTTTCTTGGGCTCGTTGGGTGAAATTTCTGTCAATTTTTTTTTTCACATCTGTTGCAGCTTCGGATTTGGGAATAATCCCTATCTGCTTAACTATGGGAAGTACTTGGGCATAAGCCCTAAAACTCATTGTAAGGAGTACCACAAGAACCCCAAAGTAGCTGGCCCATTGAGAGGACCTACCAGTGAAAAGGGAAACGACCCCTACCTGATTGACTAGTTCCCACTCGTGAGGTAAACCAAGAGCTGTCGTTTGTGGCAAAGCGGTTATCAGTTTTACCTGAGCCATGGAGTGAGGGGTAATGCCCCAATACGCAAGTCGTCAAACAACATTGGTGGCTGAGTGAAACCCCTGAACTGTTAGGAAGCCGCACATACATGGGGTCCATATCTATTTTCAGCTAAACTGTTGCCGATCACTGCTGCGCCGTTTCAGATTCATTCTGAAAGTCATTCTAGCTCCAATTGTTTCAGATCTATTTCAAATCCAGTCATTTTCAATCCAGTCGGCACCCGTTCAGATCCCTCTATTTCCTATCACTTCTGCGCCGATGCAGATCTATCTGTTTTTTATCCCTTCCCTGCCGTTGCAGATCCATTCCTGGAAATATATATATATATATATATATTGGCCATATCTCCCTTGTTTTCACTCTGTTTCCCTTGAAACTACCCTGACACCCCGGTAATCCCATTCTTCATATTTCATTCTTGAGGACCCTATCCCAAATTCCACTTCCCAGAGCCCGAAATCCCACATTTGTCTATTTTTAGGGTTTTCCATAACTTCTTCGGATTTCACCCAATCGCCTTCAAATTTTTCCACCGTGTTTCTTTCCTAATTCTGCTTCTTTGTCCCTCTCTTCCAAATTTTCTCATTCTTTCACCCTGCTTCTGAAATCCCCATTTTTTGCTTCCCTGTCCATCAGAAAGTGTCCAAAACCTAGTCAAACCCCAATTACCCCTACGAGGTTTTCCCAAATTCAAATTTCCCTTTACTAAATAAGCTTTTGATTGTGTTTTTCTATCCATTTCCAAAAAAAAAAAAAAACTCCTGGTTATGGTTGTCACCTGTGCAGGAGCAACAACCATGGAGGAAGCACATGCAACCATCCAAACCAAACACCAAGATCTAGTTGAGAAATTTCTCAACCTCCATCTTCAGCATTCAACCATGAACAATAACCAACAGCACAAATCTTCATCATCCAATGGGTTCTCTTCTTCCAACAATTTATGTGGTCTGAAGCTTGAATTTCCTTGCTTTAATGGTACTGATCCGACTGGATGGATCTATCGCGCAAAAAAATATTTCAGTCTGCATAATACTTTTGATGTCCAAAATGTTCCACTTGCATCCTTTCATTTGGAATAGGAAGCCCTTCAATGGTACTGTTGGTACATCAAGGCTCATGACGAGCCAAAATGGATAGATTTTTGCCAATTCCTTTTGCAACGATTTGGTTCTAGTGATTTTGATGACTTCACTAGAGCACTCAGTAAACTTCGTCAAATTGGCACTGTGAGAGAGTATCAGACAAAATTTGAGAAACTAGCCAATCACACAAAAGGATTGTCTGATGAATTCTACAAGAGTTGTTTTATCAGTGGTCTTAAGGATGAAATCCGATTAGAAGTTAAAATGTTATGTCCCAACACAATGATGGAAGTCCTAGGTTTGGCTAAGTTGGCAGAAGATAAGATTGCAGCCCAACAGTGCTCCAAACCCACTTTTGTTCCCTTTCAAAATATGGGTTCTCAACGACCTTCCATCCCACCAGCTCCTCGACCAACTCCTTTCAAGAATTTGTCTGAAATAGAGATGCAGGCACGCAGAGAAAAAGGGATTTGTTATAATTGTGATTAGAAATTCACTCAGGGACATAGATGTGTTCAACAAAAGCTCTATCTCTTGGATATGGATTCTCTGCCTACCTCTACAATTGGTCAAGAAACTCCAAATACAATGGATGATCAGGTCGACATTCACGAGCTACCTATTGACCCCCCATCTCAGGATGAACAACTGGAGATATCTCTCCATTCTTTATTTGGCGTCACCACCCCCCAAACAATGTAGGTTAGGAGTTACTTCAAGAATCTTCCTCTTAAATACTCATTGATTCCGGTAGAACTCATAACTTCATTCACCCTCAGATCGCCAAACATGTTGATTGTTTTGTCCATCCTTGCTCCAAATTTGAAGTCATGGTTGCCAATGGGGGCACCTTACCTTGTAAGGGGAAGTGTCACAATGTGCGCATCTCTCTGGAAGATTATAACCTACGATCTGACATGTTTGCCTTGTCCCTAGGAGGATGTGATGTGGTTTTAGGCGTTCAATGGTTACGCACACTTGGCCCCATCTTATGGGATTTTGCTGAACTTTGGATGCAGTTTTCAATCAATGGGAAACAACACAAATTTAAGGGATTACAACAAGGGTCTCTCTAAATCATAAGTTCACATCGCCTAGAAAAGATCCTTAAGAAGAATTCACATGGTGTCATCGCTCAACTCCATTCCATTCAGATGCACCCATCAATGGTCTCCCCTACTTCCTTGGATAGATATGCAGGTGTCCTTGCTGAACCAGTGGGCTTGTCTCCTTCAAGAGACCTTTTCGGTACGAATTTAGCTGCATCTGCATCTCAGCAGGAAATGATGGCTATTTTGCATGCAGTACAGAAGTGGCTGCCACCTATTAAAATGACAATTCAACAGATGGTGGATGACTGTGATACTTGCCAGGTCAACAAGGGTGAAACGTCACTCCTTTCGGTACTGCTCGAACGCTTTCCCATCCCTACGCAGATGTGGACAGCTATTTCTATGGATTTCCTAGAAGCGCTCTAGTGGTACAATACCACATCTAAAAGGACATCATATGAAGCAGTTTATGGACAAGCACTGCTATTTCTTCTTCCATACACGCTTAGCAGCTCCCCAGTTCAGGAAATTGACTCGGTTATTTGAAA
Organism: Larix kaempferi; assembly: GCA_027924585.1. Classification (NCBI taxonomy): domain Eukaryota; kingdom Viridiplantae; phylum Streptophyta; class Pinopsida; order Pinales; family Pinaceae; genus Larix; species Larix kaempferi. Next base: position 2,995,634 of record BSBM01001344.1, read on the forward strand.
CCATGATCAAATTTCTCTCATTCTGTAGGACAATCTTCACATGGCAAGAATTCGATTGAAACAACAAGCCGATCAGCACCGTTCTGAGCGCACTTTTCACGCAGCTGATATGGTCCTTCTTTGTCTACAACCTTCCAAGAGATCCTCCCTAAAACTCAAAAGGCGTCAATGGGCCAGATTGCAACCCGAGGATGCTACATGGTAACCACTCTTGCAGATTCTGCATCAATTTCCACATCTAAAGCTTTGAGGACAAAGATTTTTCTAAGGGAGAGGGGATGTTAGGAACCCATATCAACCCTTCTATTTACTTTGTTAGTATATTGTTGTTGGACGCATATGCTTTGTAAGTCATTTTGTAGTATTTGTTGATCCATAGTTTGTATTATTGTTGTTGGACGCATATGCTTTGTAAGTCGTCCTGTAGTAATTATTGATCCATATTTTGTATTGGCCCATGTTTTGTATTGACACATGGTTTGGCGCCTAGACTTAGTATATAAGTTTGTGTTGAGACCAATGAAGGTACCGTGAAGTTATTTGTATTGAGCTTACTCAAAGAAGGTTTCCCCCTCGAAGTGGCCTGTGATCATTATAAAAGTGATTATGAGTTTTGTTATCTCTGCTATCTCGTGTGTTTTCGTTAATTAATTATTGCTGGTTCTTCACAAAAGCATTCAATGATATGAAACAACACCTTTGTTGGGCACTAGTACTCACCCTACCATACCTACAACAACCCTTTGAGATTGAAATTGATACTTCCAACTATGTTGTTGGTGCAATCCTCACTCAAGACCGACATATTTTGGCCTATCATCGCAACACACTCTAATGTGGTTCATAGGTACCCCACCTATGACAAGGAGATGTACTCCATTATGTAAGTCTATCTCCAGTGGAAAAATTACATCCTAGGGAAGGATATGTTCAACTACATTGATCACAAGCCCCTAAAAATTCAAGTAAACATAGGGAAAGTTTAAAAATGACCATCAATAAAAGTGGTCCACTATAATCCCCACAGTTTAACCATTGGAAGATATTGGATCCAATATGTAAATGTTTTCCTTATTTCAGTTGTGTGATAGGATCATAAATATAAACATAATGTTATTTAAGTATTATGTTGATTAATAACATGAATGGTCCAATATTGTTGTGTAAGATGCACCAAAGGGGCTATGATTCCACTAGAGGGGAAGAGGAAAGTGGCCCTATGGGGGATGTAATCCTTGATTGCCAAGTTTTATCCATAGATCTAGTCCATTTGCTTCCAAGAGCCTTGAATGAGCCAATTACTTCCTTTTTATTGTTTTCACTCCATCCTTAATTTTGTGTGAGGTTGGTGGGAGAAATCCCCTCTTATAATTATGGAAGCATGAGGATTGAAGGAGTTCTAGGACAATCATAAGAGTCCCTTTTTCCATGGTCAAAACTTATATTAGGTGATCTTGTTTCTTTCTCCTCTATCCTACCTAGGGATTTAGAGCCATCGACCTTACCTTTTCATGCATGAACACTCGCAAACTTATCACACATTCCTCTTTATGCTAAGACTCACTCTTGCAGACACTGACCCAATAACACTTAGAACCTCACCCATTATTTTTGTCACAATTAAAATCCTCAATTTGGCCTATAATGAACTCACACACACCCTAGAAGCACCTGTAAAGATGGATCATCGATGGACTCGGATTCGTGAAGGGATGCATGAGCCTTGAAGGGTGTTGGGTGCGACATATTTTTGAACCTTTCCTTTGGACTTGTTTACCTCAATGATACCCCAACAAACATGCTCACTTTCATGGACATAGAGACTTACGCTCATGTTCACACTCATGTTCATTAACCATTTCGGTCACTAGAAACTGCATTTCACCTTGAACCCAAACCTTTATCCTAATTTGTAGAATGAAGAGAGAGAGAGAGAGAGAGAGAGAGAGAGAGAGAGAGTTGGATGTAAGTGAGCATCGAGGCCTAAGACTCCCTATGATTTACGTTACTCTTACAATGTTACATGCCTAAGAATCCATGAGTGAAATCTATAAGATGACCTCTAGCGGTATGCAGATGGTTGGACTCTTTCTATGCAGACACTCAAAGCACTTGGCAAGATGGATCACCTGAGGGACTTGGATTGGTGAAGGAGATTCTTGATATTGGAAGGTGTTGTGTTGGATAGTTATTTTAGAGCCAAGGGTACACTAGCTAAGTGAGACTACTGTAGAGATCTATATGAGCATTTGGTCGAGCATGGAGAGTATAATGGGTTTTGGGAAGAGAGACAAAAGACTATAATTTTCCTTCACACTGGTGGACTCATAGCTTGGCTTGGGGTTGGACTCTAAATAGAAATAGTATATGCTAGATAGAGTACCTATGGTTGGGTCGAAAATGGTATATACACAACCAATTGATTGTATCCTTATTCCATATAAGTATTTCCTTTCATTTGATGTGTATCTAGTCTAATATATCATTATTTGATGTGAAAAGAGTTATGATCATGTCTATGATGAATTATGCTAGTAAATACATGTGTTATGTCTTTGGATTGAGTTTATTTCCACTGTGTTTATTTATGCATCTACACATTGTTTTTGTTTCCTGTTATGGATCATATATGGCCTTTGGGCTTAAATTTAGTGCCCATAATCATTCTGATCCTACTCTATGTGGTTTGATTGATAGACCGAGACATTACAAATTCATATAATACCTCCAGGTTTCAACAAAGAGCTATATGGGACAAAGACCGACATTCATAGACATAACTAGAGCCACAGTAAACAGGTTGATGAAATTTCCCTAAGAAAACAATAGTCTCAAATCATTGAAGTTATAGGGTAAAGTCCACAAAGAAATCTCATCGCGACAAAAAATGAGTGACTAGTTGAATTTTAGTGTCATATTTTCCTCACAACATTCCAGAAGGAAGGTCTAAAGAGAAACCTTGATGGAGAAATATCGATAGTGAATTGAAGGACAACATGTGGCAGTAGCCAAGAGGGTGTCGTATTTTATTTGGGGTGTCAACAAAAAAATTGTGTTGAATCCCTGATAATTTTTTTCTGACAACCAATCAAGAGTCAACATGTGGTTGCAGGATATTGGATGTCGAAGGTCACTTGTCATATTTGAAAACAAAGCATCCATGAGAAAGGGTTGACTAGAAAATCCAACATGGTGACAAGTGGTATATTCTGATTGGATATCGGAGCTCCAGTGTTGGAGGTGTCAAAAAGGATGTTCGGTAGAATCCCTTAAAGGTTTGGTTCGACATAGTATCGTACATGGACATGTGGAAGAAGCAAGGTGGCCATTAGAGTGCTTGTATTGAAGCAACAACTAGGGATGTTCGATGAAGTTCACAATGGTTAGGGACCAATAGGAAGGTTTGATGGTGAATCCTAATAGGGCATGTGTCAATGTTAGGAGGTATGCATTATATTTTTTTAAGGTGCCACAAAGGGGAAGTCCAAAGAGAAACCCAAATTGAAGACATGTGGTTGAAATTGGAGCTTTGCATTGGAGTTTTTATACAATGTCACGACCGAAGGTTTGGTGGGAAATTATGATAATGAGTCTCGATGGAACATGTGTCAGCAAACCATACTTCCTTGTCGGACTTGTTTTGAGGCATCATGACAAGAAAGTCCAACGGGAAACCCTAATGGAAGAGGTGCATTATACCATCGAAGTTATGCGTCAGATTTGGTTTAGAGTGGCATGGAAAGAAGGCTCGATGAATGAGGTTCGATAACCAATCAAATTTGAGTAGATATCAGATCATTAGTTGTAGGGTGCACCAAGATCAATAGTTGTGATCTATGACATATCAACCACTTGCATGAGGTATAATGGTAGGTGGGAAACCCATTGGGAGGTAACCACCTAGCTATGTGTCAGTTTCTAACTCACAATGGATCTAATCATAAATTTTTAAAAACCATCTAAATACACTACGCTATTACCACTTATGGTAATAGAATACCATTGGAACTTTCTTGCTTGAGTAAAGAAGGATCTAATCTAGAATATCCATGTGGGCATGATGTGGACCATCCACACGCATATGATCATGGACTAACAATGATGGATGAATGTGTGGGTAGTCAAACGATGGGGTCAGATGTAGTCATCGGTGCACATCTTTCAATGTTTATCATGGGGATGATGGGAAATGTCCCAATGAGAATAGCATGATGGTGTGTAGGGAGGTTCCATATTTGCGTTCCATTTCAGGAATTGTCGTGAGGTCACCACGGAATGCCTCGATTGAGCCAAGTCTGATTGAGAATCAAGAATGTTGTATCAGGGGTTTCCGTAGTGAAGTCATAGGAAAGGCCAACATGAAAATATAGATACATCATGAAATTTGGTCTCCAAAGCCAATTGCACATGCAGGAAATGTGTCGAATTGGGCAAAGTCAACAGTTTTGGGAAGGCCATTCGAAAGCTCATGTGTAGGTGAACAATGGTGAATAGTATGAATTTGAAATAAAAATTCATATGTTTTTGATATTGGAAGAAATGATGAATTTCATGTAGAAGGTCACACTAGTCGATCACTATAGGTTAGTGTGGCTACAAGAACAATTTTGAATTGAGAAAATTCAACAATTTTTTAATGGCTATAATTTTTAGCTCAAAAATCAAAATTAAGCATGAATATAGTCATTTGGAAGCTTGTTCAAAGGAGAATAGTGTTGGTAAGTCATTATGTAGAAATATCCCTATGATTGTCTCAGGAAGTTAGCAAGACATAGCCTCTAGGATTGATTGGGTAATGTAATTGCCATATGTATAATTTCCAAAGTATCCCCAAACCTTTGAAAAATAGGTTATGATGATAAGGAAGTGTGACAAAGTTAAAATGAACCAAGCATGATTGTATGAACATCATAAGTGTTGAAACACAATGGAATGATCCAGGTGAAGACCAATGCAAGGTAAACGTGTTTTCCCATAGGAATGTCAAAGGACTAGTATAAGGTGGGTTGAATATCTTGTAATAGGATGGTACTATTTCTCTATATGGAGACTCATCGATGTGAGTAGGACATCTCTTATTGATAACCATGAGGAATTAATATAAGTTTCTAAAACCTTAGTTAAAGTGCATGTCATGCAGTTATCTTAATCAAAATGTGCAGCAGGTAGTGCAAGAAGAAATATAAGAGCTCTTGGTCATTGAAGCTTGAGTAAGATGAATCATTGGATTATAATGTCTTGGAAATTATGCGAATGAGGATTAAATAAAACTAAAGAGGATTCTATAGCCTGGGTAAGGGATAGAACATCCAGGAAGAATGTTGACTTAAGTCATAGTTTTTTTAGGAACAGGAGCAGTTGCCACTAGATTTTTGGGTGCCAATGCGGGCTTGGTTCAAGAGTGTGGGTGCATTGCAGAATTTCATAAGAGTAGGTGAGATCAAATCTCAACCATCTTGTAGAAGAGAAAGGAGAAGAAAACCCATCCATAAATTGGGATATCGGACAAGGTATTGATCATCCGATGAGTTGATCAGGAGCATGGCCAAGGAGAATAGGAGCACACATTTTGGAAGTTCAAGGTTGCATCATGAAGGAAAATATGAAACAACAGGTTGATACATCGGGGAAAATGTATTTCGTTCTATGCAGATACCATTAAAAAGAAGCGACACTCGACAAGTGTGAATAGTACATCAGAGGATGGGAATCATAGATTTCATATCAAATATTGAAGAAGTGAACATAGAGGGAAATCCCAATGAGACAAGGGAAATACATCATAGCAATCTATTGGAGGTCAATAGAGAAGGTCATTAGAGGAGAGTGTCGACTGGTAAGAGTTGACAGTGCAGCAATAATGAAGAAATAAAAGGTGATGATTTGATGTGTGTACAAGATGCACGGTTTAGAAACACCAATGGAAAAGTATAACAAGGAATCAGACCAAGGATTAGAAAGGAACAAATTGAAGAGAAGAGAAGTGGATCTATTCATTGTTGTAGTTTTTATTTGGTATAACAACAAAAAGAATAGAAGAGGTTGGAAGAATACCAGTTTACAAAAAATGACATTTTGATGCATAAGGAAAGGTGTAAGTGATAAACCATTGGGATAGAGAAAGATATCCTTGTAATAAAGGTTGCAAAGCTTGGGAGACATAATGTATTCACAAAAATAGGGGGAATTAAAAATGCTTGGATGGTGGAGGGACTTTTCCAAGATGAAAAGTGAATGTACCCCATGGATGATATGGGTACTACATCATAACATATAACCTTTTTGTATGATGTGTAAAGTTGCATGATATGAACCAACAAATTATGTGTAAAGAGCATGAAGTGAATGGTGAATTCTAGTCACTTGGGATTTGTTATCAAGGGAGTGAGGCACTACATTGTGTAGATTGGTCCTATGAGGAATATTGTGTGACACAATGGAGTTGGACAAGAATTTTCCAAGGAATGTAGAGAGACATTTTCCAAAATTCCCAAGCAGTATTGGTCAAGATTCTCTTGGATAGTACTACTCAGAAGAATTGGAGTAACAAACCTCGGAATTGGGAACAATGCAAAGGTGACCCAAAGTATCAATGAATTTGCAAGGATACTAAGAATTGGTGGTAGTAGGAAAGGTTACATCTAGCCAACAAGGTAGACATGCAACGAGGGATATTTCCTCACCCTAAAACTCTATTTTGTTTCTAGAGAGTTGTATAATTTTGTAGTGGAATGTATAGATTATGTATGAATTAAATATTGCTTCTTGGGTGATAATATTGCATCTAATGATCTATTATGTAATTGGAAGAAAGAACATGGAAGAGATCAACTAAGCCATGGAATTCCATGTTATGAAGAGGAATGGAGAGGGAGAAATTCCTTGTCTCTTATTTTGCATTGTTTATGTTAAGAAAGTAGCTAGGTGTAGATATATATGGTGGGAGAATGCTAAGAATGCAAGAGTGTAACATAGTTGTAATCCATATGCACTAGTAGGAATATTGAGAAATAACATGTCATAGAGTGCATGACAATATGCTTGAATGCATGTGTGTGATGTTGCATATGGGATAATAATGATAGGTTGTACTAATACAATGAATATGGTATGATAAATAAGTATGGTTTTTTATTTGTTGTATAACCAAAGATAGTTAAGAGCCCAATTGAAGATGTTGATGATGCAGCTGCTTGTAGAGATAAATCTCACAATGAAAGACGACAAGGAAAGAGATTTTCAAGAGGTTGATGGAGAGAATAAGGAATTCCCATGAAACACCAACTGATCAAATAACATCTGTGGTGTGGATTGCAAATATACAAGTATGAAATTGATCGTGCCTATGTTGCATGAGTGTTGAAGGAAATTGGGTAAGAATTACTTCATTCATGCTTGATATTCCATTGATATTTTAATGATGATATTTAAATGCATATATCTGATTGATACCATTTCCACTATTTTAATATAAAAGTATAAAATCTTGAGATAAAGACATAAAGCCTTGGGTAGGAGAAGATGTTAGAATATTTTGGTGGATTCATGAGATAGTGTTCCATGATGCAAATGATTAAGAGTTAATGACTATTACAATGAGTATTATATTCATGTTTGGAAAATAAATGACATGTGATATGGCCATGTTGACACAACTCTTCTCGACAAGGGTTCACTCTGTCGTCAACAAACACCAATAGCCCTTACACACTGGCCCGGAAAGGAGTTACCCTTCCAGCAACGCCTGCGAAGCAGCCAAGGTCTAACCTAAAGTGAGTGATGGTGCTACAGGAACCAAGCTTCCACAGTTGCAAAGAAGATATGTGCACATTAACTAGAGAATACAATCTTTACCACAATCTATTTAACCAATCATTCGCATATTTATTTCAAAGCATATTCAACAGCACATTCGCATTAACCAACAACATGTATCAAATCAACATAAAGCATTTAAATAACCCATCATCGCATAACAACATAATTCATAATCGAACATCTTCATTCATTAACATCTGCGGAACAAACCTCATAGAGAATAGTCAACAGAATCCAAAAGATCGCATTAATCTCCAAAACATAGATGCCCTTAGGCTTACAATCTTTCTCTATTTATATGTTTTTCTCTTATTACAGTTTGGTCCACATGACCGACTCAACTAATCTAACAACTCTTATATTTCCACAAAACCTGGTGAAATATCCTTCTTCCGTGGAATGACCCTTTCGCACCTGTCGGCTTCCGCACTTCCTGCCAATCTATCCTGTGCCAACAAGCCCCCAACACAAACTTGTGGCTCGTCCCGAGCCACTTCAGTGGGACATTGCTGGTGTGCATCCACCCTGTATTGTGCTTGGTCATCTCTAAACTTTTCTTGTTGTCTGTAAATTGTTGTTGTGTACTTCGCATCCACATTTGTCGGTCACTGGTTCACTCTCATGTATATTCTGGACTAATCCTCCAGTCCCTTGCAACCTTGATCATCTATCTCTCGGGAGTCTGCTGGCTCACTCCCTGTTTGTCCCTTCCAGAGAAAGGGGTTTCCAATGATGCCAAGGTGGGAAATAGTCCGACTACTCCGACACATCTGTTTCACGCCTTGGATTGCTTCCTCCCAGGGTCAGCGGCCTATTTCCCTTGTTCTTATAGTGTTCATTGGGGCCAGGAAGCTGTGAACTACTACCACGTACTTAGACATATCGGATGAAACCTCAGCTTTGTGATACCCGAGTGTCCTGGCTTCCTATTTCTCTAGGCACTGATGCATACTCGTCATTCAGGCCCGTAGTGCCCCCGGTGTGCTACCACATGAAATGCAAAGGATCATTTCCACGGCCTCCTTGAAACTCCGAACTTATGGAATGACCTGCCTCATTCTCAGCATGGGTTTCCTACTTCTGGAAAATACCTCGATGCTCTGTTCGGTGTCTAGTGCCTATATTTATGCATTTACCTCGTCCAGGATGTTTATTTCGAGAAATCCACGGTGGATCCATTCTGTTGATATGCCGATTCTGTCATCATTTTGTCTACGTGGGGTGACTGGTTTCTTGCATGCAAGATGGGTGATCATACCACCCCCCACATCTGCTCCTTGTGTCATTCTCATGCGAACTGTCATCGTTGGTGCCTCCGGCCATGTTGTGTGCCAAACTTGCCTCATGTCAGAGTCGATTTATGCCTAACTAATCATTATCCATGTTTTTCAGACCTGTCATAAAAAAAATTGCCATTTGTACTGATTTGATAGAGGTGCGACCCTGCTACAATCGTAGTCCATACTCCAAGCTACGAAACAATCCTTCCTTGATTTTTTTTTTCATCCGCTCTACGTCAGATCATGGTGATAGGGATTCAACCTACTCCCATTGACTAATTTAGGTGATAGTACCCCATCCAAGCTCTGTAACTACGGGGCGCCTCCAATTGTAACATCCCCTCCATCATGGCAGTGCGATGGAGAGAATGTTAGACTAAATCCAGGGCATCTAGCCCCATGATTACTAAATAAAGATTCACATAATATAAAAAGACATGTGCAGATGTATGAATGTAAGAAAGACAACGGAAGTAAATTAAAATACGCATTTATCATACATTCAATATATTCATGGTAACCATCAATTAAAGACAATACAGAGTTAACACAAGAGAGTAATTATCTTATAACAAAGTAGTCGTGAGCAACTGGCTACGCAACTGCAACGTTCCACCCAACCATAGGCCAGTTTTGATCATCAATATCTCATCACAACTGCCACCCTGAGCTGGGCATGATCTCTACAAGGAAAAAGGGAACAAAAGACTCACACATAGCCCAATATGCACCAAAATCAACCAAGTCAATCTAGAGTTGGGTTTATCAGGCTGCTAAGGAGATGGAAAGGAATGAATTGCTAAGCTAGTGGCTCACCCACAGAGCTATGGATACCTCTATCAGATCTATCTATCATGGTCCCCACAATACCTACACACCTGGAACAAGGAAGTATTCCCTTCACTACTACACAATCCCTCAAGCCATACCTTCCATTCTAGTGTTCTTCAAGGTGTGCATAGAAGAGAAACCAACCCTTTTTTATCTTCTTGAGAGCTTACCTCCTCACTAAGTTTATCAAGCCAATTCTGGTACACTTGCACTCCTAATTCTTTCTCACAAGTTCCCACCAAAACAAGGATGCACACAATAGCAAAATCACAAGTGTTGGGTATGAAGAAAAACATGGGCAACCAAAAATGAAGTGGTATATTGGGAGTCAACCATGGGAGAGAAAAATAGTTTCTTGAAAACAATAATGGGCATTCCAGGGACAAAAACGACCTCCATAAACTCCCAAAACGTGACTCCCTTTCTCCTAGTCACTGTGCAATACCAAAAATGAGTTCCCAGCTATGGAAAATGCAAGAAAATGGTAGAAAACGTGAAGGAGAAAGACCCAGCTAGCTCAGGATGCGTGAGAGAGCAAAGACAATGGGTGAAGAATGGCTTTGGGCACAACTTCGTGGGTGTTTTCTTGCCCCAGGAGAAAAAGTACGTTTTCCCAGGCTGATGGCTTTCCCATGCATGAAATTGGCTTCCATATCTCTTCATTCCCAAGGCATTAACTGCCTCAACCAACTCCTGGAAGAATCAAATGATTGGGTGCATAAATCAAAATGGGTAGTTGAGGTTCATTCATTGACATTTGGCTTAACACCATTGGCTCAAGGGTTTGAATAATTTCCCTCCCTATTCCTTGTAGAATCATGCCCCCATCTCTTGTTGCATTGCATATCCAGTTGTGGGTATTTCATTAAAATTCATATTTACATGATGTCTTAATTTACATTGTGCATGTTCGGCACAAGAACCATAGGCATCTATTTTTAATTTCTGATACATAAAATGCTAGATCAATGGTGGGGCCTTAGACTTGAGCTCCTCACCATGATTAAATAACAATATTTACATCATTTACGATTTAATGCAATGGGTTCAAAATGGGGACGTTACACCAGTCGTAATAAAAGTGATAATATATGGTCCCAACCAGTGCATTTGTAACTTGCCAGGGTGTTTTACAAATTTGCTATCATACAACAGAACTGTATCCCACTTCTGTAGGTGTCTTGTCTTGACATAGCGATCATGCCATGCCTTTTGGCAGTCCTTTTCTACCTTCTGGTGAAACCCTGCAATGAATCAATCTTCATCCAACTATACTAGTTGTGCCAATCGTTCCTTGAGTGCACTATCATCATTCATCTATGTTGCTGCGATGATTCATAAACTTGGTACTATGTATTCCATGGGCACCACTGCTTCCTGGCCATATACAAGTTTAAATGGCGTCTGGCCAGTTAGTCTCTTGTAGGTGGTGCGATATGCCCAGAGGACCGCTGGAATTTTTAGGTCCCAGTCGCCGCGGTTCATGTTGCACACTTTGGTGGTGCGTGCTCCAGGATTTTATTAAACACCTCAATGCTGCCATTCTCCTGGGGGTGGTAGGGTGTACTCTTCTTGTGCTGGATTTGAAATTCCTTCATCATCGTAGCAATCGTTTGGTTAATGAAGTAGGTTCCTTGATTGCTTAGTAAGACTTTTGGGCAACCAAACCGAGTAACCACATTGTTAAATAGGAATCAGACTGTAGCTATAGCTAAGCAATATTTTACTGGCGCCGCTTTCGCCTAGCGCGTTAGGTAGTCTGTTGTTGTCATGATGTACCACAACCCTGTCCTTCTTCTCGGCGGATTGATGGGTCCCACAAAATCAACAACCCATTTGTCGAAATCCTGCAACGTTACTTGTGCTACCAGTGGCATTTCGTCATGTCGCGAGGGTTTCCCAGTTTGTTGACACACATCGCAGCTCTTGGCGTAATCCACCGCATCCCCGTTGTTGTGAGAAAAATACACTTGTAGTTTAGGGGAGAAACTACCAACTTACAGTGATGAAAGATAGACCTACAAATGTTCTGCAAGTACAACTAGTAAGCAAAGAGATAAAGGTTAAAGAGGATGTGTACCTTATTAAGAAGGTTGATCTCAGCCTTTCTCTTCCTTGCTCTTCAATGCTATTCAGTGTCACAATTCCCACACCTGCAAAACAACTTCATACCTTTCTCAAATACATTTGACTACATATATAAGACTGATATTCATGACAGTAAAAGACATCAAACTATAAGCAAATTGTAATCAAATCTAAGACACACATGAATAGGTCATATTTGGAAAGGGAAGAATATCTTATCTTTATTAATGAATGAAGAAAGTACATAAAGTTATACCTTCCTTCAAGCTTGGCACTTCACAAAACCTAGATTCAAGGTCTCCTTCTTCTGCTCTCCAAGGATCTGAGCCTCTAATTAGCTATGCTAGGGTTTATTAAAAACTAAGGCATAAGAGAGGAGGATGAGGGTCTCCATTCCTCTAGCATAACATTGTTATGGACTTGGTCCCCCATCATGGCCCTTCTACCTTCCTTATATAGTCAATGAAGGAAAGGAAAAGCAGTTATAACCGATCAAGAGGTTCCCAAACCAACTCAATTTGACCAAAATTCAAGATTTTGACTGATTCAGGAAAGTACTCTACTCTTCCTACTGCAAACCAACATATTTTTCAAGGTGAATGCTACTCTAGTGAAGCAGAGTTGCATATTTATGAGGGAAAACGCTACTTTTATGAAGCAAAGCTGCATATTTTTTAAAGCAAACGCTACTATCATGCTTAGATACTAGCGTTTTTGTGGAAATATGGCCAAAAACAGGGTTTATTAATGATTTTCAGGAGATGGTTTGGTTTGGAGAAGTGTTCCTAAGGGTTATGACCATCAAATGGACCAGGAGTGAGATAATTTCAACCATGTTTAGTGTCATATATGACTCTTCCATTCACAAGTGTCCTGTTGTGTGACTAAACTTGATCTCAAGAAGTGTCGTCATGAGACCAAGCGATACAAGTGTCGTCACGGACGGAGAAGTGTCATTTTAAGTTATAACATCCGTGCAAGGTTGGCCACCATAGTCCTGCACGAAGGATCTTCCGGGCAGTTGCTCATTCTCCATAGTGTCCCCCAGCAATTTCATCATGTGATTTCGATAGAATATTGTTCATGTAGAAGAACGCATCATCGCAGAATCTCGTCTGGGCCCATTTTATATAACTCCCCTGCAATTAGCTGAAAGTTTGTACCTCGAACAACTAGTTGCTTCCGTTGGCTAGTAGCGAGCTCGGTCTGTGCCTCCCCTGTCGCTAAAAATTGAATGATTTCTTCATAGCATTAGAGGAAATTTGAGGTCTAAAGTGGGTGTCCTAAGGAAAATAATAAAATAATAGTTAAAATAATGAAATAATAGTTAAAATAATATTGATTAATTTTGGAGGAAGAATGAAAAAACTACTTTTGTTTTTTCGTATTTTCAACATATCTCCCTATGTGTTTACTCAACTTTCGAGCATGAGCACTCATTGGATGCATAATTAAATTCTAAATCCAAAGAGTACCCACACTGCATACTTTTGACGGACCCCGCTTCCCCAAAAATAAGAAATACCTGAAAAACTTGATGATGACATCATCATCACTTTTTTCAGGTATTTATTATTTTTGGGGTAGTGGGATTCGTCAAAAGTATGTAGTGTGGGTACTCGTTGGATGCAAAATTTAATTCTACATCCAATGAGTGCTTCTGCTCAAAATTTGAGTAAAAACACAAGGAGATATGTTGAAAACACGAACAAAAAAAGTAGTTTTTTTATAACAAATATCTCAAGTCAACCATTATGGTTGACTCATTTTATTGAAATTCTATTGGTTCTTGAATTCCATCTCATCAAGCAATTATGGTTGGCTTGTTTTCTTATATGATGGCTCGTATTCTTATAAGGCCCATTTTAGGCCTCAAATTTCCTCTAATGTGGTTATCGACCATGCCAATCCTAAAAAATTGAGCATCCAGCAATCCTTCATTAATGCTTCTTGGTTCATCTCCAGATTCTATTCGCAAGAGATGGTCAGGTCCCGTGTTCAAGCACCCTATCTTCACGATGATTTCAAAGTCGAACTCCTGAAATAGTAATAGCCAGCGACAGATTTTCCCCCCCAACAGAGGTTTGTTCACCAAGTATTTTAATGCAAAGTGATCGGTGAACATCTTGAAGTGACCCCCCAAAAGGTATTGCCTAAATTTTTGCAACGTGTAGACCATAGCCATCCCTTCCCGCTCAGTGGTCGTGTAGTTCCTCTCCGCCGTAAATAGCTTCCTACTAGCAAATATTATCGGATGGTCAATGTCGCTGGTTCCTGGTTGGGATAGGATAACGCCCAGTGTGACTGACGACGCATCAACATGTACGTGAAATTATTTCATCCAATATGGGAATGCAAGGATTGGTGCTTCAACCATCCTTTGTTTCAATATGTCCAAGCTTTTTTGAAATTACATGGTCCATTCGAACTTAGCGTTTTTCTTGATTAACTTTTCCATGGGTGTTGTGATCGCTGCATATCCTCGAATGAATTTTCGGTAATACCCCGTGTGTCCTAATGTTGCTTGTAGTTGTTTGGTTGTTGTGGGTGGTGGGAGGTCGACGATGATGGCAATCTTCGCCAGATCTACCAATCGCCCTTTGCGGCAGATGATGTGGCCCAATAGCATGCCGAATGGGGCGCAAAAGATACATTTTTTGAGGTTCAAGGAAATCTGGTGCTGTCGGCATCGTTCGAGCATTAGTTGTAAGCTCGCGGCATGATCCTTAACTAACCCATATATCGTCCAATAGTCCATATAAATGGCCAGAAATTTATGAATATAATCCTTGAAGGCAGCTACCACTATTCTTGAAAATATGGCAGGAGCATTTTTCAATCCGAACGACATCACCATGTATTGAAAACATCCCCACTCAGTGATGAATGTGGTTTTATATCGATCTTCTTTCGCAATACTAACTTGGTGGTAACCCGAAAAATTCGTCTATGAAAGAATACATCTCCTAGCCTCCTACGCCTTCAAGTACCTCATCGGTGAATGGGGTCAAGAATGGATCATGTAGGTAGGCATCATTTAATTTCCTTAGGTCTACACATATGCGTACTTCACCAGTTTTCTTATCCTGGACAACCATTGGATTGATCCATTCGGATTCTGCCACTAGTTCTATTATTCCTGCTTCGAACATTCGCTCAATCTCAGCTTGTACACGTTCCTTATGTCTTGGGTTCAATCTATATGGCCATTGTTTTACTGGTTTCGCATCCAGTTTCAGGGGGATCCGCATTTCTCCTAAGTCTCCAGAAATTCCCTTCATTTCTGAGAACTTTATTGGAAATAGATCCTGAAACTCATGTCGTATGTCGGTGGCTTTCGCAATGGTTGATTCATCCTAGTAGTCCCCAATGTTTACAATTTTTGGGTTTTCCTCTAATCCAATGTTCACCTTTTTTATCTTTAGTGGTTGCTGAAATTTGTCCGATTGTATGTCTGGTGCCTCAACACCACGACTACCCTCCAACTTTGGTATATACATTGCCCTGGGGTTGTCGTCATCTTCTTGTCCTCCCATGATGTTATAACATTAAATCAACATTTCTCGTGTTGCATTCCATGGGGTTGTCATTCGTTGTCCCACCGGTCCTTCTTAAAAAAAAATTCCGTGGATCGCTTGTAGTGTGGTGTGGATCAGGGGATTTATATAGGCGAATGAAAAGGTTTTCCTGAAGCCAATGGTAAGCTATTCCCAGGATGTTGTTCCATGTCGCAGTTCTGCCATGACATACTAGCTCCGCGGTACCTCATCTAGTGTGTGTATAAATGCATGTACCCATTCTTGTCATGATCTCGAGCCCCATTGATGTTGACAAGCATTTAGATGTGCTTTCGGGTCCCCTCGTCCATCATATCGCACCTGGTCATTCTCCGCAGCTTCACCGAATCGAACCTCCATGAGGGGTCAACATACTGGCCAAGATGTTATGTTTGATTTATGTGTTTCCCACCATCGTGCACGAGTGGCCTTCAGGGCCAAAAGACGATGTGGCTCTGCTACTTTTTTCTCAAATTCGTTGAGAAACGTGCCCATGTTGATTAGTCCCTCATAGGTCGGTAACACATACTCCTCTTTAGCTACCATTCGTATGGACTGTGTTATCTGTGCACACCTTCGGAAGGATACTTCGTGCAATCGGTTCTACCAGTTCTCCAAGGCCTCATCTGAGTCGGAGGATGTTGTTGATGTATATGTAACTTCGGAATGTATTTCATCTATGTATTTCATATATATTTATTGTACCCTTATAAGAGATGTGTTATTCCTCTATAAGGAAGTGTCGTCATGTGTATTGACAAGTTTCGCAAGTATGTATACTTGCCTATGGGTTATTAGACCACCATGTGTGGGGTTGGCCCTGAAATATATATTATATTGTGGATGTACCTAGCTAGACAAGTCAGCCCAATAGTTTAACTTGGCAAACAGGTTAAGTATAAATAGAGATCAGGAGATCTCTATTTGATCACTTGGAAACTCATACTTCTCTCACTCAGAAAGTGGCGCACTAGTGAGGAGGAGGATCATCTACTACTAGGAGACTATCTCAGTGTATTTTGGTTGTACTTTGGTTGAGCCATTGCTCTCTCTATCTTTGAGGAAGTTGTGGGGTTTTTCACCTTAGGGTTTTCCCCACGAAAACTCTGTGTCTCCTGTCTCTCATGCTTTTGATTCTTGTGATGCTTGACATGCTTGATATGATTGTTATGCATTGATATACTGTACATGTTATTCTGTCAGTAAAGATCCTAGAGTATATTGAATTAATGCTCAAAATCTAACATGGTATCAGAGCTAACCTGAGAAGAAGACATTTTGCAGTGATGAAAACTTGAGTTTCTTGTTTATTGGGTTTCTCTCCACAGATTTTGAAAAAGAAGTATAGTATATTGAATCTACTCATCAAGGAGAATCTATTTGTCCAATCATAATTCAATTCTGAGCATTTTTAGATTTGGTTTCCACAAAAATAGGAATTTCTAAAATCTGAAGACATAGCTGGAAGCTCCTTTCCAAAATCGAATTTTAGAGCTTTGGATCGAGATTTTTGGCTGGGTAGATCTCCAGGAAACTCAAACCCTAATTCAGGGCTCTCCCTAGTGAACCTGGGAGGACAAAAAGGCAAATCTGAACGGTAAAGCTTTGCTGATCTCAAATTTCGAATACACCAGGCTGATCAGCTCATCAAGGTGCATCTTTCTATCCTTTCATAAAGTTGAAATTCACATTTTTAATTTTTAGGGTTTTTTCGACAAACCCTAATCTGGGACCATATCCAGTTTTCAACATTTCAAGTGGTAAGACCTAAATCTTTTCTATTTCCATTTGAGGTACTCCTTAAGATGTCTCACCACACCAAGCTTGAGGATAAGCTTGAAGGGGTTGATAACTTCCGAGCTTGGAAGTATAGGATTGGGTTAATCCTGGAAGAGAATGAGTTGGACTCATATATAAAATAAGACATCCCTATCCCAGAGGATGAAGAGGCTAAGGTATTGCATAAGAAGAACTTGGTCAAGGCAAAGAGAATCATTGCTGATTCTATCAAAGACCATCTCATACCCCATGTGTCTTCTCTAAAGACACCCAAGGAGATGTTTGACTCTTTGACCAAGCTATTTGAAGGGAAGAACATAAATCAGAAGATGACCTTGTGGAATTAATTGAAAGGAGTCAAGATGTCGAAGGGAGAAACCACTCAATCCTATTTCTCCAAGGTCTCTCAGATCAAGGAACAACTTGAAGCTGTAGATGAAATGGTGGAGAATGGTGAAATTGTTATGACCACTTTGAATGGCCTACCTAGGTTATGGGACTCTTTTATCCAGGGGATCTGTGCCAGAAAGAAATTAATCTCCTTCAGCAGATTGTGGGAGGAATGTTCTTAAGAAGAAGCAAGGCTTGTGGCAAGAGAAGAAAACATGGGGAATGAATATCAAGCTCTCACAGCTCACACTAAGAAGGGCAAGTTCAAGAGGGAGCCATCCCATTACAAGAAGAAATATTCTCATCATTATCACAAAGACAAGAAATATCTAAGGTGTTTCACTTGTAATGAGAAGGGTCACTTTGATTCAGAATGTCCCAAGAACAAAAGGGATAACCACAACAACAACAACTCCAGCAAGAAGAAGAAGGGTAACAAAAGAAGGTACCATGCTCATGCTGCGGAAGATGATGAACCTCCAGAGAAGAAAGCTAGGGCAGAAAGTGAAGATGACTCATCAAGTGAAGAAGAGTATGTCCTATTCTCTGCTCTCACAGGTACAATCTCCCATGGTTGTAATAATTGGTTAATTGACAGTGGGGCTTCCAAACACATGACTGGGTTTAAAGAATCTTTTGTAAATCTGTCTGAACATGAATCACCCCATAAAGTGAAACTTGGGGATGATTATCAATATCCCATCAAAGTAAATGGTGAAGCTTCCTACAACCTAGATTCTAGAAAATATTTGAAGATGAAAGAAGTCCTTTATGTACTTGGGCTCAAGCAGAACTTACTCTCCATCTCTGAATTGGACGCAAAAGGTATGAGGGTTTCATTTGTGGATGGCCAAGTCCTAGTGTGGCCAAATGGAAAGACCATAGATGATGTAGTGGTGATTGGAGAGAAAGAGGGAGGTTTGTATCAATTGAAAGGACAACCTGAACATGCCATGGTGCATAATTCCATGGAGCCAAGTGAACTTTGGCATAGAAGACTTGCACGTATGCACTACAGAGCATTACCAATTGCAAGTAAGGTTGTAGAAGGTCTTCCTAAAATCAAGACCAAGCATGAAGGTGTTTGCAAAGGATGTGCAAAAGGAAAGAACATTAAGAAGGCATTTCCAAGCAGTGAAAGCAAGGCAAAAGGCATCTTGGAAATCATCCACTCAGATGTTTGTGGTCCCATGTCATCCAGTTCTCTAAGTCGGTATGTTTACTATGTCTCTTTCATAGATGACTTCTCCAGGAAGACTTTGGTCTACTTCTTGAAGAACAAAGATGAGGTGTTTGATAAGTTCAAGGAATTCAAAACCTTGATGGAGAATCAAATTGATAAGAAGATCAAAACATTCAGATCCGACAATGGTGGAGAATTCACCTCAGGTGACTTCAAGAAGCTTTGTAGTGATTCAGGGATTAAGAGGGAGTTGATTGCTCCTTATAATCCTCAACAGAATGGAGTTGCAGAAAGGAAGAACAGAACAATCATGGAAGTACCAAGGGCAATGCTGCATGACCAGGATCTACCTATGCATCTTTGGGCAGAAGCAGCTAGAACAACTGTATATGTGCAGAACATAACACCCCATAAGATATTGGACAACAAGAGACCAGAGGAGGTCTTTTCTGGTAAGAAACCTGAAGTCATCCATCTCAAAATATTTGGTTGTCCAGTATACACTCATGTCCCAAAGGAAAAGAGGACCAAACTACATCCTTCAGGAAAGAAGGGTATCTTTGTGGGTTACAGTGAAAGATCGAAGGCTTACAGAATATACTTTCCATGGTTCAAGAAGATTGATGTCAACAGGGATGTAACATTTGATGAAAACTCAGCAGTCATCAAATCAAGGAAGGCACCTATTGAAGTTTATGAAGAACCTAAGGAAACTAGATTTCAAGACACTACCATGACTGAAGCAATTCCAGAAGTTGTTTGTGAGTTTGAAGATCTGCAAGAACCTGTAGATCCACCACGTGAGGATAACTCTCACAAGAGGAAACCTGCATGGGCTAGAGAGCTCATTCAAGATGCAGAAATATTTGGCATTCCAAAAGAAGAACACAGAGCAAAGAAGAGAACCAGATCACATACCAGCTATGTTGCTTTACTCTGTGACATTATGAACAAAGAACCTTCCAGTTATGAAGAAGCAGTGGAAAAAAAAGAATGGAAGGATGCCATGGTTGAGGAATACCAATCAATAATGAAGAATGATGTTTGGGATGTTATCCCAAGACTTAAAGAGAAGTCTGTTGTGACTTCCAAATGGATCTACAAAATCAAGCATGCTGCAGATGGCAGTGTAGAGAAATACAAGGTTAGATTCATAGCTCGTGGTTTCTCTCAGAAAGAGGGAATAGATTATGAAGAAACTTTTGCACCTGTAGCCAGGTATACTTCCATCAGAGTAGTACTTTCCCTGGCTGTAGCAATGAAATGGAAAATACACCAGATGGATATCAAGACTGCTTTCTTGAATGGTGTAGTTGAAGATGAAGTATATGTGGAGCAGCCACTCGATTTTGAAATACATGACAGGGAGTCATATGTGTGCAGATTGAAGAAAGCCTTGTATGGCTTGAAGCAAGCTTCCAGAACTTGGTATGGTAGGATGGACAGTTTCCTATCTAGTTTGGGCTTTACCAAGAGTAAAGTGGATTCCAACCTTTACTACAAGGTTGAGGAAGGGAATCCTGTGATTCTACTCTTGTATGTGGATGACTTATTTGTAACAGGAGATGACAGATTGATTGCAGATATTAAGAGGAAGCTTGCTGCCGAGTTCGATATGAAAGATTTGGGAATGATGCATTATTTCCTAGGTATGGAGGTGTGGCAGAGTGCAGGTGCGATCTTCCTTGGTCAAGGGAAGTACACAGTAGATATCCTAAAGAGATTCGGGATGATGGATTGCAAGGCCATGGCCACACCTATGGCATCGAACTTGAAGCTTCTATGTGATGCTTCATCTGAGCCAGTTGATATCTCTATGTATCGTCAGATGATTGGGTCCTTGATGTACTTGACGAACACGAGACCATATATTTTCTTTGATGTGAACACATTGAGTCAGTTCCTAACATATTCGAGGAGTGTTCATCTGATTGCTGTAAAGTATGTTCTGAGGTACCTGAAAGGTACAGTGGATTATGGGCTCAAGTATGAAGTGAATCAAAAGTTTAACCTAAAGGGTTATGTTGATTCATATTGCGCTGGCAGTGCTACATATAGGAAGAGCACATCTGGATGTTGCTTCAGTATGGGATTAGGTGTGATCTCTTGGTTTAGTAGGAAGCAGTCCTGTGTAGCACTCAGTATAGATGAGGCAGAGTATGTTGCAGCCTGTTCAGCTAGTTGTGAGGCAGTATGGCTACGGAAGCTACTATCTGAGTTATTTGATCTCCCATTGGATTCTACTAGTATCTTCTGTGATAACCAAAGTTGTGTGAAGCTATCCGAGAACCCAGTGTTTCATGATAGGTCAAAACACACAGAGATCAAATATCACTATATCATGGATATGGTGCAGAGAGGAGCTGTGAAGCTCATGTATGTTGCGACGGACGAGCATATTGTAGATGTACTGACGAAGCCACTAGCCAGAGTAAAGTTCGAATACTTCAGGGAGAGGTTTGGTGTTCTTCAAATCGACGACACTTCGAGGAAGAAGTGATGGACACATTTACTGAAGCCATTCCAAGCATGTTGGAAGGAGGATCCTTCACATGGCTGTGTATGTAAGCGCTGGATGTTGAGCATCAGGATGATGTTCTAGTTTCTACTTTGTATGATCAATTGGATCATTTATATGTATATGTATTTACGCATCATGTTGGATGTTGGATATGATCAGTTGGATCATTTATATGTATATGTATGTACGCATCATTTTGGATGCTGGATATGATCGGTTGGATAATTTGTATGTACTTTGTATTTGCATCATGTTGGATGCTTGGACCATGTATCTGTATATGTATCAGGTGGATACATTATATGATCAGGTAGATCATGTATGTTGATATGTATCATGTATTTGTATTTGTATCAAGTGGATGCACTGTATGATTAGGTGGATCATGTATGATGATATGTATCAGGTAGATACTTGGTATGCATCAAGTGGATGCATTGTATGATCATGATGATGAGATTCAGGGTGTTTCTCTAGATGATATGTATCAAGATGGTACAATCATGATGATCAGTGTGATCATGAGCATCAGGATGATGCTTTCTGTGATGATGATCCGTTGGATCATGAGTATCAGGTTGATACTTGGAGGTCAGAGATTATATGTGGCAGGTTGTGCAAATGGCATGTAATCAATCCTGGGAGATCTTGCCGGTCGTGCTGCGGCACATAAATTTTCCTTGGATACTCTTTCCGGTATTGCTATGTAGTATGTAATCAGTCCTCAGATATCCGATAGGTTGAGCTGTGTGCTCATAATCAGTCCTGGGATGAGGTATTACTACGGAGACATGTAATCATTCCTGGAGATCCGAGAGGTTGAGCTGTGTGCTCGTAATTAGTCCTGGGATGCTTTTTAGAGATATTTCCAGTCGTGTTGCGGCACATAAATGTTCCTGGGATTCTCTTTAAAGGTTTTGTCTATCCACATGTAATCAGTCCTGGAGATCCGATAGGTTGAGCTATGTGCTCGTAATAAGTCCTGGGATGCTCTTTAGAGATCTTGTCGGTCGTGCTGTGGCACATAAATGTTCCTGGGATGCTCTTTAAAGGTATTGTGGAGGAGATGCATGTAATCAATCTTGGGAGATCTTGCCAGTCATGCTTAGGCACATAAATGTTCCTGGGATACTCTTTCCGGTATTGCATCTACACATAAAATTAGTCCTGAGAGGCCACCTCTATCAGACCATTCGCACAGATGATAAAGACCTACAGGTGGTGGGACTACATCCAGTATGAAAAAGGACTGGCTTTGTAGAACTTCCTATGATGAGTAGATTCAGAGATTGGTTGAGATAGCAGCAACAGTGACGATGATGATGACGATGATCCCGAGAAGAAGACTTGTCTAGCAGATCAGTGTCAAGAAATACCTTCCTAGTTAAGAGAGAGTGTTGATGTATATGTAACTTCGGAATGTATTTCATCTATGTATTTCATTTATATTTATTGTACCCTTATAAGAGATGCGTTATTCCTCTAAAAGGAAGTGTTGTCATGTGTATTGACAAGTGTCGCAAGTATGTATACTTGCCGATGGGTTATTACACCACCATGTGTGGGGTCGGCCCTGAAATATATATTATATTGTGGATGTACCTAGCTAGACATGTCAGCCCCATAGTGTAACTAGGCAAACAGGTTAAGTATAAATAGAGATCGGGAGATCTCTATCTGATCACTCGGAAACTCATACTTCTCTCACTCAGAAAGTGGCGCACTAGTGAGGAGGAGGATCATCTGCTACTAGGAGACTATCTCAGTGTATTTTGGTTGTACTTTGGTTGAGCCATTGCTCTGTCTATCTCTGAGGAAGTTGTGGGGTTTTTCACCTTAGGGTTTTCCCCACAGAAACTCTGTGTCTCTTGTCTCTCATGCTTTTGATTCTTGTGATGCTTGACATGCTTGATATGATTGTTATGCATTGATATACTGTACATGTTATTATCTCAGTAAAGATCCTAGAGTATATTGAATTAATCCTCAAAATTTAATAGATGCAGAATTGGTGTTGCGCCACTCTAACTCTTCATCCATGGTGCGGTTAACATGATCTTCCCAAATGTTGTACATATTGTCCCATCCTTCCATAAACTCATCTATGACTGGTTCCGTATAGCGGAGCTCTTCTATCGGATCCAGTGGCGCAATTACCCTTAGTTCCTGGTTCTCGAATGACATTACTCTTTTTTTTTAAGTTTATGACTGCTTGATTCTCCATAGCCCAATCTATCCCCAGCAACACCGGATAGGGACTAGTGTTGTCCACAATCTCAATGACATCGAATTCCACGTACATCCTAAGCCCTTCGATTTCAACCATAAGTTGACATACTTGTCCAAGCGAAGTGACTTTGCTTTGGTTCTCCAATCATAGTTGTACTGGTGACCAGGTCATTCATGGCTTCCCCATCGTTTCCCATGTCTATTTAGTTAGGATATTCACATCCGAACCCAAATCTAGGATGATGGAATCGACATTGAATTCTCCAATCTATGCAGACATCTGCATCTCTCTGCCTATTTTTTTTTTATGTATGCTATTGACTTTCTTTTCCAACCGTGCACCTCCCCATTGCTGTAGCAGAACCGCTATTTCGTCCAATAATTCTAGGTCCTTTGCCAAGTCCAAGCAACTTCCTAAGAAGGCCTTGAGGGTGGTTTTCTTCTTTTGTGACCTTGTCGGGTCGAATGTCGGTGGCATGTCGTAGACTTCTTCTTCCACAGACACTCGTCGTTGATTTCTCCTTGCATTCTGTGCTTCTGAGAAGACATCCTTCTCTACTTCCATACCATCATTACCTCGCTTCCGCCGTGTTTGTGTTGGTCTAATATGGGTGGCAGCCTTATTGGTTCCAGTCACCCCTCCTCCTTATGTCACGATCCCTACTATTGCGTGATTACCTCAGGCTTCTATCAAAATCATCTATACTGTAGGTGGTGGTTTCAAAATATTTGAGTTCTGGTTCTGCTTCATTTTCCATTTTGCAATAAGCTAAGGACAATCCTCTATACTGTTATCCGCATATGTACATTGCGGCACATGATTTGTACAGTCTCTTTGGTAGTGCCCCTGTTGACCACAGTTATAACAGGTGATCGGGCATCATCCCCTTCTGGCAGCTCCTCCATGACTGCGTCCTTTGGTCTGACATATAGTACACCATGGTGTACCTCCTTGGTCGAAGGGGGTTTGGCACCACTGACTGGAAATACTCCCAAAATTCTGGGCAATTGTCCTTATGGTGTCCTTCGTTCTTGCATCTGGTACACCATATGTCTCCGTGAGTCTCATTTCCCTTCTTGATGTCCTCCAATTGGAGCATTAAATTGGCCAACTATTCCTATACCCTATCCATTCCCATCCCCGCATCACCAATCCGTGAAGCCTCTAGTTTCATTGCAATTTCCAATTCCTCCACTTGTGTCGTGACCTTTTGCTGCATCAATGGTCCTCTTATCTGTGGTACCAATCCCATGATAAAACACTCTTTATGTTGTAACTCATTTACCAGAAAGATCACTTTCGCTATCATCATTTTGTAACGTTGATCGAATTCCCACACCGATTCATTCATAAATTGCTTAATTTCTTTAAGATCTGTGACATATTGCGACTAAGATTTTGGTTTTTTAAACTCGTAAATCATTGTGGCTTTGATCTAAGATAATTTTTTCACTATTTTCCCCACCGGAACTTTTACGAATTTCATGTACCAGTATAGTGCACGGCTCAAGGTCATCACTAGTTATCCCAACTTTATCGCATCATCTTGGACCTGCTTCATGGTCCAGACTGCTTCCAATACAAACCAATATTGTTCGGGATCCTCAGTCCCATTTCCTTGGAATGTGGGCATCTTTGCCTCTTCCATCCTAACAGTGCTAGTATTGTTGTTTACCGAAGTGCTACTCTTAGCGCTGCAAGTAGGGAAACTTTGCGAGTAGTTTTGGTTTCTTCCTATAAAATTTGGAGTAGTGTGCGGGGTCGAAGGTACGTGGTAACTTACGATATGACCTTGTTTTGCTTCTGGGGTATCCTGGTCAATGTCTTCCTTACAATAAGGGCACTTCCTTCCATGTGGTCTTGCCTCGTGATTCTTTGTTCTAGTCCTCTCAGGAGACTCTCTCTCAGTCCTCCCCTTCTTCTCAGGATGCCAAAATATTTCTCCACTCCTCAAGAGACCACACTCTTCGTTAGCTTCCCTTTCAAATTCATTGTCACTCATGTCCATCTATCACATCTTTTCGTCAGGCTCACATTTACACGATACCTTCATCCTCGCACACCGATTCTTCTACTCATCAGCGGACATCCTCAATATTCCTTTTTCACAAACCAGCATTTTAATCCACAGCTTCAGTGATGACAAGAACCTTCCCCTTTGTCCTCTGAAGAAATTTCTTTCAGCGTCGCTGTATGACTTAATAGTATCTACCTCGAACTTAGTTATGTACCCCTCGAGGATACTGTCTACCCAAAAATCAATAGCCCACGATACTTTGTTGTTGACCTATTTTAGTTGTCACACTAACTCTAGGGTCCAACACTCAGGTTCAATATTCTGGCAGTGATTTTTGCGATACTTCAACTTTTCTATCCACTCATGCAGTATCACCAGGAATTCACAGAAGAAGATTTCATGAATATCTGAATAGACGTATTTTTGTAACCACTCAGTTGCTTTCTGTTTAGGGTCCCTCTTCTCACTTCCTGCGAATTTTTCCGCTTTATTGTCAAACCACTCTTGGATCTCTAGTTTTGTCGGGTTCCATAGCATATCCCCTTCTTTTCTAGCTTAGGGTCCCGACAACGGAACCATTTGTTGAAACAAATCTTCTCGATAGGGGTTCACTCTGTCATCAACAAACACCAACAACCCTTACACACTATCCTAGAAAGGAGTTACCCTTCCAGCAACGCCTACGAAGCAGGAGAGGTCTCACCCGAAGTGAGTAAGGGTGCTGCAGGAACCAAGCTTCTGCAGTTGCAAAGAAGATATGTGCATGTTAACCATAGATTACAATCTTTACCACAGTCTATTTAACCAATAATTCACATATTTATTTCAAAGCATATTCAACAGCACATTCGTGTTAACCAACAACATGTATCAAATCAACATAAAGCATTTAAATAACCCATCATCGCATAACAACATAATTCATAACCGAACATCTTCATTCATTAACAACTATGGAACAAACCTCGCAGAGAATAGTCAACAAAATCCAAAAGATCGCATTAATCTCCAAAACTTAGATTCCCTTAGGTTTACAATCTTGCTCTTATATGTTTTTCTCTTATTACAATTTGGTCCACATGACCGACTCAAGTAATCTAACAACTCTTATATTTCCACAAAACATGGCAAAAGGTCCTTCTTCCGCGAAATGACCCTTTCGCACCTGTCAGCTTATGCACTTCCTATGGATCTATCCTGTGCCAACAAGCCATGTGTGAGGCCATATGTTGAAATTGGGAAGATTATACCATCACACAAGTATCCCATGATCTCCTTTCTTGTGACCAATGTCTTGGACTGCAGTCCCTTTGCCAACACAGAACAACACTAAGGATATATTCTTGGTGTTGTGTTTGGGACGAATAGGAGAATATACAATAGATCAAACAAGTAATTGGGAGGTGGATGGGTGATGTGTCAAGGTATTTTTTGAGTCCTTCAACCTATCATGGGAGATCACATGAATTGGAATTATGGAATTCTTGAATCAATGTAAGGATACATTAAGTGAATATGCATAATTAGATTATGTGAATGTGCATGTTGGCAGATGCGTTGTTTGTATTTTGAGAATGCTTGATGTGATTTTACTGCATATAGCATGAAGTCTATTTCCTTGCATTTAATATGTTGACAATTGAAAATGATTGAATTATTTATGCTATAATTCTGAGATCATTTCATAGGTAGTTATGAATGTTGCAATGAAATGAGTATATGAATAAATATTCACTATTGTTTGGCTGATTTGAAAATCCTGTTAAAAGAATAGATTGTAGGTAGAGTTATCTTGTACATGGCAGTGAGTGTAAGACCACAATGAACAATAAATGCTATCATGTGCAAAAGGTCCAAACATTAAGAGGAGGATCTCATAGTTATGAATTTGGTTTATGAATGAAACATATTTTAAAATCATGATTGAAATTTTATAATGACATATCATGGAAACTATATGTGTATGATACATGTGAGATGATATATATGTCTAGTGGAGACAGATGATGGTTGTTGAAATTTGGGTAAGAATGCTACCCTAATGACATTGGAACTTTGTTGAAGAAAAAGAGAACATCGAGGAAGGTGTTATTCCAAGGGGGGGGTTGTAATACCCCCAATTTGACCCTTAGAATATATTGGATCCATTATGTAAAAATGTATATTTGAGTTGCGTGATAGCCTCATCAAGCTAATTAGAATGCTATGATAGTATTATGTTGATTAATAACATGAATGGCCCAATATGTTTATGTAAGATGCGCCAATTTTAACATGGATAATTTTAAGGACCCATACTTATTTAAAAGTGTATAAACCTTGGCGAATCTTACCAATTCTTAAAATGTCAACTATAAAATATTTGGACATATTTTTCTTAAATTATTTCAATTTATAAGGATTTTATATATTTTATATAATATTTTGGCGATTTTTAGAGTGAAAAAAGTTTACCTTGTCAATATTGGGCAAAATGGGGCTTCAAAAAATGCAAATTGGTGAATTGTTTTTGGAAAAAAAAATGGAAAAATAGCCCATGGGCTAAATTTTGCCCCTAAAATTATCCTTGGCACCAAAGGGGATATGATTCCACTGGAGGGGAAGAGGAAAGGGGGCCTATGGGGATTGAAAACTTGATTACCATGTATCAGCCATAGAGTTAGTACAATTGATTCCATGAGCCTTGAATGAGCCAATTACTTCCTTTTTCATTGTTTTCACTCAATCCTTAATTCTGTGTGAGGTTGGTGGGAGAAGTCCACTCTTGCAATTATGGAAGCATGGGGATTGAAGGATTTTTAGGAAAATCACAATATTCCTTTTATCCATGGTCAAAATTTATGTTAGGGGATCATATGGCTTTCTCCTCTATCCTACCTAGGGATTCAGAGCTGCCAACCTTACCTTTTCATGCATGTACACTTGCATACTTATCACACATTTTTTCATAAGTTGAGACTCACTATTACACACACTGACCCGATCACACTCAGACCCTCACCCATAAATTTCCCTCACAATTTAAATCCTTAGTTTGGTCTACGTTGACCTCGCACACACCCTGGAAGCACATGGAAAAATGGATCATTGAGGGACCCAAATTGGTAAAGGGATGCCTGAGCCTTGAAGGATGTTGGTTGGGACAAATTTTTTTCCCTTTAATTTAGACTCATTTACCTCACAGATTCACCATCGTGAAAAATATCCCTTCATGGACAGATAGACTTACCTTCATGCTCACACTCACCCTTCGTATAGACCTGCATTCCGTTGACTTTGTTAACCATTCCAATAACTAGAAATTGTGTTTCACCCTAAACTTGGATCTTTATCTTGATTTAGAGAGAGAGAGAGAGAGAGAGAGAGAGAGAGAGAGAGAGAGAGATTTGGATTTAAGTGAGCACTAAAGCCTGAGACTCACCCTATGAGTTCTACTACTCTTACATGCTTGAGAAGCCATGAGTTAAAGTTACATGTAGATCTACAACAATATGCAACTGGTTCAACTCTTTCTATGCCCACACTGGAAGCACTTGGAAAAATGGATCATCCGAGGAACCTATATTGGTGAAGGGGTTTCCTAGGCCTAGAAGGTGTTGTGTGTGGTAGGTATTGTGGAGCCAGGGGTATGCTAGTTGAGTGACACTATTGTAGAGCTATGTATGAGAATTTTTCCAACCATGGGGAGAAGAATGGATTGTGGGTAGAGAGATAGAAGCATGCAAGTGTTTCCTTCTTCCTAGTATACTCATATCCCGTCTTGGGTGTGGACTCTTAGCATAAATAGTATATGTTGGACAAAGTACCTATGCTTGGGTGGAAAATGGAACTTACACATCCAATTGCCTGGATCCTTATTCTAGATAAGTATTTCCTTGCATTTTATTTCTAGGTGATATGATATGTTTTTACTTGATGTAAAATGAGTTATGATCAGTTATGTGATGAATTATGCTGGTAAATGCATGTGTTATGTGTGTGGATTGATTTTATTTCCAATGTGTTTATTTATGCTTTTGCACATTGTTTTTATTTCCTGTTATGGATCATATGTGGCCTTTGAGATTAAATTTAGAACTCATAATCATTCATATCCCCTTCTATGTAGTTCGACCAATGGACGGGAATGTTACATCCACATACCTACAACTATTACACCTTAACATCAAGGATAATAAGGGAAGAATTAATCACATTTTAGATTACCTCAATTAACCTCTAGTCGCATGGTTGAATACCATTCTCCACTCTTATGGACATAAGACCTTGGTGTGGCCCCAATTATGAAAACGACCCCAAATTTGTCGTTACCTATCAGACACTACTTGTAAGAAAATGAATCTTAGACTTTCATCTCTAAGATGAACTTGTATTCCATTTGGGACACCTATGTGTTCCTCTAAGAGAGCATGAGAAGATGATTTGGAAGGTGCATCATAGCATTGAAAAGTTAAGTCTAAAGGTCCTCCCATATTTTTGGTGTGGGTGTGATGTGGAGGACAAGAAAAGTTTTTGTCCTTTATGTATTTATGTAACAAAGTGACGTTTATATAAATAAATTGAAAGTGATTTTATAACTTTAGAAAAGTGGGTCACACTTAAGTGATGTATTTAACAATTAATATTTTAATTATTAAAAGTGAGTTAAATGTGAACCATTGATTTTGTAATTAATTCTGAACCCTAGATTACGTAGTTGAAGAAGTTAGTTGCAAAAGACAAGTATAAAACAAAGTGAGAGGGACATTTGATACACTCACCATCAAAGAGAGGAGAAGAGAGATTAAAGAACAAGGAGAGTTTTCAGAGAAAATATTGGTACAAATTCCAAGGAAGAGAAGCAACACGCTTCCCAAGATAGCCATAAAGAGAACTGTACAACATTATGTCAGACCGTACAGCAACACGTGTGGGAACAGTTTCCAAGGCAGTCGCTGGTGCATTTATTGCAGACTAACAGAACCGTACAACAGAGTCATTTATGGAATGTGTTGGCCCAAAAATTGAGACAATACTGTAGCAATCTGTACAACACTCGTACAACAGGTACAATAGGCCATACAACCGTGTTTGGCAGAGTTTTCGAGGTCAACACAGTTTTCGAGGTTGACTGAAATTTCTGGGTTAGTTTTCTATTTATGAATTTTTGCCAATGAGGGATGAAAAGAAAAATTTTGTATATTGAATTTTCAGTACTCTTCTTAATGAAAAACATTTCTTAGGGTTTTCCCCAAGCAGTGGGGTATTTCCCGGTCTTTGACCAAAATAATTGTGTTCATGTGATTAAATATTGTTTCAGTATTTGGTAGTATTTTTGAAGTACATTTTGCAACTGTGGTGTTACTTTCTAAAAATCAAGTTAAAACCCTAGATTCTGAAAGTGTTTGACAGAATGTGTAAATGATCCATTTCATTTTTTAAGTCAAATTTATTCATGGTATCAGAACTGATGGTCTCAGATCTCAGTTTAACAGAGCCATACTGAAAAAGAAATTTAGCACATGTTCTTTGAAGTTTCAGAAGAGTGTTAGAATTGTCTTTCAGTTATTTTTGGTTGCAAGTTATTTTCCATGATGAGCATTAGATATGAATATCAGTTGGATGGAGTATCCAACTACATTCCATGGAAAGTAAGAATTACTACTGTACTAAAAGAACTTAGAGTTTGGAGTTTTATTAACAGTGTCATGACTAAGCCAACATATATAGATGACCTTTTGGAGTTTGAAGCTCTTGAATCCAAATCCCAGAGAGTTATACTGGATGGGGTTAAATATCATCTCATCCCACACTTAGTAGAAAAGAAAACTGCTAAAGAGATGTGGGACACTTTGACCAGGTTGTTCGAAGCAAAGAATGAGAACTAGAAGATGGCCCTTAAAAATAAGCTACACAGTATCAAAATCAACAAATATGAGGGTGTAGCCTACTACTTGAATTGTGTCACACAAGTCAAGGATGAGTTGGCAGCAGTGGGAGAGACCATTCCCGATTCAAAGTTGGCGAGGATAGCCTTGAAGGGATTCACCAAGAAGTGGGAGGTCTTTGTGAAATGTATTGTGGGAAAATAAAAACTTCCAAGTTGGTCCAAATTATGGGAAGATTTTACCCAAGAGGAAATCCGGGATGGGTTGCAGATTGGCCAAACTAGTGAGGATGTTGAGCAGGATGTGGCACTTGCAGCCAAATCAAAGAACAACAAGAAGAAATATCTGAGTAAGATCAAATGTTATCATTGTGGTCAGTTAGGACTCTATGCCACGAAATGTCCAGAGAATAATAAAGGAAAGTCAGAGAAAGATTCAGCAGCTACTGCAATGGAAGAGTTTGCAGGAGAATTTTTTGTAGTATCTTTTGACTCTAGTGTAGGTAGCTTAGTTTTTGAGCATGTATATATAGTTGATAGTGGGTCAACTAGACATATGACTGGAATGTATGATGCATTCCAAATTATCACAGAGTTGGGACTAGGACACTTCATTCAAATAGACATTGATAGTCCTTGGATATCTATTCGAGGGGTTGGAACAATCAGGTTCCAACTAGACCTTGGAGAGGTCTTAGAGATACATGGATTCCTATTCGTACATGGGATGAGAATTAGAAAAATCTCAGTGTCATCTCTTGAATATGATGTTTATGGGATGTTGGTCAGGGACAATCATATCTTCATTTATCAGAGAGATGATCCTGTCAAGACCAATATCTTGTTTAGTGATCGCAGGGACATACTATATATTTTGAGAGGACATGTTGTGCATCCATGGACAGGTGGATGGCTATCAGAGTCAGAGGATGGGGAAGAATATACAGTTGATTGGCATGTTGTTTACATTTATTCTAATGAGGAGAGTGATTCTCTTCAGAGCACTGGAAGAAGACTCAGCCAGACAGGTGATGGTGACGAGCAGGTTGATGAGGTTTAGTCTGAATCTCAGGAGTCAGAGTTTTTCAGTGGTGGGAACTTTTATCCGAGAGACAGTCCAGAGCAGGAGGGAGCTGCATCAAGAGTCAAAGGAAGAGATTTGGATGGTGCCGCAAGGACTTCCCTCGTTAGGAGGGAGTGTTGAAAAGTTAAGTCTGAAGGTCCTCCCATATTTTTGGTGCGGGTGTGATGTGGAGGACAATAATTTTTTTTGTCCTTTATGTATTTATGTAACAAAGTAATGTTTATATAAATAAAGTGAAAGTGATTTTATAACTTTAGAAAAGTGGGTCACACTTAAGTGGTGTATTTAATAATTAATGTTTTAATTATTAAAAGTGAGTTAAATGTGAACCATTGATTTTGTAATTAATTCTCAACCCTAGATTAGGTAGTTGAAAATTTTAGTTGCAAAATACAAGTATAAAAAAAAGTGAGAGGGACAGTATAAAAAAAAGTGAGAGGGACATTTGATACACTCACCATCAAAGAGAGGAGAAGAGAGATTAAAGACCAAGGAGAGTTTCCAGAGAAAATATTGGTACACATTCCAAGGAAGAGAAGAAACATGCTTCCCAAGAAATCCATAAAGAGAACCGTACAACATTCTGTCAGACCATACAACATCACATGTGGGAACAATTTCCAAAGCAGCCACTGGTGCATTTATTGCATACTGACAGAACCATACAACAGAGTCATTTCTGGCACGTGTGGACCGATAAATCGAGACAATACTATAGCAATCCATACAAAATTTGTACAGCAGGTACAATAGGTTGTACAACAGTGTTTGGCACAGTTTTTGAGGTTGACTGGAATTTCTGGGTTAGTTTTATGTTTATGAATTTTTTCCAAAGAGGGTTGAAAAGAAAAATTTTGTATATTGAATTTTCAGTACTCTTCTTAATGAAAAATATGTCTTAGGGTTTTCCCCAAGTAGTGGGGTTTTTCCTAGTCTTTGACCAAAACAATTGTGTTCATGCACTTAAAGATTGTTTGAGTATTTGGCAGTATTTTTGAAGTACATTTTAGAAGTGTGGTTTTACTTTCTGAAAATCAAGTTAAAACCCTAGATTCTAAAAGTGTTTGACATAATGTGTAAATGATCCATTTCATTTTTTAAGTCAAATTTCTTCATATAGTAGAGTGGTAGGAAATTTCAACATGGAGAAGACAACGGCAATATTGTAAAAGTACTCATACTAGCCAAATATCCAATAGGACCTTGATATGTATATCATATCATTCACCAGCTATGATATTTCCAAACCTTCCATTAAGAAACAAGGGTTGTACAATCCTATGAATAGCCCAGATAAACCATGGGAATCTATCTTCATAAACTACATGTATGATCTTCCTTCAACCAAGAATGACAATGATTGTATATTAGTGGTTTTTGACCAGTTGTATAACATGGACATTCCAAAACCTTGTAATAATACCATCACAACTAGGCCATTGCTAATCGCTTCTTTGAGCATGCTTGGTTTCATTTTGGACTCCCATAGACCATTATTTCCAATTGAGACAATGGGTTACTGATTATTTTCTAGTCCAACTTATGGTCGGTGATGGACACCAATATGACTAAATTGATTTCCTTCCACCCCTAAATTGATGGACATTCAACTGGATGATTGTGCATTTCCTAAGAGCGTATAAATCCAAACATCTAGGAACATGGGATGAGAGCTTTCTTTATGTTTAGCATAGCTACAACAAATCCCTTCATATCTCTAGTAGCCATAGGACTTTTCAAGTGGAGGTTGATCAGGAAACCAAATTTGTCGAATGGATCCAACATTTACTACAACAAGTTCATGATATTTGTAGAATGCCAATGCCAAGTACAAGCAGTGCCCTAATTAACATCGAGTTCTATACAAGTTTCAAGTGGGAGATAAGATAAGGTATTGTTTTATTTGCAAAAAAGAGCCTCATGGGACCCCATTGAAAGATTTTCTAATGTGATATGGAGATTCTAACTTCACCAAGGTTGTGGGTCAGAATTATATCGAATTAAGTATCCCCCTTTCCTAGTTTTGCAGCCTATATTTAATGTGGAGCTACTTAGACCTATTTTCCACTCCTCTTTGACATGTAAAAGGTACATGATAACTTGTACCTTGTTGGGCCTAGCCCAAGTAAGGCATTTTTGAAAAAACAGTTTTGGAACTGCGAAGTTAGCGCACTTCAGTTGAATACTCTTTGGCAAAGACAATTTTGGAAGCTGCGAGGATATAGCGCAATGCAACATCGGCAGAGTAAGGAATCCAGCACCACAAAGATACAGCGCTGCGAGGTACAACGTTGCGAAGAGGTAGCACTGTGAAGAGCTCGATATACGAAGATCTGGAAAGGTAGAATGTTGGAAGGAAAACAGTATACATTCCGGTAGACCATCAGTGGTCTATTTTTTGTTAAGATACTCCATGATTACCAGGCAGGCGGGTAGGGAGTAAGGTGGAAGGAAAGCAACCGGTCACGTGCGCAAAGGAAGCATGACATGAACCGGCCGCACAATCCCGTTAGAGAAGGAACGACAGGGTGAAATCGATAGTCGGCATGCGGTCAACAGGGCTTGTTGAAAGCGACGTGACGACAAACAAAGGATGGCTAGGACGGAGGAGTCACAATCAAAGCCTAGCAATCCGGTTAGGGGAAAACTATGACAATTTTGGGAAACCTTAGGGGTTTTTCCTATGCATTGTAAAGACATGAGCTATGGGCATGATTTATAAGAAGGCACATTTTGTAAGGGAAAGGGTTAATCTCGAATATTCATTGTATAATATTGAGCATTACTTGTTGTTTTGCTGGAAGCTATTGTAAAGGCTCTGCAAGCTACGTGCGCAGAGGCCTGTCGAGAGAGAAGAGAGTCTGCAGAAGTGCACAGACTGGAACTGTTGTACCCTTCCCAAGGTAATATAATAACAATTCTTGTGGATGAAGCTCCCATCTTGGGGGTGAACCACGTTAAATTCTTTCTTGTGTGACTGTTTATGTGTTTGAATCTGTATATTTTCTTTCAATTAATGCTTAAGATCTCATTTATCAGTTTATACGTTCTTACTTTTATATGTATTCGCCATAAATAATGAAGATGGGAATAACATGTCAAGTATCACATATGTGGATGAATGTTAGATGCATGAGTATTTCTAAGTAAGAGTGAATGCATAAGTTGATTGAGTAAACACTAAAATCAGTGGAGTTCGCGTCGTGCGATTCCCCTGAAGCACAACACTGGAAGTGCGTAGTATATGGTGTTTGTCATATTGCATAAGTCATAAGATAAATAACCTAAGGAAATTAATGAATGGATAGGAAATTATAAATAAATTCGTCAAAGTTGGTTATGTCCGAGAGGAATCATATTTATCAGTTGCGTTGTCCTATTGTCGAAAACCCTCCAAACCGCATAGTCGTTAGATGCGCGAGTTGTGCAAGTGTCCTCACTTGTAGTAGTATTAGATGCAAAGAATATGAACTTTGCGCAGTCCTCATCCCGTAGCATGAGACTGGCAGCGCATAGTTCGCCAGATCGGTTTATGCACTCATCATTGGTTATGGAAACTTGATTCTGCATGCCCCCCATAACTTCACCTTGGGTGAGACCTCAGTTTGTTCACAGATTGTTGCCGAAAGGGACAGCGAAAAGGGGTTTTGTTGGTTCCTTGAACTGTGCAGAACCTAGCTATTTATAGAAAACTTCAAGACAATTATGTAAGCCAACAAATGGTTCCATTGTCGGGACTAAGAATCGGTGATGAGTTGTCACGCTTGAAATAGTGATGTGCTTGGAAGAAAAGGTTCCGTTGATTGCAGAAAAGTGGAACCCAGACAAGAAAGAGATTTGGGCCTGGTTTGAAAAGACAGAAAGAGACTTCGCAAGGAAGGAAAATAGACATCCACATCTCTCTGACGTAGATTGGTTGAACAAATACCTGTGGAAAGATATTCATGAAATTTTCTAGGCATCCTTTGGAAACGAGTTGCACGAGTGGTTATCGATGCTCACGAAGCGAAAGAACTATTTTCATCTAGAAGTACCTACCGAGTGGACCCCGAAGCTCATTGCGACGCTCAAAGCAATAGATAGTCCACTTTCACGAGTAGTTGACTTTTGGGTTGACAGTATACTAGAAGGATTCGTTACAGAGTTCGTTGTGGGAACGCTGAAGTACTACAATGCAATTGAAGCAGAGTTTTTCAAAGTTATCAGAGGTAAGTACCTTGAACACTTTGAGTTTATATATTAAAATGATTTTAGCTGAGAAAGGTGTTTTAAGAATGTAGTAAAAGTTTATAGAGGTTTTTGAATCTGTATTGGTCAATAACATATATAGTGATTCCGACGAAGATACACACAATTTGAGGAGCGGAAAAAGATATAAGTACACTACTAAGAAGACTTCCAGTGAACATGGACTCCGTGTAGATATTGACTTAGAATCCCACCTTGATAGACAGACCGCACCCCTATCAGCCTATCACTCCACAGAATCCACAGGTTGCAAGTACCGCACCTTTTATTTCTCAGAATCTGTAAGTTTGGAACCCTCTCGTTGTTAATATTCCTAACCCTCAGAGCATCAATACTAGTAACATCACAGGAGAGAGCGCTCATACCATTCTGTCATAGACTATCCCATCTCAGAATATCTCGATTCAAAACATTCCGCACAGTAACATCCCTAACACCACTCAGAACACTGCGCAAAACCTTGTACCACCAAGAAGAAGGATGATTGATGATATTAAGATGCCGATATTTAAAGGAACAGTTCTATAGTACCCTGAGCAACATTGGTTTCTATGTGAAGCAGTATGGAGTGTCAAGCAAGTTTAGGATGATGCTGTGAAGCGAGCGCAGCTCATCACGACATTTTGACATAGAGCCTTGAGTTGGTTCATGGAGTATTCTCAGGGACATAATAGAACCTTAGTGGAGATTAAGGCTGCACTATTGAGTGAGTTCAAGAAACCAAAGTCAGAATCCAAATGTATAACAGAATTAAAGGAAATTAAGCAAAAACCTAATGAGACAATTTGGGAATTTGACTAGAAATTTAAGACACTATTAGACCAAGTATGTTTCGTCCTAGCACCACAATAGCACAAAGAATGGTTTATAGCCGCCTTGTTGCCCCATATCAGACTGTTGTTGATGCAACAGAAAGTGGCTTTGTAGGCAGAAGCCTTGGAGATCGCAATGAAACTGGAAGCTTCACCTATAGGTGAGACTAGCACTGGAATGTCTCAGATCCAGACCTAGCTAGATACCTTGACATTACAATTGCAATACATGAATAAGGGGAAAGAACAAAGAAAGGAAGTATGGTGTATAGGATGCAAGGGAGAAGGGCACAACAAAGAGCACTGTCCTTTATTTTTAGAATACCTTAACAGTGGAGCACCAAATCCACTGAATCAGAACCAAGCACCATGGTGTGAGATCTGTAGAACTAGGGGACACTGGCCAGAAGACTGCTACTTAATTCAGAAGTATGTGCGAACCCCTAAGAATTTATATTGCAACTTCTGCAAATCAGTTGGACAGGATGAATCCAACTATAGAGCATATGATCTCATGATGGAAAGAAAACAAGACATGGAGCATATGCGTGGTGGTGGAGTATACAGAGTCCAAGAAGAAACTCCACAAAAACAAGATAATGCGCAGTATGATCAAGGCACATATAGAGGCCGTGGAGGATTCCACGGAAGAGGAAGAAATATTGGTCGAGGACAAGGAAGGGGAAGAGGATGATCTGTTATAACTGTGGCTAGCCAGGCACTTATCTAGAGATTGCACCAATCCATGTACTACCTGTAACTATTGTAAATATTTTGATCATGTTATTGAAGACTACCCAGTGTTAGCAGCAGAAATGTAGAAAAGAAAGCAAGATGTACCTAACCCTAACATTCAGCTGATCGCAGTAGAGAAAAGGGTTGCAAGTCCAAGTATTAATGTGGTGACGCGAAGTGGCGCTACCACGGGAAGAGATAGGAAAGCAAAAGCTTTGACTTCTGGAGACTTTGAAACTAACCAGACCCCAGTGGAAAGAATCTGGATAAAAAAGGATAGCGGGAAGACACCTGCTTTCAACCTGGAGAAAAACAAAGAAGTCTTTGAAGAAGTGCGGGACATATTCAAAGAGAAAGCACCTATGTCACCAAGAATCCCTTTGCGAAGTCAAATACCGCATATGGAGTATATGCCAGCCATGTATGACAAAACATGCCATGCAGCAGAGACAGGTACCTCTGTTGCGCAGTTCCTATGGAGTTGCATGAAATTATTGAAAAGTGCATATGCCGTAGTGGAATTACAAATTTTTTTAAACCAGTATGAACCACGTAGTGAGAAGGATACTTCCAAGAGTTCAGTTCATCACATCAAAAGCTATAAAAGAACAGGGAGAGAAATGAGGCTCACTGCACAGATAGGAGATTATGAGATGGATGAAATCATCCTTGACTTAGGATCCGAGGTAAATGTCTCAACTAAGCAGACATGGCAGTAGATGGGAAGACCAAAGTTGTTGTGGTCACCCATACAATTGAAGTTAGAAAATCAGATGAAAGTCATACCTTTTGGGAGACTTGCCAATACTATTGTTGACATCGATGGAGTCCGAAGTCATGCAGACTTCGAGGTTATCAAAATTGTGGATGATAGTCAGCCTTATCTAGCACTGTTGGGTATAGACTGGGCTATGGATAACCTCACAATCATAAACTTGAAAACAAAGAAGATGATCTTTTAAGGGCCGGACATAAGGGTCATTGCACCATTGGACCCTTCACAAGGAGAAAGATACAGTGAGCCGATTCAGGAAGAATCCAGAGCACAGGATATTGATCGCGTTTACAAGATGACTGTGAATTAGGATGACTACATTAATCCTACTGTGTATGGAGGACTTAGTTGGCGATGTGACATTTCTTGCATCTTAGACTCTGCCGCGGGGCTGGAGAATTGGCAAAGCCATATGTATGAAGTATCTGCAAGGAGATGTGCGCAGATCACAAAGTCACTGCGTTGGATTGGAACCGAGGTAAGTCCAACCCCCACCTATGCTGGTTCAACTAATGTTTATACATTTATTCAAGAATATACTGTATCATTTGCAGTTGGACACCACATACCAACACTAGACATGGCACTACGCGAGACACCTGCTAGATGGTGGGCTGTGCATAAGCATACTTTGACCACATGGGATGAGTGCAAGCATATGATGCAAATTAGATTCATGAAAAACATTGGGCTGACCATGGTAAAGTGCAATGGACAGAAAAGTCCAAGGGATCAAGTAGAGATCTGTTCGGAAGCATGGATAAAGAGACCGCAGACATAATGGGTTCATTTGTTTGTTCACACATTAGACCGGATCCCATAGGAGTGGTATATAGACATGGAGCTTCGCAGAGAAACCACAGATTGGTCTATGTTAGCTGCGAACTTCTAGAGAAATTTTAGCTTCAAAGATGAAAGTCCAAGCATAAATGAAGCTCTACAAGTTATCAAATAAAGAATATTCAAAGTTGAATGCCCAAGTATAAACAAGGCATTGAAAGAAATCAAAGAGAGGATGTGTGAAGATGTAAAAGTACTTGTGAACCTACAACTAGAATGGGAAAGGCAGATAGAACATGCCTTTGAATGCTATAACTTCGCTGAAAATGAAGAACAAGAAGAAAACGACGAGGAGGATCCACGCAACGTCAATATACCTGATTCATAGGGTGCGTGCGATGTAGAAATAGCTCCACTGGAAATTCTAGACATGACTGGACTCGTGAAGACAAGAAAAGTGAAGTTGGCATAAGTGAAGAGCCAAAGTTTGCATCAATTGGAGATTACTGGGATGATTCCATGGTTGTGAAGATCGCATACCTTATACATGAATATCAGGATTTATTCCCGATATTAGGATTTATTCCCGACAAAGTTTACCGAAATGAAGGGTATTTTGGGCGACTTGGGGGTTATGAAGATACCTCTCAAGCCAGGCATGAATCCTGTTAAGCAAAGGCCCTATAGACTGAATCCTAGATATAAAGAAAGAGTCAAGGTAGAACTTGATAAGATGATCGATGCGGGGATCATTGATCCGGTTGAAGAGTCGGAGTGGATAAGACCTATGGTTATCCAATACAAGAAGACTAAAGGTGAAATCAGGATCTGCATAGATCTAAGGAAGCTGAATGATGCTTCGCTGCATGACCCATTTCCTACTCCTTTTACAGATGAAGTGCTAGACAATGTTAGAGGAAATGAGGCCTACTCATTCACTGATGGATTCTCTGGATATCATCATATCAAGATTGATCCAGAAAATAGACACAAGACAACTTTTTCTACCGAATGGGGCTCATTTCAGTACACTGTCATGCCCTTTGGCTTGAAGAATGCACCT
The DNA here is from genome assembly GCA_027924585.1 of Larix kaempferi. Classification (NCBI taxonomy): domain Eukaryota; kingdom Viridiplantae; phylum Streptophyta; class Pinopsida; order Pinales; family Pinaceae; genus Larix; species Larix kaempferi. The sequence continues at coordinate 3,036,691 of BSBM01001344.1, forward strand.
GCGATCTTTTCCAGAGCTGTTGTTGCAACATTTAAAGAATTTATGCATAAATTTTTGGAAGCATATTTTGATGATTGGACTGTCTTTGGTTTGCTAAAAAACCACTGTGAAAACCTAAGAATGATGTTAGCTAAGTGAAGGCAACATCAAATTTCATTAAATCTAAAGAAGTGTGTTTTCAGTGTGCCTTATGGCATTCTTCTAGGACACATCGTGTGCAGACAAGGTCTGATGGTTGATCCTGTGAAGATTGCAGTAATTGTGAATTTACCTCCACCAACCTCAGTAAAATAGCTTCACACCACATTGGGACACATAGGTTATTACTAACAGTTCATTAAGGGTTATGCACATATAACCCCGCCAATGGAAAAACTGTTGAAGAAAGAAGCACAGTTTATATGGAATGCAGAATGTCAGCAGGGATTGGACATGTTGGAAGAAAAGATGGTAACTACGCCGATCCTAGTTTTTCTAGATTAGGAGAAACTGTTTCATGTCCATGTTGATGCTTCATGTATAGCGTTGGGAATTGTTCTTGCTCAACTAGGTGAAGGGGGCATTGATCACCCCATTGCATTTTTGAGGAGGAAGCTCTCATTTCCTGAAAAGAATTATATGACCAGTGAAAGAGAAGGCTTAGCGATGGTATATACGCACTACAGAAATTCAGGCACTATTTGTTGGGTGCACACTTCTCCATGTACACTAACCATTCTGTTTTGAATTACCTGGTCAATAAGCCAGTGTTAGGAGGGAGAATCTACAGATGGTTGTTACTCTTCCAGGAGTATGACTTTGAAATTGTAGTTACGTCGGGAAGATTGAAATTAGGACCTAACCATCTCTCAAGGATTGAGTCAGGCGAAGAACCTACCAATATTGAAGACAATCTGCCTTATGCGTAGTTATTTGCTATACAGATCGCAGATGACTACTATAAAGGCATTGTCGATTTCTTGACTAATGGATTGGCACTAACAGATTTTACTATGCAACAGAAGAAGCAGCTGGTAGTAAGAGAAATAGGATTCACACTAATCGCGGGACAGCTATACAAATTGGGACCGGATGAAGTGTTGCGCAGATGTGTATTAGAGCATGAGAAGCCATTCATTTTGACGGATGCACACTCAAGTGTATGAGGAGGTTAGTACATAGGAAGGGCCACTGCGTAGAAGATATTGTGAGCAGGAATATGGTGGCCTACCATTCAAAAATATGTAAAGGAACATTGTCAAAGGACAAGAAAGCCATCGCGAAGAGATGACATGTCATTGAATCCGCAGTTGACAATTCAGGCATTTGAGAAATGGGATATTGATTTCGTGGGTCCCATTAACCCACCTGGAAAGAGGACTGGTGTGAGATATATTATCACTACAATTGATTATCTCGATAGATGGGCAGAAGCTAAGCCAATGAAAGACTGTAGCGCAGTCACTACCACGTAGTTCATTTTTGAGAACATCCTTACCAAATTTTGATGCCCTAATATTTTGATGAGTGATCAAGGCATTAATTTTTTGAATAGAACTATTAAGGCCCTGACTAAAGAGTTCCACATTCATCATCAGAGGATTACACTGTACCATCTGCAAGCAAATGGAACTGTTAAGGATTTCAACAAAGTATTAGAGCATGCATTGACAAAGGTATGCAATGTGAATAGGGATGAATGGAATCTGCGCATTCTACCTATGTTATGGGTGTACAAGACTACTTGCAAGAAGTTGACAAGACATACACCTTTTAGGTTGGCCTATGGATAGGAAGTAGTGATTCCTATGGAGTACATTGTACCTAGCTTAAGAATAGTTGCATTTACGGGCATGGAAGATCATGAGGCACTAGAGGAAAGGCTTCTACACTTGGTCGGATTAGAGGAAGATCGCTTCATCACAGCCTTCCACCAGCAAGTGCAGAAGGATAGATAAAAATCATGGCATCATCACCATAACAAGAAAAAGTCCTTTCAGGTAGGTGATCTAGTCCTCCTGTATGATAGCAAGTTTATGAAAATTCCTGGAAAGTTTAACATACATTGGCTTGGTCCATATACTGTTGTACATGTTACTAATGGTGGCATAGTTTAGTTAGCCATGTTAGCTGTAGACAATCTACCTAGATTAGTCAATGGAAGTAGGATAAAACCCTATCGGGATAGTCCTACTTTGTAGAACCCTCAATAGTGCAAAGCCGTGAAAGAGAGAAAAAAAAGAGAAGAAAAAGGAAAGAAGAGCAGCAAGCAGCTCGAAGCTCAAAAAGGTAGCTACGTAGATCCAATGAAATAGAGAAGATGAAAAGTTCAGAACCAAGAAGCTCGACATGGTGAAGTAACTGTGCTGGAGTAGTGATGACCCACCGCACAGTTCGACGCAACACTCCAGAAACTAGCTGTTAGAATGTCGGTCGGAAAACTAGCCGTTATACAGTGATTTTGCCGATGATCGCTTGGGCATTTAACGCAGAAATATCCATTCTGAAGGAGTTAATGAAGGAAAGGACCGAAATCTTCACCGGATTTGGACAACGACCATAACATTCAATGCTTTTCTAACCATTGATGGGCGCAGCTAAGGCTCAGTTGGGCCTATAAATATCACTATATTCGGACTCATGGGAGTTACCGTAACTCTGAAATTTTCCTGCGAGCCAAACTTTGAATTCATTTACAGTGACTGATCAGTAATCCCGTAACTCTGTCAAGAACATCCAGTGAATGTCTGAGATCTCCTCTATTGAGCAAGAATTCATATTTCTGCAGACTGTGAAGCTATTTAAATATGGAGGGGTTGAAGAATTGATGAGAACCTTTACTAAGAAGGTTATTACAGAGAAAGGACAAGGTTCACGATGATCATCAAGACACTCTAAATCTATGCAAGACAAAGGAAAAGAACCAACGGTAGAGAAGATGAATCCCAAGGTGATGAGCTCCACAATGCCAGAAGTGCCATTGGGCGACAAATAAATACCCTTGAAGTTGACCCCTCAGTACATCTCACCGCGTACAGAGGATGCACCGTCCATTAAGCTGATAAGGAATGCAAAGTATGAGATTCTGCTTCCACCTATCTCAATGCATGTCAAAATTGAAGGAAATCTATTGGAGAAAATTGCAGAATGTAGGTTCGAAGACTTCGACCTACTTCAGATGCAGAAGGACTCGACCGAACCAAAGTACCCAAAATTTTAGCCAGACTAGTATATGTGCAGGAAGAAGGATGTGAAAGGAAATTCTGTGTTGGTCACGCATAATTGGTTGACTGGAGTAGTCGAATTAGGATTGCTCAACCTATTGAGGCTCCCGCACTTCGACCGAACACCAAAACTGAATGCGGTGGTGCGCACTCTTATGTTGTGCACTCACCAAGGCTATCTATGGTTGGATTGAAATGTCAACCTGAACATCGACATGATCCATCGCATCACAAGGTTTAGAAAGAGAGGCGACAACCCCAAGCAATTATTTCAAGGCAAGAATAGGGACAAGGAGGTCGCCGCGAAGATGAAGAAAACACACACTGCCATCAAAGGGAAGAGAGGCTTCATCACGAACGACATAGACGATGATGCTATGCGGTTTGTAACACAACTTCTTGTAGGGAAAATTCTGTGAAAAGCAAGACCCACTAAAGTACCTGCTGGCATAGTGGTACTTGGGGAAAAGGTCGCGACAGGAGGAAGATTTAATTGGTGTCAGTATCTTTTGAACGAATTTCTAGAAGAGTTGAGCAATACACAGACACATGGCAGCACCTTTCACTATACCTGGTTGATGGTATTGAGAGCATTTGTAGGATGGAAGGAGCCAAAACATTATGTTGGCCAAATCACTGACAGCAATGACTGTAGAGGATCCAGATATGCAAAGCTTTGGGTGAATTCGATAGCAGAAAGGCAACGTGCATCAACTGAAGTCTTCCAGACTTACTACAAATAGTTGCACGATGTCATTATTCGCACATCGCGCATACCCAAGCAGGTAACAGCTAAATATATTCACACTGTCAATTTTTGCGCTAACATACATTCTATCTACGTTTCAGCAAAGGCACAGAAGAAGAACTCAGAATGGTTCCAAGGGAACTATCACATGGGCAAAGAAGATATCGATGGCATTATGAAGTAATGTATACCTGAATTTAAATTCGAAGGACCTATTATCATCGACAGTGACTCTGAAGAGAGTAATCCCATTCCAACCCCAATTGTTCCAAACTCACTGTCAAGAAAAAGGAAGGAGCCAGGAAGCTCTGCACCGAAAAAATTACAAAAAAAGAAGTAGAAGGTTGTAAAGGGCCAGTCAGAAGCGAAGCTCCATGATGAAAATTGCAAGATGATCACATCCACAGTCACCACGCAGATGGAAGATCTGTTGACCGTCAAAGATAAAAAGAATGAGGTGATTCAAGAAATTTTACAGAAGAATCTCACCACAATGCAAGGAATAATAGAAAAGTTTGAGAAAGTCTAGCATAACTTTCCCTTGCCACGAGACTCAAATTGGAAGGAAGTTCAACAGACACTTCATAGCCAAAGAAACCACCGCTAGCCCTAACCTTACCACCGAAGTTGCACATAGTCCAACTTGACCCGCAAAGCATAAGGTTACCACCGCATGAACAGTTAGCTTCGGGCACAAAGGACCTAGAGCATGTGGACATCGACATTGCGATGTTGCCACTAGAGGGCCTACATAATCAACATCTGTAGGTTGTCGAAGAAATCCATGATCGAAGTGTGGTCGCTCTAACCTAGCACCATCAGTTACAGGAAAATTATATGTAACTGCAGGAAGCAAGCTTAAAGAGGACCATGCAACTTCAAGATGAGCAGCACCAGCGAAGGAGAATAGAGCATATTGTTGCTTCGGTAGTAGCAGAGATACCAGAATGCGAAGAGCATCCAGAGCCCACAGATACTGTCCTTAAGATCGGCTTGGTGGTCAATGATCTTAAGGCTGAGGTGAAAGACATGGAGAATGATTACCAAGTGAAAATTGTTGCCCTGGAAGTGCAGAACCAGCCAAAGACACCACCAAACTAGGAAGAGCTCGGAGCAAAGGAAGTGCAAGTTGTAGCAGAGAGTATAGCCAGTGAAGTGGCTAAGTGCCAAACCTTGCTCGACGAGGTGACAAGAACATTTACTTCGCTGGAATAGGACCCAGAGCTGCTGGAATTCCAGAACACTGTGAAGGAAAAGCAGGCCGCGTTCGAAGTCCTCAATGCAAAGGTGAAGGCCTTGCAGCCAAGTGATAGACTCCGCAGATATCAGGAAGTCAGAGAACTGAAGAAAGAACTTCAAGTATTGAGAGAAAGGGAGACTGAAGTCAGAGATAAATCGCAATCCCTGTAGGAGGAAGACCACAAACTAACACAAAAGATAGAAGGAAAGCTGACAGAGCTCCGCAACGTGCATGATTTAGTCAAAGATTACACTGAGAATGACATAGAACCAGATGTGTTAGACACCATCAAAACTATTGAACATGATGCTAAGGATACGGTTGCTAAGCTAAGCACAACCTATCAAGAAATTGCTACTAAGTTAGATTCGCAGGAGGAAGAGCAGCTATGAGAAGAAGAAGTTGAAAGTGGCTTAAGGATGAGCCACATGTAAGTGTTAGGGGTCTGATGGGCATTGCCCAGGTAAGGCATTTTTGACAAAACAATTTTGGAACTGCGAAGTTGAGAGCGGTTCAGTTGAAGACTCGTTGGCAAAGACATTTTTGGAAGCTCGGAGGATACAATGCAATGTAGCATCAATAGAGTAAGGAAGCCATCACCGCAAAGATACAACGCTGCGAGGTACAACATTGCGAAGAGGTAGCACTGCAAAGAGATCGATCTACAGAGATATGACAAGGAAGAATGTTGGAAGGAGAACGGTATACGTTCCGGTAAGACCATCGGTGGTCTATTTTTGGTTAAGATACTCCACGATTACCAAGCAAGTGGGTAAGGAGTAACACGGAAGGAAAGCGACCAGTCACACACACAGAGGAAGCACGACGTGAACCGACCGCATAGGCCGTTAGAGAAGGAAAAAAAGGGTGAAAGTGACAGTCGGCATGCAGTCGATAGGGCAGGCTGAAAGCGACGTGACCATGTGCAGAGGATGGCCACGATGGAGAAGTTGCAATCAGAGCCTAGCAGTCCGGTTAGGGGAAAATCACGACAGTTTTGGGAAACCTTAGGCTTTTTGCATATGCATTGTAAAGACATGACCTATGGGAATGATCTATAAGAAGGCACATTTTGTAAGGGAAAGGGTTAATCTCGAATCTTCATTGTATAATCTTGAGCATTACTTGTTGTTTTGTTGGAAGCTATTGTAAAGGCTCTGCAATCTGTGTGCGAATAGGCCCGTCGAGAGAGAAGAGAGTCTGCAGCTGAGTGCATAGATTGGAACTGTTGTACCCTTCCCAAGATAATATAACAATAGTTCCTGTGGATGTAGCTCCCATCCTAGGGGTCAAACATGTTAAATTCTGTGTTGTGTGGCTATTTATGTGTTTGAATCTGTATTTTTGCTTACAATGAATGCTTAAGATCTCATTTATCAATTTATACGTTCTTACTTTTATATGTATTCGCCATAAAGAATGAAGATGTGAATAATATGTTAGGTATCATATATGTGGATGAATGTTAGATGCATGAGTATGTCTAAGTCAGAGTGAATGCATAAGTTGATTGAGTAAACACTAAAATCAATGGAGTTCGCATCGTGCGATTCCCCCGAAGAGCAACACCGAAAGTATGCAGTATATGGTGTTTGTCATATTGCATAAGTCATAAGATAAATAAACTAAGGCAATTAATGAATGGATAGGAAATTCTAAGTAAAGTCGTTGATGTTGGTTAAGTCCGAGAGGAAGCGTAGTTATCAGTTGTGTTATCCTATTACCGAAAACCCTCTAAACTGTGCAGTCCTTGGATGCGCGAGTTGTGCAAGTGTCCTTGCTTATAGTAGTATTAGCCGCAAATAAGGTGAAATTCGTGCAATCCTCAGTCCGCAGCGCGAGTCTAGCAGCACATTGTTCTCCAGATTGGTTTACTCACTCATCACTGGTTGTGGAAACCTGATTCCACAACCCCTCGATAACTTCGCCTCAGGTGAGACCTCAGTCTATTCGTAGGTTTTTTCCTAAAGGTCCTGTGAAAAGGGGTTTTGTTGGTTCCTTGAACCGCGCAGAACTTGGGTCTTTATAGAAAACCTCAAGACAGTTATGTAAGCCAACATACCTTATAGAATTCAATCCCAACTACATTTAGAAGGTGAAACTCAACCTAATCATGGAAACTAAGATGAAGGATACCCACCAATATATCATCCAACTATATATCATCCAGCTATATCAGGTCATTAAAGAAAGGAAACTTCTTCACCAAGGTAAGTGGCTAACCAAGAGTTAGATTCAATAGAATTTTCCCCATCTAATGGAGGGGTTGACACAATGGGTTCCATTTCTCCCTAAAGGGTGACAATTGATCCATGTGGATACTAGTGTGGGTCCACCTATTCGACTGATTTAGAATGGTTCCACATCTTTGCATTTTTTTCATTTTTTTAGGTCTTGAACTTTACTGCATTTTTTAGGCCCTAAATAGTGTTTTTTCCCTACAACGATTTAAAGTTTTTGTAGGCTTACCTAATTCTTCACCTAAATTATTATTCTCATCGATATATTTCCAATGGATTATTGTGTGCCCCAAATGGATTTTATGTGTGGAAGTTGTGTCCCCAAGAAGTTTATGTATCAACTAAACTCCTTGGGGCCCACTTTTCTTTTCCACTTCTTCCCTTAGAGTTTGAGTTTTGGATATTTAGGGTTTTTTCCTCTTATGGTTTCAAATTTTTAAAAGGCATGTTTGGAATATTTTGTTATCTTCTTATGAATTCAAGCGTAACTAGGACATCTCTATTCAGAGATGAACTAATTCCATTCTATCTAGTTTGTATTACTTTGTAGTTTACAATGTTTTTAAATTTCAACTATGATCTCTATAGTACTTTTATGTGTGTGTGTTTCCATTTTATATTTGTTTCTTCAATTTGTTATCTATATAATCTAGATTAGTAAGAGGGCATAAGCATCATGATAGTGTTTCCTAGATGACACATGCATTGGAGGCATGTGAATTTGATTCATATATAGATGTAGAGGGTCAATCTTAATAAGTGAAATCGATGGATAAAATGATTTTTTCCCTATACAAAAATAAGACCCAGGAATTGGTTCCATGACTATAAGGAAAGAATTTTTGGTTAAATGTTGATGGGTTTACAAGGCTAAATTCACAAACATGGGTTTTATTGAGAGACTTAAGGTTTATTTGGTTAAAAAAGGGTTTTTTCAATAGGAAGCCATCGAATGCAATTATTTCTTCACTCCAATTGCAAAGATGAATTACTTTTTGCTTGAGCTTTCACTTGTTTCTAATTTGGATGAGAGGTGCATCACATGGATGTCAAAATTATTTCTTACATCATGACCTCATTAACAAGATTTAAATGGCACAACCTCTAGAATTTTTTAAGGATGGAAACTTTGTGTGTTAACTCCTTGTATGGCTTGAAATAAACCATGAGGGTGTGGTATGAGAATATTGATTAAAACAATTCTCAATATTGGTTTCAAACACGCTGAATAAGAGAATAATATTCAATTTATACATGTGAATGACAATAATTTGACATTTTCATTGTATGTGATGATTTTGTCATGATTGGTGGTGGTGCTAACTTGATTTTTTGTTTGAAGAAGAAGTTTAAAAATACATTTAAAATTACCAACCTATATCTATTGTGTTTCATTTTGGGCATCCAAGTCTTGCAAATGTATGAGGATTTATTTATTTCTCAACCTAATCATATTTTGGATTTGTTGAAGAGACGGAAAACATACCATTGTAAGCCATGTTCTAAATCCTATCACTTAGGAGTGAAACCAAATGATGAGTGTGACTCTCCAAAAGTTTATGCTAAGTGCATTAATGGTTTAATTTATTTAACTCACAGACAACCTGATAATTCCTTTGTTGCTAGTGTGATCTCTAAGGTCATGCATGATCCAAAAACTAGCCACTTAAAGTCTAAGAGAGGATTGTTTGTTATATCAAGGATATATATCAACTTGGTATAAAGTATTGCATCAAGAATATGCACGAGTTGATATATTATACCACTTGGATTGGGATGGAGGTAGGTATGACTAGAAATTGACTTTACTCTATGCATTTCATAGTGTGATCTTATAAGAAGAAGAAACTTATATATTTATAGACCGTAGAGGCTAAATACAAGGGTGAAATTAACATTGGTACATAGATACTGTTGATTTTCAACATGATGTGTGAGCTTAGATTTCATTTTGAGCAGTCCAATATAATGTATTATGACAACTAAAATTGCAATACAAGTAGTTGTTAACCATATTTATCATAGTAAAATGAAGCATATGGAGCTTCATGCCCATAGTTTGAGAAAATTGGTATACGAGAAAGTTGTCTCACTTGTTTATCATACGATATATGATGTAATTACTAATACCTTTACAAAGCCATTGAGAAAATCTAATTATGTGAAACTTCGACCTTTTTTGAAGTTATTTAGTGTATTTATGTCAACAATGGAAGGTTGACGAAACGATTGACACTGAGAGTTCACTAAGTCAACCTGTAGCATAACACAAGAGTTCATGGGATATTAAAGATATACCTATTTTTATTTTCACCACCAAAAAATGTCTTCTTAATATCCCCTCACAATAGATCTTTCCAAATAAAATAATCCTTTGTTTTCACCAAATACTGTAAGCTCCTTCTTTTCACAACATTTACATACCCCTTATCATTTTTAAGCTAGTGTATTGGTGTCAATATTTGACATATGTGTTTGACATCTAAATTTCTAATTTCGATATTGTTTTACTATCATATGTTGCTTGATCTTTGAGTCAAGATGATCAAACACATTCCTATAGAGTTAGATGAACCTTTCATCTTTGGATATTTTTATGAACCATGTGGTCATTTTCATTATGTGTGCATAGACTTTAATGGTTCATCAAGAATTTCTATATGGTACATGGAGTCAAGATATATCAAGTCCTACTCCTTCATAATATGCTTCACTTCGAACCAAAAAAATCACAAAGACATATTTCCAACGTCATAGTAACTCCAATAAGAAAAGTAGCTAATACTCCAATACTAGCATTTTCAAGCTATATATGCTTCCAAGAACACCTAAATTTATGTGACTGTAATCACTATAGAAGACATGTACAAATAATGTGCAAATACGGGCTTTAAATTCAAGTCATTCAATTAAAAAATATTCTATTAAAAAGCATAAAACAATATCCATCCGCCCCCATGGGTGTGGCTCATTGGCAGTTCAGTAGTTATGAAGTCACAGTTGTAAATGGAGGTCATGAGTTCAAATCACACCCGGCTTTACCCGTGTCCCATGCGTGCGGGGTGTGTGGGGCACCTGGGGGTATAGTGGTAGTGGGATTGGATCCCTGGACCCCGTGTCATGCGAGTACCAGCTGGTATAGTGGAACCCCGTGTCACGCGAGTACCAGCCCAGTCTCCAATTGCTGATTCCCCTAGTTACAAAAAAAATAAAACAATAGCCATCCTTCACATGCAATTAAAAAATATTCTATTAAAGAGCATAAAACAATATCCATCCTTCCTATGCAAAGATTCAAATATTCACATTTAGGATTAGATAAATTTATTTTTCTCTAATCTTAATATTTCCCAATTCCACTCTACTCATCACCCTAAAATTTGGTGACTCCACCTTCTCCTTCCCTTAAAATTATTATTACTTCAAAACCCCTTCCATAATTTGTATTCTCCTAATTTAATTTTAAAATACATCTCACCCTTTTAATACCATCCAATATATAGAATGACCTTTTAAGTGGTTTTAATCTCATGCTATGGAAATTGGTGTATTAATCCATCTATATACTTTTAATCATTCCATATTTTGGGCTATGCTCACTTGTACTTGTACTTTAGTATTAAGTTTTAATCTCAGCGGCTAGGTGTATTAATCAATCTATATACTTTTAATCATTCCATATATTTTGAGCTATGCTCACTTTTATTTGTACTTTAGTATTAAAGATATTTTTTTAATTTTATTAAGCATCCATCCAGATTTATAAAATCCAAAATCCAAAATCCAACATTGACATGTAACAACATAAATAACTTATGAATATGATATAAACTAAATCTATAAAATACAAAATCTAATGTTATTAATGTGTGACAAGACAAATAACTTATAAATATAATATAAACTTAGTGTAAAAATCCTTACAAGTCTCAAGTCTCATAGCTTCACACCATTCAAAGTCCAATTCAACTCCAAGGTTATCTTAAATACCTAGACTTAAATCAATAACTTCACCATTAGTTCCTATAATGATAATAACTATATATATATTCTTTTTTACAAAATCTTTTTTCCATCATCCTATCTACCCGTTTGGTATTCCATTCTTTTTTATGAAGTCTTTTTTCCATCATCCTATCTATCCGTTTGGTATTCCCTTTGTATTTCCTTAGGTTATTTAGAATATTACATAGTAAAACATGTAGTAAATTAACGTATGTAGTTAATTATACTCTTGTTTACGCACATTATATTACAACAAATTACAACTAATAAAGAAATATTTTTGGGGAATAAATTAATGTTACACAGTATATCACAACAAATTAGATAGCTTTCACACTAATAAATAAATATTTTTTTTTGGAATAAATTATTATGTAACTTTGAGGTTGTTATTGCTCGAGAGTATTTTAGAAATGGGAGTTTTATAGTCATGTGCATTATGCATCATCTTTGTTGAAGTGAAAGAGTAAAAGCAAGGAATGTGAAGATGCCTTGGTTTCTATGATGAGAGATGTGTCCACGAAAATAATTTTATACCGTGATGTGTGGTCTAATCCATTAGAGTCTTTTATGAAAGTGGACGATATTTGCCTTTGACAGGTGTTGATGCTCCAGCTTTTTTCTAATGCCGACTGCAACATCCACTGGTGTTTTCACACGTAAAAAAAATCTCAGATGGCTGGAAAAACCAAAAACAATCTCAGTCGCTCCCTATTCGAATAGTTTCTTCTTTTTATTTATTTATCTGTAGCGCGATGTAATATTCCCGCAGCTTCCGAGTCTCCTCCATTGAATTGCCCTCCACTAGGTAATGCCAACGCCAGTAATTGAATGGAATTATCGTGCCCTGGGCGTGTCGTCCGCCACCGCCTCTGCATCATTTAATGACATGTTAACATTTACTGCCAGCATAGTTCGTCACCCATTATGATTACAGGACTTGAAACAGAACACACATTCTGTGGGGTTGCGTGGATGATCATGCGGTCGGCGAGGGAATGGTTGTTCCGCAGACAGTTATTAGATTTAAAGTTTGAACCTGCCCACTCCACCATGCACCATGCATTGCATTTGCGTGTGTGGGTTCGAATCCCCCCATTTGCCCCACCACGTCTAAATTTCTTCAGAATATGATAAAACAATGCGTTTCGACAATTTTAAATCGATTATCAAAATTCCAAATCATCTTTATATATATCGAAATTCTCACAACTTATCCCATCCAACTGCTTTATTTGGCATACTGTGGGATAACGACGATTCCTGATCACAGTCTTTATCTCTGAATCAATTTGGTAAGAATTATCAAAATTCCAAATCAACTTTATATATCTCGGAATTCTAAAAACCTTTAAAAAAAAAAAAAAAAAAGTTACTACAAGGTTAAATGGATCCCAATCCCACCCCTTCCACACTGGGAAAACGACGAGACCTCACACTCTTCAACTCCGCATGTGCCATAGAGCAGCACGCCGCCACGCCTGTCGTCCATAAACCCTCAATTCCTTAAAATAATTCTACTGCCAACTTGATTACCATTTATTATACTAATGCAACCATCAATCTCATCATCATATCATTGAAGTTTCATTGCAGGTTCATGCACAGTATACACATTTTTCCTTGCCCTGGATTGTATTATTTTCCGCACCGGCTTCAGTTCACATTTCTGCACGAGCCTGATCCCAAAATCTTCTTTTACATTATAAATATATATTTCCCCAGATCTGATACCTCGGGACCGCTTAGCGAATGAGAGAAATAGCGATTCTTTCTCTATTCGTTCCTAGCTCGCTTTCTGCGTATGTGTCGGGAATGAGTGGGTCCTGTAGCCCAACTACGTTCTTTATATATAGAGGGGTTATGGGTTATGTTTAGTTACCAGCAATCCTACCTGCTCGGCACCTGCCTTCTACCGGCAGAAATCCTGTTCATGCACGCAGATAGGTAGCTTGCTGTTTACTACTTGCTGAAAGCAAACAGCGCTTTTTTAGAATGTATTTGTGTCCAAATTAGTCTGTCTGGATGAGTTCTGGTAAAATTTGAAGTATTGGGTAGATTTCTTGCTGGTCGTTTTGGCCGCCCTTTAGTTTTTTCCTTCAATGGAGCAGCTTGCAGCCTTCTGGGCGTCTAAGAGCACTAATACGCCCCAGCTTTCTTCTGGACATGATTCATTAGAAAGAGCTCGAATGATTCATCTGAATATAGAGGACTCAGCAGAGCTGCCAACTTCCTTCTTGCAGCTAAGGCTGAGGAGAATGGCTCTTGTCAAGGCTTTCTTGAGCAGCGCCTTTGTTATAGTTGCTGCGGCTCTGTTTGTTCTCTCCATGAACGGGGTTTTCGGTTCTTGGAATTTGGGGAAGGGTAGCCAAGGAACAAGAAATGAATACCATCAAAATTTTCTGAAAATGGGATGCAATGCAACGATTGCCACGCATCTGCGGAGGCTCACTGAAGATCCTCACGTTGCCGGCACAGCAGAAAATTTCGCAACCGCAGAGTACGTGTTGTCGACCTTCAAGAAGTATGGCTTGAGTCATGCTTATTATAAGGACTACAATGTCCTGTTAACTTATCCTCTGAGTAGGTCTCTCATACTGAGCTCACCTGGTGGGGAGACTATCAGGCGCTTCCACCTGAGAGAAATAGATGTGAAGGGTGATCCTTCCAGTAGCCGGAACTACAAGGCCATTCCCGGCTTTCACGCCTATTCGCCATCCGGAATGGCGGTGGCCGAGGTGGTGTATGCGAACTATGGGTGTGTCGAGGATTTCAAGGCGCTGAAACGCATGGGCATTAATGTTACAGGTTCCATTGTAATTGCTCGACACGGCAAGATTTTCAGAGGGGACATTGTCAAGAATTCTGCCCAGGCGGGTGCCTCGGCCGTTGTGCTATACTCGGACCCTTTCGATTTTGACGGGGCCAGTTCTGAAGGGAATTATCCCAATTCCAAGTGGCTGCCCCGTAGCGGTGTCCAAAGAGGCACGGTGATTGATAATTCTGGAGATCCTCTGTCGCCTGGCTGGCCCAGTGGCAGCGGCTCCAGGGATTCAGAAAGACTGCAGGCCAATGATTTGAAGCCATTGCTGCCTTCAATTCCCTCCCTTCCCATATCGGCAGAAGACGCCCTGGTAATCCTAAACTCTCTTGGTGGGCCGCTTGCTCCTCCCCATTGGCACGGCCGATTAGATTTGGCTGCCTATCGTGTGGGCCGAGGACCCGGAATTCTCAACCTCACCTATGTGGTAAGTGCACATGCCATTTCTGAGTTCATTCTACCAACCACCCTCTATGTAGATGTTTTAAAGCTACTTTGATAGGTAGGTGGTGTTATTTTTTATGCTATTTCAAGTTGTCTCGATATGATATGACCTTCTGCAGTGGCCTGTTTTTCAACGAGGTTGATTGCGCCGTTTCTTAAAGCTATTATTTTAGGTCTTATGGTTCTGCGCCTATATATTGATTAAAAATTTACAACATTTATAAACTTAGTTTACCATGATCAAATCATGTTTTAAGTGATTAACTTGCCGTGTTATAAACATCTCCTACTTCAATAAATTGTTCCCATTCAATATATCAAAGTATTTTGATGTCTCTGGGTGTATTGTATTGATTATCCAATGGTCATTGCAGGCGAATCAAACAACTGTTCCAATTAGAAACGTATTTGCAGTAATCAAAGGACTGGAAGAACCAGATCGGTAATGACAACGTGGGCTGTAATTTAGATTTTGTTCTGTTTTCGAATTGTTGGGGGTTAATTTCAGTAGTGTTCTGACAAAGTCTGGACATATATTTTTTCAATTGCTCGATTTGGCTGAAATCAAATTGTGCTATGCTGCAGTTATGTCTTGCTTGGAAATCACAGGGACGCATGGACATTTGGTGCCGTCGATCCTAATAGCGGAACGGCTACACTCTTAGATGTATGATCAGAAGGCTGCTTAAAGTTTTTTGTATTATTATTTTCCTTTCTGTTTGAGTTTAGTGATATAATGTAAGCAGCCGAAGGAAATAAATCCTTTTATGTTATCTTTTCTTTTTCAAATTTGCTCCCTGCTCAACAGATTGCTCGGAGATTTGGAACACTTTTCAAGCAAGGCTGGCAACCTCGGAGGACCATAGTCTTATGTAGCTGGGACGCTGAGGAGTATGGATCTGTAAGTAATATTTGTTTAGATTTCTGTTGAATCTACCATTAAAATAAATAAGTTGTTTCATTGAAAACGTTATAAAACTTTGTTTTTATGTTACAGATTCTTAAAAACTGATCTGTAAATTCCTTGGCAGTATTAATTCGGTTTTCAAGTAACAGTTTTATGCTATGCCTGTTCCTTCTAAATCCTGGTAAAACAAACCAATTGAAAACCAATATTTGGTGATGTGGGGCAGGTAGGATCCACCGAATGGGTAGAGGATAACTATGATTTATTACACTCAAGAGCAGTGGCGTATATCAATGTGGATTGTGCAGTTGCAGGGCCTGGTTTCTTTGCCTCTGCTACACCTCAACTCGATAATCTTCTCAGGGAGGCAACTAAGCAGGTTTCATAAATTTTTCCAGCTTCAGCAAATGGCTTTGACTAAATTAGTCACAATCACTTTCTTCAAGAAGTGTACTGAATGGCAATATCATAATTATTTCAGTATATCATTGTTGCCTTCTCTTTAACTTCATATGATATTTGTTTTCAGGTGGTAGATCCTGATTATGCACCCCAAACTGTCTATCAATCCTGGTTTGCAGCTAATGATAAATCCGATTCAGCTATGGTATGCTATACATATGTTTCTGTGCTCTCATTTGTGTGTTGTGATAGGTCAATGTCTCAGTCTCTTGAAAGTAATATGATCTGCCGGTCTGAGATTTTGTGCTCGATTTATTTTGTGTTATGAATGAATATCAGATTGGTAGACTAGGCGGAGGAGGCTCGGACTTTACTTCTTTCTTGCATCACGTTGGTGTTCCTGCCATCGACATTTACTATGGGAAAGGTTGGGCAGACGTCTTCAATTTAGTTTGTCAGGCCTTCTCTGTATTCATTTTAGTTCAAGAGAAAAAAAAGTTGTAGACATGATAGAAGCAATCTTATATGGCTTCATAGCAAGGTATTAACTTCAGCAAAACTCTTGGCAGATTATCCAGTCTACCACTCTCTGTATGATAACTATATGTGGATGGAAAACTTCGGAGACCCTCACTTTCGCAGACATGTTGCAGGTAATTATACCACCGAATCTGCTTCACAGGCCCGTCTTCACCGACCAAATTATATATAGATTTCCTTCCGGGTTGGGATGATATCAGAGGAACAAATTCCAAATATATTTTCTGAAAATGGCTATGGTGTGTTTTCTCAACAGTGGCGGGAATCTGGGGACTCGTTGCACTCAAGCTTGTTGACGAAGACATTCTGCCTTTCAACTACGAGAATTATGCTGATGAGCTCCAGGTAATGCAATCATGGCTATTCAATATTGGGCAGTAGTCTAGTAAAATATATAAAATATATTCTTAAAACATGATTTACCAAACACCCAAGCCTACTATACCTACTCCCAATTTCTAGACATAGATGAATAATTTTTTTATTGTCATGAGTCATAATAGCAATAAATTATTACCTGATATTGCTAACAGTGGATTATATATGTAAACAGTCATATACAGTAACAATGGAATCACAACTCAAGGCTGCGGGTGCCCTTCCCCATGTAGCTACATCTCCGCTACATGATTCAATCTCAGATCTCAAGATGGCTATTTTAGGAATAAAGACTGAACAGAAGGTGTGTTTAATTTATGTTTTCTAATTCATATCTCGAATTTGTGCTGCTGATATCTGTTACTCACTCAATTACCTCTCACGTACTCTTTTCAGGGATTCCAAGAGATCGAATCGCAGTTCAGTGATATCCACTTTTTGATACCTCAGAAGAGAGCATTCAATGACCGATTACTCATGGCAGAACGCGCATTTACAGACTCAGATGGACTTCCAGGAAAACCTTGGAATAAGCATTTGGTAAGCTGAAAAGATCATGTTATCTATAGTTATCAAACACTATTCGAGTGTAAAAGCATATCAGAAAATAATTTCTATACTGTTTGTTTATCTTCTTCCAGATTTATGGTCCAACCAGCGCCAATGACTATGTCTCCACTTCTTTCCCTGGAATATTTGAATCACTTCAAAAGGCAAGCCATACAAATACCAGTAAGCATTGGTCAGCTCTACAACATGAGATATGGAGAGTGTCCAGGGCAATTGAGAGGGCTGCACGAGTTCTTCAAGGTCAGCTCACATAGTTACTTCATAAGGTTACGGAGGGTGTCTACTTTATACAGTTTGTGAAGGGGGAATCGAAGGATTCCGCAAGGCATTTTCGTGAAGGAGGCCGTGCAAGTGGAGAGATACCATCAAGAACTCCAATCATTTTGAAGACCATCTTATGGAATGTAAACCTCATTTGTATGAAATGGGTGGCAAACACACAAATTTTGATTACGAGGCACCCTGTGTTCGGGGTTTGTATCATATCCTTTGAAGTTACAAAGGGGTTTGTATCATCTTCTCCTTTGAAGTTACAAGTAAAAAATGGCTGAAGTCGTTCTTTTATTTTGGGAAAAAAATGTTACATATTCTGCATTTGAAAATTGACAAAGCAAATTAAAATAGCAAAACACTAACATATATAAGACAAACATCGCCATCCACCCACTCACATGTAAGAAAAGCATGGCCATGATTGATCAGTCCAATATTTACAATGGGCCACCCTAAAGCAAACTTATTGAGCATGCTAATATACAAGTACAGGCCATATCAATAACGTTTTTTTCATATAAATAAAAATCTCAAAAGCTTTTACACTTTTGCCACATACGAGCGCCCAAATATTGATATGACTCCACTTCTCCATGATTTCAACACAGATATGCTTGCAATTTATTCTGTCCATAATAATTCAAAGCTTCAATTTACAAAATAATGCGAAAAAGAGCAGTTCCAATGGTTCACTCTTGTTCCATTGCTCTACAGTGTCAAAGAACTGCTGCATGCCACCCTAGGTATGAGACAATCATGACCTCTGCTCCTCCATCTTGCTCTCGTGCTCACTCTCTGAACTAACTCTCGCTCTCGTGTGTGAGGGAGCAACTTACTCTCTGAACTACTAATTTTTGTGTGTATGAGGGAGCAATCGGATACACAAATATGGGAAAATTTTAGTAGGACACCGTCATTCACAAGGCCTGGGAAAATTTTAGTGTTTTTCTTATTTCAAATCAATTCTATAAGGTTGAGGAAATGCCACTATTTTCATAATCACTAAGTTTTTTTCATGATTACTTTATTGATCTAATCTCTATTCTTCTATTCTTACTCATTGGAGTTATTCATCTGATCTCTATTCTTACTCATTGTAGATATGGGCGAATCTCTATCTCTATACATCCATATTTATCCCATTACACATATTTAATTCTCTCTTTATATATATATATATATATATTACATTTACATTTATTTAATTCTATATATACCCCTTTAATTCTATATATACCCCTTTAGGTTATATTATCCCATTACACATATTTAATTCTCTCTTTTTATATATATATATATATTACATTTACATTTATTTAATTCTATATATACCCCTTTAGGTCATGTTATAGTACCTCCTTTGTACTCAAAGTTTTGCTAAGGCCTCACTCATTGTCCATATATAACTCATTGTACATATAGGGCTTACTAATTCTTATTACATCCACATTTACCCCATTATATATAATTTAATTATATATATGCCCCCTCGAGGTCATGCTATAGTACCTATTTTATCCTCAAAGTTTTGTTAAGGATTTTACATATGAGGATATAATTTCTTTATATTCAAGGTCTTTTGTTATCACTAATAATGATCTATCAAGGGCTGGTGCAAGTTAATGTTGGTCACTCATGAGGCATTAGTCGCAATGGACTTCTCGAAAAATAGAAATATGAATGTCAGAAAGCAATATTAGAGCTACCTACACAACTTTTTGGAATATGGCGTAAGAAGATGAAACATAGACAATCGGATTACCTTCTGAAATATATAAATATTATTTCTGGAAATTAAGTATAACTCCCAAAAAATGGGATTCTCTTACGGTTGGTATGTTATTTTTTTAAGAAACATAATGAATATGTTTGCGTTGGTCCCCTAGTTTGGTATGCAAATGGTGAAATTTTGTGAAAAACATTATATATAGTCGTAGATAACAGGCCGTTCTAGTGCAGTGCTATTTTTCCATATTTATTTATGTTAATTTTAATTTTTTTTAATTAAGGAAGTCAACCAAGCCCTAAAATGACTAGGTCGAGCATTGGTCCCCAACATCATGGTCTTAACATAATCAGTGAACTTTGTTTGTTTTCTTTTTTCTTTTAGGATGTAGGTCTTTGTGTGTACTTGTGCGGGTTCTTTTCCATTTTCAAAATAGGTGAGCCAATCAGAAGTTATAGACGAAAGAAATAACCTACTTTTTGTGTAAGATTGACGTTAGTGCAATTAAAATTAATTAAAAAATAGAAACAAATAATAGATTTAATAAAAAATTACATATTCAGAATCTGCACACATAGTTCTACAAGTGTGTGCAATTTCATTAGCAGTGGACAAGTGTAGCATACGTAGAATCATGCTCGAAAAAGAAGAAGTTATAGAATAAGATGTATTTTGTTATAACACATTCCAAACCACCTGGTTTGGCAACCCGAACCTAAAACCATAGCGACCAAGTCATCCACCACATTGGTGGGAAATGAATTGCCTGCCAAAATTTAGAAATTTAAATGGCGTGTGCACATTATTTTAAATGCGTGTATGCAGAAATAGTGAGTATGCACTAAAAAACTCATACGCGCTATTTAGTGCATACATGCAATAAGTGCATATGTGCTATTTAGTACTTAGGTGGCGGAATATTAACTACAAGAAATGGTGCCTATTGGGATCAATATCCTAATCAATGAATACAATGGATTTACTAAATCCTAGCTAAATTGCATGACTATTGGCTTTTGGAAATGGAAACTATCGAGCACCCTATATGCAGATAAATTATTCCAACATACAGAGCATACGAGATTTATTGTCAACCCGAGAAAGTCTTTTATTTCAAAGGATAAATGCATAGTCTATGCTTAAACACCAAATCACTATAATTGAATACGTTTATCCTTTAACAACTATGTTCATCCCAAGAATCTGTGTAATCCCAATTGCCTTCTAAATGCTACAATTTCAATTCCTTTCTACCATGCATCAACAAGAAATGATGTAAGATTCAACAACAATTGCAGATAAAAAGAAATCCTATTCACATCCTAGAACAATCACCTCTTCAATCTGATCACCCTTGAAAACCATAAGCATAAACTGAATATTAATCTAGAAATTCAATTGCAAAGGATTGAGTTCAATTGCTCTAAGAGTTTGAATTACAGGAATGAAAATCAACAATCATAACAAGAAAGATAACTTGCAAGGGTTCATGGGATAACAACTTAAACTGCAAGATGAACAAGGCTGTGTACAACTATCACACGAATTGCAGAAAGAAAGTTTTCTACTCGGTCGACTGTCACTCTGTACCATTTACCAATCTCCAGGAAATGTAATCCTAAGTTTACTGCAAATCCACACTTACTATTGCTGCGTACAAAGGAAATATCATTAACAAAACATCACACAACAATAAATTCGAGAAATCCTATTTTAACTCAACAATCTCTGTGGAAGAAGGGGCCCAGTCTTCACACAGAGATGCTGGCTGAACAACGTAAAGTTCCCTTAACTCATAGGTAAATATTTATATTAACAGAAGAATGATTACACAGTTTGCTTCTACTGCCAATACAATGAATGAATTCTCCGTTGTTCAACCCCCCTGGGTCGAGGCAGCTCCCCATATTTATACATGCAGATCATAACATCCAATCCTAATAATGGGAAGCCATGAAGATCTCTGATCTTCAGGTGCCCTAAATAATTACAAGGTGTTACAAACGTGGCATAGTAAAGACATAAAAAAAATGTGAGAAAGCTGTTGATTGGCCCAGGAGTGGCGATCTTTCCAGATCACTATTAGATCCGAGCAACAATAACTAAAGATCTCCAATTATAGCGCATTCTGTTATAGCTGCCTTGTCACAGCTTTGTCTAGAATGTTGCATTAGAACCATGTGCATAAATTGATGATTGGGACCCCAAGGATCCTTTTAAGCAGCGAACATCCCTCCTTTCAAGACTTGTTCAGCCCCACCTTCCTGCAGTCCACTTATCTCAAACTACCTTCATAAATCATAACATGTTAGCACAATTGAGAGATACACAGCCTTAATTATCACAATCATAAGCATTAATAAGATAAAGCAATGATCAGTCATACCTTGGTAGCTTGGGGGAATAAAGTGAGGACAACAGGTCTGATTAGCATGCTAAATGGTGTAGGACAGGGGAAGAAAGGGTGATCGAGGATGATTAAAAGGGGCCAATTCTGGGCTCAACATCTCCCCCCAACTATCCTGTTGCATGTCCTCATGCAACAACCTGCATGATTCGAAATTTGAGTCCTGTACTGAGCTCTATTCATGGAGGGAGGAAAATTTGTAGGAAACTCAGGCACCTCATCTGTCTTTTAAAAAGCCTCTGTGAGTAACCCAATACTTTTCAGCATCACTACTCTTCTTCCCAGTCAAGAAAAAATCCATATTATATGGTTTTGCTAGCCACCAAATGAGGGGGAAATTGAATTTCAAAGCCAACCAATTAACTCCATTCTCCCTCATACTTCCCACATAGCCTTTGACTCTGGGAAAGTGCCTGCTTGAAATTATTGAAATAGTAAGGATCTCGGCTTCTAAGTGCAGAGGAGGCATCCTGCCATCTGTGCTTACTCCCTTCCAATGCTACATGCTGGTGTCTGGAAATGTAGTTGGTGCAAGTGGAAATCACTTCTTCCCGCAGTCTCATTATATGCTGTGTCTAGGGAGGACTTGAAAGGAAATCTTAATCTAAGTCCAAATCAATGATATTCCTAGGAGGTAGAAGCACTGGTTCTTGTGGGACAGTGTCTTCCAACACATCTAAGTCTAATATGAGAGTTGCTGGTTCTTGTGTAACAGCAACATCCTTTATACTCTCTTCAACAGCTACCTTCATTGCTTTTAGAGACACTGGTTCTTGTGTAACAGTGTCTTCTTTGTCCTTCTGCTGCTGGGATTGGATATCTTTCTCATTTTGCATCTCCTCCTCCAAGATTTCGGTGTCACTTGAGGATTGTGTCTGTACCTGTTACTTCCTCACTCCACTGTGTATCGGGCATGATATCCATTCCAGGATTATCTTCTAATTGAAATGCAGGAGTTCCTGCTGCAACCTCCAAGGATGTTGGTTCTTGTGTAGCAACATCCTGGCTTGCCTCTTCATCCTCCTGTTGTTGCAATTCTTCTCCTATGAGCTCTGTGTCATGGGAACCATCTGGGGTTACAACCCAGAGTTCTTCATTAAATTCCAGAGTGTCCTATATCCTAGGTTCTTCTCCCATCTGTTCGGCCGATTGGACAAGTATGCTCAGGTTTGTTGGTTCTTGTGTTACAACACCCTGTTCAAGTTTATCAATGTCTTGCCTTTGTGGCTCAGCTTCTAAAATTTCTGTGTCATGGGAGCATTCTGGGGTTACAATATAGAATTCTTCATTAAGCTCTAGAGTGTCCTCCCTTCTAGGTTCTTCTCCCATCTGCTCTATAATCTCTATGTCGTGGGAGCATTCTGGGGTTACAGTATATTCTTTATTAAGCTCCAGAGTGTCCCTCCGTTCCAAGTTCTTCTCCCATCTGCTCTAAATATCTGTGTCGTGGGAGAATTCTAGGGTTACAGTATATTCTTTATCCCCATCATCATACATGATTTCATCCCTTAGCTCCTCTGTCACAAGATTGGTGGCAGCTTCAGCAAGGATGGTTAAAGATGCTGGTTCTTGTGTGGCAGCATCTTCTTTTTCTGCAACTTCCTCTATTGTGGCTGCGGGCTGTTGTGCTGAGCAGATACGAAGTATAATCTTGTGGCCTGCCTCCTTAAATATTTCTCCATAGGTGGGACAGATTACTCGTTCATCTTCCTTGTTAGGCTCGGTAGAGTTTGATTCCTCCAGTTGGTCTGCAGCCTCTACCAATGTATACAATTTCCTTTCACCTAGTTTTCTGCAGGTTTCCTTCCGAGTTTCCAATTCCCTTAGAAGTACTTGGAGGTCTTCTTTTAACAGTGTGTTCTCAGCCAGAAGTACTTCAATTCCGGGTTCTTCCTCAACTAGCCTTTGTGGAGCATCCATTGGTCTCGGTACAAGGGTCAGGAGCTCAACCTGTGCCTCTAAGGTTTCCCATCTTTTTCTCGCTGCCTCTGCTACTATAGCTGATCTAGTTCTTTTTCTTCTGATTGGTGAGGTTATGTTAAATTCATTGATTGATCTCTTTCTTTTCCTTTGTGGTGTTTTCTTTTGTGGAGCTGGTATATCGGGATTCACAGCTGAGGTCGAAGGAATGTTTTCTTGCTCCTCATGTTGTTCTTCTTCAATTAAAGTTCCTCCTCCCCACTCAGGTGAGGATTCAATAGTTACCAGCTCAATGTTTTCTTCTATTTCCCTGGCTCTGTCACATTCAGGTTCAATTGTCGCAGCATTTAGTGCTGCTCCAATTTCACCTTCTGCTGTCGGGGCTGCCCTGTTGTCTGGGTTTTCCACAAGATTTTTATCTACACCCTCCCCCAATGGCTCTGCTTGTGCCCCCAATTTCTCTTCTTCTAATACAGTTTCATCCCCCCCAAATGGCTCTACTTGTGCCCCCAGTTGCTCTTCTTCTAATACAATTTCATCCCCCCCCAATGGCTCTGCTTGTGCCCCCCGGTTGCTCTTCTTCTAGTACAGTTTCATCCCCCCCCCCCCAACTTCAGTGGAGGGGCTCCGCTCCTCCTACTATGGTGGAACTCGTATCTGTTGTATTGGGACAATCTACAAGGGAGCGGGTTCCTGAGCTCGAGCTATGAATTGCTCCCAGGTTATATGATGCTGGGAAAGGGTTCTTACAATTATTAATTTGATAAGGCCATGATGGGTGAGGGAGGAAAGTGGGTGCTTAGCAGACTGGACAAATGCCACCATATGACGCAAGTCATGCAGTAGATAATATGGAATGTTCAATAAAATGCCATGGCGGAGATGAGAAAGTAAAGGGAGTTCAGAATTGTAAACAGTTTCGTATCTACCTTCACAAGTGATGTACTTCTTGAGGAAGACAGTAACCTGGTCCCATGGCTGCGACAATGAGTGCAGTGCGATCCCTCTTCTGGATGATTGAACTTGCTCCCCTTCCAGTAAAAATGCTTCCCGTGCAGTCATCGTGGGGACTCGTCGATTAAACCATGCCCTTCCCACCTGCGGGATGGCAGTAACCTCGGATATAATGTCCTCGAAGACTTCTATGCGCAGCCCCCCACACGTTGGAGTGAGTTTTGGTGAGGTTTAAAGCAAATTGCAAGGCTGCTTCCCGATTGAATCCATTTAGTTGCTCAAAAAAATTCGATCCAGTCGGCGGCTTGAAAGATGGCAAAAACTTGAATATTTTTCCTGAGTTCCTGCGTATTCAAAGGTTCATGACGAACTGGAATCCCCATGGTCCTGGCTGCAGACTGATATTGCTATCCCATAGATTACAAAATCCGAGAATGGAAGTTACAGCACAGAGGATGCACGAATCGCTGAGCTGAGATGTTGAAGAAATGGGCAAATTTGGAAAGTTGAGCACAGAAAAATGTTCGAAATTTCCATTCCGAATTGGGGAAGGTGGCAGTTATTAATGTTTACGTCGTACGAGGGAAAGGTTTAATTAGGCATAATGGTGATACGTATAAAGGTACGACTGATATTGTTCAATTATATCAACACTTAAGCACATGATAAATCAAAGCCATACCTCATGAGACTGTGCGTCAGATATCCAGCAGAGAATGGTGGAGCGTGTGGTTGGTGATGTTGCGGAACCAAACTCGTGCATAGTCATAAATCTGATCATGATGACCAGGATAATGCAATAATTCCTTCCGCCAGTGAAACACAAACCATCGCGTCCTCAGGGTCGGAATGATGAGTTCGCCATCACGACTAGGATGAATCAGAGCCATAGTTAACAGGTTTGGAGCAATTCTTCCATTAACATAGGAGTTACCAATGCAAGTTGCCAGAAATGATATCACGATTGACGAAGAAGATGTTGCAGCCCGCCAAGAAAGATTCACGGCCACCGGGAAAAGGATTTACAGGATTGGAAAAAAAAATTCATGGCTGCTAGGGAAAAATATTACGGCGTCGGGAGATATGTTGCAGCCACCGAAAAATATGTTGCAGCCACCAGAAACTGGTTCATGGCAGTAGAGAAAAAGGTTTTACATTCATCGGAATAAAAAGTCACGGATGCCAGGAAAAAGTTTTACGGCACCGGGAGATATGTTGCAGTCGCTGGGAAATATGTTGTAGCCACCGGAAATGGTTCACGGCTTCCGGGAAAAGGGGTTTACGGCCACCGGGAAAATGATTTTACAGCTACTGGTAAATGATATTGTAGCCGCTGGGAAATGGTTCACGGATGCCGGGAAAAGATGTTGCAGCTGCTGGGAAAGTTGTTGCAGCTTCTAGGAAATGGTTCACAATTAGCGGGAAAAAGGTTTTATGACTGCTGGGAAACAATATTGCAGCTGCTAGGAAATGGTTCACGGCTGCCGGGAAAAGATGTTGCAGCCGCTGGGAAAGTTGTTGCAGCTTCCAGGAAATGGTTCACAGCTGCCGGGAAACAATATTGCAGCCGCTGGGAAATGGTTCACAGCTGCCGGGATAAGATGTTGCAGCCACTGGGAAAGTTGTTGCAGCTGCCAGGAAATGGTTCACAGCTGCCGAAAAATGTGTCGCAGTAGCCGGAAAATGTGTCACAGCTGCCGAAAAATATGTCGCAGCCGTCGAAAATTTTATTTTTAAAGAAAAGGAAAATACAACACAGGAAGGCATAGGAAGATGACTCGCGTTTGACAGGCCCAATCTGGTCATTCCCCTGGTGCTTCCCTGGAAGTTTTTGAAAACAACAACAAACGAAAAGATCAAATGCAAAGAGAAAAAAAAAAAATATTACGCTACAACAGAAAAGAAAGAAAATTATTTATGTACAGTAATTCAAAATGCGATTTTCAGTTTAAGGATTGGCAAAGGCAGAGAGAAATTCCTACTCTGGTGCTAGATGATAATCTGGATTGGCGACAATTTGCGAAATGAATGTATCTTTCGAAATAGGCTTCCGATACAGTCGCAGTCTGTGGCCATTAGCAAGTAATGGTATACGGTTTTCATCAATGGTCACCAGACAGATAGTGCCATTGTCAAATACCCTGTCGACCGAATATGGACCCAGCCACCTTGTACGTAATTTACCTTTAAAATCCCTTTTGAAACTGGAGTCATATAGTAATGCTCAGTCTCCTTCACGGAAGATTTTCTTTTTAATAAATCGATCATGGCAATTGGATCTCCGTTGTTGAAGCAACATAGTGTGGTCCACTGCAGCTAACCATTTCTCATCCAATTCGTTTAGTTGATTCAATCTTCTCTTCTGGGATTCTATTACATCCAGATTCATTTCGGTGGTTGTCTTCATGGTTTTGATCTCAAACTCAATTGGAAAGATGACACTCTTTCCATACACTAAATCATAGGGAGAGAACCCTGTGGTGTTGCGCCAAGTTGTGCAATATGCCCATAATGCTTCCGGAAGCCTGTCAGCCCAATCCTTTCGATGGCTCTTAACTGTTTTAGTAAGGATTGCTTCAATAACTTTATTAGTACTTTCCACTTGACCATTGGCCTGGGGGTGGTAAGGTGAAGCCACCCTATGCTGCACATGATACTTCCGGAGCAAGGATTCAAATTGGTGTTACATGAATTGCGGCCCCCCGTCGGTAACTACTTCCTTCAGTACCCCAAAGCGGGTAAATATTTCACCATACAGAAAATCAATCACTGCCTGGTCATTACCCTTAGCCAAAGCTACAACCTCTACCCACTTGGTCATATAATCAGTACAGACCAGAATGTAAACTTTCTGTCTGGAAGGAGGGCTGATAGGGCCAACAAAATCCAGTGCCCATCTATCAAATGGTTCAATCACTACTTGAGGTTGTAGAGGCATTTGATCTATTTTATTAGGCTGGCCCATCCTTTGACAGCTGCCACAGGACTAAACATACCTTTTAGCGTCTCTAAATAGAGTCGGCCAATAGTATCCCATCCGCAGTGCTTTATGCCCTGTTCTTTTATCTGCAAAAGTGTCCCCCACAAGTTCCATCATGATAGGATTTCAGTATGTGAAAGATCTCATCTTCCCTTACACATCTCCTAATCTCAAGATCGGGCCCTGTGTAGAAGAGATGACCATTGAGCCAACAATACCTAGCACTTTGCTGGATGATTTTTCTCTTTTCTCGTTTAGATATGTGTGGCAGGAGCTTTCCTGCAACCAAATAATTAGCAACGTCTGCATACCAGGGGGAATGAGATGAAAGTGCGAATAGATGTTCATCTGGAAAAGAGTCCCTCAATAGGCAAATTGTCATCACTGTTAGTAAAACGAGATAAAAAATCAGCAACAACATTTTCTTTTCCAGGTTTATCTATAATGGTAATATCAAATTCCTGCAATAATAAGAGCCACCTGGTCACTCTGGCATTGGTGACAGGTTTGTTCATTAAATATTTAATGGCAGAGTGGTCAGTGTGCACAAATGTAGGATACCTAGTAATGTAATGCCGAAATTTATTAATAGAGTAAACAATAGCAATGAATTATTTTTGGTAACAGTATAATTAAGTTCAACAGGGGCTAAGTTTTTACTAACATAATAGATGGCATAAGGTGCTTGACCATCCCGCTGTCCTAATACTGCTCCCATGGCGGTATCAGAAGCATCTAAGGAAATGTGGAAGGGTAGGGTCCAATTAGGTCCCCTTAGGATAGGAGTTGTGGACAGCTTCTCCTTAAGCTTATCAAACGTTGTCTAGCATGCTTCACTCCACACAAACTGTGCATCCTTCATTATAGAGAAAACAAAGGAGAAGCAAGTTTGGAGAAGCTTTCTATAAACCTCCGGTAATATCCAGCATGTCCCAGAAAACTTCGCACCTCTTTCTGAGTTGAAGGAGTTGGTATATTTTTTATCACCTTGATTTTTGAAGGATCCACCTGAATGCCATTGGTAGAGATGAAATGCCCTAATACCACCCCCTCACTCTTCATCATATGGCACTTTTCAGTGTTTAATGAGCCGATACTGTTTGCAGCGAATTAAAACCTTCTTTAAATTTTCCAGTGCTTCCTCAAAATCCTTGCCATAGGGAGTAAAATCATCCATAACGACTTCCATACTATCATTGACTAATTCAGAGAATATGCCAATTACAGCTCTTTGAAATGTTGCCGGTGCGTTACATAAACCAAAAGGAAGCACCCTGTAGGAAAACGTTGCCCGAGGACAAGTGAAGGTGGTCTTATCCTGGTCCTCAGGAGCAATTTGAATTTGGTTGTACCCACTGAACCCATCTAGGAAGGAGAAGAACTTCTTCCCTGATAAGGTATCAAGTACTTGGTCAATAAAGGGCAAAGGGAAATGATCCTTTTGTGTGGCTTTGTTCAGTTCCCTATAATCGACGCAGACCCTCCATTTACCATTTTTCTTGGGCACAATTACGAGTGGAGAAACCCACTCACTATCTTAAATAGGATATATAAATCTTGCTTCCAAAAGTTTCTGGATTTCTTCCTTCACTATATCCCTCAGATTGGGGTTCATACGTCGTTGGGGTTGACACACAGGCCGGGAGTCATTTTTAATATAAATATGGTGGGTGCATAGATTATAGGGAATACCCCTCATGTCTGTATACTCCTAGGCGAACGCCCCCTTGTGTTCCTTCAAGAGACTGATTAGGCACCTCTGTTCCTCTGAGGAGAGACTAGGGTTGATATTAAAAGTCCTTCCAGGCTCTACCTCAATAGGGATACTTTTTGAATTTTTCAAAACTGGGATTATATTTGTGTCACCAACTAGTGCTTCTTCCGTAAGATTTTCTTGTTCTTCCTTACCAAGGGTAATGTTTAGGATTTGATAGACCTCTTTATTCACTGAAGCAGGTTCAATAATAAAGGTACTAATAGCATCGTCTTCTGTTTCATTTTTAAAAGTTAAGTCCTTCCTGTTAGGATATTCCTATACTCCATCCTAGTCCCACCAGTATTTTGATCATTTACATTTTCAGTCATGCATGCACCTTTTAGGGTTTGCATGCATTCTAGGGTTTGCATGCATTTTGCATGCATCCCAGTCATCAGTCCAGCACCTAGCCCTCAGTTAGCCAGCCCCCAGGAGCTTCTCACTATTCAGTTTTAGCCCTCCAGTTGCTTAGTGCGCCCTTCTTCCTTGATTTTAGGGAGCAACTCGCCCTTCTTCACCTACCAGTTCAGTTACACTCAGTTACAGTCAGTTACAGTCAGTTACACTCAGTTACATTGAGTTACACTCAGTTACACTCAGTTACATTCAGTTACAGTTAGTTACACTCAGTTACACTCAGTTACATTGAGTTACACTCAGTTACATTCAGTTACTCTTAGTTA